>JANUYF010000003.1:206470946-207070946 GCA_026167975.1 Phrynosoma blainvillii
TTTGGTATTAAGACTGCAGGCCTTGAAGAAAAAGCAACTGCATGTCAGATGTTGGTGAGTGCTCTTTTGATCACATGCTTGGAGCACAAATCAGTACTCAGCAGCACTGAAGCCATGGAAGCCAAGTAAACTGCCGTTCATGAGCTGAATCTTTCTCTTAGACAAGCAACATGGGGAAGGCTAGGATGAGTGGAATGGCTGTCTGGTTCTTCTTTTGCTAGAAAAGTTTGAAAGACTGCTTTTAGGAAAATGGAGGAGTAAGCAGACCCACACTCATGGGGGGAAAAGTGGCTATTGATCCTTATATTTTGTCTTAATAGTTTTGAAGGTTTTTAGTTTTGATAGTTTAATTTCTTTTTAACTATTTGTTTGTTTCTACTTTTAATAGATTCTATAACTTCCACCACTATAATTGGGACATTCTTCCCAGACTCCTTGGCAACCCTCAGTGATGGGAAAAACCTGTCTGAGGTTAGGTAATTGGCCTTCTTTCTACAGGATTAATTTTCCATTCCCAGTTTTACTGGTGGAATTAGTGGATAGGCGCCTTTGCATCCTGATCATAGTTGGAATGCCATCATTCTGAGGAATGTGTAAACAGTTATATCTTTGACAGCAAGAGAGCTTATTTTTCTGTTAATTGCAAAAGTGATCTATGAATTGGTGAAAGTGCATTTCATCATCAAGAATATCACAGCTAACATGGAATTACATAATTTTTCTTCTAGCATTTCTGATTTCTGTGCTTATTCCTGTGATACTTGTTACCTAACTGTATCTGCTGCTTATTTAACAATTTGGCAATAGACTTCACTGAAGTACTTGCATTTCTGTGCTTTAGGTTTGCTATGCCAAAGAACTGAAAGAAGGATTTGTGGAATACACAGAACAAGTTGTGAAATTGATGGTTCCTTTGTTGAAATTCTATTTCCACGATGATATCCTTTAGCAAGATGCCTTCATGATCTCCCAGCAAATTTTTTATGTCACAACCTTCACAACAATTGAAAATTTGTTAACCTGGAAAGAAGCTGTTAGAAAGAACTGCAGAATCTCATGACTGACACAACGATGGCTGTTAGAATGCCCCCTGTTCCCTTTCTAAGATTTTTCAGTGTGTAACTGTCCCTTACCCATCTATATATGCTATATATTGGATGGCATAATATTTTAGTTGAAATGATGTGAAGGCACATCTTTTTCATCCAAACCAGCATTGTGCAACCAAACTGACAGTTGATGAAATAATATTTCCCTGTGGAGAGGGTAGGAACATCTTGATTGTAGTTGTCCGGCCTTTTCTCTGTAGGCAGGAACAAGCCTTTTTGAGGGTGCCCAGAAGGCATGGCAAACCCTACCCACAAAGGCCAGTCTTCATTTCTTCCTTCTCTCTGGGCACACATTTTTCCTCCTTGTATTGCTCTAGTCTCCTGTCTTTTTCTCCTTTCTTCTCTTTCTTGTAAAGAAGAAGAAAAAAACTTTAAGCCTTTTTGAAATTCATTGTAATTGCTTTCTCTAGCCCTCCCCCCCATCTGTACTTCACTGCTTCCCCCCTCCTCCTTGCCCCACTTGGCGACCTCATGGAAGTAAATGAGAAGCAAACCATGCAAGCAGGTGTGTCAACTGATAAGAATGCCGTAGACGCAACTGGCACTATGAAACACACACAGAGACCCCACCAGTGCTAAGATTTTGAGAGATCAGATTATTTTATATTCTTAGTTAAAGGATATGTATATGTGTTAAACTGTGGTCTGCTTGCATTTTTCCAAATGGTCCAAATCCGAGAACACACATTTCTTATTTGACAAATCTATACTAAATCTCATACTGGGGTTCTGAATGGATGAAACAGTGGGTTGGACCTTGATCACACTTTTAGAGGGAAACTTTATGTTGGTGGAGGCCTGACACTAGCTTTTGGAGGAAAAGTTTTGTGGTAATTTACCTTAATAAATGTAACGTGTTCGTGTGGCAGCTGCAGAATCAATGCCTTTGCTCCTGGAATGTGCAAGAGTTCGTGGCCCAGAATATCTGACCCAGATGTGGCATTTTATGTGTGATGCCCTAATCAAGGCTATAGGAACAGAACCAGATTCAGATGTACTATCAGAAATAATGAATTCTTTTGCCAAGGTACGGTAATATTCATATAAACTATCTTTTTGTGCCCTATCTTTGCTAAGCAAGAATATAAATATTTATGATAGAATTCAAAGATATAGCCATGCTAGTCTGTAGAATCACATGTAGAGAGATCTTGTAGCCCCTTTGAGACTTAACAGAAATAATTTGGCAGCATGAGCTTTCGTAGCAAGTCTGCTTCCTCAGATGCATTTGGGAATAGTAGCATCTGAGGAAGTAGGCTTTAGTCTACGAAAGCTCATGCAACCAATTTATTTCTCTCAGTTATTCTCAAAGGTGCTGCTATACATATTCACATTTTTCAAATGGACATGCATTGCTTTTAGGTTTGACTGAATTGAAACAGCAATCAGCAGAGAGAATCCAGACATCTAAAGTTCAGATATACACTTTTCCTTCCTTTCCACACACATGTAGGAGCAGAGAAGATTTTAAGTTTTTTATTTTAGTTCATAACCATAGTTTGTTATTGCATCTGATGCAAAGTGGAAGAACATGCAGAAAGCTATGTGCCTCTGTGTAAAAACACATGCTTCTAATTTACTCCCTTGGCTGAAGAGGATGATTGGAAGGAAACAAGTTGATCACTGCTCATTCCTGATCCTAAAAATCATTAATTCAGCCATCACAATAGTGTTACACCACATCTAGTGATAAGTTTACTCTCCAGATCTGTGACAGTCATGCTGATTGAGTTTCTATAATTTTAGGTTTCAGTTGAAACACACTAGATTATCACATGAATGTCAAGGTTCAGATGCTAACCTGATAGATTTCCAAAAGGTTACTTAAGTTAGAACAATTACAGTAAAATAACTTTTGCTTTTTACCGTGTGTACATACTTTGCAAGATCTTAGCTCATACTTACCGTATGAGACAGGTTGAGTCCTCCCTTATCTGAAATTCTGAAATCCAAAATGCTCCACAAAAACTTTGCTTTCTGATGGTTCAGTGTATACAAACTTTGTTTCATGCACAAAATTATTTAAAATATTATATAACATTTCCTTGAGGCTATATGTATAAGGTATATATGAAACATAAAAAAAAATTTATGTTTAGACTTGGGCCTTATTTCCAAGATATCTCATTATATACATATACAATTTATGTATTCTGAAATTAAAAAAAATCCAAAACACTTCTGGTCCCAAGCATTTCAGATAAAGGATATTCAATCTGTAAATATATTGTGCAAGATTTTCAGTTCTAGGGGCCTAAGAACCTATTGAGTCTTTGAGTATAGGTGAATATAGGTCTTTAAATGAAATCAATGTAGATAATTAATGTTTATTTAGTTGGATAGGTTAGTTGATTGAAAGTATATCTTTAATTGGGGAGCAAACAAAAATAAATACTTCCACAGTAACAAGCAGTAGAAGTTCACAAGGGTATATCATGCATAATCTTGTGAAGTATATCACATCTCTTTTTTAAGATGATATACACTGTGGCAGTACATGTGCATTACCTAAAACTGATTAAGGGAAATTTTATCACACAATTAATAGTCTATTGGCATGTTTCTCTTTATATGTGTTTCAGGATAAATATTATTGTTATACTTTCTGATTTCAGTCTTAAGCTTTCTGCATTAGGATGATGGCTTTCTTTAACTGCAGATATAATCAGGATGAGCAACATGTGGTGTTCCCATTCTCTGTTTTGCAGTCCCTGGCAGTCATTCAGCCCACTGCTGAAATCACAACCAGTTTCCCTTATACTACCTTTTCCAGCTACAGGAGCCCAACCCCACTGAATTTCTCTGCACATAGTCTTACCATACCTTCCATTGCAGAAGGGTTAACCACCAGTCCCTTTCTGCACCAAAGAGATCTAATGTAGATACCACTAAATGTCAATAGCAATTGTGGAAGTTGGAGATTCAGCATTGGTATAGCCCTCAGTGAGTTGCCAGGGATTCAGTGTGGCTCTCTGATCCAGTAAGTTGTTCACTCCTATAATAGATATTGGCTAAAATTGGGGTGGATCTGTATTGAGAAGGAGTTGAAAGAGAATATTAGATAAAACTCAGTTACTGGGTAGCAGGATTCTTATTAATTTTTTTAATTGTTCTGAGATAGTAATTAAATAGCCCACTAAAATAATGAAAATATGCTCTCTTGCTACTGAAAGCATGTTTCACTGTGATCCAAACAAAGGCAGAAGATAGCAATTAGGATTTGGCAACCTTAGCAGGTGCAGTACTAATTTTGCACACACGTTCGTAGGATATGCTCTGCTGTGTTTTGCCAGAATTTTAAAGTCCATTTCCTGTTTCAAAAGAGCACACTTTGTGCTAAAATTATGTTTATTCTTGTTTTTGAGCTATCAAATTGGTTTTAACATATGGTGACCCTATAAATCAAACACCTCCAAGGCCTCAAACAGATGGCCCGAAAGGGCCACTGTCAGCAATCTGGGGGTGGGACACACACATGACATATGCCCTCGGATTGATCAGAGGTCGCAAAAGGAGAGGTTTCTTACCACTCCTTTTCACAAGCCCATTCAGGCCACAGCAGTGGCCACCCTCAGTACTGCAGCGTCTGGTTGCCGCAGTCTCACAGTGGTCCTACAGCAATCGGGGTGGGAACAGCCTCTGGCCACTCTTATTGCCCCATCTGCTTTGCCCCCAAGAGACCCTGTTATTTAGAGCTGCATTCAGATCTTCCAATCTCAGTGCTGCCATTTCCTTGCTTGAGGCAATCCTCCTGTGATGTGGTCTTCCTCTTTTTCTTTTGCTTTCATCCTTACCGAGCATGATGGCCTTTTCCATTGATCTTGTCAACTAATGATGTATCCAAATTAACATGACCCCCAGTCTAGTCATTTATTTATTTATTTTACTTTTAGTGACAGTTCAGGCTTTTGGATCCATTTATTTGTCTTTTTGAAAGTCATTATATTGATGTAACTCTCCTTTAGCAACACATCTCAAAAGGGTTGATTCTCTTCCTGTATCTTTTCTTCACTGTATAGCTTTCACATCCATACATAGAAACTGGAAATAGTATGGTATGGACAATCTGTCTGATATTCAATTATATATATTGATACTTGAAGATCTTAAGTTATGTGAATCTTTTGTGGTCATTATTTTTATTTTCTTAATATTCTGCTGTAATCCTGCTTTTCGATTTCCTCTTAACTTTCACCAGAGGTTGTGATGCTGTCTTCTGCTATTCATATGGTGTCTCTGTCTTCAATGAATGGTTTATTCCCGCCACCGCCCCCGTTTTCATACCTCCTTCTTCATCTCATAGCCCATACAATATGTTCTGTGTATATTTTACACAGATAGGGTGATAAAATGCACCCTTGTTTGAACTGCTTGCTAATTGGGAACCATTCTGTTTCTCCCTATTCTGTCCTGACGTTAAATTCTTGTCCCAAGTATAGGTTATGTGACTGTGAGTACACTTTGAAAAGTAGAGAGCATGGCCAGACTGCCAAATTTAGCAGGATATATGGTGGTTACAAAAACAACTTCATTCATATGGTCCATGGTCTCTGTTGCCCATCTTGATTTAATTGCTGACATAAAAGGCTGACTGTGTGATTGGGCTAGAGCTAGAAATAGGCTGTTATTGTATACCTTTGTAGTTATGAGGCCGATATAAATATGTGTAACTGCAGTGTTTACAGAACTGGTCTTTTATAGTTATGAGTATAGTGTTCTGGAAATAGTAATTCTTGAAGTAGTTTGAATATAATTTCTTTTCAAGTTGACTATATCTTTATTTCATTAGTGTATTGAAGTCATGGGAGATGGATGCCTTAACAATGAACACTTTGAAGAACTTGGAGGAATATTGAAAGGAAAACTAGAAGAGCACTTTAAAAATCAAGAATTAAGACAAGGTAAACTAAATTAAGATAGTTTAATATCACCCAAACGTCAAGAGAGCTGAATTTTACTTATATGGGTATTTTGATATATAACTCATCAAAAGCTAAGGTTTCTGAATAATAATTTTAAAAAAATCTTTAGAAGCACAAAATATAAGTTCAAAACAAATATGAATGTAATTGTAATTATAGCCTGTAAATACAGTGGGCCCTTGGTATCCTCTGGGCTTTGAAAGCAAAAGCAAAGCAAAGCAGCTTATTTATATACCGCTTCATATCACGCTATGGGATGTCTAAGCGGTTTACAACTGTGAGCTGATTGCCCCCCAACAATCTGGGTACTCATTTTAGCGACCTCGGAAGGATGCAGGCCTAAGTCAAGCCTCAGCCCTGGCTGGTATTGAACTCGCAACCTTGTGGTCTATGAGTGAGTGGCTGCAGTACAGGCATTTAACCACTGCGCCACCAGGGCTGATTTGGCTCCAGGACCCTCGTGGATACAAATATCCATGGATGGAGAAGTCCCATTATATAGTGGGTAATAACATGGTAATAAAATGGCAACTTTACAGCAACTCATCCACCTCTTTAGTTGCATTACCAAATAATTCCCTTTGCTCCTTTTCTACAGCTTCCTTCTTGCAGCAAATCTGAACATTAGTGAAAAAGCTATGCTAATACATTAACAATTTACTTTTTAATTAGTGAAAAGGCAAGATGAAGACTATGATGAACAAGTTGAAGAGTCTCTGCAAGATGAAGTAAGTCTGATGGCTTACCACTAGAAAATTCTTGTAAGCCAGGTGTATCATACAATAGTCTGATATGCTGCTGCGCAGTTTGGCTGCAGTTCTTTAAGTCTGACTTTGGCCTAACTCTGAACCCTCATGTAGTACGGTATTTGAGAGAAACAATTCACACGTATCATCCCACTGATTGTTTTCTGTTTTGAGCTTTCTCTTTGTTTTAAATATAAAATGGTTGATGGGACAGGTAATGGAAATTCCAATTTTAATGAATGATAGACTCTCGATTCAAGAATAGGTCACAAACCAAAATAAGGAGTTCTTTCTTCTTTGTGGTCTCTGCAAATCACATGGGTTATATCTACGCCTGAGCAGCTAGCTTGGAAAGTTCTAGTATCACTGGGCAAATCTTCAATTGCAACTTTTTGACAGTAGTTCCACCCACCCCTATAAAGCCCCTGGTGTTCCCGCTCTTTCTTCAGTTCCTTTTGTCCATTGCGTTAGCAGCTAGCAAGGAACTTCATTCGTGAGAGTTGCTTGTTTCACTTTCATTATTGTTACAGCTATTTTTCACTATTTTTCTGACTTTTGACTACTCTTCTGGATTTTGGACTGGTGATTGTCACATATCAATAGACTTCGGACTGATTTTTGGACTTCGTTTTGGCTGCCAACCTGTCTTCTTCATGGACAAAATGACGTCCTTCAAACGCTGCACCAAATGTGGTGCAAAGATTCCCACCACTGGTCACCATAATCAGTGCATGCTTTGTCTGGGTGAAGCCCACAACCCTAAAGCCTGTCCCCTCTGTAAGGGGATGACGCCCCAGGCCTTGAAAAACCGGGACCTCAAACTGAAGGCCGCCATCTAGGAGCAGACCCTAAGACTGGCCTCCGCGCCCACCCAAGGCACCTCAAGCACCAAACCATCCTCTTCTGGTAAGAAGAAGGAGAGGGAGGTCCAAGGAGAGCTCCTCCAAAGAAAAAAAGGCTTCGAGGTCAGACAAGGACCACGGCAATGGTGCTGGCAAGAAAACTGCCAAGAGAAAGCACCTAGAGGCCAGAGGAGTGGGGTTGGTTGAATGTTCAGCCTCAAAGAGGGCCAATTCTGTTTCTCCGAAGAGATTGGGCCGGGACAAGCCTTCGGAGTCGGCGAAAAAAAAACGTCTCTTTCGGGTTCGAACTGGCCCATCCAGTGCCTGTGGTCCATCCTGCAACCCCTCCCATTCATGTCGACACCGCATCAGAGGGTGAGATCCAAGAGTCAGCCTCCATCCCTGATTCCGTACCAGGCTGAGCAGGTGGTTGCGAGTACCTCTTGGGACTGAGAGAGCCCTCCGGACCAAGCCCAGTGACAAGAGCCTTTATCCCTCAGGTTCAAAGCTGACGAGGCTGGGTTGGAGGACAGGCCTCTGCCACATGACCCTTTCCTCCAGCAGTACCCAGATTGTTTTTTGATGCTCCATCAGGCCAGTACTACCTACTAGTGGAGCTAGACCACCTTCGGCATGAGTGGCAATGTCCTGTGGTACCACCATCTTCACTCTGGACGTCGCTGTACACACCGTCTGTGCCTCCGATTCCACTGCGGCATGAATCGTTCTTTGTGGACAGGCCGCTTCCGAGGTTGCCCAAAGGCTCTCCCATTTTGAGCCATTCTGCAGCAAGATCCCATTCGCCTATGCCTGACTCCGAACTTGACAGGTCCTCGAGCCTGGTGCAGTTGGACAACTTGGCACCGTCCTCGCCAACGAATGATGTCAAGTCCTTCACCGACCAAATTGTAAGGATGGCGAACTGTTTGGAGATTGAGGTTGTCCGGACGGATGAAGAGGCGGTCGACCATATAGAGAAAGAGGGTCCAAGGAAAGGTATCGACCCCGCTAGCCATCACGTACCTCTCCTCTCAAAAAAAGATAGCCAAAAGATCTTGGGCTACCCCGGCGACTGTTCCATCGACCTCCAGAAAGACAGAGAATCTCTATTAGATCTCCATGCAGGCCCGAATTGGCTGTTCGAACACCCTAGGCCGAATTCAGCTATCGTTGAGGGCTCACAACTGTCTTTCACTCTGATAGAGAGAGCAAGAAGCTAGATGCCGTAGCAGAGAAGATCTGTGCTGTGGCGGTGCTGGACTTGAAAGTCGCCAGTTACTCGGCCTCCATGGAGCCCATGTCCAGCACATTATGGAATGCTTGGAACCTCTCCTAGCTTCAATCACAGAGGAGGACAGAGCCCTGGCGATGGCCATCCAGGCCAAGACTCATGCCTTGGGGGGTCAACAAATAATTTCAACGCGCCACTCCACAGACTGCACTGTGAAGATGCTTTCGGGTTCGGTGGCTCTTCACAGGCATGTGTGGCTTGGAGCCTCAGACCTAACTCCACAGGCCAGGACAACCATTGAGGACATGCCCTTTGATGATTCCAGTCTCTTTAACAAAGAGACGGATGAGAAGTTGAACTTTAGATACCGTATGAAAGCGGCAGCCAAAAAGCATGACATGTCCTCACCCGTTTCCACTCTCCTAGACGCCGCTACAGAGGTCAGCGTTCCTGATACCAACCCTACCACCAACGTGCCAACCACCAGGAGGAGGAACAGGCCCAGCCACAGGGCCAGCCACATCAGCACCAACCATCTCAATATTCCTCCTCTTCCTCAGGCCATCGCCAGCAGTCCCAGCCCCGGTACCAGCAGGACTTCAGGAAGAAGACCTCTGATTCAGGCAAGAGGAGGTTATGAGATGGGGTAGCACACTTCACCATATTCCCTTTGGGGACAGACTAGAGGCCTATTTTAACACCTGGGCCTCAATCACCTCCTACTCCTGGGTACTGGGCATTGTCTGCAGGGGCTATGCCCTTGAGTTTGAGGAACTCCCGACCACTGGAGCTGTTCTGTCCACCAGCCCCTCAGACACCTTACTCGACAAAGCGCATGCCTTGTTGGAAAAGGGTGCTATCAAGCCCGGAGACCCCTCTCAGGCTGGACACTGCTTTTTTTCTCGATACTTCACGGTTCCAAAGAAGGAGTCAGGCATTAGGCCCATTCTGGACTTAAGACAATTGAACTTGTTCATTTGTTACCGACGTTTTCACATGGTAACCCTTGCCTCTATTTTACTACTTTTGCAGATAGGATACTGGTTCGCGACCCTCGATCTCAAGGATGCATATTTTCACATCAGCATTCGACGGGATCACAGGAGGTTCCTCGCCTTTGCCATTGGGGCCGAGATGTGCCAGTACAGGGTCCTTCCATTTGGACTCCATGGCACCTAGAATCTTCACCAAATGTATGGCTCCAGTGGTTGCCTATCTCCACCAGCATGGGATCACGGTCTTCCCCTACCTGGACAACTGGCTTTTTGCAGCAACATCTCAACAAAGACTTCAACAGAACATCCAGTTTGCCCTGACTATCTCGGACTCTCTTGGACTCTTAGGGCCTTTACAGACTGCCAGAAATAATGCAGCTTCAGATCACTTTAACTGCCCTGGCTCAGTGCTAGGGAATCATGGGAACTGTCGTTTATTGTGGCACCAGACCTCATTGACAGAGAAGGCTCAGTGTCTCAGAAAAAAACTACAATTCCCATGATTCCCTAGCATTGGGCCAGGGCAGTTAGTGGTCTCAAACTGCATTATTTCTGGCAGAGAGAAGTCACGTTTGATCCCATCCAAACAAGTCAAGTTCATTGGGGCAATCCTCGATTCCAACAAGGCCATAGCTTTTTTACCACAGGACAGACTTCACGCTTTCTGCAAATCCATCACAGACTGCCTCGCCCACAGGCGGATCAGAGCCCATACCATGCAGGTAGCACTGGGACACATGGTTTCAACAATCTTTGTTATCCCCGTGGGCAAGACTACATCTCAGGCCTGTTCAATCCTGGTTCCTGTCTCTTTTCAATCCTCTCCAAGTGGCTTATGGTACTGAGAGCCGTAGCCAGATCATTGTGTTGGTGGCTCAAACCTGACAATGTCTGTACTGGGATGCCCTTCCTGGCTCCTCAGGCCCAAATCACCCTGACGACGGTTACATCCCTGGAGGGATGGGGAGCACACATGCAGGATCTGACTGTCAGAGGCAAGTAGTCATCGCTAGAGAGAGGTTCCACATCAATGCTCTCGAAATGTTGGCTGTGGAGAAGGCCCTCCGAACATTCCAAACTGTACTCAGGCAAAGTGGTGCTTCTTTTGACGGATAACACCACCATCATGTTCTACTTAAACAAAAAGGGAAGCACAAGGTCCCAGACGTTGCTCCAGATCACAGTCTGCATCTGGGACTGGTGCATCGACAACAAGGTACTGCTGCAGTCAGTGCATCTACTGGGAGAGGACAGTGAATTGGTGGACTGTCTCAGCAGGTCTTCCAACCCCTGTCACGAGTGGCATCTCCACCCTGAGAAAGTCTCCGATCTCTTCTTCATCTGGGGCAGGCCAGAGATTGAGCTGTTTACACTCCACAGAATGCCCACTGTACAGAGTTCTGTTCTTGGCTTCGGGCTCTGGGATCGTGAGGAGATGCCTTCCAGAAGGATGCTCTAGGCCTTTCCTCCGTTTCCACTCATCACAAAGGTCATAGTGAAGATGAGGTTGGACAGGTCAGATGCCATCCTCATCACTGGTGGCCAAGACAGCCATGGTTTTCTCCCCTTCTCCATCTTGCCCGGGAGGAATACCATCACCTCGAGTTCCATCCCGACCTTCTTTCTCTTCACAGTGGTCAGATTCAATATTCAGACATGGACAAGCTTCCCCTGGTAGCGTGGAGAATCCATCCATAAGGACATTGCCTACCTCAATACAAACTGTAATCTGGGTTGCTCAGAAGCTCTTGACCAGAAAATCATACCTATTTAAATGGAACAAGTTCCTGGACTTTTTGTCGGCAAGAGATTTATCTCTATCCCATGCCTCGGTCCCGACCAACATGGGATTGTGCCTTACCTCTTTCAGATGCTACCTGTCTGCTCTATGCTCTCATTACGAGCTCGAAGGCAGACCCTCTTTCTTTGCAGACCCGTTGGTGAAAAGATTCCTTAAAGGACTCAACAACCTCCACCCTCCATCCTCAGTACCGACCCCAGCATGGAGCTTGGACCTGGTGCTCTCTCACCTCTCTACCAAACCTTTTGAGCCTATGGCCACCACAGACATAAGATTGCTGACCTGGAAGACAGCTTTCTTAGTCACCATCACCTCTGTCCACCAAGCGGGAGAACTTTGTGCCTTATGGATGGACCAGCTGTACCTTCACTTCCATAAGGACAAGGTAGTTCTCCGTACCAACATCACGTTCTTGCCAAACGTGGTGTTGGCTTTTCATAATCAACCAAGATATTGTGCTACCCACCCTGTCCCTGAACCCAACTACTGATACTGAACATCGGATGCACACCCTGGATGTTTGGAGGGCATTGGCCTTCTACCTTGAGAGGACCTCGGGTTTGAGGCACTCTGAGAGACTTTTTTGTGTGTTACTCAGAGGCAAAAAAGGGGCTGCCAGTTATTCCTCAGAGATTTTCTAAGTAGGTGACAGCTGCGATCCACTTGTGTTATGAACTGGTAAAACCCCTCTGGACTGGGTGCGAGCACACTCAACTAGGGCAGTAGTTACATCCTCCGCTTTTTTGACAGGGGTGCCATTGGAGGATGTTGCAAAGCTGCTGTCTGGTCCCAACCATTGACGTTTATTAACCATTATAGGTTGGACACAAGGGCCAGACAAGAAACTTCCTTTGGGAGGGCAGTGTTGCTTTCTGACTTGCACTGAATATTTATAGCACTGTTGGGTTACATACTTGAAATCAAAAAGATGACACCAAAATGTTCTTGAAGTTTACAGTTTAATTGTTGTTAATAAATTGCAACTTGATCTGTTTACAAGTTTGGTGTCAGGACACTCCCTCCTCCACTGACCGAAGCATGTCAGTCTAACCCATTTGTGTGATTTGCAGAGACCACGAAGAAGAAGGACAGGTTGTTTACCTGTAACTATATTTCTTCAAGTAGTCATCTACGAATTCACACAAATCCCACCCATCCTCCCCTCAGTCATGTCCTGCTTTTCACTAAAGTCCTGCTGTCGCTGCTATGCAGCGTACGTTTTGAAACTGAAGAAAGAGCGGGAATGCCAGGGGCTTTATAGGGGTGGGCAGAACTACCGCCAAAAAGTTGCAATCAAAGATTTGCCCAGTGATACTAGAACTTTCCGAGTAGGTGCAGCTATAACCCATTTGTGTGAATTCGCAGATGACCACTCGAAGAAATATGGTTACAGGTAAGCAACCTGTCAATCTTCAACCTTACACATTGGTCAATGTTCACTGATGTGTGGAAGATTCAGTGGATAGGTGTCAAGCTAAGTTTAATGGAAGATATATTCAAGATCCTGAAGCAATCTGTAGCATTGTGGCTTGGTTGCATTTTGGGTGTATAGTCTGCACTATAAGTAGGTGCGGTCACAGGTATAACTCAGAATCTTTTTTTGTAGACTCTTGGAAGCAGTACTGATGCTTTGACCTGTGACTGCATAGATTGCCATAGTCACAATAGCATGCCATGATCATTGTTCCTTACTCTGTGGCCAGATTGATTTAGCAAAATTCTTGAGAATAAAATCTGTATTCCATGCTTCACATTTTAGCAATGCCTGCTGCAAGATCAGTTTGGCTGTAGCTTAAATTCTTCCTATTGCATTTGGAATTTGAAAACTGATGCTCATGCTTGGCAAAACCTGTATTTGCTGAAAGGTACATAATTGGCTCCATTAGCAAGGAAGACAAAGCAGTAATTGGTAAAGTATTAACATTACTATATCAGCAGTGTCTGAACTTAATTTCCTTGCCAGTTCAAGAACATACATAATAGTTAGGTAATAGTTATCCTCTAGTTCTTTTGTTTTCCCCACATTCTCTTTCCAGCTGCACACTTTGGCTTAAAAAATCCAGAGGTTAGGAAATGACAGTTACTGCAATATGACTTGACATAAGGTTACTTCATTCACTGCACACTGTATATATACACAGAGGGAGTGGGAGAGAGGGAGCGAGAATAAATACGTAGTTAGAGCTTTAACATTTTGCAGTGTGTCATAGATAGCTGCTCTTTATCAGGTTAAAGCATATTCTGTTGCGGTTTGACATTTCTGCCAGCTTGGAAAATTCTTGGAGATAGAATGAAAGGTGAGAAAGAGAGAGACTGGAAATCAAACTACTGTGTTGAATTGCACTAAAGAAAAAGCATCAGAAATATTCCCATCTCTTAAAAAAAAAAAAAAAAGTGGGTCTGCTAGGGTTGGCAAAGGAAATAAGCAGCATATGTTTGCATGTAATATTAAGCCAGAATAGTTCCATCTTCCCTTTGCACAAAAAGGTTAAAAAATGAAACAGAAATTATATAATAATAATAATAATAATAATAATAATAATAATAATAATAATAATAATTTACCTGTAACCATATTTCTTCCAGTAGTCATCTACAAATTCACACAAATCCCACTTTAATGTCAGAATAAACCAGAATTCGTCATTGGCCTACAATTCTAGCTTGCTCGGAAGAAGTAAACCAAGAGCCTTGGTTGGGATGTAACATGTAACTTTGAATATCCAATTTGTATTATCCACTCACACGAAGGGAGTAACAGAGCACAATCAGAAGATATAGTTGCATCAGCACACTTGCCATTGATTGTAAACCAGAAAAAGTCAGCAATTCTGACTCATTGTGTCCAGACATACTCACTATTTAATATAATATAATTTTGAAGCCAGAACACTTCTATTGTCCATTCTCCCTCACCAGTCCACTCATACTGTCATGAGAAAAATAGTAAGATCTCTCATTCCTAGGAGAGTGGAAAATACAAATATGAAAATACAAAATTTGTGATATCTATTATCTCTTAAAGTCAAAATTATTTGTGCTGTTCACATTGCCCCTTCTTTTCTTTATTAGCATGACAGTGATGTCTACATCCTGACTAAAGTATCAGATATTTTGCACTCAATATTCAGCAGTTACAAAGCAAAGGTGTTACCATGGTTTGAACAGCTGCTACCGCAAATTGTCAATTTAATTGTAAGTATCCTTTATTTCTTTAGACTAGCTTAAAGTGGGATGAAATGACCACATGTTAACATCACCACTGGGAAGATGAGTATAGGATGCTTCCATGTAAAAGACATCTTGAGCACAGGAACCATATAAAATTACAATAGCTAGTTGCCTGTGATTTATGTACCTTAACTTTTTATTTCAACATGATATTCTTGTAGAATGCTCCTCAACCTTTCTTTCCTTCAGAGGTTTTGAAAGTTGACTCCCAGAAGACTCAGCCAGCACCTCCAATACTCATGCTGAGTAGTTTCTTCCTCCCATTATTTCTCTCTTTCTCTGATCAGATTTTCTCTTCATTTTTTTGAAAATCTTTGTCACAAGTCCTTCCTTACCTCTACCCCTCCTCGTTTTCCCAATTTGTTGTTCATTCTATTTCTACATTCCCAACCTTTCTCGCCACTCATATGGAATTGTTTTTGACACCATCTGTCATGCAGACTGATACCTCCTCAACAGGTTTCATCTACTTCACAACAGGAGAAGAAAGGTTTTTTTTTAAAAAAGTCCCATTTTAAGTCTGCCAGGAAATGGGCAGCCTCACTGGAAAAGTACTGAAAGTCCTTGAATGGAGGAGAATTGAAAGCTAAGGACAAAAAGAAGGCCAAGTTCTCTAAATCACACACAGTGTCGACTACAACATCAACTACCCCTTTGTCCACAGTACTGACAGCTCCTATATCTGAGGTAGCGATGCCATTCTCTCAAGTTCCCTCAGTTTTGATGGCAGTTCCACCTACGCCTCCAGTTCTGTCCAAGGAATCTTTGCTGTATCACCAGATGCTGGTTGATACTGTACATCATAGATCTTCACTGAGGAAGAAGCCATCACCACCCCATCAAGCTCATTCTCCTTTTCTGTGAGAGCATTCATATTCTTCTTTCATGGGGTCTATAGATATGGCAAGGATTCTCCTGTATCAACTGGTATAGATTGGAAGACGTATAGAAAGGGTGCCCTGCCTCCTATCTCTCTTACTCTTCATTATATAGGGATCAGTATCATCAAACAGATACTACAGGGACACCCACCAAAGGAACATCGTCACTCTCCCTGTCGTTACCTCAGTTGCTCTTGATCACCTTGTCGGAATGAGGCTCCTATCCCCTTTGAGGCACTGTCACAGGCTCGATTTTTATTGCCTCCACCTTTTCAATACCCATCATCTCCATTCCTTTGCTTAGCAACGCCACATTATTGGGTTCCATCACACCACCACCTAGAACCACTGCTATAATCTCCAGGCCTCCACTTTCTCCACCATGTAGGACATTTCTCCCTTGGTGTTTACTACAGCTATACCGCCCAATACCAAGTATTTTAGGATCCTTCTGTTCAGCAACAGCCACAGTTGATACTGATAACATCCATAATCTCAGTGCCTTTGACCTCAGTACCTGTCACCTCTGTCTCCTCCATATTGTTAACCACTCTGGCCCATGCTGGATGACAGTGACATCTTTCTGCGGAACAGTCTGACAACTATGACACTGAAACTTTGGCTCCAGATTCTCCCTCTCCTCTCACCAAGTTTCTGCCAAGGGAACTCGAGGCTCCTGGAAGCTATTTGCCAACTTGGTGCTGAGGATGGTGAAGGCACTTGAAATTGACATCAAGGCTCCTCCAGCACCTGTGAATGACCCAGTGTTCCAACTACAGTTGCCCCTCTGTTTTTGCAGACTTGGAGTCCGCACCCGTTGCCCATTCACGGGCGGCAAATGGAAAGGGACAAAATGGGGTGCACGCCCACAGGGCTTGAATATTGGCAATTTTCCATTTTTGTAGGGGGGTCCAGAACGGATCCCCCACAAAAATGGAGGGGCGACTGTAGTTGATTTGCATACTTCAGCTCCAGCTCTGGCACCTCTCTTACTAACATTGAACAAGGTTATGAGGCAGTCCTGGGTTGCGCCGGCATCATTAGTACCACCAGCATCCAAGTGGTTGGAGAGTTTGTACAGGATGCAGCCTGAGGTGTCATCCTTAATTTTCAATCACCCAGTACCCAACTCAACAGTAATAAACACTTCTCAGGCTTTGACAAATGGAAAGATAAATTTTGCACCAGGAGGAAGGAGACAGATTTTTGATTGCAGTCTCTTTTTTTTCGCATGCTTGATGATAGCCTATCAACCACCGGCTCCTATCTGTGCCCCATTATTCTCTAATGCTGTCATCAAGAAATTCCTTAAGAGATTGCCTCGCCTTTGACTCCACCAGCTCCACCTTAGTTGCTCTCTTTGGTGCTTTCACAGTTGACTTGTCATCCCTTCAAGCCCTTGGAATCTCTGGATGACAGGTTTACTTTGAAGGTTGAGGTTTTGGTAGCCATCACTTCAACCAGGGGAGCATCTGGATTGACAGCCCTGCACTCAGCAAAACCATTCCTCATGCTGCAAGATGATAAGGTTGTACTGAGACCTGACATGTATTTCCTGCTGAAAGTTGTGTCACAATCAGGATATTTTGTTGCCAATTTATTACTCTCAACCATCAACACACTTAGAGAAGTTGGTGCATTCTTTGGCTATGCACTGGGCATTGGCTTTTTGTATTAAACACACTGCCTTTCCAATAGTGGACCATGAAAAGAACAACAGGTATTTTCCCAAAGATTTGCAAAGTAGATTGTCCAAACGATCTGATTGTCTTATGATATGGCTAAAGGACTATTTCCTCTGCATCTGTGAACACACTCCACTAGAGTAATGGCATCAGCTGTTCTCCTTCGTGGCATTCCCTTACCAGACTTTTGCAAAGCCACTATGTGGTCACAGCCTTCTACCTTTATCCAACACTATAGACTTGACTGTAGATCCAGGACAGATGCAAGATTTGGACCGGCTGTTCTCTCTTCTGTTCTCCAGTGACCTGGCCTACAAATATCTGATCTTTACAGTCACTCATTTGTGTGAGGGACAGAGACCATAAAGAAGAACAGGTGGCTTACCTGTAATTGTAGTTCTTTGAGTGGTCATTCATGCTCTCACGTAAACCTGCCCTATCTCCTTTCTTTCAAGTCCCTGTGCTTTCACAGCAGACTTCAGTCAGAATCCATTGCTCTGGGTACTATTTTCTGAAGCTGCAGAAAACAATCTTGCTCCATTCTCAATAAGATAGATACCCCTTCAAATATTTAAACATGGCCATCATATCACCTCTTGACCTTCTCCTCTCCAGGCTAAGCATACCAGCTCCCTAAGTATCCCCTCATAAGTCATAGTTTCCATACCTTTTAACATTTTGGTCATCCTCCACTGGACATGCTCTAGCTTCTCAACATCCTTGAATTATGGTGCCCAGAATCAAAGAGACAGTAGCTTGGTGGTAGCTTGCACAGTAAGTGGGAGGGAGTGGGATATTCTTGCCAAGCTACTCAGCTCTAGAACTTTCTGAATAGAGTTTCTGCACGGGTGCAAAACCCATTTGATGGCATGGATGACCACTCGAAGAATCACAGTTAGAGGTAAGCAACCTGTTTTTCAGAATATATATACACATGTGCATGTGCACACACATGTATATGTACACTGTAATGAGTTGTTGTTGTAGTGTCTCCAAGTCAGTTTTGATTTATGCCAACCCTAAGGCGAATCTATCATAGGATTTTTTGGCAAATTTCTTCAGAGGGGGTTTGCCATTGCCATTGTCTGAGGCTGATGAACAGGAGGGTCAATCACAAGCACGGCCTTGGTGTCAATCAATTCTGAGTCCCACCTTCCATATTATTTCTTTATAACTCGGCCACGCTCCCTCCTGTCAATCATAGCCCTATCTGCGCTTCTTCCCCCGCCTCAGCCAGCTGGGGGTTCAGCAGGAAGCTCTGCTGCTCTGCTGTCAATCAAGTTTAAGTCCCGCCTCTCGTTATTTCTTTATCGCTCGGCCACGCCCCCTCCTGTGAATCAGTGTCTGCACTTCTTCCCCCACCTCAGCCAACTGTACTGCTGTACTCTCAATCAAGTCTAAGTCCCGCCTTCCAGAAATAGAAGGGTCAATCACAAGTGCTGTCCTGCTGTCAATCAAGTGATTTGCCCAAGGTCACCCAATAGGTTTTTATGCTTGAGTGGGGAATCAGTCCCTGATCACCAGAGTCATAGACCAGTACTCAAACCACTATACCACACTAGTTCCACTGCAATGTTGAACAAATATTAAAAGTTAATTTTAGGCTAGATGTGACCATAGAGAATTCTAAAGAATGGTAGGAGGCAGGAAATGAGACAGCCTAATCTAGGTTAGGGCCTATACAGACTGCCAGAAATAATCCAGCCTGAGATCACTTTAACTGTCCTGGCTCAATGCTAGGGAATCATGGGAATTGTAGTTTTTTTCTGAGACATTGAGCCTTCTCTGTCAGAGAGCTCTGATGCCACAATAAGCTACAGTTCCCATGATTCCCTAGCACTGAGCTAGGGCAGTTAAAGTGGTCTCAAGATGGATTATTTCTGGCAGTCTGTAAAGGCCCTTAGTAACGAAGAGGAACTGAAGGAGACATATTTCAAATAAATACAGAAAAAGCTGAATACATATTTATTTTTTATTTTCAGTGTCCCCATAGGCCATGGCCAGACAGGCAGTGGGGTTTATGCATTTTTGATGATGTCATAGAGCACTGCAGCCCATCCTCGTTCAAATATGCAGAATACTTCTTGAGACCAATGCTACAGTCAATATGTGATAACAGCCCAGAGGTTAGGCAAGCGGCTGCATATGGTGTTGGAGTTATGGCACAGTTTGGTGGTGATAACTATCGGCCTTTCTGTACAGGTATGTGTGCTCAAATGTTTCTAAATGGGATCCAGTCATAGCTTCATTTAATTGAAACACTTGAAAGGTACAGATTTTGTCTGCTGTTAGCACGGAGAGCAAATAGATGCTTCTAATAATGAGAATACCTGAATTCATACAGATAGCTAGGATCAGTGGTAGTGAATGCTGGGGTAAAACAATTGTAAATTGGACTTTGAAAGTTTAAATTATCATTCCATGTTTCTACTGCATTTGTTACAGAAGAGTGCTTGTCAGGCAGTGAAGCTTTTTTCCTGTAACTATATAGGTCCTTAATCTGTCCCCTTTTCCTCCAGCTGTAGAGTAATAATTCTCTGGATGCTCTGGGAAATTTTGGGCATCAGACCTGGCTAGCATTTAACATGAATGGCATCCCCATCCCTAAATATGCACCTGCAGTGTGCAAAAATTCCATAACATGAGAAAGATGGCCTTTAAGGAAGAGTGGTGAGAATAAGAGATTCCTGGGAATAAAACTTGAAAGCCATTGCTTTATGTTATAAGTACTGCTTACCTAAAAACAGCCTGGAGGCTAACCTGTTACTTCAGTATGGTGAAGAAGGTGCTAGTCACAAAGGCATTATGGATATATTTCAGGGAGAAAAAAATCTATATGCTGCTTATCTTTAAAATATGTTATCCATTTTATGTTAATATTTTTGTATTTGTGGTCTTCTGAGTAAAATACATACCAGTAGTCGTGTACAGGAAATTATGTACATTAACTTCTGCTACTGTATATACTCAGCTATAAGTCGAGAAATTTATGCCCCAAAATTGACCCTAAAATGCTGGGTCAACTTATATGTGGGTCAATATACTGGTAATGCTTAGACAGGTCCTAAAACAAGCAAGGCTGATGCCCCACTCTCTATTTAACACCAGTTCCTTCCCTCCCCACTCTGTTTTGCAAGACCTTGCTTCCTATGGAAAACACTTGCCAGTTAAATCCACTTGCCTTTCTCTGTACTCCATTTTGTAAAACCTTGCTTTCTGTGGAAAACAATCAACAGTTAAATCCACTTGCCTCTCTCTCTGGTCTGTTTTGCAAGATCTTGCTTCCTATGGAAAACATTCTGCCTTTAAATCCATTTGCTTCTCTCTCCACTCCGATTTGCAAGACCTTTCTTCCTACAGAAAACTCCCCATTTAAATCCACTTGCTTCCCTTCCCAATCTGATATTGAAACCTCTCCTCCAGCACCTGGGAATCGGTGTTTTGTGATTGGGAGAAGTCTGGAGAGGAAGGGACAGAAGTGGTATTTCTTCTTTTCTATCCCTCTTTCTTCTTTGTTGTCTGCAAATCACACAAATGGGTTATTCTGCGCCTGCACAGAGCCGTTTGGAACCTTCTTAAAGCTATTAGAAGCATTTTGGCGGTAGCCCTGCCCACTCTCCAACTGTCTTATTGGCCAGTTTCCCACCTAAACCCTCAGTTCCTTTTATCTGCCGCAGCAGCAGCATCTAGAGGAACTCTTCAGAGATTCATTTTCGTGTCAGACTTTAAAAATTTCCATTTGACAGGATCAATCTGTGTTTTGGTGGTATTTTTTTAACGTCATCGTTCATATTTTAAGAGGAGTGCGTCTGAGGTAAAAAAAAATTCTAAAACAGCCACTCGCCTGTCTGGTGCGCTTGGCAAAGCTCCTTTGTACCCTGGGGACAATTTTTCCTTTCTGAAATGACCACCTACCTCGCTGGCACGCTTGGAAAGCCCCCTTGTACTCCTGAGGAATTTTTTTTAAAACTTCACCCACCTCACTGGCGTGCTTAACAAAGACCCTAAGGCTGTTTTTACTGCTGAAAAGAATGTCTTTTATGGCCGTTTGCCCTGCTTTCATGCCTGGCTAAGGCCCATTGTCCTTCTGAGGAGAAGTTTTTATGTGGTCTCTGACCTCTACGCCACATGGCTAAAGCCCACCACGCTTCCAAGTTGAATTGATTGAATTACCATTCACTTCGTTGTAGCGCTTGGCAAAGGCCCATCCTTCTGAGGAGTCAAGGTTAACAGCTCTATTGTATGAGCTCAGTCTAATTAAGGCTCATGGGTGATTAGGAAAGGATCTACTTGGAGTCATCATCGGCTTCTCTTTCCCAGCCCTACCTCGATCCTCGTCAGTCTCTGACTCTCTGGGGTTAAACCGATTGGCTCGCAGCCCAACTTCAATCCTCATCAGTCCCTCACTCCCTGGGGTCAAACCAATTGGCTTGGAGCCCTGCTTGGATCTTCATCGGTCCATGACTCTGGGATAAAACCAATTGGCTTGCAGCCCTGCATCAATTCTCATTGATACCTGACTCTCCGGGATCAAACCAATTGGCTTGCAGCCTGACTTCGATCCTCATCAGTCCCTGACTCCCGGGGTCACACCGATTGGCTTGCAGCCTGACTTCGATCCTCGTCGGTCCCTGACTCCCTCGGGTCAAACTGATTGGCTTGGAGCCCTACATGGCTTCTCATTGGTCCTTGACTCTCTGGGTCAAACCGATTGGCTTGCAGCCCAACTTTGATCCTCGTTGGTCCCTGACTCTCCCAGGTTGAACCAATTGGCTTTTAACCTTTCTTCAATGCTCGTCCTTGACTCTCCAGATGTTCTGGAAAGCCAACGGTTGGACTTATAGCCAAGGCAAGGGGAAGTCCCAAACAAAGTCCTAATTACCAATCCGAAAGGGGCAGCCAGCGAAGAGTCAAACACAGTCCGTGAGTCAAAGGTTTCAGAGAAGCCGATAGAGAAAGAAGTCAGAGGTCCAAGAATGCAGCAGTCTGAGAGCAGTCCATGCTCCGAAGGTCAAGGATACCGGGAGTCCAAGAGTCAAGGGTTCAAGGCGAGGAATAAGGAGAGCCAGAGATGGAGGCTTTCGCCAGGAAGCTGAGATATCCTCTGGCACTGAGGCAACGTTTCCTCACTTGCTTAAATCCCTGAGCTGCCAGAGCTCAGCTGGGGCTGATCACTTTGAGGACCTCAGTGTTTTTCATAAAGCCTCCTCAAGCACCAGAGCACCGCATTTTCGGCTCAACACTGACTGAAGATAGGCACAGTCCCCTGATCCTCCTCCGTGTCTGACGGCTCTGTCGTCGGAAGGCTTGGCTGCAGAGCCTCTTGAGAAGCCACAGGCTCTGCTGGAGGCTCTGCTGACAAAGCAGAACTGCTAGGACTGAGTTGGGGCTCCTCGCTGCAGGCTCCGGACCCAGAGGAAGTTCTAACTTGTCCTCTGAGTCCTCATCCAGGCAGGGCATGACATCAAGGTCAAACTGTTTGAGCTGCAAGCAGTTTTATATAGCACCTTGCCCAAGCATCAGGTGGTAGCCAGGTCGGCATCATAATCTGTCCTGATACTCCTTTGAGAGAATAAATATTAAGGGCCCGACATCAGTGCCATTCTTAATCTGCACAGGAGGATTCGAATACAGCTAGTCTTTCAGTTTCTGAGGCTGTTATTGGTACCGCCACACACACCTCATTCACAAAATCTGGTCAATTTCAGAGCCGCAATTAGCTCCTCTCAAGGCCATTGTGGCTGAGGCTGGTTCGGATTTGAGGCTGTGGTTGCTCCCTCTATACCGAGGTCAACTCCTACCAAGCCCTCTGTTGATTTGGAACTATGATTATTCCCTCTATATCAAGGTGCAGTACTGGCTCACACTGTCCCTGATTTGGAACCATAACGTTTCCCTCCGTACCGAGGGCCACTACTTGTGAGCGCTCTGCCAAATTCAGAGCCATGTTTGTCCCTCCCTTTTGAGGCCCATTGCTGCTCCTACAATTCGTCCCTCGGGAAGCTTCTAGTGATCACTCGTTTGGCTCCGAGCTATGGTTACCCTGGCACACACTCATTTGGATTCAAGGCTGTGATTATTGCTTCTACACTGAAGTCTGCAATTGCATGCCTCATGCTGCTTTCCATTTCATTCAAATCCGAGCCAGATTTAAGGTTGCTCCCTGGATACCGAGGGATGGCAGAGGCATTGGCCAGATATGCAGCATCAAAATTCTCTCCTTGCCAAGACCTGATATCATGGCTATCCTTATATATCTGATTCGGAGAACGTTGTGCTCCCTCCGAGGACACCACCATTCGCATGTTAGATTCTTATGAGGACATGCTTTTGTCTCTGTTCACATGCTAATATGTACAGATACCCTTGACGGGTTAATTTGTCCTCCCTACTGCAAGCAACTAAATGTCACTTAATGTAGACATTAAATCTGATGCCCGAGTTGTTCCCCATAACCTCACGGGCACTAGCAGTGCTCTTTCGATACAGACAATTCTTCACTCATCACTATCTGTTCATACCCACTGCACAACCATCGTCTGATCCATGGGACTAGAGCAGGGGTATGCAACCTTTTTGAGCCTGGGGCCGGGTTGCTGTCCCTCAGACAATTGGGGGGGGGGGGGCGAAGCACCATAAATAAATAAATAAATAAATAAATAAATAAATAAAATATTTTAAAAAAATTTAAAATATGCATGCATACTCTCTTAGCCCCAGAAAAGCCATAGCAAAACCCCTGTGGAGATTTTGCCAAGAAAACCCCAAGAACAAGTAATAACAACAATAATCAATATCATCATGGGGGGGGGGTCAGCGGTGGCAGGACCAGCCTGGGGCTGGTCCAAAGGCCTCGGGGGGGGGGGCACATCCGGCCCCGGGCCTTAGGTTGCCTACCCCTGGACTAGAGGATCAGATTTTACGATTGGTTTGCTCTCTCTATATCTATGGACACTGCCATTATATGCTCGGTACCAGTATGATTGAGATCGTCTTGTTCCCCCCATAGGCGGCTTTGGTACCATCCCTCATGCTCTAACACCAAGCTATTCTTGTATCACTCGTTTGATATAAATATATTCTGGGATGTGCTTGCTCCCTCTGTACTGGGACCAATACCATCATTTCCTTTAGACTGCCAAATCGAAGACATGATGACGCTCCCATACTGAGGGCCACTACCATTCCAGGTTTGCCATCACTGTTATTGGGGTGGTCATACCCTCCCTTTCAGATTGGCCTCAATGCCTTTGTTTCCTCCTTACTGGTGGCTTTCGGGATATACTTGTTCCCTCCATGTTGGAGGAATGTTTTTCACTTCCCCTGTACAAGTGTCAGTGAATATGGCTGGTGCCTTCTTTCCAAGGGCCACTATGTGTAATGAGGAATACATGTCTATGCCCCATAGAATCATAGAATCATAGAGTTGGAAGAGACCACAAGGGCCATCCAGTCCAACCCCCTGCCATGCAGGAACTCCCAATCAAAGCATCCCCGACAGATGGCCATCCAGCCTCTGTTTAAAGACCTTCAAGGAAGGAGACTCCACCACACTCCGAGGGAGTGTGTTCCACTGTCGAACAGCCCTTACTGTCAGGAAGTTCCTCCTAATGTTGAGGTGGAATCTTTTCCTGGAGCTTGCACCCATTGTTCCGGGTCCTAGTTTCTGGGGCGGCAGAAAACAAGCTTGTTCCCTCCTTAATATGACATCCCTTTAAATATTTAAATAAGGCTATCATATCATCTCTTAACCTTCTCTTCTCCAGGCTAAACATCCCCAGCTCCCTAAGTCGTTCCTCATAGAGCTTGGTTTCCAGACCCTTCACCATTTTAGTGGCCCTCCTTTGGACACGCTCCAGTTTCTCCACATCCTTTTTGAATTGTGGTGCCCAGAACTGGACACAGTATTCCAGGTGAGGCCTGACCAAAGCAGAATAGAGTGGCACTATTACTTCTCTTGATCTAGACACTATACTTCTATTGATACAGACTAAAATTGCATTGGCCTTTTTAGCTGCTGCATCACACTGTTGACTCATGTTCAGCTTGTGGTCTACCTGGACTCCTAGATCCTTTTCACACATAGTCTCATTCAGCCAGGTGTCCCCCATTGTATATCTGTGCTTTTTGTTTTTCCGCCCTAAGTGCAGTACTTTACATTTCTCCATGTTGAATTTCATTTTGTTAGCTTTGGCCCAGCTTTCTAGTCTGTTCAAGTCATTTTAAATTTTGATCCTGTCTTCTGGGGTATTAGCTACTCCTCCCAATTTGGTGTCGTCTGCAAATTTGATAACTATACCCCCAATACCGTCATCCAAGTCATTGATAAAGATGTTGAATAGCACTGGGCCCAGGACAGAGCCCTGTGGCACCCCACTGGTCACCTCTTTCCAGGTTGAAAAGGAGCCATTGTTGAGCACCCTTTGGTTTTGGCCAGTCAACCAATTACAAATCCGTGTAACAGTTACTTTGTCTAGCCCACATTTTAACCAGCTTGTTTGCAAGAATGTCATGGGGAACCTTGTCAAAGGCCTTACTGAAATCAAGATATACTATATCTACAGCATTCCCTTCATCTACCAAGCTGGTAATTTTATCAAAAAAAGAGATCAGATTTGTCTGGCATGACTTGTTCCTCTGAAACCCATGTTGACTTTTTGTGATTACCTTCCAGGTGTTCACAGACTCTCTGTTTAATGATCTGCTCCAGAATCTTTCCCAGTATTGATGTCAGACTGACTGGACGATAATTGTTGGGATCCTCTTTTTTTCCCTTTTTGAAGATGGGGACAACGTTTGCCCTCCTCCAGTCTGCTGGGACTTCTCCTATTCTCCAGGAGTTCTCAAAGATTATTGCCAATGGTTCCGATATTACATTTGCCAGTTCTTTTAGTACCCTTGGATGTAATTCATCTGGTCCTGGAAACTTGTATTTAGATTAACCAGGTATTCCTGCACTATCTCTTTACTTATTCTATGCTGAAATTCTCCTATTCTGTCTTCCGCTCTATTATCCTCAGGTTGAGCACCCTTTGCCTTTTCTGGGAAAACTGAAACAAAGAAGGTGTTGAGTAATTCTGCCTTTTCTCTGTCCCCTGTTAACTTTTTTCCATCTTCTCCACACAGTGGCCCTACCATTTCCTCCTTCTTCCTTTTGCTGCGGACATACCCAAAAAAGCCCTTTTTATTGTTCTTAACCTCTCTAGCAAGCCTGATTTCATTCTGTGCTTTAGCTTTTCTGACTTTACCCCTACACGTGCTAGCTATTTGTTTGAATTCCTCTTTGGCGATTTCCCCATTTTTCCATTTCTTATACATGTTCTGTTTAAAACTTAGCTCAGTTGCAAGTTCCTTAGTCATCCATCCTGGTTTCTTGAGACACCTCCCATTTTTCCTCCTCGTTGGAACGGTTTGAAATTGTGCCTTCAGTATCTCCCTTTTGAGAAACTCCCATCCGTCTTGAACTCCCTTCTCTTTTAGTATTCCTGTCCATGGGATCACCCCCAGTATTTCTCTAAGTTTAGTAAAATCAGCTTTCCTAAAGTCTAGAATGCGTGTCTGGCTATGCCTGGCTTCTCCTTTCCACTGTATAATAAACTCCAGGAGGACATGATCACTCCCGCCTATGGATCCAACCACTTGCACCCCATTAACTAAGTCTTCCCTGTTAGTTAGGATCAGATCCAAAATAGCTGACCCCCTCATTGCCTCTTCCACCTTTTGGACAATGAAATTGTCTTCGAGGCAAGTGAGGAATTTGCTAGACCTTGAGGATATTGCTGAGTTTGACTTCCAGCAAATATCAGGATACTTGAACTCCCCCATCACTACTATATTTCTCCTTTCTGAGTGTGTGGTCATCTGTTCTAGAAAGGCATCATCCAATTCTTCTGCCTGAGCCGGGGGTCTGTAGTAGACTCCCACACTAGCATCCCTGTTGTTTCCCTCCCCTTTAATTTTTATCCAGATGCTTTCCACCTGGCTTCCAGGATTGATGTCCTGGATTTCTTCACTGCACACCCCTTCCAAGGGGTTCTTGTCAGTACTACTCATATCCATGAAACATGTGGCAAACAACTGTTTTTGGTCTCTAACTGGGATGAGCTCATCTCATATACTGACCCCCGATTTCAGTGCAATGTTCTTGGGCCTCATTGCAGAAGGGGACTGCATCAATTCTTTCCCATTTGCTGCTCTGGGCAGGAACACCCTCTGGGGACATCCCTGTGATTCTAGCCTCCATTTCACAGGTTTGTCTATCCCTGTAGACACTTCAAGATCTTGGGGCGTGCATATTTGTCCCATCTTTCCAGGCTGACGTCATAACATCTTGGTTCTCCTGAACTTCTGATCGCAAGATGTCATTTGTTGAGATGGTAATATTTCAGGTCTCCACCTGAAATCTGCCAAGGCTAACTATGCACTCTGCAAACATCCTGAGAATTCTCTCTCCATGCAGGGAAGCCTATGCTCCCCCATTATTGTGCCCTGTGTACTTTATGCTTCATCACGCACCCCGGATCTATATAATAAAGGGTTTCACACCTGGCTAGGAGCTGGACTTTGTGGCTCTTAAGGTCTATTCCAGCTCCCCTGTTCTAAAATTCTTCTTCTCATGACCCATTCATGATGGATTGACACCATATCTCCTGGTGTACTGTTGCTTATCAGTTCTCACTGTTCCTGCCAAGTCATGTTATCCTTCATACAACCTCTTCAGGACATCACAGGATGGGATAACATTCCCACAAAGATCTTTTTCTACTTGACAATGTGGAATCCTTTTACTTTTATAATGCTATTACTAGTAATCACACCAGCCACTATTATTTTCTCTGGCATTTTCACCAAGAACTGCACACTGATAGCCTGAAACGTTATGTTCACACACAGCATATCTTGTGGGTCACAACAATGGGATATTGTGATATTCTCACGGTTCCCTGTTAGTGTTTTGTTGTGACTAGATGAGGTACTATTCCTGTCCACCGCTGTTCCAGAAATTGATACTGGAGCTTTCTCCAGCTCGATACCATTAGGATCTCTCTACGAATGGACTATCCAGATGCCCTACTTCCCACTTTGTGGTGCAGGCACTTGTTGTTTTCTACCACCTTTGCTGGTGATGCCCAACTATCCCATTGCTGAGCACAGATGGTTATTTCACATTCTGTGTCCAAGGGGACACTTGGCCCTAAACTATTGTCTGTCGATGCCATAATCTTCAAACAATGGCTTTGGGAGTCTTTATCAGGTTACTGCCCTTTTCACACTTGAAAGATTTCCTTTTTGACACATCTTCTATTCTGAAGGCTTGGTAAGCCCCCTTTTCCCAATTGCCAATGTCATGACCTGTGCAGCTTCATATTGTTGCAAGTCTGTTGCCCTTCGCATTGGCTTCCATTCATCTCCTTGGATCAGACAAAGTCTGTATACCTTGCCTTCTTGTTGTGGTATTTGTCTGCTATTCCTTTACTGCTTATAGTAGTGAGCTTTTTTCGCTTTCGCACCACCTTCCTACTGGATAGCTTTGGCATAATTTCCATTGCTAATAAACCTAAGTCAGAGGTTTTTCCCTTGAGCTTAGCCATACACCTGTCACAGACCATCAAGGTCTGTCAACAGACTGTGCAACACGGGTTAGCTGGCAAGCCTGTTTTTTCTGCCACTGTGCATGTGTCACCTGAATTGGTGACTGTTTCCACTGCGTCTCGGTATTGGAATTTCAGCTCAACTAATGTAGAGTCATCATATTAGCGGGACTGGTTGTCCCTATATTTACATGCCTTGGGCTCACAAATGGTAATTTTGTTTGGGACAGTGTGCCATCTTATGTGGCATGGCACTCCCTCCTCCACTGACAGAAGCTTGTTAGTCTAACCCATTTGTGTGATTCACAGAGACCACAAAGAAGGACAGGTTGCTTACCTGTAACGTATTTCTTCAAGTGGTCATCTGCGAATCCTGCCCATCCTCCCCTCAGATTTGTGCCCTGCCTCTCCTTCAGTTCTGGGCTGCTGCCTTGGTGTCCATGGAACTGAGAGTTTAGGCGGGAAACCAGCCAATAATGCAGTTGGGGAGTGGGTGGGGCTACCGCCAAAACGCTTCTAATAGCTCTAAGAAGGTTCTCAATGGCTCTGCGCAGGTGCAGAATAAGCCATTTCTGTGACACCAAAGCAACCTGTCCTTATAGCCCTCTTAAGTTTTACCCTCGACTTTTCCACGGGTCATATCAAAATCCAGGATTTTGACCCTGAAATCTTTCATCGACTTATACATGAGGTCGACTTGTACACGAGTATATACGGTATATAGTGTTTTTGTCCTTCAGATTAGCATTGCCTAAATTACAGTATTCTCTTTTACAATGTGCATTCAATTATATACACATCACTCAATGTCTGAATAAATATTAGCCCAAACAGCACCATCTGCATACAAGAGTGGAGGTATCAGCAGGCTTGTAAGAATCCCAAAACTTACAGAAATACAAATTATTTTTTAAGGAAAAAATTCTAAAAGTGGGACCCAAAATAGCCTAATGTGTACTGATGACACTTGGTAAATATAAAGTGCTAACTGCTGGCTTTGAGAACTATCCTGAAAGAGGACTTGATGGGGTGGAAAGAAGCATCTCATGCTGCAACATATTGTTGCAAGTTCTACTGGTCCTGCTTTATAGTTCATTTATTTATTTATCTGTTAGATTTCAAATGGTAGCAAAAGATCTGAAGATTGCAATACTTAGGCTGACTCACATGGTACAATATTGTCTGTCAGCCTGATCCCATTCATATAGGGCTTTATAGACTATATCCAGCGCTTTTTGATCAAAATTATTGAAACGTTTTAACTCAGTGTACCCCCTCACCCCATTAAATTATCAGAGGCGCTTCCATTGCTGGTGAGAGTTATTCAATCAACCGATTCCAAAACCAAAGAGAATATCAATGCCACAGAAAACTGCATTTCAGCAGTTGGAAAGATCATGAAGTTCAAGCCTGACTGTATAAATGTTGAAGAGGTATTACCACACTGGTTATCATGGCTTCCACTGCATGAAGACAAAGAAGAAGCTGTTCATACTTTCAGTTATCTGTGTGACTTAATAGAAAGGTATGATGAAAATGCATCTTGAGGTATAATGTATTCGTTAAAATTGCTTCCTGCTCATTTTCTTTAGATGTGGTGTGTGTGGTGCAACATTTAGACTAATACTGTTTATTCTCATAACTTTTAGGGCTGTGTTTACAGTATTCCACTAGCACAAAGAAATGTTCATATCCATTAAATGTAAATATTCAGTCATGTTTTATTGTGACTGCAATACATATTTACATTAGAATCCATAAGTTGTCTAAGTTATTTCTCCCAATCTATTGCTAAGAAACTTGTGGGTCTCCAGAAGTCATCAAATTTATCTTTTCATCAGCCTCTGCTAGCCAAAAGGATGATAAACATAGTAATCCATGAACATCTGGATTCCCTACTATGGCCCTAGTAGTTCCCTACTAGTGCCCTAATTGGTTTATGCTCCAGATATTCACGAGATGGCCGGAGGAGCAATCCACTACCACTGGGTTTTCCTCATGCCAACCAGGTCTGCAGGGGTTCTACATTCTTTTTCAGTTACCTTCCGTTGAACTCTTTTCGTCCTCAGCCAGTTTTATTTATCCTGCATAGCGAGTGGTCATGTTTTTGCCTCTTCAGCAAAACACCTTTAAAATTAGTTAGATAGACAGGGAAACAAAGAGGCGATGGATAAAAATAGAGATGATGAAGAAAGGAAAGAAAGAAGCTGGAAGTAAGAACAACACTTTAACAAGCAAAGGTGAAAAGGTTTCTAAGGAAGAAGGAGCCACTAAGAAACTTTCCCAGATGGCCGCCACTCAGTGAGCCTCTGAGGAACTAAAGTGTGATGATTTAAAGAGAATTTTTGTGACTAATGAAAGTGACTTTGAGGACATAATTCTGCTAGCTCACCAGAGAGCAGCTGCGAAGAAATGACATAAAAATGCCTCAAAATCAGCCAGAAAGCAAGCGGAGGCTAAAAGGAAAGAAAAGGACCATGTTACCTTGAAGGTACTTGAGAAATTGGCCGTTTTTCCAGAGACGCAAGGGGAAACAGACCGCCATCTTGCCAGTCTTGGTTCCATTAGAAAGGGAGGGGCTACATCCAAATGGAGCGTCTTCTCTGGGGCATGTGCAATGGAATTGGCCTCAGAATAAGCACACAGTTAATAAGCACACAGGCACAGAGGAAAAGGCTGTAGTACCAACAGCATCCTCATGCAACCCCATAAGCGATGCAAACCCTGGGAGAAAAGCCTCTTCACACGCAGGTTCAAAGTCTCTGTCTAAGCACAGTGAAGTGTCTGACAGAGAGGGAAACAGTTATCAAATTTTATGGAGGAGTCAAACAATAAAAAACAATTTCTACACTTCTTGAAAAAAATATATGAAGGTATGCCTCAATTAAAAAGGCAGGATGTGGATATAGAGGATGAGGAGGAACCTTTGGAATTCCATTGAACATCAACCATTAGACAGTTAATAGGTGAAGAATTAAATTCAATTTTACAAAACCAGCAAGGACAATCTAATAGGTCTGAGACAACTAAAGGCCTAAGCAGACTGCCAGAAATAGTGCACATTAAATTGAGGCACTGCCCTGGCTCAGTGCTAGGGAGTCATGGGAATTGTATTTTTTTCTGGGACATTGAGCCTTCTCTGTCAGAGAGCTCTAGTGCCACAATAAATTACAGTTCCCATGATTCCCTAGCACTGAGCCAAGGCAGTGCCTCAATTTAATGTGCACTATTTCTGGCAGTCTGCTTAGGCCCTAAGACTCAAATGAAACAGATGACTCAAAAAGGAATTAATTCTCAAAATGAGTTCATGGAAGAGTTATGGTTCAATTTCAAACATTTCATTCAAGATAAGGAGAAACAGGCCATACTTGAGAATGCAACAAATAGAAAGAGGAAATTAAATGATGATGAGGCAATGCCACCATGCAAGTCCAATGAAGAAGTCCAAACATTTACATGATGATGATATGGACTTAGACCAAAGTTCACAACATGAGAAAATAATAGATAATATAGAGGAGGACATGACTGACTCCTCAGATCAAGATGATGATGATAATGAAGTAGATTCAGAAAGATTGTTCGTAAAACTGTAAAACATCTTCTTAAACAGGTTATAAGGACTCTAGGATTAGGATTGGAGTCACATGATAAAAAAAATAATAACAAGACAGAAAAAATAGCTTCAGTAATTAAAAAGAAACAACCACAAAGTAATGGCATGCCATTACCAGAATTATTTAAAGATTTAATTCAAACAGAATGGGCCTCATCTTTAACATCACAGAGATTGCAAGGATTAGCAAATAAAATATATTCATACCTATTGGTTGATGCCCTAGTAGCTGCTCTAGTGTCAGGGACTATAGTCCCTAAAGAAGGAGATGCAATGTTGAAAGAACTGGATGAACGAAGAGCAGATAATACTTTGAAAAAAGCTCACGACTTCTCTGGTCAAGCTATCAAAATTTCTACAACATCTTCAGTGTTCACAAGAGCAGCTGTTCTTTGGACATGAGAACTGCATTCTATTGATGAAATAAATAAAGGATAGACAACATGACAGTGAGACCATATATAATGAAACATGGAGGTATCCATTCAAAGTCATTTGTGAAGGAATCAAATCTGCTGTTCAGTTGGGCAGAAAAACATCTGAAATCACTGTCGGTGGTTTATTTAAAAGGAGCATGCAATATAAAGGCAGGTTATTTAAGTAGAAACAAATTACATCTAGGCAAATGGGAGCTGCATCGAGAAGTATTTCACAAACCTCAGGAGAAGTGGGGCTTGTTCACAATGGATCTCTTTGCAACTGCAAAGAATGCAGAACTACCACGGTTTTATTCCATAGATGGGAGCAAGGATGCAAAAGCGAACGATGCTTTATTGATAAAATGGCCAAAGGGGTGTCATTATGCATTCCCACCCATTCCAATAATTCCAAGGGTCCTAAACAAAATAAAGCAGCAAGGAGCAATGTAATAATAGCACCTTATTGGCCATGGAGGCCATGGTTCTTTTGACTTTTTCATATGTCAGTAGTTCCTCCTTACAGGTTGTCCCACAGAATAGATCTTTTAAGCCAAGGGCCAATTATACACCCAAATCCAGGTTGGCTCAATTTGACAGCTTGGAGATTGAGCACCAAAAATTAAGGCAACAAGGATATTCCAAAGAGGTGGTAGAAACTATCATGTCATCATGCAGAGAATCCATGACATCTATATATACTAGAACCTGGAAAACATTTGGTTGATGGTGTTTAGACAAGAATATACGATATGTGGAGGTTGGAATTAAACACATGTTGCAATTGCTACAGGACAGTTTAAGAAAAGATTTAAAACCTAACACGTTAGAGAGACAGGTATCTGTCAAGACCATATGGCACCCTAGTCTGGAAAATGACATGGATGTGGCCACTAAGAGGAAGTGGAGCAATGGTAACAGGGTTACTACAGTTCAAGTGGCAGATGCATGAGTCAGCATTTAGTGAGTTGTGCATCATGGGAGACCTGATGCAACAGGCACTGGGAATGAAACCAGCAAGGTTTCATTAGTGCATGGCTGTCACATGTTCTCAAGAGGACCATCTATATATGAGAGAGAGTCAGAATCTCCATTGTTGGTTAGTTGTGGTTGCTGGTTGGCAAAGCACTTTGTTACTCTGTATAGCTGTGAGTATTCAAGACAGGCTCTGGTACTCTGTGTATATCTTTGTAAATATTTGCAACAAAGATTAGAGAAGCCTCGCTGTAAAGCTATTCTTTTCTTCAAGCCGAAAGCAGCAGCTGCGTATGGGAGGTTTTTTCCTGTGCTATCTGGAGCAAACTCTTCACAGAAGACCAGCTTCTGGGCGTTCCTGCCTATGTGCATCTACTCTGCATGTGTGTATGCTAGATCTTGCTGTCTCAATACCCCAACAACATCAGCATTGTCTACAGTTCTAGAATTTGAGGGTATACCTCTATCAGGTCAACAGCATGTAAAACATTTCTTACGGGGAGCAACTTTGAAATTTTTCCCTACCAAACATTAAATCCTTCGTGGGATTTAAATCTGGTACTCAACAGGTTAACTAAGGGCCTTTGCAGACTGCCAGAAATAGTGCAAATGGAGTCCACTTTAACTGCCCTGACTCAGTGCTAGTGAATCATGGGAACTGTAGTTTATTGTGGCATCAGAGCTCTCTGACAGAGAAGGCTCAATGTCTCAGAAAAAAAATACAATTCACATGATTCCCTAGCACTGAGCCAGGGCAGTTAAAGTGGACTCAATTTGCACTATTTCTAGCAGTCTGCAAAGGCCCCAAGACACCTTTTGAACCTCTCTCAGAGGCCACACTAAGAATGCTGATTCACAAGGTCGCTATTGTATTGCCATAACGTCAGTGAGGAGGATATCAGAATTGTCGGCGTTATCCATAAACTCAAATTACTGTAGAATTGGAAAAGATAAAGTATTATTAACATTGGATCCAACATTTTTGCCGACATGTCCAAACCGTTGGATGATACTAGAGATGTTATATCTTACAAACTTTTGCCCTAATCCGCAACATCTGGAGGAGAGGAGATGGCATATCTTGGACATTAAACAAGCTATAAAAGTATATATTAAAAGAACGAGATCTTTTAGAAAAACAGAATCATTATTTGTTTCTTACAATCCTAGGAATATAGGTCAGAAAGTCTCTAAAACAGTTATTGGGAGATGGATTAAAGCATGTATTTTCCTTTGTTATGACTGGGATAAAAAACCAAGACCAGGTCATGTTTGGCCACATTCAACAAGGTCAGTGGCCACTACTTCAGCATATTCTGTGTCTGGATCATTACCTGAATTATGTGAGGCTGACATATGGAGAGAACCATCAACATTTATAAGGCATTATAAAGTTGATAAATACCATTCAGCAAAGCAGCTTTCTGCAAAACTGTATTACAGTCTGTCCTTTCAAAAGATTTATCTCATCCAGAACAAAAGGGCTTGGGTATATCCCAGTAGTAGTGAATAGCTCTTCTGTCCATCTTGTGAATAACAGACTGGACCCACCAATTTGATTAGTTAGATAGGGTTACAATATCAGTGTTGCTTTATAAATAAACTGACTGAGGAGGGCAGGAGTTCAACAGAAGGTAACTGAAAAAGAATGTAGAACTCCGGCAGAACTGGTTGGCACAAGGAAAACCCAGTAGTAGTGAATTGGTTCTCTGGCCATCTCAGAATTATTCTTTACAGTTAGTCCAATCTGTCATATTCCTAGAGTGGTTCTGTTTCCATCACTGTCTCCTGTCCGTTGTGGGATAAGTTGAAGAATACTGCTTTAAAATGTCCAAATATCTGACATCCTAGATATATTTCCAAAACATATTCCCCTTAAAGATGAACATGAGTTATTAGTTGCAGGACCTTTCACTTCATCTGCATTTAGGATAGATGGAAAATTCAGAGTAACAAATCTTAATATACCATTAAGTTAACATTTACGTCAGAAGGATAAGCCCATATCTGTTATCTTCAGTGCCTGGTGCTCCTGTTACAGTTGCAGCCTAGTTTCATCTTAATGGTGTCTTTTGGTGGTAATATTCTATTATTTATTATAGATTTGTAATGTAAAATTATGCAATCCTCTTCTATTCATTGTTGGGTAAAGCAGTTCATCAATATCCTATTCTATTAGGAGCTTGCATAAGAATACCCTATACATTTGACCACATGTTTAGTGACTTTGCATCTCTTCAATGTCAAGGTGGCTAACATTTTTTTTCTCTCTCTTTTTTCTTCTTTTTTTTTTTTACTTTACTTTACTTTTTTTTGGTTACCATTCCAATAGTAATAATCCCATTGTCCTGGGCCCCAACAACTCTAACCTGCCCAAAATATTCAGTATAATTGCGGATGGTGAAATTAATGAAGCCATCAAGCATGAAGATCCATGCACCAAGCGACTGGCTAATGTAGTTCGGCAAGTGCAGGTAAATGCAAATTAAGATTTTAATACAGAAAATAATTGAGTTGCTTCACAGAATATAAAACCATTTCCTCTTAAAATAGGAATGTCATTGAATGTAAGAAAACATATGAGCAATTCCCAGGTTTCATTTATGACAGAAATTTCCCAAGGTGATCTACAATTTGGTATTAACAACATTACATAAACATTAAAGATTTAGTTAATATTAGGGTAAAGGCATTCTGTGTGTGTGTGTATAGGCATGATATGGTTACAGTATTTCAAGCATTTGAATTATGTTACATGAGAAGAGGGTAGGTAAGAGATCTAAGAAGTTGAGCTTCAACAAATTCCAGAAGAAAATAAATTTCTTCTTCATGGTCTCTGCGAATCACACAAATGGGTTACATCTGTGCCTGCGCAGCTAGCTCGGAAAGTTCTGGTATCACTGGGCAACTTTCCACTTGCAACTTTTTGGTGGTAGCTCCGTCCTGCTCTATAAAGCCCCTAGTGTTCCCGCTCTTTCCTCAGTTCCTTTCGTCCGCCACTTCTGCAGCTAGCGAGGAACTTCACTCTTCAGAGTTGCTCATTGCCTACTGGAATAGTATTGATAATCAGTTTTTGACAAATATTTCTGGCTTGACCTCTCTCTTGGACTTCGTCACTACTGCTAATCAATCAACCTCGGAACGCTTTTGACTTCATCTTTGTCTTGTGGCTTCAACTTGTCATCTTGGAAATGGCTTTCTTTAAACGCTGTGGTCAGTGTAATTGAAGATCCACACCACTGACCGTCAAGTCCATTGTGTTCTTTGTCTCAGTGAGGCACACAACCCTAAGGCCTGCCAACTTTGTAAAGGCATGACCACCCAGGCCTTAAAGAACTGTGACCTCAAGCTGAAGGCCACTCTTTGGGAACAGGCCTTAAGACCAGCCTCGGCACCTACTCATGGTTCCATGGTTCCATCCCTAGCACCAGAGAACCTTTCAGCAGCAAGACCAACCTCAACCTCAAGGTCAGTCTCACCAGTGTCATCCCTCTCAATCTTCTTCTTCCTCCTTGGGCCGCCGTCAACACTAACCCTGGTACCGGCAGGATTTTGGAAAGAGGACCTTAGATTCTAGCAGGAGGAGGTTCTAATATGGTGCAGCGCACTTCGGTGATCATCCATTTGGGGACAGACTAGAGGCCTTTTATTCCACCTGGGCCTCGATCACCTCCGACTCCTGGGTCTTAGATATTGTTTGTAGGGGCTATGCCCTCGAGTTCAAAGAGCTCCCAGCCACCGGAGCCTTTCTGTCCACTTGCCCCTCAGACACCCTACTCGATGAAGTGCGCGCCTTGATGGATAGGGGTGCCATTGAACCTATAGATCCCTCTTGGGCCTGGCACTGTTTTTTCTCTCATTATTTTACTGTCCCCAAAAAGGACTTGGGCATTAGGCCCATCTTGGATTTGAGAGATATTAATTCACACATTTGGTACCAACAATTTCTAATAGTAACCCTTGCCTTTATTTTACCACTCCTACAGAGAAGTCACTGGTTTGCAACCATTGATCTCAAGGATGCTTACTTTCACATCAGCATCCGAAGAGATCACAGGAGGTTTCTCACCTTCGCGGTCGGCACCGAGATCTTCCAGTACAGCGTTCTTCCATTCGGCCTGTCCTCAGCACTGAGAGTCTTCACGAACTGTATGGCCCTGGTTGCGGCTTACCTCCATCAAAAGGGAATCACAGTCTTCCCTTATCTGGACAACTGGCTCTTTACGGCCCCGACCAGCCAGCAACTTCAGCAAGACGTCCACTTTGCCCTTACTCTTCTGGACACCCTCGGTCTGATGGTCAACACGGAGTTTGACTCCGTCCAGACGGGCAAAGTTCATCGGGGTGATACTCGGCTCTGAGAAGTTCAAGGCCTTCCTCCTACGGGACAGATTCCGAGCCCTGTCCGCTGCCATCAAGGACTGCCTTCGACACAGATGCATAAGGACTTGGCATCAATTACCTTCGTGACTCCCTGAACGAGACTTCGACTTCAACCCATTTAGTCCTGGTTCTTGTCTGTGTTCAATCTTGTGTGCGATCGACCTTCCAGGTGGCTGATGGTACCGAGGCCCATAGCCAGGTCATTATGTTGGTGGCCTGATCTGAGCAACATCTGCACCGGGATGGCCTTTCTGACCCCTCAACCAGAGGTCAACTTAACAACGGATGTGTCTCTGGAAGGATGGGGAGAACACACACAGGAGCTGACTGCCAAGGGTCAGTGGTACACATCGGACAGAAGGCTCCACATCAACACCGTCAAAATACTGACTGTGGAGAAGGCCCTTCGGGCGTTTCAGACTGTTTTGTCAGGCAAGGGAGTGCTTCTTCTCATGGACAACATGACCGTGATGTTCTAACTGAACAAACAGGAAGGCACATAGTCCCAGATGCTCTTGCAGATTACAATCCGCATCTGCAATTGGTGTATCGACAACAACAACAACAATAAATTTTATTTATACCCCACCCCTCCGTCAGGCAATCAGGGCGGCTTACAGCAATTAAAACTCCATACAGCATTAAAATACAATCCAAGATCCCACAACCCTCCCACTCCTTAAAAGTGAATTAAACTAATAATAACATTAAAACATAATGATTAAAACACTAAATTAAAAATTAAACAGTCCTAGGACAGACAAACAAATAATAGGCAGAGCAGCGATTGCAGCCAAGATAAGAAAGGGATAGGGGACTCTTGAGGCTGGAGAAGACAACGACCTTGCAGACGAGCTGAGCAGATCGTCCAACTTGTGTCATGAGTGGCGCCTCCACTCGCAAACAGTCTCCAATCTCTTCTCCACCTGGGGCCGCTGGAGACCGACCTCTTTGCGACCAAAGAGAACACTCATTGTACAGAGTTCTGCTCTCGAATTTCAGCTCCGGGGTCACGAGGAGATGCCTTCCAGTACAGGTGGTCCAGGAGGATGTTCTATGCTTTTCCCCCATTTCCACTGATAATGAAGGTCATTACCAAGATGAGGACAGAAGGGACGGACGCCATTCTCATCACTCCTTGGTGGCCGAGGTAACCATGGTTCGCCCCATTACTACAGCTTGCTCAAGGGTGTTACCAGCGCCTCGAGTTCTGTCCTGACCTCCTCTCAATGCACAGTGGTTGGGTTCGACACCTGGACCTGGACTCTCTCCCACTGGTAACCTGGAGAACTTTCTTGACATCGTTGCCTGCTTCCATATAGACAGTGATTTGGGCTGCACAGAAGCCCTTTACCAGAAAATCCTATGCATTTAAGTGGTAGAAATTTCTGGAGTTTTTGTCTGCTAAGGACCTGCCTCCATCCTGAGTCTCAGTACCGATAGTCCTGGAATTCTTAATGTCTTTGGCCGATTCCGGCCTATGTCTTAACTCTGTGAAGTGCTATCTTTCTGCCATCTGTTCACACTACCTGCTTCAAGGCAGACCATCTTTCTTTGTGGATCCCTTGGTAAAAGGGAATAACCTACATCCTCCATCCTCAGTACCGACCTTGTCTTGGAGCCTAGACTTGGTGCTTTCCTATCTCTCCACCAAACCGTTTGAACCCTTGGCCACCATGGACTTAAGATTGCTGACCTGGAAGACAGCATTCTTAGTGGCCATTACCTCAACCCGGCGTGTGGGCAAACTGTGCCCTGCGGATGGACCAATCATATCTCCGCTTCCACAGGGACAAAGTGGTCCTCCATACCGAATCACCTTTCTGCCCAAGGTGGTGTCAGCTTTTCACATCAACCAGGACATTGTGTTGCTCACCCTGGCCCCCAACCCGACTATTGATACCGAATGTAGATTGCACTCTTTAGACATTCAGAGAGCCTTGGCATTCTACTTGGAAAGGACATCGGGTTTGAGGAGCTCTGAGAGACTTTTTGTATGCTACTCAAGAGGCTAAGAAGGGGCTGTTACATCCCAGAGACTGTCCAAAAGGGGTTTCATCAACCATTCATCTTTGTTATGAATTGGCAGGCAAAACCCCACCGGGCCGGGTGCGTGCACATTCAACCAGGGTGGTAGCTGCATCCTCTGCATTTTTGAGTGGGGTGCCTCTAGAAGATGTTTGCAAGGCTGCTGTCTGGTCACAGCCAATTACTTTTGTTAAGCACTATCGGCTGTTCACAAGGGCTAGACAAGAAGCCTCTTTTGGGAGTGCAGTGTTGTCATCTGGTCTGCACTGATTATTTGCACTGCTTTATTGCATACTTGAATTAAATGAAGTGATACTTGAATGAACTTGCAGTTTGAAGTTTACAGTTTATTGTTGTTAAAAGTTTCCTCTTGTTAAAACTTACTAGATTGATGTCAAGACACTCCCTCTTCCACTGACTGAAGTTTGTCAGTCTAAATAACCTGTTTGTGTGATTCTCAGAAACCACAAAAAAAGGACAGGTTGCTTACCTGTAACAGTATTTCTTCGAGTGGTCATCTGCAAATTCACACAAATCCCACCCATCCTCCCCTCAGTCGTGTCCTGCTCATTACTTAAAATTCTCACTGTCACTGCTTGGCAGCGTACATTTTGGAACTAAGGAAAGAGCAGGAACGCCAGGGGCTTTATAGAGGAGGGCGGAGCTATCGCCAAATTGCAATTGGAAATTTGCCCAGTGATACCAGAACTTTCCAAGCTAACTGCGCAGGCACAGATGTAACCCATTTGTGTGAATTTGCAGATGACCACTCAAAGAAATACTGTTACAGGTAAGCAACTTGTCCTTCCCCACTATAGGCCACTGGGTTTTTCCTGGTTTTCATTTGTTAAAACCTGAGTAAATTATTTCTTCACACTCTTTGTATGTAACAGCTACCATAAACAAAGGTAGTAAATCTTTTAACAGAATGTCAAGAATGATATTTATCTAAGATATAAGTCTCTGTGCTCAGGCATTTATTTTAAACTTTTTAATTATCTGTCTCCACCATCATATTTTTCATATAATTTTTTTTTGTTCTAATCTTTACATAGGGTGGTATTAACATAGCTGTTTAACATTCCTATTAATTTTTTTTTTATTTTTTAGACTTCTGGAGGCTTGTGGACAGAATGCATATCTCAGCTCAGTGCAGACCAGCAGGGAGCCATACAGGAGCTCCTGAACTCTGCGTAAAGGGCCTTAATTATCATCCGCAAGAAAACTCCAAATAAACATTTACCCTTCGGTTTAGGTTTCTTTGTTTTGTTTTTGAGAGAGAAAACTAGTGCATGTAGGCCATTCTGCAACCTACAGGCAGTGGCGGAAGGAAGAAACGGTTTCAAATGGTGTTGCAATGCGTTTCTACCCATCAGCACTGAAGGAGCTCCCTGTAAGCCCTGCAGTAGCACTGAAGAGTATTTTTCTAATGGTATGAACCAACCACATGATGGTGAAAGGGAAACAAGTTGAATTTTCATAAAGCATAAACTAATTAAGACAGTTTTAAGACCAGGTATTCAGTAGACACCCATTATAACAGATTACAGGCATTTTTACCCTCTAGTGTTAACATGTATTGGAGTGTATTTTTGTAGGGTAGAGAACACCCTTCTGCCCACCAAACCAGTAGATTAAGAGACTATAAATTGATGGCAACATCAAGCATGAAGACTTCATCGATATCACATTCAGTTTTCTAAAACAGGCTTGTGTAGTGACTCAATGAAGAAAGCCATTGAGCTCCCAGCCCGTGAATGTGAAGTGTCTTTGGCATGTCTGACAGTATCTCATTCACTCCTCAATAAATGACATTAAAATTCAGTCAAAGCTTGTGTAAAAGTCCAGTGCTGTGTGGTCTCTTGTTTGCTTTTAGTGAAAATAGATTGTTTCCAAATTCTGTGTTTGACTTTAAATGCTTGCCCTGAAATCATATTTTTGTCTTCCTGTTACATTGTGCAAAGATGAAGAGCCTATACTTACTGCATTTTTTCTATCTCTATGTCCTTTTTTCCCCCAATTTGACCTATTTTCATATGTCCTCTAAAACATGTAAAATTCTGCGGAATGTTTCTGATTGCTGGATTTTCCAGTTTTTAAAAATAGGCACACATGCAATACTTCATTTCTAATTGGTTTAAGAGCAGGATTGTGACCTCAGCAATCTTGACTAATGCTTCAGTTGATGCTTTACTGATATGAGAGCTTTGGTGTGAGTATACAATTTTGTATTATATAATCCAAAAGAAGGAGAGCTTTTTGTGACAGTAAATGGGTAACATGGCAATCCTATGCACCCTTACTTGGAAGTTGGTGAATTTAAAGATAATGGAACTTATGAGAAAGCATTTATAAGATTTTATTATAAATTAATTGTTTCACAAACTGACTTCTTTCTCTTTTTTAAAGAAACATGTAAATACATTGAAACTGAACCAAAGAGACAAAAATAGTTCCATATCAAGAAGAGATGTCTAACAAAAGCATATCCTTAAATACTAAGTTTTTTAAAGCCTAAGGTATGAATTTGTTCCCAAGAGTCCTCCAGAGTAATGATATCCCTCCTTTTCCCAGGCATGTACCAGAATCTTTACTGATTTTTAAACCAAGAGCTGCTTCTCTTCAGTTTTGTTCCTTGCATCAAGCAAGATAGCATTCTCTCATATCCTTGTTGAGTCTAATGATTCCTACCTTTATCTCTTCAATTGTTTAGTTTTATGGCTGTTTTGTTTTACTTTTTATTTGTATTCTAGTATCTTGGAAAGGAATATCCCCTCTCCCCTTAACAATCTTTTCACCTCAGTTTTTCTATTTTCTAGGCTGGGTCTCACTAAATGTATGCTGTGAGATCTAAAAGAGCAGAGAACAAATATTAAGAATTATGAGAGAGCTCAGGAAAAAGTTATAAATTCTGGGAGGCAACTATGGTTTTATCAAGCCATTGTGTGCAGTAATAAATGCATTGGATCAGCCCAATGTATGTTGACAGTGATCTTCATCAGGATTCAAACATTCCTGTGCAGACTGGGATATCCATTCCCCTGATCCATTACATCTTTCAACAGCTGTTGGAAATGGGTTCTTCTTTAAGGTTTCTGTGACTCACACAGTTGGGTTGTCTGTACCTGCGCAGTACACCATTCAGAACTTTCTAGAATAAGCTTTTTGGTATAATCTCTGTCCACCCTCAGCTCTACCCCTCACTGTTCCCACTCATTCACCTCAATTCCTTTTCATTCTCTGCATTAGCAGTATCTAAGGAACCTCTTTAGTTAACTCACACACACACACACACCACATTTTTCAGTATATTCATCTTGGCTACATGACTGCTCTTTCAAGCTTCCCTTGACTTTGGCTTCTTTTATTGGCTTCTTCGTGACTGACCAGGCTTGTCTTATTGACCACAATTTGTCTATCCCATTGGTAGAAATGTCTTTCTCCTCTTTAAAGAGGTGTGATGACTGTGGTGTTAAACTCCCTGCCACAATATTCATTCCTGGTCCCTGTTGTGCCTCAGAGAAGGACATAATGGGGCTATGTGCCCACTACAAGGCATTTGTGCCCCAGGCCCAGAAGGCCAGAGAATCTTGGTTGAAGGCTCTCCTTTGTGAACAAGCCATAATACCACCAACAGCAATGTTTTCATCCTCCCTAGAGTGACCTCTATGCCTGCTGCCAGCCATTTCACTATCAAGAAGCCTCTCGATAGCAAGATGCCTTCCAGAGCCTTGAAATGCAAGCCTGTGACCTCAGTATTGAGCATCAGTTCCATATCAATGGTTCAAAGGACTACTTCAGAATGTAATGTGCTGCTCCATCAAGACATTCCACCTACACTGGGATACTCTCTTGCTATCATCATCTTCTTCTCCCACCCCACCCCCACTCCCACCCCACCGGTCAGGAGATAAGAAGAGGCACAAGAAGAAGAAACGCTCCAAACACTGGTGGTGCTGAAGTTCCATGATCAATCCTAAAGGCTTCCAGCATAGCTTTGCTACTGACAACTGTGGCAGCTGTGATACCCTCAAGCACTCTAAGCTGAATTTCTGTGGTAGCAGAGGCTGCCCTATTCAAATCGCTGCAGAATTCCCATTCCATGCCTGGCAACAAAGAGGGTCAGAAATTGGATCTGATGGCAAAGAAATTCTATTCTGCGCATTGCCAATCACATGTATGGGAGCATTTTTGTTGTTGTTAACTGCCCTCAAGTTGATCTCGAGCCATGGCGACCCTATGGATGAGACATCTCCAAGACCCCGTATCCTCCACCGCTCTGCTTAATTCCTGCAAACTCATACCCACGTCCTCCTTAATAGAGTCCATCCATCTAGCATGCGGCCTTCCTCTCTTTCTGCTTCCCTCCACCTTTCCTATCATTATTGTTTTTTCAATGAGTCCTTCCTTCTCATGATGTGCCTGAAGTACTACAGCCTCAATTTTGTCATCTTGGCTTTCAGGGAGATTTCCAGCTTGATCTGCTCTAGGACCCATTTGTTTGTCCTTTTCGCTGTCCACGGGATCCTCAACACTTTTCCAGCACCACATCTCAAATGCATTGATTTCCTTCCTATCTTGCTTCTAACTGTCCAGCTCTCACATTCATACATGGTAATAGGGAATATGATGGCTTGTATGATTCTACCTTTTGTGCTCAGTTATATATCTTTGCATTTTAGAATCTTTTCCAGTTCTTTCATAGCCACCCTCCCCATTCTTAATCTTCTGATTTCCTGACCGCAGTCCCTGTTCCTATCAATCTTTGATCCCAGATATGAGAATTCTTTTACTATTTCTATTTCCTCATTGTCTAGGTTAAATTTGTGTAGATTCTCCATGGTCATTATTTTTGTTTTCTTTATGTTCAACAGTAGGCCTGCCTTTGCACTTCCTTCTTTGATCTTCCTTAGCAGGTCTTCCAGGTCTGTGAGGTTTTCCGCTAGTATTACGGTGTCATCAGCATATCTTAGATTGTTGGTATCCCTTCCTCCTATTTTCGCTCTTCCTCCTGTGTCCAGACCTGCTTTTCTTATAATACGATCTGAAGAGAAATCTGCTTGTCTTATAATATGTTCTGCATACAAGTTAAACAGATAAAGTGAAAGGATGCAGCCTTCTCTGACCCCTTTGCCAATTGGGAACCATTCTTCTGTTCTAACGTTAGCTTCTTGTCTCAAGTACAGATTCCTCATCAGGACTATCAGATGTGTTGGCACTCCCATGTCTTTAATGGTGTTCCATAGCCTTTCATGATATATGCAATTGAAGGCTTTGCTATAGTCTACAAAGCACGTACTGATTTTCTTTTGAAATTCCCTGGTGCGCTCCATTATCCATTGTATGTTTGGGAGCATACCAGTGAAACTTTTAGGAAGAGGTTTTGCCTCTTTTCAGTAAACTCCCAGATGCAGAGAAATGCTTGGCAAATGCTGTCCAGGCCAAGGCTCATTCCCTGGCAGGGCAGCAGATCAAGTCTGCTTGCCATGTCACAGATTGCTCTGCCAAGTGCTTTCTAGTGATATGACACTTAGGCGTCATGTGTGGTTTTGGTCTGGCCTTTCCAGTCAAGCCAAGGCTACTATAGAGGACATGCCATTTGATGAGCCTGGCTTCAGTAAGGGGGCAAATGAGAGATGAGTTTGTGCAGAAAATGAGGTCAACAGTGCAGAACTTAATCAGGTCTTGCTTTGGTTGGCAGGGATCACCCTTGAGAGTAAGGCATTCCTACAGTCCATTTGCCTCCTGTCAATCTCATAATCCATCTCAGTCTTCTGCATCCTCTGGGAAATGCCAGTCCTTTTCAAGATACCATCTTTGCTTCATGATAAAAGGCCAGGACCAGAGGGAAAGGCTTCTTTGACTCCTCTCCCACTGTTCTTCCTGACTTCTCTCAGTTTCAGCAATAGGCTAGCCCAGGGGTCGGCAACCTTTGTTGCCGGGGGGCCAGTGGTGGTGGAGGAAACAGCACGGGAGCCGGGCGGCGAGCACGTGCACACATACCCCCAAGCGCCCGCACATGTGCATGACAATGCTGTCGTGCGCATGTGCACGCAATGCACATGCCATTTTGGAAGCCCCCCCTGTGTGGCGGGGCTTCCCTGGGCCTTGGAAAGTCTCCCCTGCACCCGCGGCAGGCGAATTCACCAGCCGCGGCTGCGGGGGGGGGGGGCTTCCCTGGGCCTTGGAAAGGCTCCCCTGCTCCTGCAGCGGGTGAATTCGCCTGCCGCAACCGCGGTGCAGCCTTTCCAAGGCCCAACGGCGGCTGCACAGCCGCCGTGGGCCCTTCCAAAATGGCGCCCATTGTGCATATACGTGCGCGAGCACAGGTGCCATTTTAGAAGCCAAAATGGCACCTGCGCAAGCTCACGGGGTGGCGGCGGGACCGGCTACGGGCCGGTCCCAAGGCCTCCGTGGGCTGCACCCAGCCCACGGGCCATAGGTTGCCGACCCCTGGGCTAACCTATTACTACCATGCTTGGGTGCAATTATCACTAACTCTTGAATTTTCAAAATTTTCAGGAAGGGGTATGCTATTGAGTGTGTGGAACATCCCTCCATGGGTGATCTGTGTCATTCCCCCTTCCGATACACTCTTGAGTGAAGTTGCAACCTTACTTGGAAAAGGTGCCATCAAACTCATCCCTGTAGCTTCGATATACTGGGGGTTCTTCTCACTATTTCATCATGAACAGAAATGACAAGAGTCTTCATTTGATCTTGGACCTAAGACATGTCAATGCCTTCATTCCATCCAGGCATTTTTGAATGGTCACTTATTTTCCATCTGCCCCCTGTTGCAGAGAGGAAACTTGTTTGCTACGCTTTATCTCAAGAATGCTTATTTCCACATAGGGATTCAACCATTGCACAGACAATTCCTGTCATTTGGGGGTGGGGGTGGGGGGGAGCCTTCTAGTTTCAAATTCTTCCCTTCATGTTGTCTGTGGTGTCTTGCATGTTCACAAAATGCATAGCTGTTGTTGCTGCTAGACAGAGACTTAAGGGCATTGTGGTATTTCCCTCACACACACCCCTTAGCTACATACCAGGCTACAAGGTCTCAGAACAAATGGAAAAAGAAAACCTCCCACACATTCCAGTCTTTAACAAGAACAGGCTATCCCACTGCCAAGGCCATACAGATGGTCGTATAGCCTCTCCTCCCTCCTATATCATCCATGCCTATTTCCATTCCAAACTCCTAATACATAAACTATCATCCCCACATATACCCATAACTCAATTAAAACATATTCAAACTCAGGGCAGAACCAACCGAGCCTGATATCCCACCAGCCTAAAACTAACCCCCATCCTCAACCCCTGGCTTGTCTGAGTAGGAGTCATAAAATGAATGAGTTAGGGGCATCAACATGATGTGCATAAATCATTTTCTGATTCAGGGAAATGCTTCCAATGAACTAAGTACTATAATTTGCCCCTATGAATTCTAGAGTCTAATATCTTGGACACTTCAAAATATTGTTCTCCTTCAACCACCAACTGGAGATGGTGGTTCCACTTCAGTCCTCCAGGAATCCTCCATCAACACCTGCTTCAACAAGCTGAAATGAAAAACCAGATGCAAGTGTCTATAGGATTTAGGCAGTTCAAGTTCAGCAGTTGCTTCATTCACCAGTCTCTTCACTACAAATGGTCCCACATACTTAGGACCCAATTTCTTAGCTGGCTGCCTGGTTTTTAAATACTTAGTGGACAAATAAACCTTACAACCAGGCTTAAAGTCCCATTCCTTGCCCCACTTGCAGTCTGCAAACTTTTTGTAATCCCTTTTTGCCTCCTCAAGAGCGATCAGTATGGAAGGCTAAGCCTCCCTAATTTTTGTAATCCACTGAGTCAAAGGAACTGGGTCCAATGGCTCAGACGTTAAGGATGGCAAAGTCTTAGGTTTATAGCCATCAATTATTTCAAATGGGGAATGTTCCATACTTTGATTAATAGTCCCACTGAACACCACCTCCACATGGGGTAACAAATCAAACCAGTTGTCCTGCAAATAGTTACTATAGCAACTTAAGTATTGCTCCAAAGAGGCTTCATTCTCTTTGACTGCCCATCTGTCTGGATGAGGGGAGGTACTCATGGTCTGTTCATCCCCCAATTGTTTTTGCAACATTTTCCAGAACTGGGATGTGAACTGGCTCCCTTTGTTGCTCACAATTTTTTTCCGATAATCCCTGTAATTTATACACGTGGGCTATGAACATGTCTGCTAGTTTGGATGCCGTGGGGAAACCCTTGCACCCCACAAAGTGAACGTGTTTAGAAAATAAGTCTTTCACCACCCAAATGGTGTTCCGCCCCCTACTGACTGGCAGCTCAGAAATAAAATCCATTGCAATGTGCCTCCAGGGCTTGCCTCCAGCCGGTTTGGCATGGGCACACACCAAACAGCTTTTGATGTATGTTTCCACATCAGCCCTGATCCCATCCCACCAGTACAGCTTGTGGATCAGGTGCCAAGTCCTTTAAAAAAAAAAAACAATGTCCTGCTGCTTTAGTGTCATGGCACAACTGCAGAATTTTGAGTCTCAGCTCCTTGGGGACATATATCCTGGAACCTTTATACCACATACCATTTTTGCACTGCAAGGCATCAGAATGTGCTTTTAACCACTGGACAGTCTTGCCCACCTCCCGCAGCTCCTCAGACAAATGGTTGGAAGCCCCTGGGCATTGTTCTTCCTGTTTCTGTGCCTGATTCCGCATCACCACTGCTAAACCCAGTTGCTCAGAAGTAAATACAGTCTCAATGGGAGCCTGCCTCTTATTCTCATATTGTGGGAGTCTAGACAAGGCATTAGCCAGAACATTTTGTTTTCCAGGGAAAAACTTTACATTTGAACTGGTAAAACTCTTTGGTCCAGCAGCACTGTTTGAGGATCAATTTTTCAGAGGCCTGTAGGGCCTCTAAATTACAGTGGTCTCTCCAGACCTTGAAGAGATGGGGTGCCCCCACTAAAAACTGGCATCAAGTTTATAAGGCCCACTTAACCACAAAAGCCTCCCGCTCCCAAGTGGACCAGTCCAGCTCTGCCCCTTGGAATTTCTTCGACAAATAGGTACATGGCCTCAACACCCCTTTGGCATCTTGCTGCATAAGCACATCCACTTGAATAACAAAGAGCTGATCTGGGTCTGGGTGTGTGAGGATGGGCTCGGAAATAAACAATTGTTTAAGCCTCAAAACTGCCTGGCATTCGAGTGTCCACAACATTTTTGTAGAGGGCTTTGATTTTCTACCGCCCCCCCCCCAAGTGTCCCCCTTCTGATTGCTTTTGGTTTTTAACAGGTCTGTGATTGGCAGGGCTATCTGGGCAAAGTTGGGAATAAACTGCTGATAAAGGTTAGCAAAACCTAGGAAACTGCACTTGCTTCTGGGTCCTGAGCACAGCCCACTCTAATACTAGCAGGGTCCATCTCAATCCCTTGAGCAGACACTCGGTATCCCAAAAAGTCAAGCCTATCTGTGTGAAAGTTCCACTTGGACAATTTCACATAAAGCTGATTGTCCAATAGTATCCTTAATACCTCTCATACCAATTTTATATGAATCTTTAGTTTCTGTGAATAAATCAGGACATCGCCCAGGTAGACCAAGACCCTGTCAAACAGCAAATCATGTAAAATTTTGTTTACCAGTCTCATAAAAGTGCCTGGAGCTCCTGCCAGCCCAAACAGCATCACCAGATATTCAAATGCCCCCAGGGGACAATTAAAAATGGTCTTGTATTCATCCCCCTCCCTAATTCTTACTTGGAAGTAAGCATCCCTCAAGTCCAGCTTAGTAAACACCTCCCCGGTGATGAGTCGGTGGCCAGTCACCTTAACATGTCTTTCCTGAGGGGTAAAGGGTACTTATTGGTGTTACACATCCCACTTAAATTGCGGTAATCCATCACCAGCCTCAGCGACCCTTCTTTCTTTTCTCTAAAGAACACCAGGGCCACAAATGTAGATGTTGTAGGGTGAATAAAACCCCTGGCCAAATTCTTCTCGATGAAGTCCTTGAGTGTCATTAACTCAAGAGGGGTCATTGAGTTTAACTTGGGTTTAGGTGGCTGAACCTCCAGCTCCAACTCTGGCACAGTCTGTCTCTCGATGGAGTTGATCACTTTCTCTCTCTGCAAAAACCTCCCCCAAGTCTCGATAAATGGGGGGATAGCCCAGAGACTCCTCCTGCATAGCTTTTCCCACCCTCTCTGAAAAATATACCAGCCAGATTAGTGGTCCCCACCTTCTCTGAGGGCCCCACCTCCAGGACTTTGGTGTGTTCCTCACACACCAGATCATCAAATATTAGTTCCCCCTGTCTCCATCTGATCCTGGAGTTATGCAAATGTAACCAGTCTAACCCCAGGATCACTTGATAACTTGATGTGGGGCCCTCCACCAGCCTAATCTTTCCCAATGTTCTGCCACCCCCAACTTTCCAGGTTTGCTCAGTGGTAGCAGCCCCCCCCCCATGGGAGACCCATCCATCTCCTGAAGTTGATGGAAGTGTCCAACTTGGTGGTGGCTAACCTCAGTCTCTTGACCAGGGGTAGGCAACCTAAGGCCCGGGGGGGGGGGGCAGATGCGGCCCCCCCGAGGTCTTTGGACCAGCCCTGGGCCGGTCCTGCCACCGCCGCCACCCCCCACCACCACCGCCTGCCATGATATTGATTATTGTTGTTATTACTTGTTCTTGGGGTTTGCTTGGCAAAATCTCCACAGGGGTTTTGCCATGGCTTTTCTGGGGCTGAGTGCATATTTTTTATTTTTAAAAAAATATTTATTTATTTATTTATGGTGCTTCGGCCCCCCAATTGTCTGAGGGATAGCAACCCGGCCCCCAGCTCAAAAAGGTTGCCTACCCCTGCTCTTGGCTATCTCTGGGTTGATGAAGTATCCTTTGCAGCCTGAATCTAATGCTGCCACCAGATCCATACCTCCCCCCCCCCCTTTTGGGTCTATCAGTCTTATCTGTTGAGTGCACAAGGGAACTCCTCCACTCACCATCAGGGTGCAACAGCACAGATTTGCCACCTGCCTTTTGATGCTGTCTAAGGCAGACCAGGGAAGTTTCACGCTGGCTCTGTGCTTTCCTTGGAGTAATCGCTCTTCCAGTCCTCTGCTGCTAACATTGCACCATTACTGGCAGCTTTAAAGGCTCTGCTGCTTGATGTTACTTTACCAGGGCACCTCTTCTCCATGGATGAAGTAGTTGTGGGTGATGCCTTAGCTGGGCCCCCACGTTGTCCATCCTCTCTGTCTGGGCAGTTGGCAATTCGGTGGCCTTTCTTCCCACACACCAGGCATAGGCCCATCCACATTTGCCAATGCCTCTCCAGGTCCCGCGCAGGGGTTCCTTTGGCTTTACCACTGAATGGACTGACTTTCTGGCTTGACCCTTTGCTGACCCCACTCTTCCTTTGTCAGGTCATGACTTCCACCCCATCAACAAGGTCATCCCTGTTGATTAGGATCAGATCTAAAATCACTGATCCCCTTGTTACCTCTTTCACCTTCTGAACAGTAAAACTGTCTGCAAGATAGGTAATAAATATGTTGGACCTCATGTTCTTGGCAAAGGTTGACTGCCAACATATATCAAGACAGCTGAAATCTCCCCTTACTACTAACTCTCTCCTTTTTGAATGTGCACTCATCTCTTCCAGGAAGGCAGCAGTCTGGCTTAGGAGTCAGTAGTAGACCTGCACTATGACATCCCTTTTGTTTCTGTCCCCCTTAATTCTTACCCAGATGCTCTCAACCTGACTTGCTGGATTCAAGTCATTGATTTCTTCACAAGTATACACATCCTTAACATATAAAGCTGCTCCTACTCCTTTCTTGCTAGGTCTATTTCTCTGAAATGGGTTATACCTCCAATTACTACATTCCAGTCATGAGATTCATTCTGTCAGGTTTCAGTGATACTACTGTTTCATATTTATTATGCTGTGTTAAGAGTTCCAGTTCATCTTGTTTATTTTCCATGCTCTGGGCATTAGCATAGAGACATTTAAGCCCATGTGTGTTTTTCTTCCCCCTGTTGTTCTCTAGTACTACTTGTCCTGCTCCTTTTCTAGCACTTGGTCTTTTCTCCCCAGCAATTGCTGAATTTTGCCCTCCAAAATACTGTTTCCCTCCCCACCAGAACTCAATTTAAAGCTCTACTGATCAGATTTGTGAGCCTCTTAGCAAAAACATTCTTGCCAACAGCTGTGAAGTGCACCTCATCTCTAGCTAAAAGACCACCTTTGTGATAAAGCAGACCATGGTCCATGAAGCCAAATCGTTCTCAGTGGCACTGTTTGCAAAGCCAGTTGTTCACCTCTGTAACTCTTCTCAGCCTTCTTGGCCATGTCCCAATCAACAGGAAGGAGACAAAATTACAACCTGTGCACCAAGGTCCTTCAGCTTCCTACCTATATCCCCATAAGTCTTTGTGATGTTCTGAAAGCTGTGCCTCACAGTGTCATTAATTCCCATGTGAACCAAAAGGAAGGGCTAACAGTCAGTGGGCTTGATCCAGGGGTAGGCAACCTTTCCCCTTTAAGGGCCGAGGGACTTCAGCTCCCAGAAGCCTCAGCCACGTTGGCCAATAGACCCATGTTGGCCAATAGCTCCTGGGATTCTGGGAGCTGAAGTCCCTCGGCCCTTAAAGGGGAAAGGTTGCCTACCCCTTGACCAGTCTTGTCTGTCTCTCAGGAATTTATCACATGGGAGGGAAGCGTCCTCCTCCAACATATAAAGCACTTTTAAACCTGTCAGTATCCCACAAGAGTGGGATCATTTTCAGACGACGTCCCCTGACATCACTGTTAACCCGCAATTAACCCATGAATAAAGCAGCAAAATTGCACCACTTTTTATTCATGGGAAAATCCTGAAAATAAAAAGCAGCACAATTTTGCCACTTTATTCATGGGTTAATTGCAGGTTAACTGAAGAATAATGGTGCCGTGGGGAACGTCGTCTGAAAAATCATCCTGCTCTTACAGGATATTGATGGGTATAAATTCGATTTAAGCACAGGATTGCCTCCCATGTGATAAAGTCCTCTGTTACATTACATATTTTGGCTCCAGGGAGACAGCACACCTCACGATTCATCTTGTCAGGCTTGCGGATTGTTGCTTCTGTTTCTTTGAGCAAGGAGTCCTCAACCAGCACAACTGGTCTCCTCTTAGGTTTATCAGGGGATACTTGATGTGCAGATTCTTCCTGGGTCATCTGGATATTCTCTGCAGGCTACTGTTGCTCTCCTCATTAATCAGGGAGAAAGCTTGGAATCGATTCTGTAGCTCCAAACTCTCTGTTAGGTTCTTGGCCTTCTTCTGTGTGTAACATTCTGTCATGCCCTGCCTGGATGAGGACTCCGAGGATGAGCCAGGACTTCCTCCAGGTCCTGAGCCTACAGTGCAGAAGCCCCAGCCTAGCTCTGGCAGTCCTGCTTTGCTGGCTCCCGTGGAGCCTCTAGCAGAGACTGTGGCACTGTTGGACATGGAGGAGGATTGAGGGACTGCCTACCTTCAATCAGTGTCAAGCAGAAAGGGTGGGCCTCTGGCGCTCTAGGAGACTTTATGAAAAACGCCAAGGTGATCAAGGTGATCATTCCCAGCTGAGCTCCAGCAGCTCGGATATTTAAGCAGGTGTGGAAACGCTGCCTCAATGCCAGAGATTATCTGAGCTTCCTGGTGAAAGCCTCTGGCTCTCCTTGTTCCTTGGCCTGAACTCTTGGCTTATCGTGGACTACCAGAACTCTTGATCCTCGGACCGCTGACTACTCTTGGACTTCTGGAACCCTTGACCTTTGGCCTGCCTTGTCTCTCTGCTTCATTGGAACTTTTGACCTCCAGACCGTGTTCGACCCTTCGCTGGCTGACCCTTTGGCTTGGTAAATAGGATTTGGTTTAGGACTTTCCTCAGCCTTGGCTATCGGCCTTTTGGCCGGCTTTCCAGGACACATTCCTCCAAGCATGTCTTCTGTTTTTGGGAACTGACTTCCTCCTCAGTGATGTTTTCCATGTGTTCAGTATTCCTAACAGCCTCATCCAAGAAAACTTCATGGTTCCTAATGATATGGAGATTAGAATCATGGGCCTCCATCTGCTGGACTTTGTCTTCCAACAGGGCTACCAACTTGCATTTGCTGCATGTGTAGCCAGCCACATCCTCTGGCAAAAAACAAAACAAACCCCTAAACATGGCATAGCTGTAGCAGGTGACTATCCATCCTTAACAATTTGGTCAGTCAATTCAAATGAGGGGGGGGGGAGAACTCTGTTGCTCTCCCTCAAATTTCCCTGCTAAACAATTACTTAACTCCTCTGTTTGGAGTATGAGTAGTGAAATTTTGCACACCTTTAGGTCACAAATCCCCTCACCCAAGCCTTGAAAACACACAGTCAAGGATGTCCTCCCAGACACAACTTTTCTTCTACTCCCTATGCAGGGACTGCACAATTCTATGATTCTAGGTCTTCTTATCTTTCCTCTCTGGTTTGGAAGAGGAGAATAGAATGCAACTCCTGTGTCAAGAAGCAGAAGCTTTCTTCACCATGGGAGGTAGGAGGTGGAATCCCAGTATTGGAGCTTTGATCACATGGGGAAAGGATTTCATTTAAAAAAAACAGATCTGTCTTTTGGTTCTGCCTGTCATGATTGTTATATTCTCCCACCAACACATCAACAATTACAGGGCATTGCAAGTTGTCTAGGGTAAGGAAGGGGAATGTGTGTCCTCGAGATACTGGATGGCAACATCAACCTCTCCCATTGATTATGCTGGCAGTTGTGGTCCAACAACATATGGATTAGTATACACTCATAGACTAGAGACTTGTTTTAACTATCACAAGAACAAGGAATAAAGATCCTGCCATTGGTCTTGGTAAATCCCTTCTGGTGGTTCCAATATACTGTAAATACCTTTGCTTGAAAAACAGCTTCAGCTGTTTATGAAGGAGTGTCATCCCTCATCTACAATGGGCTGCATTTGGAGAAGTGAGGCTTGCAGCTAGGGTCAGTTATCTGGTTAGTTGACTATGAGAAAGCCAGATGATAGCTCAGGATAAACTTCAGACAAGAAATGTGAATTCTTTGCAACTCTTTAAAAAAAAACATTTATTTTTGTATGCATGTTTTTTCTACGCACAATACAAGAACTTCACCGAATTCAGTATGATTTCTTCCCAGTGATTGACTTCTGAAGCAGAGGATTAGGCTGTATAATAGATATGGTAGCTAACTGTACTTTTTAAAAAAAAAAATGAAAAGCAGGTGAACCTTAAAAATCTGCTCAAGGCATACAATTATGTGACTGCCATGATCCAGTATGAGCTCATCTTAGCCATAGGCACTGAGTTAGCTAGAGATCATAAAAAGAACCTTTCAGGATAATAATTGGGCCAAAGAACTATCTAATCCAACATCATGTTCCCCCTTTAAAAATGCAGAAGTAGTCAAATGCACTGTGGTGATGCCATTATTAGGCCCCCAACCAAAAAAGTGCAAAAATCAGCATGCTAGTTTACCAAGCCCACTAGCTTTTTCATCAGGTCAGGTAAAGATGGTTCAAAAATATTGTGGGGGAGGAAAAATTAGAGTCTCAGGTCTGCACAAACCAACTGGACAATGTGGTTTGAGTGTTGGACTAGGACTCCAGGGTTTGAATGCACCCCCTCATGGAAACCTACAGATAACCATGGGCAAGTCACATTCTGTCAGCATCAGAGGAAGACTATGGCAAACCTCCTCTGAACAAATCTTGCCAAGAAAACCCTGTGATAGGTTTGCCTTAGGAATTCTGTAAGTTGGAAAAGACAGGTTGCATACCTGTAATTAGTTCTTCGAGTGGTCATCTGTGAACTCACACAACTGAGTTACCCTGGACCTGCTTAGTGCCTCTTTCTAAGGGCTCTGTAGCATTTTGAATAGGGTTGTCATATCCTGATTTTTGCCAGGACATTCCTAATTTTTAAGGGTCTTTGGGATGTCCCGCCCAGTTTTGGGATCATGTCCTGGCAAGGGCAAGGCCTCCCTGACCCTGGTGCAGCCGCATGGGGCCTTGGCCAACAGGTCAAACAAGCCCCAAATACATCCAGGGATGGAAGGCCTTCCTCCCGTGGCCACATGGGGCTTCAGCTGGCCAGCTGGGCTCCAGGAAGATCCAGGCTGAACATGCCCAACTCCTTCAAGCTTTCCCCACAGATTTTGTTCTCCATCCCTCATCATCCTCACTGTCCTTCTGTGCCAGGTAAGAAATTTACAAAGCACTTGGCCACAGAGGGTTTGCCATGGCCTTTCGCTGAGGCTGAGAAAGTGTGACTTGCCCAAGGTCACCCAACAGAAAGGGAATCGAACCCTGGTCTCCAACACACAAACCACACACAACTACATCCCAACCTTCTGTCCAGGAAGAATGTCAAAATGTCCTCCATTTTGAGCATGACTGAGAAGAATGAATTTATATTGGATTTTAAAAAATTTTATTAATGTTTTTGGCTTTTAGTTGGTTGTGTCCTCTGTTTTTCTTGAATGTCCTACATTTTGTCCCAGTTTATTGGAAGAGAATTATAACAACCCTAATTGTGAAGCGTTTAAGTGGTAGCTCTGTCCACCTCCGGCTGCCTCTATAAGGGGCTTCCTGCTGAAACATGCCGGATGAAGACCTTTAGAGGTCCTCAGCACTTAAAGGATTTTGGTGTCCCATATTGTGACATAATTGCTAGGCAGACTTGGCTTCCTGGCAGCCAATCACTATTCAGGAAGGCTGTGAGGGGGAGGCAGTGGGGGAATTAGCATGAATAAAAGCTGGAGTGTTTCTGAGGAGACTCGAAGAAGGGGTTTTCAGTTAAGATCAAATAAGGACAGGAGAGTTAGTTCAGTTCAGTCAGTCAACTGGAGCAAGAGAGAGGGCGTCAGCAAGATTCAGACAGAGAGTCAGAGAGCCTGAGTTAGTTGGCAGGTTTGGTTAATCTAGTTAGAGGCTATGTGGTAATCCTGCTGAGAGAGACAGTAGGATGAAGATTATTTAAAGGCTTGTTCGGTGTTTTTGATGATAAAATAGCCATAGTAAGCTTACAATAACTCACACAGGATACTTTATTTCTTAATGTTATTCAAGAAAAGTTACTGTTTATTTTAACAGACAGATTGGATGTCTCTGTCTGAAGTGATTTCTATGAGCTATAAACAAGAGCTTACATGCTACCTAAAATACCTGAACTAGTTTGGGAAGATACTTGGGACCCTGATCCCTTACATATAGGAATAGTGTTATGGGGGATGGGACAGGGAAAATGTAAGTAATAGGGGATTTTCTGAGGTTGGGAGGCTTGAAGGCTTGAAAGAAGGTCTATTCACACATATATATCTAATTCAAAATATAAACAATAAAAAACCTTTAGAAACCTCCAAATTTATGGAACACTGCCCCCCCCCCCAAATAAAAATCTGGCAACAATGTACTGAGTGCCACTGCACTCACTCTCGGTGGACAACTGAACAGGACAGCCAACATGACCAAAACAAGAACAATGACATGAGCCCCAGTGGACCATGTGGCAGTTTACCAGTTACCAGATTCTAATTTTGTTTTATTCCCAATATTAATGTATATTATTAACTTCTATTATTACTATTTTATTATCATTATTATTATTGTGTATATATGTATGTATTTTTTTTTTCATTTAATGCAGCAGCCTTTTTTTGTGGAGCCTGGTTCAGCTGCACCATTTGCAGTTTTGCACCATATGGTCCATGGTAAATGCAGCAATGGAAAATATCTGTGGTGGCCCTCTTCCCTTGATGCCCTTATGTTGCTTAATCCAGCCCTGAGAAGATGGGTGGGGTTGTGTGAGTTCATAGATGACCACTCAAAGAACTACAGTTACAAGTATGCAACCTGTTCTCCTTTGTGAAGACTCGCAAAAATGGGAGATTAGCAAGGTACAAGAAGTAGGAGGTGGGAGTGTCAGTTCAAATAATCAAACTTTGCTGAAGTAAATAGTTAACAAGCATAAGCACAACAACCCCCTGCCTCAATAGTCATATAACAATATCAACATGGTTTCAAAGAGAGAAACCCCCTGAAACAGTAAAAGCACAGTACTGAAATAAAGCTGTATTCAAAAGCGTTCAGCAACACAGTACAGAAGGTGGAACTCAACAATACATTCATACAAAGAATGAACAAAGTAAAGCCTTCCCAAACATAGTATTGGCTTATGACCTCAAGTCTACTCTGTAATGTGAAATAAAAGTCATAGGTTGAGATCAAGATGTACAGCAAATGCACTAGCCAGAAAAGCACAGGAGGCTGCAACCACCCTCGAACCCAACCTGGAGGGTCCTTTCCAGCCAGTTCATAAGACAAGCATATAGTCAATGCCACCCACTTTGAGAAGTGTTGCAAGGAAACAGGCGATCCCTTCCTTGACAGTGAGTAACAAACAAACAGTCTGGAAAAAACATAGAAGGCTGCAGTTTTGTCTATGTATAAGGCTAAAGCCTTCCATATGTCGAGGTGGTGCCACCACCGCCTCGCACAGTCTGAAATGGAGCAAGGAAGGCAACATAATGTCCTGGTTCAAATGAAAGGAGAACACCACCTTGGGTCAGAAAATGATGTCGAGTCTCAACATAGTCCTGTTTGGATAGAACTGAAGATATGGTTAATCCAGCTGCAGGGCACCAGCTCTCCTAGCAATCACCACCCCTCATGCCAATCACAAAGGCAAACAGAAAGGGAGTTTTCCACAACAGCAGATGTAGATCACAGGTTGCCATCAGCCTGAAGGGTCTCCCACAGAGATGGTCAAGTACCAAGTCCAGGCCTCACTTGGACATCAGGCCAGACACCGGGGAACAAAGGCATTTGTAAAAGTAAAGGTAAAGGTAAAGGTTTCTCCTTGACATGAATGTCTATCCGTAACCAACTGTAGGTGGCAGTGCTCATCTCCATTACTAAGCCAGAGAGCCAGTGTTGTCCAAAGACGACTCTGTTGGTCATGTGGCCAGTATGACTACATGGAATGTTGTTACCTTCCCACTGAAGTAGTACCTATTTATCTACTTGCACTTTTATATACTTTTGAACTGCTAGGTTGACAGAAGCTGGGTCTAGTGATGGGAGCTCATCCCATCACGCAGTACTTGGGCCTCTAACTGCCAACCTTCCAACCTTACGATTATCAGAATTGGCATTTAACCACTAAGCCACTATGTCCCATTTGAAGGTACTTGTATCTTTTCTCTTTTTTTTTTCTTTTTCTTTGTTTTTTTTTTTTTTTTTTTTTTTTTTTTTTTGGAGAAAAGGTATTTGTATCTGCTCAAAAAAAGTTGACTAAAGATTTGTAAAGCAAGAAGGCTTGCCCAGTAACTGAAACTATCCTGAAATGGCAGCCAAGTAATAATGTATCAAGGATAGAGACAAACCTCAAGTTGAGTGGGAAAGCATAAAGTCCAAAACATGACACAGTAGCATCCACCTGATCTCCCCAATTGTAATTCTAAAGGCTAATAGTACTACCTGATATGGCCTCCTGGATACTTGAAGATGACGACCAGTCTGGTTACATGATTGGGTATTGGATTTTATTATATGGATTGTGGTTTTTTTATTGTTATGATTTTATATATTGTATTTTTGTATATTTTATATTTTATATATTTTCCTGTAATCCCGCCTCGATCCGTAGGGAGAGGTGGGAAAATACAAATAAAAACTATTATTATTATTATTATTATTATTATTATTATTATTATTAGCAACATCAATGGACAGTGGATGCAAGAAATCAATGAACTTTTTCTGCTTGTAATCATATGACTACCTTAGAGATAACCTACCTGACTACCTGCAGCAAAGTAGCTACAGCAGGCATCTCCACATTGACAGGTGGAGAGTGTCAAGGTTGGGCTGTCTGACACAGCCATTGTAGAGGCTGTGGAGATCTAGTTTGCATGGAAGCAGAACATAAGCTCCTCGAAACAGATGAAGAAGAGGAGTGAACCAAGGCTGTCTGGACCATCGGGATGACCAAGATGCACTTTGCTTAGTCTCGATGGAGTGTGGCAATGACTCTAGTCAAAAGAGGAAACAGAGGGAACTTGTACAGAGTGAGATATTCCCAGTTGAGCAGGAAGCCATCTCCTTGCAACCTTCTCTGACATGCCCTGGAGCAGTACTCTGCGCACTGGGTGATTTGAGATGCGAAAAAGTATAGTTCAGGAGCATTGTAATGATGGAAGATAGGTTTTGGCACATCAGAAAGGAGTCTTTACTTGTGGCTTGAATTCAACACTCAGCTGAGAGCATCCACAAAGACTTCTCTTCTCTGGAAAGATGACTTGAGAAGACAGATGCCTCTCTGTATTGAATTTTAGTCAACATTTATATAACTAGCCAAGGTATTCAACTCTGTATTCCAAATAGGTTTAGCACTTTGGATATCTCCTTTAAAGTTGGGACTAAAAATCAGACCAAATTTACCACCCTGCTGACATGAAACCCTCCAGCTGCCACTGAAGTAAAATTTCTCTCTCTCTCTCTCTCTCTCTCTCTCTCTCTCTCTCACACACACACACACACACACAATCTCTGCAATGATCATACTATATTGTTTCAAGCAAAAATGAAGCCATAACAATGGTGATCTAATCTAATTTTTTCACTAAAAGTGTGAAGGAATTCCCTGCAATTTGAACTTTATTGCACAGATACAACATTTTAAAACTGACAATGGTCTACACCAGGGGTAGGCAACCTTTCCCCTTTAAGGGCCAAGGGACTTCAGCTCCCAGAAGCCTCAGCCATGTTGGCCAATAGTCCCAAGTTGGCCAATAGCTCCTGGGATTCTGGGAGCTGAAGTCCCTCGGCCCTTAAAGGGGAAAGGTTGCCTACCCCTGGTCTACACTTTCACCCAGCACATAAGAAGTCGCACCCTCAGATTAAGTCAGACAAAAGCGTTAGTTCACTTCGAAAAAGATGCAGCACAATTACAACCTATGTTCTAAAAACTGCTACTAACCAGTATTTAACACAAAATTCATGGGGAATTGAGGAAAGAAAGGCAGTGGTTTGAGAGAAAAGATGTCTGGATTCTCAGGACCACATGGTGAATACATGGTGCCAGTATCAAAGGAAGGATAATGTCTTGGCACCACTTGATTCAACTTTCCCCCCAGGTACTGTTTCAAGTGTTATAGAAAATTACAAAACTAGATTTGGCCAGAGACCACAAACTAGTAAGAGACAGAAATATATTGTGTATATTTGTGGGCAATGATTCTTTACAATACTTCCTGTCTCTGACAGTTATGTTCTGCATGTGGGCACACAAATCTTGAATTTCAATAGCTGTGTGGTTAAATGGTTCATGCCATTTGAAGGCTGTTATAAATGAGGACACTGAATTTTTCTGCTGTTCTTAGAAAAGAGTGTGCAACGAGACACATTTCACAGCTCTGTAGGCTATGCTGATGGTATAATAAGGGGCAAAAAGAGGTTACTAACCAACAGCTGACATAATGAGACCATTAACCTCCCTATCCATCCTTTTCTGCTTCTTTGGAACTTCTGCAATTCAGACAGATGCTTAAGGTATGATTGAGTGGAGGTGTAGTCCCCTTGGCAAACCAAGTCCTTATCTGCTCATGCTCAAAGCAGTACATGACTATTCCTTGGTTCAGTGGTAATACTTATTAGGAGCAGCACAGATAACTTGACGAACAAAATACATTGAAGGAGGAGTTTCAGTAATTATCTAGTCCTGAAGGCAGGTCTTGGGGTGATTTGCTTTGGACTGGCAAGTAGTTGAGATCCCTAGTTGTCTAACAGTAGAAGCAACTAAAATATTTCCTATGTTTCCTCAATTAGATTGCTGAAAAATAATTCGAGGGGAATCCAGGGATGGATTTGTATGTGAATGATCTTGTGAACTTTGTTATCAGATGATCATAAATTCCTGGGCTGAGCCTGTTCAGAGCCATGTGTTCCTTACTTCTCCCTTAATTATTGCTGCCTGAGTCATTGATTTATTCCTGCTTCCCTTACTGGACCCTGGGGTTCTAGAAAAAAGCAAAATAGATCTGCAAAGTTGAAGTCTACCCAGCCCTACCTAATCTATGTAATGTTATATACACAATATCTTAGTAATGAACATTCATCTGGCAGTGACTGGCTGAGCTACTCAGATGTTACAGAAAGGTGGGATAGGCAAAACAGTCTCTGGCTTCCATTGCCTGGACTGATGTGGTATTATAGAGGCATAGGGCACTAAGGATGGCCTTGTGGAGGAACCGTAGAAATAAATGAAATTTAGAAAGGAAGATATTATTGATTAGTTAATAAATTAATTAAATTGACACCTCTCCAATTTCCAAGATAATGAATATGTTTTTCTGCCCATTCTATCCTCACAACAATCCTGTGAGAGGAGATTACGCCAAGAGCTGGTGACTAATTTCATGGCTGAATTGGTCACCAAACCTGTGTCTCCCTAGTCCTAGTCCAATTTTCTAACCAATACTGTATACTAGTATAGTAGATCTCTCAGACATGAGCTTCAGAAAGCTGCATGCCAGTGGGTGAAAAGAGATGAGGGAAGGAAGACTGAAAGATTCAATGAGGATGAGAGAATAGGCAAAAAAGAAAGGCAGTCAAAGCCTGCAGAAAGGAGAAATGCTATCCTGTGTACATACTCCTGTGAAGCAGTGGTTTGAGTTTTTGCCATTCTGCATGGCAAGTTAATATCTTTAAAGGTTTTGACATTGAAGAATAGGAAATACTGTGAAGGAAGAAAGGATGGAGGAAGAACTGTTTTGTCTCAGCCCACTCATGAAAGATGGAGAGTCCTAGAGAACATACCCAGTAAAATAGAATGAGGAAATGAAATCTGACAAGACAGTATCAAACTGTGATTGAGAGGCCTTCTGAGAAAAAATAATATTTAATGCTGATGGAGCTCCCCATCCATTATTAATCAGATACATAGACAATGGATGGCCTTCTTGCTTAGACGTACTGTTGTGCTGAACTGCAGGTATTCGGAAGCACTATGAATAGTATGTGGGGGTTTCTTATGGAAGTATGGAAATACAACCCAAGAGACTTTCTTGGTATAGTATCACATAAGGACATATTAATAGTATAATAAGAATATTACTATTCTAACATTATTAGTCAGTGGATTTGAGGTGTCCTGGAGGGTCAGTAAATTGAAAAATATTTGTTATATTTTTGTTGCTGGGATGTGATATCCTCTGTCTCATGTGCCAAAATAACTGGATTGGCTTTGAATACTATGTCCCTTGACTGGGGAGAAAGGTTGGGATTTGCTTCCTGGGCTAAGGTCTCCTTCCTAAGGAACAGAACATGTAGCTATTTAAATATCCTGTAAATGTTCATGCACCTCCCAAACTGCTAAAGCAAATATAGATAATATCTTCCTGTGTCATAAAATTGCTAGTCTGTTTTACATACACATCTGTCCTCTAACTTATAAAACTCTACTTTGCACTGATAAAGACAGTGCAGTATCTTCAGATATCTGCCCATTTGACAAATTGTTTTCAGTAACATGAATTCATTCAGGAAGCTATGAATTTCATAATAAAATCAAAATAAATTATTTGTTCAGTAGTATTTCTACCACATGGAACAAACAGATGTCATTTTTAAAATCAGTCTCTTAATCTCCACTACTTTTGCTGCAGAATCATATTTCTATTGCTTTGCAATAAGAAATGTCAATTTTCTGAGACAAGTTGTAATTACAATCTTTGAACTTGCACATCAGCTAGAGATAAACAATAATTATTGTGAAACACTCAAATAATACACTACTAACAACAGTGATACAAATCACTTCACTCATAGGGGCAATTGTGAGAAACATGAGAAAGCATACAGCATTTAGGTTAATATCTTCTTTTGTCAAGGAATACCAGTTTTTGACATACCTGTTATTTTGTATGTGACATATGTAGAGATTATGGTTCTATAGCTGTGGTGGCGAACCTATGGCACACATGCCAGAGATAGCACGTGACGCCATTTCCCTCAGCATGTGGAGAGCAGGGAGAAGAAGGAAGAGGCGTACACCTCTTCCTCCTCCTTCCTGACCCTTCCCGGCCTCCCTCTCCAGAGACAGCTGAAGGCTGGGGACAACACGGGAGGGAGGAACCGTGGGCCTTCAGCTGTCTCTGGAGAGGGAGCTGAAAGCCTGAGAGGTTGGGGGGAAAGAAGTCCCAGAGGGCAGAAGTCCCATCCTTGGCACCAGGTAACACCTGGTGCCAGAAGGCCTTTTAGTTTGGGCACTCAGCCCCTAAAATGTTTGCCATCATTCTATAGCATGTAACAACACAACGCAGTCTAAAATGAAGCTACAGAAAACATTTTCTTGGTTGTCATCTTCACTGTCTTCTGTTATGTACATTAGGATGGAGTTTTTTCTCCCCTTACATTATTTTCTTTTTTGTAATATGCCATGGAATGCTCATTCCCTGTTTTGATCCACATTGTATTAGCTGCCTTTTGACTTTGCAGTCTGTACAAATCCTTACAATTATATAATACACTGGTCCCAAAAATAACCTTAAAATGATTATCAGAAGAATTCATTCTAGTATTACAAAAGAGGGAGCATGACTGGCCCAAGGCATTTTGCTAAGGTGGAGTAGCAAATGGTACCCCTGCCCTCCATATTCAAGGTGTATAGTTTCTAAGGCAAGGCAAGTTCTTATGCTATGTGTGAGTTTGACAGTAAATAGCAACCCCTCTCTTCTATTATATCTCACATCAACTACTTGGAGTGACTAAAGACAGGACTGGTCTTGAGAAAGAGAAAATTGTCTCTCTATCTCTCCACTTCACCCTATGAAAAATGTCAAATATTTTTAGTCTCTGCTTAGTTGTTTTTTTTTCTAAGCTGAAACATTATCAATGCTTCAGTTTTTCTTCCAGAAAAGGTAATGCACATCCACGCACACTCATGTCTGTACAGATACACACACACACAGGCAGAACCAGTTGCGCATGCCCCTCATTTGCTCAGGTGAGAAAGGCGATGGGCAGATGGAATTAACTCCTCCTGAGTATGCCTTCTTTTGAACCATGGACAGCTGAATTAAAATGTGTCAAGCTTCTATCTACTGTAATTAAATATCTCTTTGTTGGTTAGTTCACAACTCATATATTTATCTTTAAAGCCAGATCCCCCCCCTCCCCAATATACAACACTTAAATCATCCTTTCACATTTACTTCATTTACATTAACTCTCATTTGCCATTTTGTCATCTGCTTACCTAGTTTGGAAATGCCATTTTAGGGCTCTTTGCAGACCTTTGATGGCTTTTCATCATATTTAGTAATTTGACGTCACATACAAATTTGGACACCTTTGAGGATTTCGGTGGTCTGTATGGATTGTACAGGAAATAAATAGAAAGTTGGAACATTTTCCCAAAACAGAATAAATCTGACTAAAGCATATGGGTACTCTATCTGAGGCAAAGAGACAACTAAAGTAAAGTGAGGGAACATGACAACACTTATAAAATAATGATTTGGAAGTGTGGAGTTTTCTTTCTTTCTTTTTTTACTCTTGCTCCACTAGACCTTGAGGTTACCCTGTAAAGCTAATTTACAATGCATTAGTCAGATGAAAATACTTCTTGACATAAATGTCTTATTAATTTAGGAAATTAACTGCCAGAAGACATGATTAGAACCACTGATTTAGATGCCGTTAGATAAATTAATAGAGGACAGGTCTTTCAATAGCTGTTATCCATTACATCTAAAAAGAGCCTTCATGTTCAGAAACAGGTGTATATCTCCAGTGGACAAACAAGAGCAGTCCCAGCTTCTCAACCAGCTATTAAGGTACTTCTATCTGAGGTTTCTATTGAGCAACTGACCTGCCTGGTTCATGGAATTCTGAAAAAGGGTCTAAAGGACAACACCACTTGTTTGCAACTATCCCATGTTTTCCCACTACCTTAAAAAAATTATGTTGAGGAGGAATAAGCAGAACAATTCCACAATGCTGTATGATAAATATTAGCAGGAGTCTTCCCTCTGCTTACCTAGCACCACAGTCCATATATCCTGAGCACCCAAACACCACAATCCATATCTTTTGGGAAATAAGCCCCACTGAATCCAATGGGGGCTTATTTCCAGGTGAATTGATATAGGATTGCAACCTAAATGGACTTTTGGTCCAATCCCAAAGGGCTGCTCTTTTTTTGAAAACAGTTGGGGTGTGTGGCTAGTAGTCCCTACAAAAAAGCAAGTGTATTATCAAGTGTTCAGCCCTGCAGTGGTGTATCTGCACTGTATGATATCGGTGCTTTGATGCCATTTGATGGCATCCCTCAAAAGTGGCAAGGCCATTGCAGAAGAAACGCCTGACCTAGAAAATGCTTCTCAGCAAAGGCAGGGGAAACCTGATTTGGTTTCTCTGCTCAGGAGCAGTGGCATCACTAGGGGTGTGTGGGGGTTCAAACTGCACCAGGTGACACCCTAAAAGGGATGTGACACTACTTTTCCTCAAACACCTACCTTTTGGCAGAAATGGGCTGTGACATTCAATTGCTTCCCTTTAAAATGCTTTAAGAGATGGCAGGAGTTGGGTGAAGCTCAGGGGGAGGAGAAAGGAGAGGGCTGTCCCCCCAAAATTTTAAATTAAAATTTCAATTTTTTTTAAAAAAATATTCTTTTAAAAAATTATTTTTAAAACATCACATTTTAACCAAACATCCACTATGTATATGTAAATACATTTAGGTTGTGCCTATGTTATTGTAATCTGGAGGTATAATTTTAATTTGGGTAGTTGTTTATGCCACAACTTTTAGCATTACATTCAGTGGTATATGGGGAATTACGATTGACGAGTAACATTAGTACCAAAAAGCATTCCTAAGGATTCTGTAGGGTGTGAAATGGGAGGAGGAAGAGGAGGAGGAGGTGGGGGGGGGTGTTTGAGACCATGAATTTCTGCACCAACCCTAGGGATGCCACTGCTCAGGCGGAATAAGGCTTGGCGGTCCCCACTCAAGGCAGAGAACCCCAACTCTCTCAACCCAGCCGACCCACCCTTTCACTAACCACTAGGTCCTTTGTTCCCTTGTGTGCCCCCATCCCCTTAATGCCAGCCCTTCTTCTCCCCTCCAGTTGCCTGGAAGCCGACCTTTGAACACTCCCAGTCCCCCGCCGCGCCTTTTTTGCGCAGGGAAAAAAAAAATCTCTCTCTTTCTCATACACCCCCCCCCGGGTGACCAGACGTCCTCACTGCAAAGGAGGACCAGGTACCACAAAATGGAGGACAGGACCAAATAAAAGCGAAACACACCCATACAAATATACATGCGTGCTTCTTAGTCGTGCTCCAAATGGAGGGCGTTTTGGCGTTCCTCCTGGACAGGAGGACAGGTGTGAGGAAAGGAGGACCTCTGGTCACTCTGCAAAAGGCAGACAAGACACCAAGACCCCCTACACACACTAAAGGCCCATGAAAGCGGTGTAACAACCCCTCCCCCCCAAAAAGAAAAAGAAAACCCCAAGGAGCAGACTCTTCCCGCCCTTCATCCTCTGAGGAGGAGGAGGAGGAAGAGGAGGAGGGGTCGCCTTTCCATCACTGTGGGTGTGAGGTGTGGGTGTGTGTGTCTTATTTTGTGGGGAAGGAAGCCGGGGCCGAGGTTGGCTGGGGCGAGGGGTCTTGAGAGGCCGCTGGAGGGGGCTCTTGACCGCCTTCCCTTCCTTCCCTTGCCTCTCCTCCTCCCCTTGAGGCGGGGGCCGGGCTGGCCATAGTGGGAGGAAGAAGAGGAGGAGGAGGAGGAGGAGGAGGCAAAGGAAAAGGAGGAGGCTCCATAATCATAATAATCATACTATTCCAGGGGAAGAGCAGAGGCAGCGCCCCTTCCCCGCTTCTTGGGAGGGCGAGGGGCTTTGGGTCCCTTCCTCCCCCTTTTCTCCCCCCCCCCCTTTCTTTTTTCTTTGCCTTCTTTTTCTAGCCATGGAGACCTGGGTCCCCTCGCCCCCAGGCCTCTCTTCTCCTCCTCCTCCTCCTCTTCCTCCCTCCTCCTCCTCCTCCTCCTTCTTCTCTTCCTTCTCCCGGGACCTTTAATGGCTCAGACCCTCCGGCGGCCCCAAACCCAGCCCCAGCCCCAGCCGGACTTTTTTGGAGCCCCGGGCCGGCGAGGAGAGCGCGCGCCAAGGGAGCCTCGCGCAGGGTGAGCCAAAAAAGAGGGGCGCGCGCCAGGGCAGGAACAATGGGAAGAAGAAGAAGAGGAGGAAGAGGAGGAGGAGGAGGAGGAGGAGGAAGAAGGGCTGGGGCTGGGGCTGGGGCTGGTGGGGGGCATGGCTTGGCTTTGCTAAGGAAGCAAGGGCTGGGGAAAGAAAGGCTGGGTTGCTTTGGGGGCGACCAGGGAGGCTTATGAGGGGCTTCCTGAGGGAAGGGAGAAGAAAGGTGGGCGCTGGGCTCTTGAGGGCTCTCCGTCTGCGCTCTTGAGATTTTGTGGGTTTTTTTTGGGGGGGGGTCTCCTCTCCACAAAAGAGGACAAAGGCACCGCAAAACTGTAGCCTTTTCCAGAACAAAAGCGTGCTAAAGGGAGAGGACAAGACCAAAGAATAGCTGAAAAACACTCCTAGGAATGTAAATTCGTGGTTCGTAGTCCTGTTCCAAAGGGAGGACATTTTTTTTTTTTTTTTTTTTTGGATGGGGAGGGAAATTCCTGCTGGAGGGAAAGGGCTGTGAAGTGGAGGACACGTCCTGGGAAAGGAGGACCGTCCCCCTGCGAGTCCGTCCTGGCCTCCTTCCCTCCCCGCCTCTGGCTTTTGCGCTCCGCTACTTCCCGAAGTTGGTGCCTTTTGTCTCGACCAGGCTTTGGAAGTTGCTCATGGCACCAGGCCCAGGGGTCCTCACTGCGATGGAGGACCAGGCGCCGCCAAAGGGAGGACGTTTCGGGTGCGGGTGTGTGTTTGTGTGTGAAACGTAGTGACATGACCAAAGAAAAGCTTTTAAAACCCCCACTTAATATAAATATAAATATATGGTTCTTGTTAATGCTCAAAATGGAGGACCTATTGAAATCCCTCCCGGACAGAAGGCAGGCATGGAGGGCGTGTCCTGGGAAAAGAGGACGCCGGGTCGCTCTCTGCACTCGGCCCTCTTTCCTCGCCTGGGGACCCCTCCCCGCCCCCAAACTCAGAAGGGCCTCGCCTCCTCTCTTAAATAGGATCTAGATCTCTCCTCTCCCCGGTGGGAGAGGTCTGGAAATCCCATTTCCTTGGCTGACGGGCGGAGGAGCCACAAAGCCTGGCACAAAGGGAGCCGGAGGTGGCTGGGAAGGGACGGGCCCCGGGTTTCTTTTCCCCATCTGGAACCATTCTCCTGAAGGGAGGAGATGGGGCCTTTATTGAGCCTCTCCAAAAGAAAAAAGTAGCCTGGAGCTTACTTAGGAGGGCAGGGAGGGGCAGCCCACCAAGGACTGCTGGTCTTACTCTAGGTGAGAAAAGGGATATTGTCGGGTTTTTTCTTCCAAATTCCAGGTTTGCCTGGTTGTAAAGGTGGGTGTAGTAGTGGAAGAGTTTGAGCCTTGGACTAATCGGGGCTGCAGACTGCCAGAAATAGTGCAAATTGAGTCCACTTTAAGGGTTAGGGAATCATGGGAACTGTATTTTATTGTGGCACCAGAGCTCTCTGACAGAGAAGGCTCAATGTCTCAGGAAAAAAACAATTCCCATGATTCCCTAGCACTAACCCTAACCCTAAAAGTGGACTCAATTTGCACTATTTCTGGCAGTCTGCAACCCCCCTAAGACTCTGGAGAGTGGGGTTCGAATCGCAGCTCAAACCCTCTGGGCTGGTCACACTCTCTCAGCCTCAGGGGATGGGCATGGCAGTCTCCCTCTGAAGAAACTTGCTAAGAAAATCCCCATGATAGGTTCACCACCTTAAGGAAAGGATTTGAAGGCACACCACAACACAGGTGGGCGTGGGAGGCTGCAAGAGAGACAGATTTGACCCCTTGGGAGATTCCATCTCAACATTAGGAGGAACTTCTTGACAGTAAGAGCTGTTGGATAGTGGAACACACTTCCTCGGAGAGTGCTGGAGTCTCCTTCCTTGGAGGTCTTTAAACAGAGGCTGGATGGCCATCTGTCCGGGATGCTTTGATTGTGATTTCCTGCATGGCAGGGGGGTTGGACTGGATGGCCCTTGTGGTCTCTTCCAACTCTGTGATTCTATGATAACCCATGAAGTCCTCCTGAGGAAGCCCCATTGAAAGGACAGGGAGTTGCACAGAAGCGTGGCGATTCATTTTAAAGGAGTCTAGTGTTTGCAGACTCCCTGGTGGTCTGCGGCCCATCCTCGTTGGTGGGCTTTTGTTTTCCAGGCTCTGGCAGCAACATGTGTTAAGTTGGTCTTGGTTGCCTTGAAGAAAACAAATCTTGCCCCTTTTCTGTAAGGCAGGAGTCAAACCACTCTTTCAAAAGAACTGGGCAATAGGGGGTGGATCAATATATTCAAGGTGGCTTCTCTATGGGATGGCTGCCCTTCAGCTTTGTGGGAAAATAGATGTGCAGACAGAAAGAGAAAACCCAGTGTATGCCTGATACATAGTCCAAGTAAAGGGATTCATTTCCAAAAATAGAATGAAAGCGGCAGCAATAATGGAACAATTTAAGAGTCCTGCAGTATGGAAGAGCCTTCTGTACCTACCCCCAGTGAGTAGGTCAGCAGATAGGTTTATATGGTTTTGCTCCAGCGCAAGCACTGAATCCAAAATATTATCCCCAGTTTCAGTGGGACTGACAAAGGAGAACACCAAAAGCAGTATGATGAAACATCACACTCCAGTTCTTGGTTCTCAAACTTTGATCCTCCAAATTTTTTGGATTTTAACTCCTAGGAATCTCACCCAGCATAACTGATGGCTGAGACTCTTGGTAATTTCCGATTTATGGTAACCCTGTCATGGGGTTTTCTTGACAAGATTTGTTCAGAGGGAGTTTACCTCCTTCTAGGTATGACTTGCCCACTCAGTAGGTTTCCAGGACTTAGCGGGAATCGAACCCTGGTCTCCAGAGTCATAGTCCAACACTCAAACCACTAAACCACACTAGCTGTCTAGTCCCATGGTAGTGGATTTCTTTCCTTTGACCAGATGGTTCAGGTGCATCAGAAAGAAGGTTCTTTGTGCTGTTTCACAGGTGTATTTACCTCAGTGCCTTTCTTATCATTTGATTAGTCAACACTTGATGACTCACAACTGAATGAATGTATGAAGTGACTCAGTACTGAAACAAAACATTGTGCTTGAAGTAATGGGGTAGTATGTGAAAGTCCTGTTATGCTCTCTGGTGGCTTATTCACTCATTCAAGTTGTCACTGTAATCTTAAAATGAGGATGCTGGTCAATTTACTGTCTACTTGATAGTGGGTAAATATTACATGACCTAAAGTAAGCTCTCAAGGGTACCCCATTGCACCAGGGAGAGCCAGTGTTGTGTTGTGGCTTGAATATTGGACTAGGACTTCAGGAGACCAGGGTTCAAATTCCCCACTCAGCCACGGAAAGCTTTGGCAACTCACACTCTCAGACTCAGAAGAAGGCAAGGGCAAACCCCTCTGAAGAAATCGTGCCAAGAAAAAACCCATGATGGAAGTTGGAAGAGTTGGAAGAGACCCAAAGAGAAATCCAGTCCAACCCCCAGCCATGCAGGAAGACACAATCAAAGCACTCCCAACAGATGGTCATTCAGTGTCTGTTTAAAAACCTTCAAAGAAGAAGACTCCACTATACTCTGAGGGTCCCCTTAGGGTTGTCATAAATCAGAAGTGACTTGAAGGCATACAGTGACAACAAATTGTACCTGGCCAGTGGCAGTAAGGTGTGTAACGTGCACTGGGTTGTAGTTTGAACTTTAAAGTATGGTCCGAGGTGCTGACTCCTGAAATTCAGTACCTAAGGATAGCTGCCTTAAACTTCACTCTAAAATCTGGAGCAGATCCATTGCCACAATGACATGGAGACCACCAGTCATCATTGATCTAGACACTGTCTGATGGCAATGATAGATATGAAAACTCCATGCTTCTTGGCTTTGTGGACCAGGAGACACACATATATAAATACACACAGGCTCCTGCATCATTTATAAGTATCAGCACCTTTGAGACTGGAAGAAAGAAGTTTGTAGAATAAGCTTTCATAAACAGTCTGCTTCATCAGATGCATGGAGGGAAAATGTGGACAGATATTTATACCAAGGGATTGGCGGGGTGCATGTGTGTAAATAGTAATAGAAATGCAAAAATGGATATGGTGACAAGGTGATAAGTTCATTTCAGGGGACAAAGGTGGGACACAGGATCTACATTATGCCAAGATGAGTAGGTAAATATATGAATGGTGAGGAAATTCTTGGTCTGGTGTGTGATTGGGGCTAAGAACCAGAAGAGACAGATGATAAAATGAGGATGAGGGATGTCTTGTGGCAGGGATGTCATGGGATGGAGTTTGGGAGTTCTGGGTGCTAGTCACCAATACTCAGCCATCCAACTTATCAAAATGACTGCACAAGCCTCTCTTATCTCTCACAGCCTGACAGATTGCATCCACACTGCAAAAATAATCCAGGTTGGCACCACTTCAACTGCCATGTCTCAATGCTACAGAATTCTGCAAACTGTAGTTTTGTGAGACATTTAGCCTTCTTTGTCAGAGAGTGTGGTGTCACAACAAGTTCCCAGGATTCCATAGTACCGAACCATGTAAGTTAAATTGGTGTTGGACTGGATTATTTCTGTAGTGCTGATGCAGCCCTACTTTCTAGGGTTGTTTTGAGTGGGATGAAGAGACTTAAGTATGCCATCTTGAACTCACTGGATAGCATATTGGGTATACACTTATAAAATAAACTACTGTAATAACTTTATATGTAGTAAGAGACACTCAAGGTCTGCCAACCTACACAAATCACAAGTTTTCAGGAGTTGGGACTAGCACAGAATTTTTTTTGTGGATGGGTGTTATTAGAGGAGGAGGTGTTGTGTGCCTTCAAGTCATTTTCAGCTTATGGTGGCCCTATCATTGTTTTTTGGGGGGCAAAATTTGTTCAGAGGAGGTTTGCCATTGACTTCCCCTGAGGCTGAGAGCATGTGACCTGCCCAAGGTCACCCAGTGGGTTTTAGGGCTGAGATGGGAATTGAACCCTGGTCTCCAGAGTCATAGTTCAGTATTCAAACTGCTGCACCACACTGGTTCGTTTATAAAGCTTTTGGGATGGGGCTAGAGGCTTAGGTAAGGTTCTTACATAGTTTGTGCATTACCATTTTTGTGCATGGTTCTGAGATTGTTTTGAACAAAATATGAGGGGGGAAATAAGCATTACCTTTCACCTTTGTAATTAGTATATTTAATTTTTTTGTCATCCAGACACATTCTGTAAATATTTGGCCATTATTTCACAACCTTTGATTGGTCAATTACCCACGGGTAATTTTGTGTGTTCTAGGTTTTGATAAACAAAATAGGGAAATGTCAATCCTCCTCAGTCACAAAATGATAAGCATGCATGTGTAAACTGGTCTGTCTTGTAGTTAAAATGCTGTGCAGGTGGGCTAAGCACAGTTGTGGATCTCATTTTTGATAAAGAAAGGTAATAGGCTTACAAGAGGCTTCAGAACAAATAGAATAGGTTATTGTTGTTGTGTGCCTTCAGGTTGTTTCCAGTTTATGGTGACCCATGGGGTGCTGGGATACTGGGAATCCCCCTGCCTCCCTGGTTACCTACCTGTATACTAAAATCTTCACTGGATCTTCCTTACTGCCTTGTGGTGTTTGCAGGCAGCTGCAATACACAGGGCCTTCTTGGTGGCCAAGTCCCACTTGCAGAATGTTTCTCACAAGGAGGTTTGCATGGTGCCTGCCCTATTACCAATTTGGTGTCAGGCAAAAAACAAAACAAAACACCCTCTTCTGTTGTTTGTCTTATCTACTTGAATAATATTTTTGCATGTGCTTCACTGTTTTTGTAAATATCTTGTGAAGGTGAGGATGGTATAAGTGAAAGCCAGCATGGCGTAATGGTTTGACTGCTGGACCACAAATTTGGAGACCATGGTTCGAATTCCTGCTCGGCCATGGAAATGCACTGGGTGACCATGGGCAAGTTACATTCTCTTAGCCTCAGAGGATGGTAATGGCAAACCCCCTTTAAAGGAATTTTGGCAAGAAAACCTATGATAGATTTGCTGTAGGGTCACCATATGCCAGAAACAACGTGAAGACACACAATAACAACAGATATTTTGTTTGGAAGTGATTTGTAGTTCTCTGGCTCACTCTTGTCCCTTCCCACTAATCTCATTGTTGCCACTGAATGCAATTAGTATAGCCAGTTCTTTATTTCCATCATATTAGGGCCCATCTTGCCTTGGTGCTCATTCAGCAGAGCTTTGATAAGTTACTTTTGGAGACTGCATCTCCCAGAATCCCCCACCAGTCACTATTTGAACAAAATGTTCACAGTTTGAACAAAAGGTGAAGGGAAAATAAGCATTGTGTTTCACCATGGAAATTAGTGTATTTCTGGGGTTTTGTTGTTCAAATACATTCTTTAAATATTTTGCTATTTTTTCACAACTTTTAACCAGTCAGTTGCTCAAGGTGGGTTTAGTATAGAATGCTTAGCATGTAGCTTGGTTTATTCTAAAAAGCCGTAAATTATACTTTTTCTTTGCCCTAAAGAGTGCATGGAAAGAAAATTAATAACAAACAAATGGCTGTCTGGTATAAAATGGAGGTTGTGATGAAAAGGTGCCTGCAAGTAACAGGTTTGGGTGGCAACAGAATGCAGTTGATATGAAGCTGTTTGAGGCTAGATCAGAATTTTCCACTTTGATTGCTTGTCACTCTCCTGGCCATCAGTCAAAGATCTTTCAAACTCCTGAAATCTGACCTATTTTTAACTGGGGATGCTGCAGATTGAACCTAGGACCTTTAGCAAGCAAAGCAAGTGCACTGTCACAGAGCTGCAACTTGGATCTCTATGCAGAACACATTGCATACATGAGACTGCTTTCTGCATTATCCTTTTCTCCTGTCCTGTTCATTGAAATGCTCTGCCAATGAGTTCAGTTGCGGATTAGTACTGTAGGCTCCTTCTCTACGAGGCAGCAATATGGGTTTAAATCGAGTTCCTGCTCTCATCTACATCTAGAGTACTCCCACTGAATAAGTGAGAACTTGTTCATTCATCACTTAGGTAGATTCCATTAACTCAATGAAACTACAGTAGACTGTTTGGCAGTAGCAGTTTGATTTGGGTGATGGTCTACCATTTTGGGGGTCAGTAGGACATTGCTAAAGTCTCACCCGTGTCATTTAACATTTTATTTGACAGCACCCATAGTGGGTTATAGTTAATTAGGGCTGCAAGCTTGATCAATTCTAATCAGTGTGATTATTCAAGTGACATGTCATTAGGTGATTAAAATTTGTTCTCCGCTTGTGATATTGACAATAGAAGTCAGACTTGGGGCTACGTGAAGGGCATGGCATTGGCCTGATTGTACAAATAAGAGCTGATGTGGTGCAGTAATTGAAAGGGTTAAACTGGGACTTTGGAAATTCAAATTCTAATCACTCAACCATGAAACTCATTGGATGACCTTAGACTAGCCACTTTGTCTCTCTTTCATTCTGACCTACATCACAAAGTTGTTGTGAGGATAAAGTGAAGAGGAACAGGAGAGCTTTATTGGAGGAAAGGCAGGATAGACCTGTAACTAACATGTGCATAAAGAATCATTATATGTATCCTCTCTCTTTTTGCTGAGCCAAAACTGATAGAATCCTCTGAAAGAGCAGCCACCCTTTAAAGTTTATTCACAACTAGAACTTGGTTTTAATGGAGAATGTATTCACTTTGTTTTAAAGAAAAAATAAGAACAAACAACAAACAGTTGAAAATGCAAGATGAAAATGAAAGTGCTGATCTATTATTTAAGGCTGGATCTGTGCTTGATGTTAGGGATGGGTCTTGAGCTTGTTTATTCCTAAAACCATGTGAGTCCTCAGATGCTACTGCAATATGAAATACTTTATGAAATATTTATTTATGAATAAGTAATAGTGGCTTTAATTTGTTACAGTTTTGCCTTATCATACTTAAGAGAAAAGAATTCTTTCAAAAATGTCAAAGCGCCTTCTGCAAATTGCAAAATGTTTGTGATTGATTTCAGTTTAATAGGCTGAAAACTGGGAGTGAACAAAAATGAAAATCTTTAAACTGTTGACATTCTCTGGTAGTGAAAAATGTAAGTCTGGAATAACTTTAGAAACCCTGATACTTAGCATGCAAGTTGTATGCAAGAGACAGATGATGTATTCGGCCTTCTTTTTTAAACAAAAGTTTATTGTATGAGGCATTTTGAAACATGAACATTATATGTTCATTGTAACACAGTCTCTTTAAATTATATCTTCTCAGGGCTTCTTTCAGGTAGATTGGTCTCTAGAGAACAAGAGATAACTGTTTAGGCATTGGTGTATTTAGTTTGGTGTTTTATCTTCTGAATACATAGATGCATACTGCCTGTAACACATCCAATATATATCTTAGGAGAACATTGTTAATTTTGGAGTCAGTCCAGTCTAAGTAAAAATATTATACTTTAACAATCCTTCCAAACTTTTTCTCCTTATAAACATTGCCATCTGTAATCCATTCAGTCTGGAAAGATAAGGCTGCTACTAAAAGGCAAAGAAAATCTTTGGCAAGTAATCATATTAAGTTGATTCAGGTGTTAAGCCATGAATGTTAAGGAAACAGAAATGCTGCTTATCTCTAGTGATTCTTTGGAGTGATGTCTCAAACTGATAAAGCATGATTATCAATAATGCAGAATTAGAAACCATGGTGTGGAGTGAGTTATCAAACCAGAGTTTATGCCAGTTGTGGTTGCCATGATGATTAAATTGTTCAAGCCATACCTGCAATTCACAATGACCTACACCAGTGAAAATGGGAGTGCTGAGCAGATGGAAAACTGAAGCAGCCAAACAGTACCAAAATATAATTTCCTTGTGTTTTTAAGTTCAAACAATGGGTTGTGCTTTAAACTGTGGTTCTAGCAAACTGAGATACTATATTTGAGTAGAACCTACTAAAATAGCCAAGAAGAACTTGGCATATAACCACTGTACTGCTTATCATCTGCCAGCATATGAAGCTGTAGTTTGTTTCATTTGTGCTTGTTCAAAAATGGTGATTTTCATCTTTTCTTTACAGTGAGTTTTGTTTTAGGCTGTTCAGTTGACAGCACAAAGCCTTGGTGTTTGTTCTTGCCATTTTCCCCATCTTTAGGGAGTTCATACTTCACTGAAAAAGCTGGCTCACATATTAACTGGCTAGGACTTCACTGTTTTTTTCATGAAGTAACTTGATAGCTGTTTTCTGATGCTGTATAGAATAGCTGACATGGTTGAGCCTTGGAAAGGATTTTAAGTAACCTGGTGTATGTTTGTGTGTGTGTGCATGTGCACATGCACACATGTGCCTTAGATTTGCCTGTTGACTTATGGCAACCTCATGAATTTCCTATGATTTTCTTAGGCAAGGAATACTCAGAGATAGTTTTGCCAGTTCCTTCCTCTGAAATATAGTCTACAACACTTGGTATTTGTTGGTGGTTTCCTATCCAAATATTAACTAGGTCTGACCCTGCTTAGTTTCCAAGATCAGAGGATTGATGCCTTTAGGGTATTTAGTCCCTAAGCAACCTGGTATCCCCCAGATATATTAGAGTACAATTTCTATAATTTCTTACTGTTGGCCATGTTGGATAAGGTTTATGGGAGCCAGAATTCAAAAATGTGGAAGACACTAGTTTGCCTGTTCTTGCCTTAACAGAACAATCTTATGTGGAGACAGAGAAGGTACTAGTTCCTCAGCCCTGTAGGTGTAACACTGATCAGGAAGAAGAAAGGGAGAGAAGGGCTGAATCCTCCCCACTATTTTCTTGACTTTTTCCCTTGATGATTGTTCATTTAATGTTTTTTTTTATCCAATTTGTTTAAATGGGAAGAAAAAGAAGTGTGCCAGCTCTAGAGGTGATTTTTTCCCCTGTCCTTTCTGAGGCTTAAAGGAGGGAATGAAATCCACCAAATCAGTGGATCCATCAGATACATGATACAGCTCTTCCCTTCCTGTTCCACTGTGGTCAGAGCAGTGTTGGTGATAGAGCTTCCTTCTGCTGCAATGAGAATGTTGATAAAGGTAAGGCCACAGTAACCAGGGGCTCCTCTGCTGCTGTTTCTCACAGGTTAGGATTGCTCCTCCCATTAGCAGAGAAAAATGTGCAGACACATTCAGAATCATAAGTTTGTGGAAATTATGGAAGGTGCCGTCAGCTGGAGTAGTGTTACAAATCTACAGTAATGTTATGATTATTACTGCTAGGAATAAAATAATGCTGTTACAGTTCTGCTCTCCCACTTCATCAAGACATGGGCCACAATGACTGTGAGTTCTTGATGTGAGGTTCTACAAGGCTGGTGAGGTTTGGAGTACAACCCAGAAGGCAGACTGCGTGTCTGTCATCCAAGGACCTGAATGTATAGCCAGCAGGTAATGAATTGGCTGTAACAACTATGCATTGAAAAATTTTCATCTGCTTCTGTGGTTCAAGAGGGGATTAAGGTGTTTACTTTCCCCAACAGTGACTACTTTGTGACCATGTGCAAGCAACCCCATTGGAGGATTATTGGAGGACTGGTTTTGTGCTGTACTGGATTAGGCCTAGCAGTGCTGCTGAGCAGAGTGGAGCCTTCTTCGGGGCCAGAGCCAGGTTGGAGGAAGCCCTTGGCAGGGTTAGCTGCTGTGACTAGGTAGGCTATAGTTTGAGAGGCGATGACCCTACCAAGCCAACAACTTCTTTCTTCACTCTGCAGCTGTAAAATAAGGGAGGAGTGGGAGGGGGGGGGGAGAGACAGATCGAGCTTCCTTCTCAAGAGCATTTATTTCTCATAAGAGCATTACAATACAAGAAGTGTACTTCGCCACCAGCTTGGGACCCCCTAACCAGTGGAGACCCTGGAGCAGTCACAAAAATTGGTGCACATTGGGCATGCTGGTTGAGGAATTTGAAGAGTTGTAGCCACCTCACAGTGGCTGGACTATATGCAATCAGAGGTCTTTAAGAAATTCAAGCTATACATAGAAATTCCTGGACCAGCCGAGAAAATTTTTAACAATTACCTGTTGTTGTTTTTCAAGTACAGATTGAAAATTTGCATTCTGCTAGTGCACTGCTCAGAGAACTGCCTAATTGGGACTGGTGCAGTTCCATGTTAAGTATATGCTGGATTCTCAGCCATGTAATGTGTGAAATGCTGTTTAGCAGTGGAAGAAAATGATGTGAAAAACATTTGACAAAGCTACTTTAGCTTAGGCCAAGGGCCTGTGCTCATGGGATTTTGGACTTGTTTCCTTTGAAAAGTAGATTGCTGTGCATAACACAAACTGATTTTAAGCTCCCTTCTTTTTGAAAACATTTTTCAATGATATGGGAATGTTGCTGTTCAAGAAAGGTGCCCAGTATACTCTTGTATACACAAAACTAGTTGGACAAGTTATTTGGATCCTGGCCAATGGTGAGCATTGTATTCATTCAGTACTTTTTTCAGATGCATATATGTGAAACATGTGTTTCTGTAAATTATTCTCTAGCAGTGGATTTTAAGCAAGAGGCTGAAGGAACATAGTACAACTATACAACAAAGATAAAGACTTTGAAAGAGTAGCGGTAAAAAAAGTCTACTTACTGTTTGGATATTTGTGGCCTGAAAGTAATGAACCTCTTAAAAGGAATTTGAAGATGCAAACAAGAGGACTAAGATAATATGCCATTATTAAAAAGTTAAAATAATCCTGGTTTGTACATAATTTCGGCATTGGGCATGCTGGTTGAGGAATTTGAAGAGTTGTAGTCCAAAAAAGGAACTTTCCCAAGCCCTGCATCTGAGCATAGTAATTTTTTCTTTAAAAAAAAATTCTAGTGTAAATCAGAGCAGATTGAGTGTGTATGTCAGCGGAGAGGAGAAAGAATAAAACAATTGTGAATGTAAATAACATGGATGAACAGAATATTCATAATTCTTTGAAGGGTGGTTCTGCTTGTTAATTAACTGGAGCAGGTAGATATACAAACTAGGTGTGTGTCTCATGCTGTAGACCAGGGGTAGGCAACCTAAGGCCCGGGGGCCGGATGCGGCCCCCCGAGGCCTTTGGACCGGCCCCAGGCCGGTCTTGCTGCCGCTGCCACCTCCCGCCATGATGATATTGATTATTGTTGTTATTACTTGTTCTTGGGGTTTTATTGGCAAAATCTCCACAGGGGTTTTGCCATGGCTTTTCTGGGGCTGAGAGAGTGTGCATGCATTTTTAATTTTTAATTTTTTTTTAAAAAAAAATATTTATTTATTTATTTATTCATGATGCTTCGGCCCCCCAATTGTCTGAGGGACAGCAAACCGGCCCCCAGCTCAAAAAGGTTGCCTACCCCTGCTGTAGACTGTAGGGCAAGGGTGGGAATCCTGTGGTCCTCCAGATGTTGGATTGCTACTTTCATCAACTTCAGACAGCATTGGTGAGAAATACAGGAGTTGCAGTTTACAACAACATCTGGAGGTCTACATAATATGGACTCTAATTGCAAGGAACCAAGTTGAAATCCTAGAAGAAAAGAAAGACTGTCTTGGTGACATTGAAAGAAGAGATATTAAATTCCAAATTATGCTGCTCTGACTTTGTGAGTCATGGGAGGAAGCCCTAAAGGAATCCATCAAACCTTTGAAATGACAGTGCTAGGCATTTTCTTAGACTGCTAAGGAAGCCTTCTGCTTCATTTGTCTTTGAGAAGTTTGTCCAAATGTTAAGTTGTTTAAATAAGCCAGCAAATCACAATTGTATTATCAATCTCATTTTAGGCACGGCAGCGTTATTTCTGTCTTAGCAGCAGACCCTTTATTTCCCTCTGTTTATGCTTTCCTGGGCATCCAGATTTAGAAGACAAGAATAGCTCCAAAGAAACAATACCTGTTAGCAACAGGTCTGTACTTGTGTGATCTATAAGAAAAGCAAACAAACAAAAAATAACCCAAATACTGTATAGAGTTTGAAAAATTATACACCCCCCCCCCTTGGTATCTGGTTAAGGATCCTTGCTTTCATCCTCACCCAATATGTGCACAGTCAGTTTCAATCTGTTCTGCAATCTTGCTTCTAATCTACTGATCATTATGACTAAAGAGTAGTCTATTTTGCAAATAAGTCATGCATTTGTATAACTAGAATGTACGGTACATTACAAAAGGTCTTTATGTTTGCGGGGGGCAAAGTCATGAGAGGGTAGATATAAGTGAACACTTGCCTATCTTTTTGCTCTGGCATGGCCAAAGTTGAAAATGCAAGAAGCACAGTTTAGCTTGCTAATGTTTCGGTGCCCAAAGTTCTTGAAAATTATTTTCAAAAATAAGTAATCATTATTGTTCCAAGGCAAAACAGGTACACTCGGCCCTCCACATTTGCAGGGGTTAGGGGTGCAAGACCCTTGCAAATGTGGAAAAAACATGAACAACTCCCCCCCCCCCCCATGGAAGCCATTTAAAGGGATGGGTGGTTGGGGAAGAGGAGCAGGCATGTGTGCTCTTCTTTTTCCCCTGCCTTCCCATCCCTTTAACTGGCTTCCTGCCCCTTTCTCTGACGGATGGGTGCCTGAGCAAGGTAGCACCCATCTGCCTAGGAAAGGGGTGGGGTTGATGCATGTACGCTTCCTGACTGCTCCCTCCTGGGTTTTTTCTCCCAAGGAGGATGAGAAATGCGCGTGCACCAGGCCTTGACATCACAAATAATCAAAAGTGTGAGTATCAAGGCCGTGAATGTGGAGGGCCGAGTATAATTGGTTGTCATTATAGCAATACTAAATAATGACTTTCCCATTTTTCAAAAATAACTGAATTCATATTTCCATTTTTAAATTGGAATACTCCAAGCCATAAGCTACAAGATATATTTTCCCTCCAGTTGTTACCTCAAAACCCAGAGCAGGGCAGAAAGCAGCATGAGGCCCAGCACCAGGCAGCATTTGAGACATACGATATTCTTTCTCTTATCATTTAGTGTGGCCAGAGCCCTATAACTATAAACGTAACCAAAAAGTGGCAATTACAGCACAAGAGGAGTAGTGTTCTCTCATTAAATTACAGTTGTAATGTATTTTACCTTCCTTATTAGGAAAAGGAGTTAATTATGAGTGCCTGTTATTTGTAACTAGCCATCACTCTGGACACGGAGTAATCTCTGCACACTTTAGTTCGTTGAACTCATAATAGACTTCAGTTTCAGTTGCAATAAAACTCGAAAGGCCAGCGTATAGAATGATCCCTGCCATATTCCAATCTGACAGATGTTTCCTTTTGCAGCAAGGTGGAAAGGGGCCACCTTAGGTATTTTGCAGTGGCTCATAAAAAATTGAATCTACCTTGGGCTGGAAGCTAGGCTGCTTAATTGCCACTGATTTCAGTGGGGTTAAAGCAACCCAACCTTGCATAGGATCTAAGCCAAAGACTCTAGTCAGTTGGAAGTAAGTGCAGCTAAATCATCAGCCTAGTCCTGTGAACTGTACAATGTTTGCTTTCTTCTGTTGTGGCAATTTATTCCAGGCTTTAATGTTCTTGGTTGCTGTAGCTTGAGCATGCTGTTCTGTGTTAATCTTAATTGTGTATATATGGCATGCAATTTAGTAATAAACTTGGCTAAGGGACGATTGCATTGCATGTGTATGCATGTGTTGTCATAACTGATATGAGCAGATCCAGCCCACCCTATATACAGTTTTGAATAGGCAAATGGAGTGTGTGAACTGAGTATTGTTAGTCCCATGTTCTGTAATTTTTCTTGCACTTTAAAAACATTTTTGGCTGCTGTGATCTTCAGCAGAAATGTCCATGGTTATATGCATGATCAACTGGTTCATTTATTCTTCGTTAAGTGCACACATGTGTAACTATAAATAGTGAATTAGTTGCCAGGAAAAGGTGTTCTGTAAATCAGCTCACTCTCAGTAGGATTCTTGAATGTTTCCTCTCTGGTCTATGCTGGGTTCTCCATGTTCCTATGTTTGTTTGTTTTTTCAGGACAGAAAAAACTGTTGTTGGCTTACTTATATTTAACTATATCTGATATATTAGTATCAAAATAAAGGACTTCTGTTTAAACAGCAAATTGCAAGGAGCTCTACTCTTTCTGTTATTTGAAATGAGCACTTAAAAATAAAAAGGGCCTTCAACAAAATCTTGCAGCATGGAGAACTCCTATTCCAGCGCTCTTGTTCAGGGTTTTGATCAACCAGATGTGCCCTTTTCAAGGTACTCCATACCATTTCTCTGCTCCCCAGCATTTATTCAGTATTCTTGTAGCCACTGAGTATATTCCATTCTTGTTCAAAAGTTTGGAAGGTAATGCTTGAGTGTATATTTGTTTGTTTGCCCTGTTATCCCCTCCCCGCAAGATAGTTTTGTGTAAGGGCCTTTACAGACTGCCAGAAATAATGCAGCTTGAGGCCACTTTAACTGTCCTGGCTTAGTGCTAAGGAATCATGGGAACTGTAGTTTATTGTGGCACCAGAGGTCTCTGACTGAGAAGGCTCAGTGTCCCAGAAAAAACTACAATTCCCATGATTCCCTAGCACTGATCCAGGACAGTTAAAGTGGCCTCAAGCTGCATTATTTCTGGCAGTCTGTAAAGGCCCTAAGTCTTGGTCCTCCAGATGTTAAAAGCTCCCTCTTGTCTGTGGGTGATCTTGTTTTGGCTACCTAAGGACAAGTACTCTGAGAATTGAGTTTGCTATTATAATATATGATGTCAGTGGAATTTCTTTGTTGGTGGCTTACCACATGTATGGATAAACAGGCCACAATTTTTGCTTGTGACCCTCCTTTTGAAAATCTGAAACCTCTTCTGAGCTCTAGCATTCTGTTTAAGGTGTACTAAATATGCTACATAACTCACCTTGTAAGGCTGGATTAATATAATTCTTGATGCAGCACTGGCATGTCAGTGCCTGTAATCTTAAATCAATGTTAAAAGCCGTTTGTTCTGTGAGGGAGCTCCCTTGCTTTGCCCAGAGAATGACGATTGGCAGTCTCAGCTAAAAAGTGAAAATAAAGCTTTTGACCTCTGAATACTTGAAATGGCTTTGGGATTATCTACTTCTAAATTAGCTCACATTTACAGGAATACACTTGTGTTATATTCAAACAAATATTGTTTTTTGAGGGGAGACTTTTTATGTTACAGTTGTTCTTTTGAGTATATGAATGATACATACACTCATGACATATAAGAAGAAATACTTTCTTAAAATACATTTTTTTTATTGTGGTTTTTATAAGAAGGCAAATTACACAGTAAAAGTGATTTTACAAAGTAGTTTTCATTGTTGAACTATTGTGTTTTAGAATATAATTATACACTTGTATAAAAATTGATCCAAATTCTCTGATAGGTGTAAATTATGCAAACTGTAGTTATTTTTCATAATATATTTTGCTTTTGCTGGGAAATGAGGAACAAATAAGGCATTAATGGTTCACTCGAAACCTGTTAGAGGAATCTCATTAAGCTCCTCTCTGCCCCTTTTACTAATGTCAGATTAGAAATGTGCTTATTGATTCTAGAGACAGAGGATGGTTACATTCACATAACATGATGAGCAGCAATTGGGGCATGCACTGGCTGCTCATAGACAGATATAGAATAATCTCAATAGGTCCCATTTGCAGCAAGAGTGGTTAAGCAAAATGTAGGGCTTTATTTGCTCCATAGCTAATTTATTGTGTCATCTGACAGCAGACAGCTTCCTTTCTGGCGTTATTTCATCCCACTAAACCAAAGAAGGAAGCCAATAACAAATTCTAGATTCTTTCTCTGTTTTGTTGAGATTGTTCACATTGTTTGCCTGTGGGAGTTGTGCTTCAAGAAAAGTCACTGCTACACAAGCTCTGAAAGCAGAGCTGTAAATTTTGCTGAATGGAACAGGAGCATTGTTTGGTTGTTTCAGCTGAAAGAGTAGCAGAATGCTGTGACTGTTGCAGGATCAGACAAAACTCTGTAACCTCCAGAATGGATCAAGGAATATACTGTAAATATATGTATTGTTTATAAAGTATACCTAAATATGTGACTGTAGACTAATCAAAAACATTTATAGAAACTTCAAAAATGACCAGTTGTTGGTGTCACAAAAAAGACATACAGTACCCAATTACAAACATAGGACAATTGACTCCACAATCACTAAATATACTTATAGAGACCAGATATAATTTTCAAAAAGCTCAGAAGACAGTATTACATAAGAGATATAAGCAACTCAGTCAGGATGATGATGTCCGTTCCAGGGATATTAAAGTAGACGCTTTGACCTGATTGGTGGTCTTCAGCTTGTTTTCATCAATTAATATTGTAATAGTCTTTTTCACTCAGAAGGACTGTTTTTGTAAATAACTGACACCTGAACTAATAAACAACAAAAAAAAATCTAGCAGGTATACATTTTAACCTGGAACCACTAAACACTATCTAAATGAAATTACTTACAAGTTCAGAACTCTTCCGGAGTAAACAAAGTTTTCCATACTTCTAGGCAATTTTGTTGAATGAAACGAGCATTGCTTGGCTATAATCTTAGTTGAAAGAGTTGCAGAAGGTTGTCTGTGCTCTGAACTACTGTAACCTATCATATTTACTGCTTCTTCAAAAAAGTAACTATCTCTGTTGTTTTAGGAGTGATTGTGTTGACTGATGTTAACACCCTCATTCTGTTTTGTTATAATGAACTGCATTGTTCACAAGTGAATTTTATTACTGTTTGAATATAGATACATGTTTACTTGCTGTTTGGGAATACAGCACAGTCAGTAAAATGTGCTTGAGCTTTCAGTCTGAATTTATTCCAAGATTAAGTATAAAATGTATAAACATTTTATCCTAAATTTCTGTACATTGTAAAAAGAAGCAAATCCTCCATCCTGTTATTTAGTAACTGCTCTCTTTCATGGACGCATTCTTCTTTTGTATTATTCAGTCTTTCTTATTCATGGTCTGCTCTGATATCCTCAGAGCTTGAAATCCTCCAAATAAATACTTGTGGTGTCTGTTAACATGTCTCTCTTCCCACTCCCTCATAAATGTTTGCTGGAAACCTTCTGTTCTTGTCTGGTGGTTTCATTTTAAGTGCTTCATCATACAATATGTAGTATTTGAGGGTTTATTTCTTTTTTATTAAACCCACTGATAGATCCAGTTCTTCTTCATGGTCTCTGTGTCTCTTGACAAGGGATTGTTTGCCTTTTCATTTTTAATCTGGAGGAATCTTTGTTTGTGACAGTTGTTTCTTCTCCAGTGCTTCATTTTATGTCTTTTCATTAACTCTGTTAAGAACTGTTAATATTTCTCTGTTGGTCTTTGTTTTGTACCCTCATATAGAAGGCCGTTCCCTCCCCCCTGAAAACTGATTTCCTCCCCCCCCCCATTAAAAGTATATGTAATTTTATCTGTGGAACATGCTTGCTCTTATGTCAGGTGTTGTTAGTTTCAGTAGAGTAACCTTTGTGTTTCTGAAATGTTTTAAGGCTTGTCGATCAGATCATTTCAGATAAGCCTGTCTTCTGAAGACCCTGCCTCATTTTTTAAAAAATAATAATAAGTCCATTTTGGAGACCTTCTAAATAAACCTGATTACCCCCCCCCCAAAAAAAATATGTTGATATACCTTGATGAGAAGCTGAGCATGCTGCCTTGAATCTGAATTTTCCTTCTGTGGATGGAATGGAGTTAATATTTATGGAATGAGGCTTTTCCATCTCCTTTTCCCTTTGCACCTCCCTGCACCACCACCCCCACCCCCCACCCCCCGAACTAGTTCTTTGGGAAACTTTTGGGAATGGGGTAGGATTTGGTGGGGACTGCAGATAGAGGACGAATTGGCAGAAATCCCCTCCCTTATGTAAACAGAGGTGCAACTTGGAGTTCTTTCTTGAATCTTAATGACTGAACTGACTTACTGCTCCAGCTTGTTGTAATTTTCTGAAATTTCCAAACTGTTTTCAACAGACTCCTTTGTGAACAGGCCCTTGACAAATATTCTTGAATTGAAAACCCATTTTGGCAGGCTGCAATTATAACTTGTTTTAGACAGCTTTGTGTGCTACCATTTGTGGCAAAAATGTTTCTTTCCCACGGCATTACTGCGGTATCTGAGAAGTGAATGAGGATATTGTGTGCTTTTTTTTTAAAAGTAGCATTTATATGCCATCAGAGCATGAATTTTGTATTTCCTCCACTTGTCAAATACGCAGACTTGTATTCTCTTTGGAACTGCAGGGGCATTTATCACCATTGTACTGGTTGTGGAATGGGAGAGAGGGGAGTTGTGATGATAAAGTACCAGTTGGAATCAGATTTCTTGAAGATGGGTCCAATTTCCAGCTACTTTTGGGGGGAAGACTTACAGTAGGGCATAGTAGTCACTGTAGATGAGTGGTTAGATTCTGGCTCAGATAATTGAACTTTGCTGCTGCTGCTGCTGCTGCTGCTGTTGTGCCTTTAAGTAGTTTCCCTTAAACCTAGTAGGTCACCTTAGTCATATCCCAATAAAATGAAGAATCCTGGGCCACAGTTAAGAGGAGCAGTGGCTCTCCCATCACAGCCCAAACTCTGTTGGTTAATATAAGCCAGGATATAAGATGTGTGGATGGTGGAGGCATCTATCCATTCACCACAATGGGTGGGGGGAGCTTCAGACATGGCATACTTAGTGAGCCCACTGAGGGAATGAAATGGTTTCAGATATAGTAGATCTTAGGCTGGCTTCTCCCCAGAGTTTGGAAACGTCACATATTGAAACTATAGCTCCCGAAATATTGGCATGGTAACATGGCAATTATGGGAACTTTAGTCCAAAGAAGTAACTTTGCCAAACTCTGCTCCTTACGATGTCCACCTATGCAGTGTAGATGTGCACAATGAGGGCCCTCTGCTACAGTGGAGACCTCCCTTGTTGTGCTCCTAGAGGCTAAATCTCTGCAGCCATCAGCATCCTGGAAGAAGGTATAATTGTGCACCTAACCTAGATGTAACTCATTATTTCCAGTTCTGATTTCTTGGAATACATACAAAAGCAATCTTTCTCCTCCATATGCTCTGCCTCCATTTCAATTTCTCATTGAATTGTCTCCTTTGTTTTTCCTTGTTTATATTTTATATTTGTAGTTGTGCTTTCCTTTGTATGTTATTATCTGTCTTAGGTTGGCTGTGTGGGTTTAAATATATGGTGTTTATTTCTTTGTCAGATCCTCAGTCATCTTTGGTAGGGGAGAGAGATACTCTCTTTAAAAAATTGGTTTCATTCATAGTCACTTTCCTCTGAAACTATCTGTATAGTAAAAGCCATGTTGCTTAGCAATATATATTGATGTCACTTCTCTGTTAGACTAATGTTCAGGGAGCTAAAAGGATTCTGCCTCTGCTGCTTATTATAACCCCACACACACCACACACCCCTGCTGAAAATAATCTTCTTGTTTGATGGTAATCAGTTATTCATTTTTATTGTTATGTTCCTTCAGATTGACTCCAATTTATGCCAACCCTGTTCTAGGGTTTTCTTGGAAAGATTGCTCCTGAGAAGGTTTACCATTGCCTTCCTCTGAGGCTGAGAGAATGTAACATGGCCAAGACCACCCAGTGGGTTTCTATGGCTACGTGAGGGATCCAAACCCTGGTCTCCCAGTATCCTAGTCCATCATTCAGACCAGTATACCACTCAGGTTTCATTCTAGCTGATGACTCTAATTAATCATTAGACCAGGGGTAGGCAACCTTTCCCCTTTAAGGGCCGAGGGACTTCAGCTCCCAGAATCCCAGGAGCTATTGGCCAACATAGGACTATTGGCCAACATGGCTGAGGCTCCTGGGAGATGAAGTCCCTCGGCCCTTAAAGGGGAAAGGTTGCCTACCCCTGCATTAGATTGTCTTAAATGCATTTTTATTTATGTACACATATGTACACATATTCATCATATGTATGGATACCTAAATCTTGTCTTCAACAATTTAGCACCTAAATCTGGTCTTCAATTTTGTCTAGTGATCTTCTGGGAGATTCTTAACCAATACTTTTATTTCTTCACTCCTTTGTTGTATTTGAAATAGATTTATTGAAGAGATAAAGCAAGCAATTTAGTTTTAGAAAATCACTAGCTGTCAAAAAAGTTTAGTATGCCAAGTAGAGAGTTTAACACAGGAAAAGGTTTCTGTATATTTAGTCATAACAAGATACTGAGACTGATTTACTTTGTGTACAATGAGGAATCTTGGAATTCAGCTTGGATTTTGACCTTCCATCTTCTTCTCCTGTGTTCTTGATCTTTAAAGTGCACATTATATTTTAGAGTCTCAGGCAAAGATTGAAGAAAATTGTATGAATGGGGTCATATATCCTGTAGGAGATTAATTGGTTGCTCAGTTCACTTGTAGGCCTTAAAAGACTCTGGCCTAAAGATAGTTATCCTAACTACAGCAGTCCCATGGTTTTAGTGGGAATGTGTTAAAGTGAAACCTTAGCTAAATTCATTTGATTTGTTGGATCTGTTCTAGCTGAGAATAACAATTGGATTTAGATCTAATACATTTATCATGCCAAAGGTTTTCTTGGGCTTCATGAGGGGCATGAAGTAAACCAAGCTGCAGGTATTCACACAGAGAAAGGACTAAATCCATTGTAGGGCTGTTGTTTTGCCACAGGATAGAACTTTCCTCCCCTTCTGCTTTGCAGCCCTTGAAACTGCCAAAAAACCCTCCACTCCATAGGGTTTTTCAAACCACCTGAGCAGGTTTTGGGAGTCCATAGTAGGCCTAAATACCCTAAAGGCACCAGATCCTGTCTGATCTTGGAAACTAAACAGGATCAGCCCTGGTTAGCACTTGGATAGGAGACCACCAAGGAATACCAGGTCCTGTAGGCTATAATTTAGATTTTAGAGGAAGGAACTGGCAAAAAAAACAAAACAAAAAAACACAAAACTCTGTACATTCCTTGCCTAAGAAAACCCTAAGGGATGCAGTGGCTCAAGTGCTTAAGACACTTCCTCTGTTGATTGCAAGATCAAGCAATTTGAGGCCTGGGTGCTGCATGATGGGGTGAGCTCCTATTACTAGTCCCAGCTTCTGCCAGCGTAGCAGTTTGAAACCATGCAAATGCAAGTAGATAAATAGATCCCACTTCAGTGGGAAGGTAAACAGTGTTGTGTGCAGTCATGCTGGCCACATGATCACAGAGTAGTCTCTGACAGCGCTGGCTCTTCGGTTTAGTAACGGAGATGAGCACCACCCCCTATGTTCGGACACGACTTGACAGCCTTGTCAATGGGGAATACCTTTACCTTTACCCCTAAGAAAACCCTATGAAATTCATAGGACTACCATAAGTCAGCAGGTGTCTTGAAGGAACATACACACAGTAGCAGAATTACACTGTAATTCTATCCCTGGTTTGCGTGTGGATGTAAACTGGGAGGTTATAGGGCAGGGGTCGGCAACCTACGGCCCGCGGGCCGTTTCCGGCCCAGGTCGGCGGACTTACCGGCCCAGGCGGAACCCTGCCGCCGTCGCCGCCGCCCGGTTCGGCCGCCGCCCAGCCGCGCGCAACGCGACCGCCATTTTGGACCCCAAAATGGCAGCCATAATGTGTTTGCGCATGCGCAGGATTACTGCGCATGCGCAAACGCGTTTGCAACCGCCATTTTGGGGTTCAAAATGGCGGTTGCAGCACCGGGAGCGCGCGCGGTGCCCTGAGGAGGCCTGTCCCTGCCGAGGGAATACTCCCAAGGGGGGACCCTCGGTGGCGACGGGCTTCCAGGAGGCCCGTAGCCACTGGGGATCACCCTTGGGAGGCCTCCCTCGGTGGCTACGGGCTTCCAGGAGGCCCGTCGCCACCGAGGATCCCCCTTGGGAGGCCTCCCTCGGTGGCTACGGGCTTCCAGGAGGCCCGTAGCCACCGAGGGAAGCCTCCTCGGGGCGACCCTCAGTGGCTACGGGCTTCCAGGAGGCCCGTCGCCACCGAGGATCCCCCTTGGGAGGCCTCCCTCGGTGGCTACGGGCTTCCAGGAGGCCCGTAGCCACCGAGGGAAGCCTCCTCGGGGCGACCCTCGGTGGCGACAGGCTTCCAGGAGGCCCGGCGTCACCGAGGATCCCCCTTGGGAGGCCTCCCTCGGTGGCTACGGGCCTCCTGGAAGCCCGTCGCCACCGAGGATCCCCCTTGGGAGGCCTCCCTCGGTGGCTATGGGCCTCCTGGAAGCCCGTCGCCACCGAGGATCCCCCTTGGGAGGCCTCCCTCGGTGGCTACGGGCTTCCAGGAGGCCCGTAGCCACCGAGGGAAGCCTCCTCGGGGCGACCCTCGGTGGCGACAGGCTTCCAGGAGGCCCGTCGCCACCGAGGATCCCCCTTGGGAGGCCTCCCTCGGTGGCTACGGGCCTCCTGGAAGCCCGTCGCCACCGAGGATCCCCCTTGGGAGGCCTCCCTCGGTGGCTACGGGCTTCCAGGAGGCCCGTAGCCACCGAGGGAAGCCTCCTCGGGGCGACCCTCGGTGGCGACGGGCTTCCAGGAGGCCCGTCGCCACCGAGGATGCCCCTTGGGAGGCCTCCCTCGGTGGCTACGGGCTTCCAGGAGGCCCGTCGCCACCGAGGATCCCCCTTGGGAGGCCTCCCTCGGTGGCTACGGGCCTCCTGGAAGCCCGTCGCCACCGAGGATCCCCCTTGGGAGGCCTCCCTCGGTGGCTATGGGCTTCCAGGAGGCCCGTAGCCATCGAGGGAATCCGGCCCCCACACCATTTCCCCCCCCCTCCCCCGGCCCCCCAGCAACAAAGGCCGCGGGGTGCGCGGGGGGGGGGTCGCGCACGGCGGTGGAGGGTGTGCGCATGTGCGCGCGCGCGCGCGCGCGCGCGCGCCACCATCCCCCCCCACCTTGGCCCAGCTGAGACCTGGGCTACGGGAGACCGGCCCAGGTCTCAAAAAGGTTGCCTGTCCCTGTTATAGGGAAATGAAATATAGAAAGAGCATATACTTAACTTACTTCATTCTTACAATCTGTATTTTAAAAGTTTTCTTCCCATGTGGGTGATATTGTGAGAATTTTTACTATGTTTTTTTCTTTTCTTTTTTTTTCTTTTGCATTTTGGGAGGGTTTGTGCAAAAATGTTACTTGGGTTTTGTTTTTGTTTTTGGTGGAGTTTTTTGCTCAAAATACTGTGGGGTTTTTTTGTGCTCATCATTTTTGCAAAGAACAAAAACTGATGCAAAATACAATGGTTTTCTGCAAAATGTTGTGCACAGAAAGCATTTTTTTCCAAAACAAAAAGCTTTTGCAAAATATTTGCCAAAAAATCTCAACATGTGAAAAATTTTGAAGCAGTTCACAATGTTTTCAGTGTGTGCACATGCTTATCCACAAGAATAAGATAGTGTACAAATATTTTTCACATCCTTAGTAAACAATGACAACTGTGGCCACAGCATAATAATTTGTTAGTCTCTAAGATGTCACACTTTCTCCTAACCTCACTGTTAACAACCCCATGACAATACAAAAAAGACCATACACATTTATATTGCAGCTTAGGATGTTGGACTGGAATTAGGAGGTTGAGCTCTGAACCCAAAAGGATGTTCAGCAATGACTCCTCTTCATCCTGGAAAGAGGTAACCAGTGGGGTGCCAAAGGGTTCTGTCCTGGGCCCAGTACTATTCAGCTTCCTTGTCAATGACTTGGACAAAAGAAATGAGGACATGCGTATGAAATTTGCAAATGACACAAAATTAGGAGGAGTAACTAATACCTCAGAGGACAGAATCAAAATTCAAAATGACCTTCATAGATTAGAAAGCTGGGCCCAAACATACAAAATGAATTTCAACAGGGAGAAATGTAAGGTACAGGAGGCGGGGGGGGGGGGGGATGAAATTCACAGATATAGTGTGTGAGACACCTGGCTTGACAAAAGTATGTGTAAAAGGGATCTAGGAGTTCTAGTAGATGACAAGTTGAACATGAGTCAACTGTGATGTGGCATCTAAAAAACCCAATGAGATTCTAGGCTGCATCAATAGAAGTATAATGTCTAGATAGAGGGAAGTAATAGTACCACTCTATTCTGCTTTGGTGAGGCCTCACCTGGAATACTGCGTCCAGTTCTGGGCAGCAAAATTCAGAAAGGATGTTGACAAGCTGGAGCATGTCCAGAGGAGTCAACCAAAAATGGTGAAGGGTCTGGAAACCATGCCCTGTGAGGAGCAACTCAGGGAGCTGGGTATGGTTAGCCTGGAGAAGAGACGGTTAAGAGGTGACATGAAAACCCTGTTTAAATATTTGAAGGGATGTCATATTGAGGAGGGAGCAAGTGTTTTCTGCTGCCCCAGAGACTAGGGCATGGAGCAGTCGATGCAAACTACAGCAGAAGAGATTTCACCTCAACATTAGGAGGACCTTTCTGACAGTAGGAGTTGTCCAACAGTGGATCACACTCCCTTGGAGGGTGGTGGAGTCTCCTTCTGTAGAGGTTTTGAAGCAGGCTAGATAGCCATCTGTTGGGGGTGCTTTGATCGAGTATTCCTGCATAGCAGGGGGTTGGCCCTTGTGGTCTCTTCCAACTCTGTGATTCTCCCAGTTGAGCCATGAAGTGACCCTTTGTCTTTTTGCCAGCCTAGTCTACCTCACAGAGTTGTTCTGAGAATAAAGAGGGGAGGGGAGCCATACAGGCCACCTTGAGATTATTTTGTAGGAAGGGCTAAATAGAATTTAATATATTTATATGATTAATAAATACAGACATAAAATTGATAAATATAACCCATACCCACAAGGTTTCAAATTTGAATTGACATTCTCACACATAAATGGCTTATATAGATCTGTCTCTGGATTCTCCTTTCCAAGCATGCCTTTGAGGAAGTAGGCTGAAACCTATGAAAGGTTTTTTCTTTCAGCTAGTCTCAAAGGTGGTACAAGATTCCTTTGTTGTTGTTGTTAACTGCCCTTGAGTCGATTTCAACCCATGGAGACCCTATGGATGAGACATCTCCAAGACCCCCTGTCCTCCACTGCTCTGCTTAAATCCTGCAAACCCATACCCATGAACTCCTTAATAGAGTCCATCTATCTAGCACGTGAACTTCCTCTCTTCCTACTTCCCTCCACCTTTCCCAGCATTATTGTCTTTTCTAATGAGTCTTCTCTTCTCATGTTGTGTCCAAAGTACAACAGTCTCAGTTTGGTCATCTTGGCTTCCAGGGAGGTTTCTGGCTTGATCTGCTCTAGGACCCATTTGTTTGTCTTTTCGGCTGTCAACGGGATCCTCAACACTCTTCTCCAGCACCAGATCTCAAAGGAGTTGATTTTCTTCCTATCATCTTTCTTAACTGTCCAGTTCTCACATCTATACATAGTAACAGTGAATACAATGGCTTGTATAATTCTAACTTTTGTGCTCAGTTTTATATCTTTGCATTTTAGAATCTTTTCTAGTTCTTTCATAGCCACCCTCCCCATTCTTAATCTTCTGATTTCCTGACTGCAGTTCCCATTTCTATCAATGTTTGATCCCAGGTAAGAGAATTATTTTACTATTTCTATTTCTAAAGATCCCTTTACATACTGATTTTCCAAACCAACACAGTTATGTCTTTGAACAAATAAAATCAATGCATCTAATAAAGTTTGCAAAAGCTTGCTATTATGAAGGTGCCACAACCCCTCCTCCTTTTGCTGCAATAGGCTTAATGTGACTATCCCTCTAGAAGCAATAGAAGAGACAATATGGTGTTCAATTTAAAAATTAACTTGCTTCTTTAGTAGGTACTACTGAAACACAAACATGTTTAGCTCTAAATGTACTCTGTTATGTCCTATGTGTATCCTGTGATTTCATAATCTAAAAAACTATAATTACCATGTGACAATCCTTATACTCTTCCTGTGTGTTCTAATCCTCATTTTCAGGGCCCAGCATTGTGACAAATTTAGATATTGAGTATGGTTTGGATAGAACATGTTTGTCTATGCAGGGAAATTCAGCTTCAGTAACTTGTTCCTTCTTGCTATAGTATGTGAACTTGCTTTTACCCTTCCTCCCTGATGTTCAGTTTCAACTGATATCAAAGCCCCATATAGCCAATCCAAGATAATTTGCAAAATACTTCATCAGTTGCCTAGGAGATATTTGTATAGCACTTGCTTATTTATTTATTTTTTACCAGAAAGGCTGGCCATTTCTGGGAACTTCACATGCCCTTTGGTTCCCAAACCACATGTCAAAAGGGCATTATCTGGAATTTCTGGTAGCAATTTGGATTTCCTGAATTGCTTCTCTCAACATTTTTTTAAACTAAATAAGTGGTGAAGTTTAGAGAATGAAAATCATGGTGAAAAAGTAAGTGTATTTTCTGAGGAATAACCTTATGGATTTTCACACAGAGAAAGAGTAACTTTTGGCATTCTCCATGCTTCCCTAGTCTAAGAATGTAATTGACATGTATTTCATGGATGCAGGAGTCTTTGCTGTGTTCATTCACCTGGAAAGGGTTATTGCTTGCTTGTTTTAGGCAAGCCTAAAGAGATTTCTTTTTACAGCCAGATGGATTTAATCTTGCTTTTGATAACTCCTGATAGTACACAGGTTTTTTGTGGTCTTAATGCATAGATGTAAATGAGTTATATATCATCTCATCTGGGAAGAGCACAAATATGTTAGTTGTTATGACTCAAAGGTGCACAGTTTATAATATCCCAGATTTCAAGGCAGTTTGAAAGAAAAATTGTTGCTTACGATGTTACCTTTATGTGGAAAACCATGTTGCTGTGGGATCAAATATATCACCTATACACCATGGAAAGTGATCTCCTTCAAGCTGCTTTCATTTTTTCTTAAAACAGCCTTAAATTCTTTGCCTGTCTTATGTAATATTAATGAATAATGTTTTGTTGCTAAGTCGGCCCTTCTTATCCATGGATACTTTATCCACAGATTCAAGCATCGACAGCTTGAAAATATTCAACAAAATGTATAAATTCCAAAAAAAGCAAACCTTAATTTTGCCATTTAATGTAAGGGACGCCATTTTACTACTATGCCACTGTATTTAATGGGACTTGAGCATCAACGGATTTTGGTATCTGCAGGAGTTCTAGAACCAAACCCTAGCGGATACTAGTCCTACTGTATTTTAGCTTCTTTGATAAGCTTTTTGGGGACGTTGTGGGTTTGTTTTTGTTTTTTTGGTAGGATTATCAGATGTAATAATAGATTATGAAGGTGAGAACAATTTGTATGCTAGCATACTGAGAAAAATAATTGTCTGGTTCCAGTGCAATCCTAAAATGTGCTCTAGGGACAGAGTCTCCTTGTGCTGGAAGAATCAGCTGGCAGAGAGGTCTCCCAGCATCACTCCTCCACTGCCTGAGATCAACAAGCAAGAGAGACAAAAAGGAGAGAAAGGGCAGAGCAAGAGAGAAGCGAGGTTGTACCAGAGCCAAACCATGCTGAGCCCAAGGGCACAGCCACTATGCTATCATGAAGTAGGTAATCTGAAGTAATCCCCCAAATTCCTTAGGTTTTGAGTCAACACAACTTCAGCAGGCCAAGTGAGTTTAGCTGGCCCCCAGCCATTTTAGTGAGTTGAAATTGTGGTCTTCATCAGTTGTGTGATAGTGTTTAACCAAAGCATGCTGATTTATCTTGAGGTCTAATAATGCTGGTGAAGTGTGTGCTATTTTCCAGAAATCCCAAGGAAGGGAGTTACTACTGCCAAATTAGACATTTGGAAACAAATTGCTTTATATATGATGTGTGAAATAAGAATAAAATATTAGAAAGAACCTTTACATTATGGGTTTTAGGGGGCTGTCTTTGTTAGTAACACAGCCAAACATTTGTACTTGAACATTTGAGGACACTGAGATGCAACTGGAATTTCAGTTTTTTTTAAAAAATTCCTTCACTTTTGAAGATTAGAATGTTTTTGAGGACACTGAGATGCATCAGGCATTTCAATGTTGTTTTTGAATTTTCCCTCAGTTTTGTAAATGAAAATGCTTTTGATGAAATGTTTTTGAAATATTTTAAGAAGGCATTATGAGAAGAAGCTCCTTGATATGGCTGTTTCAAAATAGTCTATTGTCTCTATGGGCTGCACAGAATGATAAAATGGGCTAGAGGGTTGTAAATCATAGTGGGATGGAGTATGGTTCCACCTAGATATTTCTGGACTGCACCTCTCAACATCCCTTACAATTGGTTATACCTTGACTAGGGCTTATTGGAACTGCAGTCTAGGGTATAAGATATCAAAAAGATTTCTAAAATGAAAATTAAAGTTTCTTGAAGCCAAGAACAATTGAAAGTTGTAATAGTCTTCTCATGAATGTATTAGCTTAAAGAGTCTTCTAATGAATGTATTAGAATAATAGTGCTTAAGCCTAAATCCGATTGGTGCTGGAGTGGGGTTTGGGCTTTGAACAATGTAAAGATATGATGATACCTTGCCCAGCCACCATGAGTGCTTAGCAGTGGGAGAAACAGTTGCTTTTGCTTTGCAAAACTGTGCTGAATCTAGCATGCTGAGTATGTTCATGTTTTGTTTTCAAAACTTTTTCAGTAGTTGCCCCCAGGTTATATAATGGCCTGCCGGACGAGATCCGTCAGATTATGAGCTTATGCAGCTTTAAAAAGGCTGTGAAGACGGATCTCTTTCCTGATTAGATCCCGGCCTTGGGAGCTGTGCGCCTCCATCTCTTAGCTTTGGCTCGCCACTACCTTTGTTTGCGTATAGTCCCTTCAATTATTTCATTTTATCCTGTTTTTAAGCTGTGCTGTCTAGTTTAATATTGTTTTAATGGGGAGGGAGGGGTCTTGGGGGTTTTTTAGTCTGTATTTTCTGTGTAATTTTTAATTGTTGTTGTAAGCCGCCCCAATTGTTCAGTAGAGGGGCGGGGTTTAAATTATTATTATTATTATTATTATTATTATTATTATTATTATTTTGTACCAGGGGCTGTAGAAAATTGGTCAAGCAAGTGCTTTGCATGGAAAAGGCCACAAGTAATTCCCCAAGATCTCCAAATAGTTTCTGTCTGAAACTGAAGAATCACCACCAATCAAGATGGACAACAGTAACAAGATCAGTATGGGTTACTGCCATAGCATCGGGGATCAGTTTTCACACTGATTGAGTGCTTTGAGAGCTGCACATTTTTTTGTGTTATATCTTATGTGGCAAGTTAAATGGGCTAATGTTCTGACTTGGATGAGCCACTTTTCTGCCAGTGTCTTTTGGCTTTACTGGAAAGTTGTGATTTCACAAGCCTTTGCTTATTTAAAAGGTGGTAGGGTTCCTATATGCAGTGGCTCAAATGGTTAAGACTCTGACTCTGTTAATTGCAAGATCGGCAGGTTGGCAGTTTGAGGCCTGGGTGCTGCATGACGGGGTGAGCTCCTATCACTAGTCCCAGCTTCTGCCAACCTAGCAGTTTGAAAGCATGCAAATGCAAATAGATAAATAGGTACCACTTTGGTGGGAAGGTAACAGCATTCTGTGCAAACATGCTGGCCCCATGATCATAGAGTAATCCTCAGACAGTGCTGGCTCTTTGGCTTAGTAATGGAGATGAGCACCGCCCCCTGTGGTCTGACACAACTTGACAACCTTGTCAACAGGGAATACCTTTACCGTTTTTACCTAGGGTTCCTATATACAATCTGCAAAGCCCCATATGAGCCTTCCTGAGTTTTACAATATGCAAGAGAGGGCTTTCTCTCTGTCCCACCACCCTCACAGGTTTGTCTCATGAGGACACAGGAGAGAGTCTTCCCAGTAACTGCACCTAGGCTATAGGACTCATTCCCAAGGTAGACTAAGAATAAGTTGACTCTTCTTCCTGCTGTCTTTTCATCTGCCAAGACCTTCTTGTTCAAACAGGCCTTCAGCTTTAACTGGTTGGAGTGGAAGGATGTGCAATGGGTGTGCTATTGTTTCTCATATGTACATAGTGTGTTTATGTGGGGTGCAGTTTTATTTTTTCCAGGGTGTTAATCCTTTTAAAGGGAAATAAAAATATGCAAGTATGAAAGTTAAACTTGTTAGAGTCCAGCTTTCATTAGCAATACAACAGAAGTGTGGGTCAGACTATTATTTTAAATATGCTTTCCTAAATAATAAAGACTAACTCAGAAAACAACAAGCATGTAGTTTGTGGTTTAAAAACAAATAATAATGACTTTAATGAATAAATTCATAAAGTAACTAAAACCTTATCTAACTGGTGATGGCTTGGGTAAAGAGAAATAAATTTTACCATATTTTTGGATAGCAGGAAGATGGGACAAGCTACTTCTTACTGACTTCTAACTGCAGTTACCAGTAGTTTAGAATCTTCAGAGAGAGCTGTTAAACTGCCTTCAAGATTCAGTGACCAAACCAACATGACAGAATGAGAGAGAGGGAGGGAATCTTTGTCTCACTAAGGAGAGACAGGAGAATGCAATGCATAATTCTTCCAACAGTTTATATTTGTCTTAAATCAGTGTTTTAATAGGACTGATTGGTTAATGGTTTTTTCACTTTCATATCATATAGTGTTTCAGCAATTTTCTTTTAACTTATATTGTACGCCACTTCAGGTCCCATATTGGGAAAAAGGTACAATCTAAATCAAAGCAATATACAAATGGCAGGTGGAAGGAACTTGTTACAGATATATCCATCTTTTCCCTATGTTTCTTATGTTTGGTGGAAGGTAGGACTTGGACTTTTGGTTACAGTATATTGTTTGCATGGCTGGGGAATATACAGTTGCTCCACCGTTCTCATAGACTTGAGATCCACGGACTCAAATATTCACAGAGGGTTGACCTTTAATTTCAGTGGGGTGTGCCCCATTCAAGCCTATGAATATTAGCGAGTCTCCGTTTTCACGATGGGGTCCAGAACGGATCCCCTATGAAAACAGGGCCAACTGTATTGACATAAGCATTAATATATTGTGGTTGTAAGGACTAGAAAGAAAAAAATCTAGAAACAAAGGTCATTCTGTGGCCTATGTACCTACAGAGTGACTGATGGCTCCTGCCATTAAGATGTGTATGACAGATGCATAGCATAAAACACCAGTTTTCTGTCTCTCATGTAATCGTTAAGGCACAGAGAACCCATCATTTGCAGAAATGTTTTCCTTCCACTACAGCTGTATGTACAGGTTTTTATGCATTCAGAAAAGGGTCAGGATGGTGTGTTGCCCTTTTGGATTACCTCCATATCTCTTAATGTTCCTTTGGTGTTTTCTGCTCCCTAAGGTCTAATCTGCACTGCAGAATTAATGCAGTTTGACATCGCTTTAACTGTCATGGCTCAATGTGTTTGTAGTTTGTGGTGGCACCAGAATTCTCTTGACAGAGAAGGCTGAATATCTCCCAGAACTACAAATCCCAGAATTCCATACCATTGAGCAATGGCAGTTAAAGCAGTATCAAACACACTATTTCTTCAGTGCAGATTAGACATAGGTCAAGAATTCTTTCAGACCATCAGGAATAAATGTTGGTTTACTCATTGGAATTTTATGATAGGTGAGTGACCTGACCATCTATTACCGTATATCAAATTCTCTTTAATATTTGTACTGCAATTTTAGAACAGCTGTTCTGTTAGTAGTGATTTTCATTCTTCATCAAGCCACCACAGTGACAGAGAGCTTTGAGCTAAACTCAAGGCTAATAAGCATGTGTGTATGTGGACCCACCCACCCACCCCACCCCCCGTTGTAGCAGAACACTTAATAAGCAGTCAAACAGTTCTTTCTTTCCAACTCAGCTGGCTTATATTCTTTTAACTTATATTGTATGCCACTTCAGGTCCCATATTGGGAAAAAGGTACAATCTAAATCAAAGCAATATACAAATGGCAGGTAGATGTTAGTGTTGGTCCATAAGATCTGGGGTTTTATATCTTTACCTTAGCAGAGTCATACACTTTGAGTGTTTCATTGCCAATTCAAAACAGGTCATGATTGCACATCATGATAAGCCATGGTATGGTTTGTAACAAGTTTTGTTTGTTGTTCTTACCTGTTCAACTAAGCCATGGTTTGTTAACCAGACATAGGTTACAATCTGAAGCCATGGTTTGTGATTGGCTCATGAACTTAAGGCAGTGATGGTGAACCTATGACATGCGTGTCAGCACTAACACGCATAGCCATTTCTGATGACGCATGGCTGCTGAGGCGGCCACATGCCAAGAAGGATGTTTCATCCTAGGCTCCTGCATAGCCAAGTGCAGTAGCCGAGGATGAAACATTTGCTGCTCCTGAGGATGAAACATTTGCGACTAGAGTCTTAGAGTTAGACTCTAACTCTAAGACTCTAGTCGCAAATGTTTCATCCTCCCCTATTAGACACTCTGTGCCGGAGGTCTGCAGGCCAAAACAACAGAAATCTGGCACAGAGCGTCTAGTTCTGGGACTTTGAGCTCAGCAGCACCACCAGCCCAGGCCCAGGCCAAGGTGTTTAGGCCCATCCCTCCTTCTCCCAGTGGTGAAATAATGTTTTTTCCTCAAAGTAACACACCACCTGAGTTATGCTCAGATTTTTGGCGAAGTTTGACACACCAAGCTCAAAAGATTGCCCATCACTGACTTAGGGGTAAAACAGACCGCCTCAAAGGAATGGATCTGTGCCGCCTCTTTCAGCCTCAACCGCACACCATGGCCCCAACCCGGCATTTTTCCAGCCCCAAAAGGAGCATCAAAATGCCACTCCTTTTTGGGACAGAAAAGAAGCATGCCTTTTGCCACTGCCGCAGTCTTCTGCACTCCTGGGGGGAGGGAGAGAAGAAATCCAGAAACAGGGGAGATAGGACATGGTTTGTTTGGTTTGTCATCTGTGGCTTTAGAAATAGATCTTGGTTAACACAAACTGAAGCAAACTCATCAGTACAGTTGTGCAGGAACTTAAAAGCCTAAACTATGGCATCTTAAGCTGTTGCATATCATATTTATGTATCTGCTTTGAATCCTGAATTATTTTGTACTCTGCATAGAGTTTAGACATACCAACTGTTTTTTTATGCTTTTCTTGTGCCTTTTGGCTACGTAAAAAATTGGTTTTGGAAAACATAGAATCCACATTTTTATCTGCACATCTGCTGACTTTCATTATGTGTCTGGTGGAGAAGTAGGTGTATTCCATGTAACCTTAAGGTAAAATAAATTTTAGTTTTTATGTTGCTACAGAAGTCTCTGTAGTGTTTTTACAGCTGCACACCTACATTCTCAGAAGATTTGAGTTGACTTGTGAAGAAGTCCTCACAGATGTTCTAGTTGTGAGTAAAGGCTTAAAAATAAAAGTTTAAAGCTAAAGTAAAGAAGGATCTGCCAGTGAAATCAAACAGTGGAACCAGCGAGAAGGGGCAAGATTTTTAAGAGCTTGTCAGAGTTTGTCTTCCTGGTACAGTATGTGGTTTTGATTATTAGGTTTAGAGGCCATCTGAAAAATATATTCTGAACTCTCCTTTTGTTTTGTTCTTAATGTCTGTCTGCAGCTTTAGTCCAGTGGGTTGTGGGGAAGGGAGAGATGGAGGGAGGGCACTAGTTTAGCTACAGAGCTTGCTGGCCTTTGGCATAGACATACTTGCACTGAACATTGTTGATTAAAACAGAAAGTACAGTACAGTATATATACAAGCTCTACCTGGCTTTCATGGGGTGGGTGAGAGAGTAATGGTGTTTGCATTTTCTATGGGGTCTGGGCATGCATGTCTGGATATGTACATTTACATTTTTTTTTTCATTGAACCCTGGAAAGAAATCTGATTACTTTTTAAAACACATCTTGCTTGGCTTTCACATTAAAGGGTTATATGGTTGAGTGAGCACAAAACTTTCCAGCTGGCACAATAGTTTTATTTATACAGAGTGCCTGCACCAAAGTTCACATAAGCTTGAGGTTTAGTTAATTCAATTAAAAGGCATGCGTATGAATGGCAAAGAGAAAAGACTGACTGTGACTCTACACAAGGCTGTACAAATTCACCAGAAAACATTGCATGCCTTTTATTGCAACACATGGGTTATACTGGTTGTGCAACTGATTGAAAGTGGAAAAGTGGGATAAGGAATTCAATTTCATTAATTGTCTAATTTTTATGGGCCTGATTCCTATGTAAACATGTTCAGGATTGGTAGATGGGATAATTTTGCAATATGCATTTCTGTTATATGTATGCAAGATACTTTGTTTTTAAAATCGGTAGAATTTTATGACAGAAATGTAGCAACTGTCAAAAGGTCATAAAAAGATTAATAACTTAGTATGCTAAGCATGCTAAGCAAAGCATTTGCATAAGGGTGAGAAATTTATATCTGAAGCAGTAAGTAAGTGTGATGATAAATCATTCATATGCTTGACAAAAGGCATAAGGAACTGAAAACACTGATTCTCTTGAATAACTAAGATTAGCTGCTTTCACCAATAAACTTTTAAATGTACTTTATATTCTCCGGATCTGTCTTAATATTTATCAGGTCCTAGAGTTCTGGATGTTACTGCCTTTTTGTCATTAGATGATATAAACAACATGTACTGTACCCATTGGGCAAATGGCCAAGCATTCTTGAAAACATCCAAAGAAGGCAAATGCAAATGTTAAAATCATACTGCCCTTTTAAATTTTGTTAGTCTTTTTTCTAAAGTGTGCATTATTCATCTCATAAGGAGAAATCTGTCAAGCCTTTTCTGTTTGCTCCTACATGGTGAAAGATGACACCAGCTCAGCTGATAAATTTCAGTTCCTTATCTCTTCTCCAGCTGTCTTTTGCACAGATAACCAGTCCCTTCACTTAAATTGTCTGGATGTTTGCCACTCATCTACTCTGATAACTGCTTGTATCCATACATACAGCTTTAACACTCACACATACTTTTACACTTATGAGTCTTTTATTCTATATCATCTTACTATGGGGAGGAGGAAGTCCTGTTGAGGGTTTGCAGAAGCTGCCTGGGAAGGAGGTCTTCTCTCTCTCCGAGTCCTGCAGATGTTTCCATCAGTGGATAATCCTGGCATGTGCTAGTAAGGGCCAGAGGTTTAAATCTCCAGACTACAACTACCCAAATGCTTGTGCCAGGACAGCTGTAGCAAAATAATAAGTTTTTAAAGCCCTAGGCTTGTCCACAGCATGGAGCCTCCATCTCCATCATCTCGTTTCCAGAGGAGGGTGACTAAACTGGTGAAGGATCTGGAAACCATGCCCTGTGATGAACGACTTAGGGAAATAAGTATGTTTAGCCTGGAGAAGAGATGATTAAGAAGTGATATGATAGCCCTGTTAAGTATTTGGAGGGGTGTCATATTGAGGAGGGAGAAAGCTTGTTTTCTGCTGCTCCAGAGAACAGGATCCGGAGTAATGGATGCAAGCTACGGGAAAAGACATTCCACCTCAACATTAGGAGGCACTTCCTGACAATAAGGACTGTTCGACAGTGGAACACTCTCCCTCATAGAGTGCTGGACTCTCCTTCCTTAGAAGTCTTTAAACCAGGGGTAGGCAACCTAATGCCTGGGGGCTGGATGCGCCCCCCCGAGGCCTTTGGACCGGCCCCAGTCCGGTCCTGCCACCGCTGCTGCTGCCCCCTGCCACCACCGCCGCCCACCATGATGATATTGATTATTGTTGTTCTCACTTGTTCTTGGGGTTTTCTTGGCAAAATCTCCACAGGGATTTTGCCATGGCTTTTCTGAGGCTGAGAGAGTGTGCATGCATATTTTTTTAATTTTTTATTTATTTATTTATTTATTTATTGGTGCTTCGGCCCCCCCCCAATTGTCTGAGGGACAGCAACCCAGCCTCCAGCTCAAAAAGGTTGCCTACCCTGCTTTAAACAGAGGCTGGATGGTCATCTGTCAGGTACACTTTGATTGAGAGTTCCTACATGGCAGGGGGTTGGACTGGATGGCCCTTGTGGTCTCTTTCAACTTCTTTAGAATCATCATCATCATCATCATCTCTACAGCTCAGAATACACTGGACCACAGTGCCAATTTGGGTCAGTACAGAATTCTAAGTGTACAAGTAGATTGTTGTGTATTCTGGAGTCAGCTGCTGTGGACAATAGAGGATACAATCACTGCAGTGGTATCAAAAGCTATATCTGCATGCCCCACCTCCTTTCTTCTTGTCAATCAGAAAAGCCCCCAGAATATATAGATGGGACACAGATCTGAATTATGTCGTCATCATCATCATCATCCTTTCACCTTTCTCCTTCTTGACTGCTAACCAAAACATATCAGGATAGTGAAGCTGATTATGTCACTTGCCATTTTAAAAGTAACTAGCAGGGCAATTCTCTGATGTTCTTCTTGGGTTTTGTGCTCATTTGTAACCTTGAGATTGAACTACTATAACACCTCCTGTGTTTGGCTTCCTTTGGCGCTCTGGAAGCTTCACTGGCTGGGGAACATGATGACCTGCCTCCTGGCGAGGCACTGAGATCATTTCACGGCAGTGTTCCAATTCTCCAATGAATTACGGTATATCTTCCAGGCATAAGCAAAGGAGCTGATTTTGACTTGTAAAGCTCACTGTCTCTAACATTAAAGTGGCAAAAATGGATGCATGAGTGATTTGTATGTATTCCTTCTGTGTTCCTGATGTAAAAGCTGGAGTGAAAAAGTTTGTGTATCTCACCACAGGAATATTTTACAGTCTGTGCCTGTACCATTTACACCATTTCATTCCAACCCTACAAGGAAGATTATGAATAGCAAGGATTGGTTGAGAATTATCACCATGCATTAGAGTTGTTATAGTCTGATTTCCAAAGGCCTCTTTATATATTGTGCCTTCTAAAACTTAGTTTTCTGTCTTGAGTGTTTAGGATGCAGAAAATATAAATGCTTACCAAAAAAAAAATATTCAATTGAAATTCATTAAGGTTAATTTTGAACCTTTTAATCCATTCCTCTTAGAAATGTTCCTGCATATAGTTTGTAATTGTGGTGCTTCAAATACCATCATATTCTATCAATATCTCCTAGTTTCTACAAAAATTCATAAGAAGCTTAGTCTTTGCTTATTTAATTCTACTTGCTTATTCAATTTGATCCCATCATTAATCTGATTTATTCTTGTGTTTTCACTATTATTTCTAGAGACCTTTAAACCTGGGACAATAATTAATTCTGGTTATAGGTGCCTTGTATTTTTCTCAGGATTTTCTTTCTCCTTTGCAGGTTTTGTGTGTGTGTGTGAGTGAGTGATTCTAGGTGTTCACAAATATGGTTGTCACAGATGTTATGGTGACTAGAAATGTTTATGGGTGTAGACCTGTGTTCAAACCTTTCTTGGCTCTGATTTAAGAGTGGTTTCAACTCTCAGGTTGTCTCTCTGGTCTTGCCTCATACTGATGTTGTGTTGTTGCCTTCCTCCCCCCCCCTCCACTACTGATTTGAACTCTTCAGCTCCTGCTGTGCCTCCTACTCTGTCCTCTGTGCTCCTCACACCATTTTGTGTTCAAGTGTCTATTTCCAACTCTTGCTCCCAAATGAAGTGTCCTGCCTTACTGGCTGTTGATATACTCTCAGAATTTTTTAACCAGACCTTCAACTAATCTGATTCAGAGTGGCCAACGTTCCATCACACACCTTTATTTTCCTTCCTTGGTATGTCTGGAAAACTGTTTGTCAGATTTAACTAGGTGGTCAGTGACCATGCTGGTTGGGGAATTCTGGAAATGGTAGTTTAGAAAAGTAACTTATCTAAAGCTGCGCAGACGTTCTATAATTCTCTGTTTAGGCAGCACTTCCCCTTTTGTTGCTTGGGACGCATTCCAAAGCGCTCCTCTCTTACTGACATCTTGTTCTTAGTCTGTTTTGGTTTCTCCAACTCTTTTCTTTTCCTCTTTTCTTGCAAAACTTCTCCTAATAAAAGAACCTGCTCTGTAAGATGTATATTCAAGTACTGTTTAACAGGCCCTTTTCATTCCCCCCCCCCTTTTTTTTTCTTTTCTTTTTTCTGTTCTCTTTTTCTTTCTGTCTCTGAGTATGCAAGTTAAGCATGAGGCTACTTCAGTACTGGTATCAAAATCAGCATATGAAATAAAAGCAAACACTTCAGGTGAAACTTCAAGTGTGCCACAGACCCCCCCCCCCCCATTCAAAGTGTACACATAAAATATGAAACAAGAACTCAGTAAACAGGGACAGGAGGTAAAGATAATTGTATAGTAATAGTAGCAGAAGGAAGGAAGGAAGATGTTTTTACTTAGCCAGTAGGAACTATTTTCCTGGAGAGGGGGTTAAGGCAAGAGACCAGAGGATTAAAACTTCTCTCCTTCCCATGGACTGTGGTGCCAAACAAGTTCAGAGGCTCCCACAGTTGTTTCTGACTAAAAGGAAAACAAACAAATGAAATCCCTCAGTTGCACTGGAAGGAATGTGTACTTTGACTCTTCCGTGTTTCTCCTTTTTCACACTTCTCCTTTTTGTTTATTTGGAAGTTGCTGCTCCAGTGTATCCTTAAGGCTGTTCTGACATTGTTTCCTCCCAGCTCCATGCATTGGGGCGGCGGCGGCGACGGTGAGCGGGGGAGAGAACATCTGGGCCCCGAAGGCCCCAACGCCCCCGGGCCGGCCGGCGCAGCGCGGCACTGAGAGGAGGAGGAAGGCGGGACCACGCTGGCCATAAAGGCCCTCTGAGCCTTCCCTCCTGGTGCGGCGGCGGCGACGGTGAGCGGGGGAGAGAACACCTGGGCCCCAAAGGCCCCAACGCCCCCGGGCCGGCCGGCGCAGCGCGGCACTGAGAGGAGGAGGAAGGCGGGACCACGCTGGCCATAAAGGCCCTCTGAGCCTTCCCTCCTGGTGCGGCGGCGGCGACGGTGAGCGGGGGAGAGAACACCTGGGCCCCGAAGGCCCCAACGCCCCCGGGCCGGCCGGCGCAGCGCGGCGCTGAGAGGAGGAGGAAGGCGGGACCACGCTGGCCATAAAGGCCCTCTGAGCCTTCCCTCCTGGTGCGACGGCGGCGACGGTGAGCGGGGGAGACAACACCTGGGCCCCGAAGGCCCCAACGCCCCCGGGCCGGCCGGCGCAGCGCGGCACTGAGAGGAGGAGGAAGGCGGGACCACGCTGGCCATAAAGGCCCTCTGAGCCTTCCCTCCTGGTGCGGCGGCGGCGACGGTGAGCGGGGGAGAGAACACCTGGGCCCCGAAGGCCCCAACGCCCCCGGGCCGGCCGGCGCAGCGCGGCACTGAGAGGAGGAGGAAGGCGGGACCACGCTGGCCATAAAGGCCCTCTGAGCCTTCCCTCCTGGTGCTGCGGCGGCGACGGTGAGCGGGGGAGAGAACACCTGGGCCCCGAAGGCCCCAACGCCCCCGGGCCGGCCGGCGCAGCGCGGCGCTGAGAGGAGGAGGAAGGCGGGACCACGCTGGCCTTAAAGGCCCTCTGAGCCTATCTCCTCCTCAGAAACTTTATATGCTGCGGGGGGGTGGGGTGGCTATCTGGGCCCTGCTCTGCAAATTCATTGAATTCAATGAACTATTGTGGCCAGCTATTGGGGGGGTTGAGAGGTTGTTTGTAATTTGGGGGCTGTACATTAGTGAGTTATTGCTGTTCTGTACGCTGACTGAAGCTGGGGACAGATATTCAGGTTGTGTGGGGGCGGGGAAGATATGGCGGCAACAGTCTCAACAAATGTCGCAAAAGAAGAAGGGATCGATGTCTTATATCTATCCCTTCTTCAGTTGTTTCTGTTTCCCATGATGAGTTGGAGAGCAAACTCACCATTCCACTGACTCTCAACCTGCTCCTCTGCAATGCCAGGTCGGTCAAAAATAAGACCCATATAATCCATGATTTGCTAGTGGATGAGATGGCCGACCTGGCTTGCTTTACGGAGACCTGGCTGGGAGATGCCAGCTCCGCAACTTGGGCGCAGGCTCTCCCGGCTGGGTACTCAGTTTGTGAGCAGGTGAGGGAAAGTGGGCGGGGGGGCGGCATAGCCTTGGTTCATAAAAATACCTTGACCTTGGTCAGAAGGCCTATCCGGAAAACAGCCCACATCGAGTGTATGTACCTTAGCCTAAAGACCAGGGATAGTCTAGGGATTCTGTTGGTATACCGGCCACCCCGTTGCTTAACAGACTCCCTGACCGAGCTGACGGCCCTGGTTTCTGAGTTGCTGTTGGAGTCGCCCAGACTTTTAGTTCTGGGTGACTTCAACATTCCACTCGAAACCAGTTTACAGGAATTATCTGGCGCAGCTCGGGAGTTCATGGATTCCATGACAAACATGGGCCTATCCCAATTGGTCAACGGGCCCACACATTGTGCTGGTCATACCCTCGATGCGGTCTTTAGTACGGAGCAGGAACATCCGTGGGCGGAGGTCACAAAAACCTCCGCATTGTCATGGACGGATCACTTTCTGATCAAGGTGGAACTGAAGGCTACTGTTCGCCCTCCTGGGGGTGGTGGACCTATTAGAATGGTCCGCCCTCGAAGGCTAATGGATCCAATTGGTTTCCAGAAAGCCTTGGAGGGTTTAATGGTGAGTAATGCCGGCGATTCTGCCGAAGCTTTGGTTAATACGTGGAACATCGAGCTTACCAAGGCTATCGACACGATCGCTCCCAAGCGTCCTTTCCAGCCCGCTTCGAACCGTAAACTATGGTATACAGAAGATCTCAGGAGGATGAAGCGGGTTGGACAACGACTAGAGTGCGAATGGCGAAAAACTCGTCTCTTATCCGACAGAACTCGCCTTAGGAAGCACCTTGATTCCTATAGGGAGGCTTTATATGCAGCGCAGAAATCTTTCTGCTCTGCACGTATTGCGTCTGCAGAGTCCCGCCCGGCAGAGCTGTTTAGGGTGGTGGGGGATTTGACGCGGATATCTCCCGCGCCGAACCCTCTACTTAACCCGACGACAGCCTGCTGTGAGGCATTTAACATCTACTTTGCAGATAAAATCTCTCGGATAAGAGTCGACTTGGACACCAATGTTTTAGCAGGATCTATGAATGAGGCGTCCAGTAACTCCGTTGATGGCACTTTACTGGATCAATTTCAATTTGTGAGTACCGAGGACGTGGACAAGTTGCTTGGAAGGACGAGGAAGACAACTTGCCCTCTCGATCCTTGTCCATCTTGGCTGGTCGTCCAGGGTGGGGGCGCGTTGAGGGTGTTCCTTCGGGACACAATCAACGCGTCCCTCAGGGAGGGCAGTTTACCATCGTGTTTAAAAGAGGCGGCAGTTAGGCCACTCTTAAAAAAGCCTTCCCTGGATCCCCTGGACAGAAACAACTATAGACCAGTCTCCTTGCTGCCATTTTTAAGCAAGGTGATCGAGAGGGCAGTTGCCTCCCAGCTCCAGGCTATCTTGGATGAAACCGATTATCTCGATCCATTTCAAACTGGCTTCAGGACAGGATTTGGGGTTGAGACTGCCTTGGTTGCTCTGACCGATGACCTCCGCTTGAGCATCGACAGGGGTAGTGTGACCCTGCTGGTGCTCTTGGACCTCTCAGCGGCCTTTGACACTATAGATCATGCCATTCTCTTGGATCGGCTGAGAGAGTTAGGAATTGGAGGCACTGCTTTGCAGTGGTTCCGCTCCTTCCTCTCGGGCAGATCCCAGAGGGTGAGGCTCGGAGACAGTTGCTCTTCTAAAATAGAGCTTAATTGTGGCGTCCCTCAGGGCGCCATCCTGTCTCCGATGTTATTTAACATTTATATGAAACCGCTGGGAGAGATCATTCGGAGGCATGGAGGGCGGTGTCTTCAGTACGCTGATGACACCCAGATCTATTTCTCCATGACCAAATCATCGTCTCAGACTGCTGATGGCATCTCTCCTCTCAATGACTGCCTTGGAGCAGTAATGGATTGGATGAGGAAAAATAAATTGAAATTGAATCCAGACAAAACGGAGGTGCTCACGGTTACCGGTCCGAAGCCGGGTCCGGGATTACAGCCCCCTGTCCTGGATGGGGTCACACTCTCCTCCAAGGACTGTGTGCGCAGCCTGGGGGTACTCCTTGACTCGTCGCTTCACATGACCAACCAAGTGAATGCGACAGTCAGGAGTGCCTGTTATCAGCTTCGGCTGATACGCCAGCTGCGCCCATTCCTGGATAAGAAAGACCTGGAAACCGTTGTGCACGCACTGGTAACCTCACGTTTGGATTACTGCAATGCACTCTACATGGGGCTACCCTTGTGCTTAACCCGGAAACTTCAACTAGTGCAAAATATGGCAGCCAGATTAATTACCGGAACATCCAGGAGGGAGCATATAACACCAGTGCTTAAGTCCCTCCACTGGCTGCCAATTAGTTTCCGGGCACAGTACAAGGTGTTGGTTTTGACCTTTAAAGCCCTACATGGCTTGGGTCCAGCTTATCTCAGGGACCGCCTCTCCCCATATGAGCCCCCCCGTGCCCTCCGGTCAGCGGGAAAGAATTTATTAAATCAACCAAAGTTGAGATCTGTACACACCTCGCAGAGAGCATTCTCTGCTATTGCCCCTAAATTATGGAATGGCCTGTCGGACGAGATCCGTCTTATCACAACAGTTACTGCCTTTAAGAAAGCAGTTAAGACGGATCTCTTCCGGCAGGCCTTCCCGGAATAATTCCTCCTTCCCTCAAACCTCTCGCTGCTGTTTAGTTGTTTGTGTGTTGTATTGTGTTGCTGTATTGTTGCACTTTATTGCTATATTTGTGTTTTAATATATTCTTAGTTTAATCTTGTTTTAAGGGGTGGGCGGGATATGGGAGGTGGGATTGGGATAGTGGATTGTTTTAATTGTACTATTTTTAACTCTTGTAAGCCGCCCCGATTGCGATGCAGAGGGGCGGGTTAGAAATAAAACCTATTATTATTATTATTATTATTGTGTTGCATATGGACTGGAAATGGCCTTGAGTACACCTGTTGTTGAAGTGAAATATGAGGGATTCTAGTGGAGCACTCCAGCAAAGTAATCAAAGTGAAATGCAAATGCTGAACAACAACCAGTCCCCCACCCCCCCACCCCCACAGGGTCCAGCAGAGAAAGGCCAAATAAACAGCCCTCCCCCTGCCCTCTTGGTCTGGAGCCTGGACGATGCATGGCCCCAACCCTGAGTCCAGCATGAAAAGACTAGACAATGTCCAGCCCATTCAGCATCAAACCTGAGGTATACCCCTGTTAAAATAGGTTTAAGCAACTCCCTCTTTGCTCCAGAGTGTCTGGGAAGATCTAGAGCCCTTTGTTCAAATGCTGGGTGTCTGTTCAAAACACGTCCCATTCTGCCACCTGGCCCAACCACCACTGGCCTGTACCACTCACCCTGAGGTCAAAATAAGGCATTCAGCCATGTGATTGAGGCTGGGCACCTCTTTCTAACCACAGGAGTGAGTGGAACACCTATGCAACCAGCCTTCTGGCATTAGAATGGAGGGCCCCAGGTAACAGGGGGAGGTTCAGGCCCAGGATACTCCAGGCTGCCCCCAGAGTATCCTGGCCAGTGCAGACAGAACCCCAGTCTTATTAGTAAAACATAGAAAAATATATTTTCTTACACATACTTTTCTTTAATCATATGCACGCTCTAAAACAGAAAGAAAGAAGAGAAAATGGCTGTACGTTAGAGTAGTGCAGGAAAAGAGTGGTAAACTCTAACAAAGAGGAAGGTCTCAAAATGCAAACAAACATTTGGAGCAGGGGTAGGCAACCTAAGGCCCAGGGGCTGGATGTGGCCCCCTGAGGCCTTTGGACCGGCCCCAGGCCGGTCCTGCTGCTGCCGCCGCCGCCTGCCATGATGATACTGATTATTGTTGTTATTACTTGTTCTTGGGGTTTTCTTGGCAAAATCTCCACAGGGGTTTTGCCATGGCTTTTCTGGGGCTGAGAGAGTGTGCATGCATATTTATTTATTTATTTATGGTGCTTCAGCCCCCCGATTGTCTGAGGGATAGCAACCCGGCCCCCGGCTCAAAAAGGTTGCCTACCCCTGATTTGGAGAGTACAGGCATGAAAAATTGTCAGTTGTCTTGTCCATTTCTGCCATTGTAGGGAGAGAGAAAAATAAGAAAATGCTAAAAGTCCGTGGTTCTTTTAACCTGGCTATTGATTCCTCTGACCCACTAAGACATTTAAAAGGATTTAATCTACCAGAACCAAGGGAGATCAATAACAATAAGATCTCATGCTTCACTTGCTTACTTGTCCCTTGGGATGGAATGCATGAGTGTGTAGCCTTCTTCTGATAACTCCTCAGGCACAATGAATGGAGAAGAAAAAATTAACATCTTTTGAATTCCTAGAATTGGAGGTTTCTGAATCAGGAAGGCTTTCTGGGAAATATAATGCTAGGTTTGATGGGAATAAGATTATTACAATGGGGTCTTGTCTGATGCCCCAGGGAAAGGAACTACTGTTTTCTTCCACAACCTTGGGTAATATTAGATTCATTAAATATAGAGGCAGAAATTTATCCTGGTTTCATATCTTAATGACCAAGAACTGTTCCCCTTGTCTTAAAAACCATAAATAAGATGAGTGTGTAGTTAATTAAGTAGAAAGCAACAGAAATAATCAGAAGATGGCCCTTAGTTTTCCAAATTAATAATTTATTTGTTTATGATAGAAACTCTGAAAGTGATTCTACTTACCAAAGTTTTTAAAAATATAATGTTAAGTGACAAATCTTTAGTTTTTCTGCTTTTTATTGTGTGGTAGTATACTAGTTTCCCAAATGTTTTTTCCGATTTTTGATATTTTTCAGATCCTTGTTTTTGGAATGAATACAGAGTGACTGAGAAGCGTTGATGAGGCCAGTTCAGTTCCCCATCAGCCCATATAAATTGGTGTTACACCTTGCATCAGCCTAACAGTTCCAGATTGACTGTTACTTTGGAGGAGAAGTTCTATGGTGTTAAGCCATCAATTAGGGAACGTTGTTGTTGTTATTGATTAGACATCCATACTAGCCACCTTGGGTCTCACTCCAGGAGAAATGAGTTTATGAGGAACGGCAAGTTTCCTTGAGACAATGTGTAAAACAGTCTACAACTGAAGCTTGGAAAGGCTACTCTTTGGCTCACAGCATCCAGAATCCCCTAACTGGCCATGCTGGCTGGGGATTCCAGACATTATAGTCCAAAAAGTAAAATTCCCCAACTCTGTCTACAGCTTCTTTGCCATTTTTAAAATCTGTGATATGTATTTATCTCTTGAACTCACAGATTAGCATGGGTGATGTTGGCAGTCTAATCACAGAAATTTATGTCTTAGGTAAGCATCGCTCCCTCATCTCCTCCTTTGTACCAGTATACTGTAGAATTGTTAATTGTCAGTGTCTTGAAAGTAATTAATTTCTTAATCCAATTGCTAAGCCTAGTGTGGAGAGATCTATTGATTCCATTATGGAAATTACACAAAGGTTGACCTACCATATTTTTGTAGCTTCAGTGGGTCTGTGCTAATTGATACTAGCAATTAGATTTTGGCCTTAATATTTGTTGTTGTTGTTGTTAACTGCCCTCAAGTTGACCCCAACTCTGTGGATGAGACATCTCTGTGGATGTGGCGACCCTGTGGATGAGACATCTCTATCATCCACTGCCCTGCTTAGATCCTGCAGATTCAAACCCATGAGCTCCTTGATGAGGCCAGCCATCTGGCATGTGATCTCTCTCTCATTCTACTACCTTCTACATTTCTTAGCATTATTGTCTTTTCTAATGTGTCATGCCTTCTCATTATATGACCAAAGTACAGCAGCCTCAGTTTCATCATCTTGGCTTCCAGGGCGAGTTTGGGCTTGATCTGTTCTATGACTCATTTGTTTGTCTTTTTGGCTGTCCATCATATCCTCAGCACTCTACTCCAACAGCACATCACAAATGTTGATTTTCTTCCTATCAGCTTTCTTCACTGCCCAGCTCTCACATCCATACATGATGATGGGGAATACAGTGGCTTGGATGATTCTAACTTTAGTGCTCAGTTGTATATACGCTTTAGGATCTTGTCTAGTTCTTTCATAGCTGCCCTCCCCATTGCTAATCCTTTTCTGATTTCTTGACTGCAGTCACAATTCTGATCAATATTTAATCTAAGGTACAGGAAATCTTTGACTGTTTCGATTTCCTCCTTATTCAGGTTGGATTTATGTAGATCCTCTGTGGTCATTATTTTTGTTTTCTTTATGCTCAGCAGTAAGCCTGCCGTTGCACTTTCTTCTTTAACTTTCCTTAGTAATTGTTTCAAGTCTCTGATATTTTCCACTAGTAGTATGGTGTCATTTGTATATCTTAGATTATTGATGTTCCTTACTTCTATTTTCACTCTTCCTTCCTCTGAGTCTAAATTTGCTCTTTGTATGATATTTTCTGCATACAAGCTGAATGATATGAAATATGTAATTGTATAAAATCCTGGAGGTAAAATGTCCTTTTTCCTGTTCCCTACTTAAGGTCTTTGGTGGTTGTGGCCATGTGTTGAAATGCACACAATGACTGTGTCTATTATTACAGTATGCTTGTTCATCCAGAAAGTTATATCCTGGTTCCTCCTGTTTTGCTACATTCTTGTTAATGATCATTGATCAAGGCATAAAAGGCATGAAGAATGGAATGGCAATTACTCAATGAGATGATAGCAGCAGGTTTAGTTTGAAATTCAGTCAGACTGTCAGAAGAACAAAGGAAAGGACAGAATAAGACCATGGTATGATGTATAAGGTTTGACAAATGAGACTAATTACCATTGCATTATGCATCTGTCCATAAAACAAGAACATTAGCAAAAGTCCAAATCTAAACAATTGTCTTTTCTAGGCAGCATAGAGGAAATGTGAGGCTTTTGGAGACTCAAATAGCAATTCATTTCGAATTTTGGATTATTTTGGTAAACAAAGGAATATATATATATATATATATATATATATATATATATATATATAATTTTAGAATATAATTTATTCTTTGTTCCAGTATATTCTCTTGTGTCATAGGATCATATGAAAAAGGCAAACTTCCTCTTTATAGATTTCGATGACTATTTACATTTTTCTGGAAAAAAATCTATGGTTCCAGTGATTCATAGTATACCCAACCATATTGTTGGTGAAACAGCTTGGCATACATAATGTTGAGTAGCTGTTGTTCTGAATGTTTGATTAATGAAGTCATTGGCAGTTCCACGATTATATTATACATTTATTTTAATGCCAAAATGTCAATAAATTTATTGAATTATACAAACAGTAGCTCTTTTGATGCCTTGTAGGGTTGTTGTTGTCTTTTGTGGGGGCATTGTTTTTGTTTATTTTTGTGCATGTTACTTCTGAAGCTAAGTTAACTTAGCCAAAGAGAATTTGACTTTCAATTGAAGAAAATAGAGACACCTAAACTTAGCTCTGAAGTTTCACTCTTAGACATTCTATCGGGTAATATTAGAAAATGGAATATCTGGCAAAAGCAAATAGAAACACAGAAAAAAATTAAGGGGGCAATCTTCAACATATATACTTCCACAACCTTGGGTACAGTTAATTGCAGACAAATAGAACGATAGGTTCGAGCCACAAGCAAAAATACTTGGGCACCAGCGCAGGGGTGGCAAACCTTGTTTCCCTCTAATGTTATTGGAACTAACATAGCCAGTGGGCAGAAATGATGAGAGATGTCCAAGAACATCTATGGAGGACACAGGTTCTTCAACCCTTCTCTAGAGGAAAAGAGATACTCTACTGTCTGTATTGTTCAGAACTACAGAATAATGCAAATGTGTGCAGTCTTGTGTACATTGGTGTCTTACAAAGTAATGTGGTCTCATGTTTTCTTTTTCCCTCTCCTTCTGTCAGAAATAGAAGCTTGCTTCTCCAACCATGGGTGAAGTGGAGCAGAGGCCGACAGCAGGATCCCGGTTAGGCGCCCATGAGAACGCCGGGATCAGTACTTTGGAACATGGACAAAAGCTGCCCACAACACCTACAGGAAAACTTATTTCTATCAAAATCCAGATGCTGGATGATACACAGGAAACTTTTGAAATTCCGGTAAGATGAGATTCTATGATTTATTGGTTGTCTAGTTATAGTTTGATACTGAGTAATATTACTGCATGCACTATCTTTGTTTAAAGGTGGGATGAAACTATGATAAGAATCTGGTTATCTGTTGTATCTCAATGGCAACATCGCAGAGTCAACTGAAAAAGTAAAGTTTTTAATTGTATAACATTACACTGTCTTTCACTTCAGAAATTTCTAGAACTTTAATTGCACATGATTAAGTGCAAGATACTGGAACTGGCTTACATTTAGTTGTTTCAAGCTTAACTTATTTTTTTAAATGTACTAATTTAATAGTTGTGTTCTCATAAATGGCTCACTAATGAGTTGGTTTTCATTGCCTTGACAAAGACGATTACATAACACATCACTGTTCTGAGGGCTGCATCTTAACAATACTTCTTCTATATGAGTACAGATACAAAATGCACACATTGTGAACAAGTTGTGAATGGAACATGTGTTGATCTGGAAAAGACTGAACTCCTGCTTCCTTGCTGTTTGCTGAGATAAGTGGTCCTTTAAACTCATGTGTGCTCCTTGGAACAAGAAGTATTAAACATCATTCCTTATTATGATGGAAGAAATCTACAGAATTATTCTAAGCACAATTCTCAGTAACTTAAACAAAAGTAGACTCTGAAAAATTCATAGGGTGGGAGAGAACTGAATGATCAAAGGATTTGTTCCCATTATTAGTTTTTCATTCCTTCTCAATCCTTTCTCACCTCAACCCCCGTCCCTGTTCTGTGATATCTTCGTGGAATGTAGAAGAAAGGGACAACATTTACCCTAACACCCCAAAGTGTAGAGGTGAAGGGGACTTAGGGGCGAAACAGACAGGCAAAATAAGCAGTTTTCAAGCTGGCTTCAAGGTGGGGTGTTTAGATGACGCATGCTTTGAAGCCAGCCAGAAAGTGCCCTCTAGCCTTCTTATATGGAGAAAAGCCACTTCAAAAAGAAGCTGCTTTTTTCTACTTTTTCCCAGAAAGTGCACACCTTTGCATGTACGTATAAATGCACCAATGCCAGTACGGCTCTAAAGGGGTTCTCTTTCCAAACCCTAACCCTAATTGTGCATGTAAACACCCTGTCTCAGGAGTGCATTTAAAAGGAACAGAGCTGTCATACACAAGTAGTGGGGGTGGCAATGCCCCAAAGAGAAACCATGGAACCTCTCAGGAAGATGAGTATAACATACACAAAACGGACAGTCAAAGAGGGGGCATAAGGTGAAGTGGGGGATGAAGGGAGGCATGATTGTACCTTGCTGGCATCTCCATCTTTGCTCTGCTGCCCTGTCTCGGTGAAGGGCTGCACATGCGAATGTGTACAGGTTCACTGGGATGGCCATGCAATGGGATGGTGGTTGCTGGCAGTACATTCCTGTGAAGATGTGCAAGGATGGTGGTAGTGACAGTAAAAAAAAACAAAACCCAGGGGTGCGGCTTGAAGCCATGCTGTGTGATCATTACATGTGCACTCCAGCTGCCTTGGGGGCCGGCGGGGCAGTGGGTGGGGTTTCAATGTGACTTTGGAAAAGGCAGCTTCAAGCCACTTTTTCTTGCCTGTCTGTTTTGCCTCTCAGTGTTGCTGTCTTCCTGGGGCAACCATAAACAATGCTGACACAATCCTCTGTCCCCATTGTAGGATAAGTTCTGCACAGTTGACCTTAATGGACAGGTTTATTTCTACTGATACAAGGAAATGCCTGGAGTTGGTTTGGGAGAGACTGAATGCATCTTTTATTTTCTACAATTTTCTACACTTCTCCACATCTAGGCTCCCTCTTTCATCTAGATAGGATGAATTATGTAATAGTATGATTGCAGATTTGGTCTCTATTATGCGCCTCTACAATAACAGATGGATTGAAAGTCACGGGTGGATTTAGCTATGCGTCAGTGATTTAATGTTTGAAATGTTTTTGAGCCTAAAAAGTAAGTAAATGAATAAGTGTGTCTGTGTGTGTTTGGAAAGGTACTGATGATAAATATTGGTTTTGTCTGTTCCAAATTACTGACGTGCTGGAACTACATTCTTTCACTCTTTCTGTCACTGGCTTACTATGTGACCTGAGGGCAGTTGATTAGCCTTACAGGATTGACTTTCCATCTGTTTCAAACAGGGATTTGCTTTCCTAGTGGTGTGGTTGTTTTAAGACATTTCATTTCATTTTTAATGTGGCAGTCGATGGTCCCACTAAGCCATTGCTTATTGGATGTTAGGAACAATCATAGCTAGTGGTTGCACTTAGTGGTTGAGGATATTTCACCAGGGCCCCCCTAAATTTGAAGCTGAGCCTGCTGATAACCATTTATTTTCCTCAGAGTTTGGAAACTTTACTTTTTTGGACAATAACTCTTCCCATTTTTCTTGTCAGGTGCAGCTAGTGTTTATGCTGGCTGGAGGATTTTGGTACAAAAAAGTAATGTTTTCCAGTGTTTTAAGAAGGCTGTTATAAAAGCACTTTATATTCGTAAATGGCACATGAGGGCTCTGTTTGCATTGACCAAATTCCCAGTGTGAGGAGTCTGGACGATACAGGGCCCAATCCTGTCTGATGCAAGTTGTTCTTGCACCAACAACTTGCACCTGATGTCTGATCAGTTCAGCACTAAATCCATCATATACTCCCCTTAAAATGTTTTTTAAACACTTACTTTTTGCTCTAGATATTCCTGGAAGTTCCAGAGCCCTCAGTTGTAACACTGAATGGTTGTTTACAATGCATTCCACTGTGCTGCCCAGTGCCAGCACCACCTTGGTGAATTGCTTGCTCTGAGGTTAGAACAAGGCGCCCAGCCATGTAATTGACTCTAGGCACCTCATTCTGGTCTCAGAGCATGTGACTTACCACAGTGGTGGCAGCACAGGGCAGCACAGCTGGACATTCATGCAAACAGCTGCCCGGCATCACAACAGAAGGCCCCAGGTGACAGGGACATTGGGGCAGCTCCAGGACCAGAATACTCTCTAGGCTTAGGGTTGCCATAATTCTCTTCCACAAAACAGGGACAAAGGTATATGAGACTGGATTGGATTATTGACAACTTCTCCAATCAAAGCACACCCACCCACCACATTTTGATATTTAACATTGTTTTATTGCATATTTCGATTGTTCATGGTGTCTGCAGTTTACAAGCACAACAGTAAAAAAAAAAGTGTGACCAGCCATTGGCATATTCTTTCCTCACACTCCTATGGGGAGAGAGTACAGGGAAGCTCCCAAGCAACTACAAGAGTAAAGGGGATTCCCTCTTACTCTGGCAGCTGCTTGGAAGTGAAGTTCCACCACACTGCCTTACCCTTGGCTCAAGTAGCTTTGCCACACACTTACCAGGACACAAGACAAGTCTTCCTCTGATCTGAGTCACTGCTCATCTCTTTTCCTTTGCTTTTCTGAATTCTGGGCTCTGGCTCTGGCATGCATGCACAGTACCATCCAGAGCAGGGGTAGGCAAACTTTTTGAGTCGAGGGCCGGGTTGCTGTCCCTCAGACAATTGGGGGGCCAAAGCACCAAAAATAAATAAATACATATAAATACTTTTTAAAAAATTAAAAAAATATGCATGCACACTCTCTCAGCCCCAGAAAAGCCATGGCAAAACCCCTGTGGAGATTTTGCCAAGAAAACCCCAAGAACAAGTAATAACAACAGTAATCAATATCATCATGGCGGGCGCCGTCGCCGGCGGGGGGCGGCAGCGGCAGCAGGACCGGCCTGAGGCCGATCCAAAGGCCTCAGGGGGGGCGCATCCGGCCCCCGGGCCTTAGGTTGCCTACCCCTGATCCAGACCCTCAAGGGCAGGATGATGAATCTTTGTGCAAGGTTTTACTCCTGCCTTTAGAAATCTGGAATTTGCTGCTTCAACTGGCTGAGCTGGCTGGGACATTTTTTCAGGCCCTTCAGTTTGGGATTTTCCTAGTTTTCTGGCACAGATGTCAAGCTTATCAAGGCTGCTCCTGGGGTATTCTGGCCTGTGTGGATGTGGCTAAGATTTAGGAAGTAGGATTATTTAAATGTAAGCCAGAAGAATTTGTTGCTCAAGTGCAGACAGAGCTGCTCTTCTGTTAGCCACCCCTGTTTAGCTGCTTGGCTAGCTACATGCTAGCCACATTCAACAACATGTCTCCACATGGCCAGTCCTGACTGTCATGATGCAATCTGGTGCAGGATACCAGAGTTTAACTGATGGCTTCATCACAGATTGTATTTAGGTTTGCTAACACTGATTTGATTGGAACTAGGATGGCAATACATTATTACCTAAGGTCAGTGCTTTCTCCTTTCATGAAAACTTTAGAGGATGTTAAATTACATTAAAAGGAAATAACAGAGGTAGTGGTTTCTCTTTTCCTGACAGAAATGGGTAGCTTTTAATTAAATGGTGTTTTTTCTAAGGGCTTTATAGCAGAATGTGAAAGTTAATTACTTTTTTCTTTCTTCCACTTATGGGGAAAATAAAGCATTCACTAAGCTCATCGATTATTTATATTAAGTATATTGTCTGGTTGATCTTAGTTATTGTCCCCTACACCGCTTCTCCTTTTAAAAATAAGTTTTAAGATTCATGAAAGCAACAGACAAGTCTCTTTGTCAAGCAGCCTCCTTGTTAAATCCTTTTGTTCTTGTCTTTCTCTACATTTCTGTGCAAAGCTCACTGATGTGTTCTCCTTAGCCACTGCCTAGTTGCTTACTTTATCATTGTACATAAAGAATAAATTTAACCACTTTGTCTTTATGGCTAATTTTTGAACATGCAGTAGGCCATAACAATATACAGTTCAATCAAGAGCTGATTTTTGGATTTCTGTTGGCTCAAAACATTCTTTCTCAATAAGATTTTCTGCCATGTATTCCCAACCTCTCCATCTTATCCTCGTCTCCCAAACCTGGATCCCACAATTTTGTTGGCTGGCTGGGGCTTTTGCATTTGCAGTGGCACCATATCTCAAGATTCAAGCTGTTGTAAGACTTCAATAGTGTTTATTTCTCCTGTTCCAGTATCCCAGCTTGCCATCCATTCTGCTTGTGTCAATGGAGATGTGCCTGTATGCAACCTGGTGGTCATCCATCAGTTGAAACTAAACATCCAGAGACTGATATAATTTCATAATGCAAGAGACATGGTTGTGGGGAAAGAACATACATCAGGGCTGAAGCAATGATACTGTTTTCTTCTCCACTAATTCTTGATTGATATACTCTGATGCTGCCTGAATCAGAGAATAGCATTGGTAGGATAGAAGTGACATGGTTTTGTCATGGATTCTCAGAGGGCTAGAAACATATTTCAGTCATGTGAATCTTCCACTGCCTCAAAATGTAGGTAGCTACCTTCCCTGGAGAAGTTCACCTGATGTCAACTCTGATAGTCTTTCAGCCCCAGATGAGAGTCCCCCGTTCCCCACTAGCAACTTTTGTAGTTGATGCTAGTATTCACCCCAGAGCTTTAGATTTTAATTATTCATCTTATGATTCTGAGTTGTTTTCATCAGCTCTCTGAAAACTTATTTTTGACTAAATACAATTCTCCAGGCAGCATAACCACCATAGTTTTTATGATTTTATTTTGTCTGTTCTTAACTTGTTCACCAGCCTAAAAGTCTTCTAACTGAAATGAGGTGTATAAATTGCCTTTTTTGTCCCTCCAGATGTGTTCAACTTCAGCCAACATGGCCAGTGGTAAAGGATTACGGAGTTGCAGTCCCAAATATATAAAAAATGTACACATATCCCAGACCTATTATGGCATAAAATAAGTAAAACAATCAGAGTGGCAACTTTATCATACATTTGTCTCTCCCCTCCCCCATCATCCTCTTCTTTCCAATGTTGGTAATTCTAAGTTTAGGAGGAAAGCATTAGAGAAAAGGAGCCATGTACTACCAACAAAGCAGTTGTTTCATACTTTCTCTGTGTGATTTAATTGTGAAGACGTGAGTTGCCTTTCCCTTCAACTTTGGGAATGAACAGCAGGTCAAGTGTCACCTATTTATCATTCTAAGGCTTTATTTTCCCTGCCTGAAATTATGTGGCTGTCAATGTCAAAACTGCTCCCAGTGGAAAATAGGACACTTTAAATATTCACTGAGTGGTCCCAACAGTCAAGTTGGATTTAGTGAAATTAAGGAGAGAGAGAGAGAGACAGAGAGAGAGAGATTTTTCTTTCATAACTGGCAACTGTGATAGTTTTCCCAGCAGAGCATATTTAGCACTGTCTCTTTCAGGACTGACTTTTCACTGAAAGATAATTAGATTATCTTCATTCAAATGCAGGGAGTTTGTATATCATCTTTTAAAATATTAATATTTTCTACAGAATGAGAAAACATGGACTTAGCATTAAGTGATGCATTGGCTACAGCTGTCTTAAATAAATGCTTAAGATAGGATGTTATCTTAAATGTATTTTATCATTAGTATTACATTTTAAAATTATAACTTGCAAAGGCTTTTACAAAACTTTCCAGTGTTGATTCTCAGTAATCCTTCCCGCCCCCTGCCATCATTTTTCTTTGTCCCAGTCTCCTACATTCACTTATATGGAAGAAAGCCCCAATGAAGACAGTGGGACTTTAATTGTGATAAAACATGCATAGGATCGTGCTGTGCAACATCTAGGAGCAGTGGTCTTTTCATCAGCAAATTCAATAAGCGTGTGATCTGAGTACATATCTGATCAGCTCAGATTTCCCAGAGATAGGTTGAAAGGTCTATGAAAATGTAACTTGCCTGTACTCTTTATAGATTCACTGTGGAAAACAAGGGTGGAATGCTGATGTTTACCTCCAATAGTCATAAGGTCATAGTGATTTCAGTTCTTTGTTCATGCTATTTCTGCTTGGGTCTACAATGCAGGAGTTTGCCTCTTTCTTCTCTCCCACCAGTGCAAACTAGACATGATTTTAAACAAGGGCCTCTGCAGACGGCACAAAGCGTCGTCTTGGAGGCAGGGAAGGGGAGGGGGCTGCACGGCGGCCGCCTCTACCCCTCCCCGAGGACGTCATCAGGGCGCTGCACTGGAAGAGACGCAGAAAAGCTGTGCGGTGGCTCTTGCTGCGTCCCTTCTGCCGGCTCCGAAAGGAGTGGCATTTTAGTGCTTCTTTCAGGGCTGGCAGAAGGGAGGATTGGGGCCAAGGTGTGGGGCAGCCTTGGCCCCAATCCTCCGTTCCCAGGGCAGCCCATGGCCACCCATCTGCATCCCCCTCAAGTCATTGTGTGTCTTTCTTTTTGATAACCATCATTATTGGGAGAATCTGAGTTAGGATCATGCCAGAGGGGTAACAACATTTCCACTGTGCATTTATTTTCTCCCCTCAAATCACTTCCATTCAAAGATCTCACTTGCTACAATGTTAATGGACAAAAATTGGTTTTTGATTATGTGCAAAAAAATAGTGGGGGAAATGGCATGGGGGGATTAAAACATCCCCCTGGTAATCTCGGTTTGGATTTTGCTTCTCCCCCCCCCCTTCCCCTTCCTACTTGAAAAGGAAAACAGAACAAGAGAGGCCATGACATATTTAATGGCACAGTTAATTTAGCTCTTGGCTGGCATCTTGCTTTGTGGAGAAACCCCACAGTAGCCCTCCATTGAATCTTCTCATTATTTCTCTTCTCTTCCCATATCTTGCTCATGAAGTCCTTCAGTTAACCCATTTCCTCCCGCCTGTGTGAAATGGGTTAAATTTAGACAGTGCAGAAGATGTCATTTCTTTACTCTGAACAGGTACTTTAAAGTCATTCATTTTTCTGACAATGGTGTGGTCAAACCTAACTGAAAAGGACAGGAGCTTTGCATGTTACAAACAAGCCACGGAAGAAGAGGTGGTGCAGGGATAGGGGGGAAAAAGTCAAAGTGTTGGTTATGACCTTTAAAGACCTATGCAGCTTGGCTTCACACTATCTAAAAGACCATTTCTTCCTGCGTAAGCCTGCTGCCTGTCCAAGTTTTAAGCGCTTCCGTAGAAGGCTTTCTTTTGGTCCCACCACTATCACAGGCACAGTGGGACCAAAACATCACATGGGACAGTGACTTCTCTATGGTTGCTCCTGGAATTCCCTCCCACAGGAGGTTCAGTTGGTTCCCTCTCTCTTTTCCTTCCAAGGGTTGGCAAAGGCCTTTTTATTCAGGTAGGCTGGCAATTCAAATATGCTTACAATTCATGTGGCAGAAAGAGCTTTTAATAGAATTGTGCCATGGTTTAATTATGGTCCTAAATGCCCTAGAGGCACCAGATCCTGTATGTTCTTGGAAGCTTAATAGGTTCAACCCTGGAAATACAAGATCCACAAAAAGAGTAATACCTTTGTTGGACAACCAAAATGCACAAAATATATTATGCAAGCTTTCAAAGCTCCACAAACAACAGATGTTTTTAAAAAATCATACAGGAGAAGAAAAATGACTATGGGCCTTTGCAGACTGCCAGAAATAGTGCAAATTGAGTCCACTTTAAAGGTTAGGGTTAGTGCTAGGGAGTCATGGGAATTGTGTTTTTTTTTCTGAGACATTGAGCCTTCTCTGTCAGAGAGCTCTGGTGCCACAATAAAATACAGTTCCCATGATTCCCTAACCCTAACCCTAACCCTTAAAGTGGACTCAATTTGCACTATTTCTGGCAGTCTGCAAGGGCCCTATGTTAAGAGTCACAGGCCTACACTATGTTTCTGTTGTAGTTAAGTTGGTTTGAAGGGATCTCAGTGCAGGAAGAAGCTGCTCCCTTCTTGGCCATGTGGGGACTGAGTTGAAAAACAGTAAAATTTAAACTCTGTTAGCAGCAGTAAAGTAACTCCTGAGCAACCGCCAACAATTACCAAAGTACAGTAACTTCCAAATCCACAAAACAGTGATACTTTTATTCAGACAACCAAAATGCACAAAATACATGATGCAAGCTTTTGAAGCTCCAGTGTCGTCTTCACCAGGTAAAGGTGTTAAAAAAAACATACAGAATTTTTTTAAATAAAATAATGATGTTAGTCACAGGCCTGCATTTTCTCAGGGTGGTGTTGTGTTGTTCTGGGGAGGGATATCTATGCAAGCAGGCTCCTCCTTTCCTGGCTATGTGGCACTAAGAACAAAGTCCATGAGATAAAATGTGAATTCCATTAACAATACAAAATGGTACTTCTTCTGAGATCCAAGATGTCGCCATCCTTTGTGAGGTCACAAAGGATGTATGTTTTTTTAACATCTTTGCCTAATGAAGAAGCCAGTGGAGCTTGCTATATTTTGCACATTTTGGTTAGCCTACTAAGGGTATCACTGTTTTGTAGATTTTGCTTTGCTATATGGCCAACACAGCCACTCCTGAATATGTTTCCACCAATTATCAGATGCTGTAGGGTAGGCTATATTTCAGAGGAAGAAACCAGCAAAACCATCTCTTCCTTGCCTAAGAAAACCTTATGAAATGCATGGGGTCTCCATAAGTCAACAGATAACTAGAAGGTGCAGACACACACATACATGTTTTAATTGTGTTTTATACTGTTTCACATTTTTAAATTCTTACCACCAACAAGAGCATTCTAAAAGCAAAAGCATATATTAAGCTGTAAAATCAGTTCCCACATAATAGGAAACATTAAGAAAAGATGAAACTGATTTATATGCAAATATGTGTATCTTTGTTCTGGGAAGTAGTAGGGAGAAAAGGTGGTAGCTAAGTAATTCTTCACAGAAAATGAAGCCTTGATTGTTAGAGTTTGCAAAACAATGCCACTGTTAACAGTACAAGTAGCAAATGTCCTGCTGAGACTTTGCTTTTCAATAGCCTAATACTGTCTGGTACCCTAAAGGCATCAGATAGTTTGATCTTGGAAGCCAAGCAGAGCCACCTCTGGTTAGTATTTGGATGGAAGACCATCAATGAATATCAGGTGCTATAGGCTATATTTCAGAGGAAGGAACTGGCAAAGCCACCTCTTGAGTATTCCTTGCCTAAGAAAACCCTAAGAAATTCATGGGGTCACCATATGTTAATAGGTGACTTGAAGGCACATATGCACTCTCAGTTGTTTGTTGGTATATTGTTGTTGTTGTATGCCTTCAAGTCATTTCTGATTTATGGTGATCCTCAGACAAAGCTATCATAGCTTTTCTGGGGCTGAGAGTGTGACTTGCCCAAGGTCACCCAGTGGGTTTCTATGGTCTATTAAGGAATCAAACTGTATGCTGCACAATGGTGGTGCTCTCCTTCCCTCCCTCTTGCAACACACACACACACACACACACACACACACACTTTCTCTCTCTCTCCTGGATAGAAAATCCTGTGTAATATGATGGAAGAAAAAGGTTCCTGCACCCCTACCCCCCACCCCCATATTTTTTATTTCTGTTGCCTACTTTCTCTCAAGTAGCCAACACTTTTAGAAGCTTTTTTCCCACTTGATTTTGCTACTTCATTTTCTTTGGCCTAGTCCCCATGGTTCTCATTAGATGTCTTTTTAATAACCTTGACGAGGAAGTTGGTTTATGTGAATTCTGGGTATTGTTTAGTGAGAATACTCATTGGGCTCATTGTCTTCCAACTTAATTAATTTTTCCACTTTATCTGTGTATCCTGATTTTTATATCAAGCTGGTACATTGTCTGTTCCTCAGTCTCAAGTCTTAATAGCTTGATTTCCATACCGAATATGTGTATGCTTTCAATACATTAATTATAATTTATTGATTCTTTTCAATGTGTAATTTTATCAAAAATTAAAAGTAATTAATGAATTATGTTTAAATGCTCTTACATTAAATTTCTCACACCTTTTTGATTATTATTTATTTTATCTTAGCAAAATCACATTGATATATCTTTGTTATTATTCAGCATTATGAGATATTGGTGTTCGTGTTGTGTTCTGCTTCTTAACTCTTTATAGTATTTAAAAATGTATCCTATGGGACTGGAAGAATATTTAAGATTCACATGTGCCAGAATCATATTTCTGGTTATGAAGCCTGCACATGGCTAAATAAATACTTCACATTCCTAGACATCTCTATCTCCCTGGTTTCTTTTTTAGAGGCCTTCTCTCTGGTCTCAACCATACCTTTATAAGCAGCTTAATATCACACAAAAAGTTGGAACATAAATTATTGAAGGTGCAGTCTTCTGTTCACTTGTCTTTTACAGCTGGTACAGAACATGGCAGCCAGACTTGTTTCCGGAACATCTCGGAGGGATCACATCACTCCGGTGCTGAGATCCCTCCACTGGCTGCCTATCAGCTTCCGGGCCAGGTACAAGGTGTTGGTTATCACCTTTAAAGCCCTAAATGGCTTGGGCCCAAACTATCTCAGAGACCGCCTTCTCCCATACAATCCTCCCCGCGCTCTTCGATCCTCCGGGAGGAAATTGCTGCAACCTCAGAAAATGAGGCTTGCGGCTACCTCCCGGAGGGCTTTTTCAGCTGTTGCCCCTAGGCTCTGGAACGACCTGCCGGATGAGATCCGTCAATTAACATCTTTGGATAGCTTTAAAAAAGCTATTAAGACGGATCTCTTCCGGCAGGCCTTTCCAGAGTAGTATACCCCCACCCCGGATATAGGTAGCCATGCTAAATGATGTTCCTGCGTGGCCCCATCGGCAGATGGAAGGGATCATCCAGCTTGCTTACCGATTCTGTGTGGATTTTAATATAATTAATCATGTTGATTTTATATATTGCCTGATTTAATAATTTTTTAAGGGGGGGTGGGGGGGTTTCTGTATTATGTTTTATGTATATTGTGTTTTAAATGATGTAAGCCGCCCTGATTGGGTATCCATTGGGCGGGGTATAAATAAAATTTTATTATTATTATTATTATTATTATTATTGTCTGGGATAAACTCAGTGGGACTTACTTCTGAGTTAAGATGTATAGAGCTGAACAGTCAAGAAAATTGAAAAGAATTCCTCTGGTCACTTCATCTGATTGTTAACATGTCTGTTCAGGGTTGGACAACCGCAACGGGGTGGTGGTACAAAATGAGAACATTACCCACCACCAAAGTTAGAATTCTACCCAAATCAAATGAAAATGTCCTTCTTTCCTAAATTTCTGTGTTGTGTGTTGTGCCTTCAGGTCATTTCCAACTTATGGTGACTCTAAGGTGAACCTTAGGATAGTTTTCTTGGAAAGTTCCTTCAGAGGAGGTTTGCCATTGCCATCCTCTGAGGCAGAGAGAGTGTGACTTGCCCAAGGTCACCCAGTGTGTTTAAGTGCAGTAACTTACAACTTCAGTTGAGCATTTAGAAGTAGTTGAGGCTTCCAGAGAAAGGGACAAGCAAAGTTAACACAGAGAAATGCAAATACAGCAAATATAGAAGGTAGAAGTTTGAATAATTTTCAGTCTCAGTCTCTGCAGTGCTAGAGATTTAGGGGCTAAAGGAAAATTTTATTGGGGGGGCAGAATTCTTATGGGGGAGGAACACCCTCATTTTGCACCCTCTGTAACTACAACCCTCCAGGGACTGCTCTGAATGCCCAAAATGCCAACAAACTGGAAGTGGCTGGGAGATAGTTTCTGATTTTGAACAACTCATTTTCAGTGTTAAACAGTGCTAGGGTCCCTGAAATTTAAAAGATGAATTATCAAGAGGGGCAGAAAAAGGGAGGTTTTGGGATCTGCAGGTGTTGGGGACTGCAAAAAGTAGCCTGGGGTGGGTTGCACATGACTGTAGGGCTGCATGTTGGTCACCCCTCTTTTAAATGCATCAGTGTTTGTGAATTGTGAAATGGATATTTTTAATTCAGACTGATTCTGTGGTGTGGCAGTTTGGGAAGGTTTAGGATTTGGTCTAAATGGTCTAACTCTGGTGAACCACATAGGCACGATTGGTGCAATGCTGTTGTTTCACTTTCTTGACATCTGAAGGAAAGCTTGTGCCATCTTTAGTATTTCTTTCCTGGTGCTGCTTCCTTGACACCAAAAAGGCAGCTGGCTCTGTCTCAGTTTCTAAGAATTGTATTTAAATTTAGCTGTTGCTGTTTGATCCATTATTTGCACTGCAGTAGGTAAAGCAGATATTTTTGTTGGCTTCCCTATCATCTGATATCCCAAGTAAGGCATGGCTATATTAACATGGGCTGTACCATACATTGAAACTGTGTGACTAGAAAATGTAGCAATGACGTACCATTATCTTTCCGTTTTCACGACTATGTTGTGACAGTAAAAGAAAAATACAGATAGCATGTCTTTTGATGTGCTTGTTGTTTCCCGTCATGCCAGGAAACTCCTTTCTGTCACAGGGATCAAAGTTGTGCTGGAAAGTTGGCAAGGGATATTTGTTGCCACTGCAAAGCTTGGTTTCGGACTTTGCAACACAATAGAAAGGATGTAAAAGATACTTATTGTCAGCTTAAATAGCAAAGACCTCTTTGCAAAGTTTGTCACCACCTCTCTCTGTCTAATGTGTTCTTGTCACATTTAATTTGGTTTATAGAATTCAGCCTTCCAGATAGGGTCAGGCATTCCTTAAAGCAGGGGTAGGCAACCTTTTTGCACCTGGGGCCGGGTTGCTGTCCCTCAGACAACTGTGGGGCCGAAGCATCAAAAATAAATAAATAAATAGATAAAAATAAAAAAAAATAAAAAATATGCATGCACACTCTCTCAGCCCCAGAAAAGCCATGGCAAAACCCCTGTGGAGAAGGAAACCCCAAGAACAAGTAATAATCAATATCATATAATAATCAATATTATCATGGCGGGGGGCGGCGGCAGCAGCAGGACCGGCCTGGGGCCGGTCCAAAGGCCTATGGGGCCGCATCCGGCCCCCGGGCCTTAGGTTGCCTACCCCTGCCTTAAAGTATCAAGTCCCAAGCTGTTCAGGGCTTTAAATATCACCACAAACACCTTCAGTTTATTAACTGGAAATGATCTGGCAGCCATCTCCTTTTTTGTGGGCTGCCTTGTGTCCCACACTGGGAGGAAATTAAATACAAGCATACATATACCGTAATTTGTCTTCTACTTAATGTTGTCCTAGTGTTGCATTGTACAGAGGTTATGGACATCCTATATTGTGGCTAGAACCATATCAGGACTGGCTTTCCAAAAGTTTATTCACATGTGTGTCACATGAGTTAAGTTAATTTTAGAATACCTGGGGGAACCTTGGTTACAGTCATTCTGACAATGCTTATTCCTCCAAGCAAGAAGTCATGTGGAGAATAGACCATGTAGTTTGTGGCAGCGACCACACTGCTGGAGTAAAACACAAGTATAATCTGCCTAATTGTACTAATTTATGTTAGCTCTATTTTGCTTATACCAGGAATATGAAGGCGGGAAATCAGGATTTCATGACAGCAGCCTCTGTAATATGATACAACTGGATTAAAGCCAGATGTTAAGCGACTGGGTCATTTTGTCATTTGCTTTTTGTACTGAACCAGACTAAATGGGGCCTTTTCCTCTTGATTATTTCCACCATTCCTTAATCAGATCATTTTATTTTATTCAGTTCAATGACCAAAACAATGATTCTGTGTGCTTATGTAAAAAGTGAATGGAATGAGAATAAGGTAAACACTGAATATACAAGTAAGAATATAAGGAAGCATAGTGCTTTATGAAGCACATCTTATCAGAACAGGACCAGGGAGACACAGGTTTAAATCCCAATTTATCTACAAGTCTCTTTGAATAACCTCGGTTCTATCACTATCTCTCATCATACCCCATGCCACAGAATGTTTTCAGGATAAAAGGGCAGGCCGAAATGGAATGAAATAAATGACACAACTGAGTTTCCCATTCATTATTGCAACAAGAGTTTGGAAAAGTGGCGGAAGGGGGTGGACTACCAGAACCCCCAGAATCTGCTGGCTGTGGGATTCTGAGGGTTGTCATCCAAAAAAGTAACATTCTCAGACTGTTGTTGCAACTTCCAGCCCATGAAAGTGAGTCTGTTTTATGAAATATTCCTTTCTTCCCACTGCCTTCATGGAGGTCTTCAACAGCTTTTAGCTCAATAGGATCACTGTGTCCAGAGACTCTGTATTTTTGCTTATCTACTATTGCAAGAAAAAAAGAACTTGGCTGCCTTTTTTGGAACTGAGATGCTGGACCACATTGGCCTTCTAGACTCGTCCAGAATTAGAGAAGTTCCTTTTTTGGGGGACTACATTTCCCAGAATCCAACGGCCAACTTGCTAGTGGAAATCTAATATATCTGGGGGAAAGCTGAATAAACTGGGATGTTTTCTGAAATATTGCTGGATATTGTAATGATCTAAACAGCAAATGCTTTTGAAATAATGTGGGCAACAGATGAGAGTCTGCCTCCCAAGTTTTCTTCTGGACTGAGAGTTGCCATATTGTACATTTTAAAAAATGTAAATACAGTAACTTAGGGCCTTTACAGACTGCCAGAAATAATGCAGCTTGAGGCCACTTTAATTGCCCTGGCTCAGTGCTAAGGAATCATGGGAACTGTAGTTTCTTGTGGCACCAGAGCTCTCTGACAGAGAAGGCTCAATGTCCCAGAAAAAAATACAGTTCCCATGATTCCCTGGCACTGAGCCAAGACAGTTAAAGTGACCTCAAGCTGCATTATTTCTGGCAGTCTGTAAAGGCCCTTATTTTCTGTTATCTGTATTTCTGGTGGTGATTTAACTTTCCACTCACCTTTTGGTTTATTAAGACTTCCCCCCCCCCCCCACTTAAATTGCTACTAAATCTAAAACAATGTGTTTGGACTGGAGAGAGCTTTTCTTTGAAACACTCATATGCAATGAAATTTGCAGTTTTGGCTCAGGCTGTTTGAGCACAGTTGTTTTATGTGTTTTGTTTATGTTCAGCAGGGAGTTTACTTTTATATATGTCTTGTACAGAACTTGGTGTTCTGTTTCCATCCTGCACAAATAGTATCTTGATGGGTTTCAGTCTCACTGGTCCCACCTGTTTGTACATGTTTTTGTCATTTTGTATATTGGAGAAAAACATACAATTTGTCCTTTTGATATACTGGTATGCTGTTTATGTGTATTTCTCTATGATCATTTTTTCTGTGGTAGATACTTTTCCAACCTTGCTCCAAGAGCTTTAATATTTCCTCAGACCAGGAAACTATTGCAAGCTGTTCCATTCCCATTATGTGATAATAAACCATTCCTCAAATATATAAAAATGTTAAGGAACAGCTTTACTGTCTATATTCAAGGCAGGCCCTACTGTTAGACAGAATGAGATGGCTGTCTCAGGATACAGATTTTTTGTTTCACATTAGGGAAGTAAATAAAAATTACTTCATGTAGTATTATTGCATTTTTACTGTCAGGAGGAGGGGAAGAGGACCTGTGACATTTTTTGCCTCTAGTGCCAAAACAATTTCACCTAATCATGATATGGAGGTAGGGGGGTGTCAGTTTGTTGTCCCACTTCAAATATCTTGGGCCAGTTCTGTTTAAATAGCATTTTATGTATTTGCTGTTTGTATACTTTCAAATTGCTTTTAATTTTAAATATTTTTTAAAATTATTTTAATTTTTGTATGATATGAAATGACCCAACATGGTGTAGTGGTCTGAGCACTTGAACTTTGGCAGAACAAGATTCAAATCCTTGTTTAGCCATTGAAACCCACTGGGTGACCTTGGGCAAGTCACACTCTGAACCACAGAGGAAGGCAATGGCAAAATACCTTTGGACAAATCTTGCCAAGAAAACCCCATAAGAGGTTTGCCTTAGAATTGCCCTAAGTCAGAAATTACTTCAAGGCACACAACAACGATGTGAACTGTAATCTGTGCCTCTTTAAATTTTTGTAAATTGGAGAAAAGGTGGGATAGAATTAAACATGATAATTTTATAAACCCAATACAATACAATAATTCAGAGTTTTGCTGGAAACAGGATTATCTATCTATCGGTCATTTTACTTGGCTTAAAAGAGAAACTTCTTCACTAGTAAGATCCATATGAGTGTGTGTGTGTGTATTCTGGTGGATCTGTACAAGGAACAAGCTTTTTTACAGAAGACAAAACAACAACAACAACAGCAACAACAACAACAACAACAACAACCAAGAAGAGCCTGAGGCCTAAATCCAGGTATTATTCTCAACTCAAGTAGTCCACTGCATCATTTGAGTTTTCTACAGTATACCAAACTTTTTAGTTGTTGCTTTGCTATGTTTTGTTTGTTTGTAGTGGGGGGATTGTGCAAGCAAACAGCTGCTTACCTGGCTGCTTGTGATAAGAACTGCTTCCAGATAATCAGGCAGGGAAGTAGAAATGGAGAGCTGGAAGGCACTTCTAGTCAGCTGAGAAACAGCAACTGACAGCCCAGAACTTGAAGTAAAACTGGTGGTTATTGTTAATCACTGCACAGACTAAAACCATTTTTGTGAAATGAAAAACTTACTGGCTGTGTTTAATTGTAGATACCTCATTGTTGTATGTGTATAAGTGAGAGTGTGACAAAACCATTAATGCATTTTTACGTAATGAGATTTAGTTTTCACTGTTTAAAATGAGAGTCAAGTGGTAAATCCAGTTGTTTTTGTACTGTTTTAAGTTGAAATACAGATGGTAAATGATTTGATTTAAAAGAAGATTAAATTTGTTTGCATTTCAGCTGTGTAAGTTCTTCACAGCTGAAGGATGTAAACTTGCATGGATTCTTAATGAAGTAAGCAGAAGCCCTGAAGGTCCAACTACATATTTTTGTTAAAATTAGTTTGCAGACTTGCTCTGTCTCTGTTGTATGTTGAAATTACTTCCTGATATTGATTGGGACCTCTAACTTCCATGGTGGTGGGAGTTTAGGATTAAGGAAATCAACCCTATTCAGTTGTTTTTTTTAAAAAACTGAATTAGGCCAGATGGACTCCTTTTAAAATTCTTTTAAATACTGCATAGCACAGAGGAGTTTGATATGGGAAGCTGGAGAGGAAAGAATTAAAGATCCTCTCACACTCCTCTCTCCCAGTCCAGCTGTGTGTGCTTGTTTTAAACAAAAACAGTTGCAGAGCTGCATGCTTACTTTTTAATGTAATATGTAGTTTGAAGCACAGTGTTCCAAATTCCAGAATATAATCCAACTACATAACATTCAGTGTCCAAACATCCTTAGAGTTTGTATGTGGATTGGTCATCTTATTTTTGGTTTCATATTTGATAGACAATAATTAATTTAACCTTGATGATAAATTTTAAGTGGGTCTGATCTTTTAGCATTCCTTCCAGATTTACTTTGTTTTAGAAAGTGCTCTAGCAGTCGACTACCCTCTCTGTTTTCTTGTCCTGTTCTGAACCTTAGTAAAGAGCACAGAGTTTGCAGAAGTAAACATGTCCTGCCGAATAATGTCCTTCATCCAGCTGCAGCTGAACACTGCAGTGTATTAAGCCAAGTCTCTGAAGGGGTAGGAGGCAGCCAACTGGCTGATAACTGCAGGATGGATATACTTATTCTTCCTCATGACAAGAAAGAAGGGACTGGTAGCAAGCCAGCTGAAGCGTCACTTCAGAAAAGAGAGAACAGACTCCCAGTGCATTTTTAAAGCTTGAAACAGTCTAGCAAGTAGAAAAAGAAAAAAAGAAAAAGCCAGTGTGCAAACAAATTTCATGTACAAAAATACCCCTGCCCAAATGTTGTTTTGAAAATTTGTACAGCTGTGAGAAAATAGTTGTACACATACTTAATTTGCATTGTTGTTGTGTTGTTATTTGCTGTCAAGTCAGCTGTTGTTTGTTGTCAAGAGACTTCCAAGAGCCCTGCTCAGATCTTGCAAGCTTAGAGCCATAGCTTCCTTGATTAAATCAATCAACCTGTAGTGGTTAAATGCCTGTCCTGCAGCCACTCACTCATAGACCACAAGGTTGCAAGTTCAATACTAGCCAGGGCTCAGGCTAGACTCAGGCCTGCATCCTTCCGAGGTCGCTAAAATGAGTACCCAACTGTTGGGGGGCAATGAACTTACAGTTGTAAATCGCTTAGACATCCCATAGCGCAATATGAGGCGGTATATAAATGAAGCTGCTTTGCTTTGCTTTTGCTTAGTGTGGTCTCTCTTTTCCTACTGCTTTTCATTTTCCCCAACATTATCATCTTTTCCAGTAAATCTGATCATTTTATTATATGTCCAAAGTATAACAGCTTCAGTTGGTCTTTTGGGCCTTAGTGAGATTTTAGGCTTGAGTTTCTCTCAGACCCAATTTATTTGTGTTTTGGAATTACCTATATATCATTGCCTAAAGTACATTCAGATTTCCCATGCTTAGAACCGTACAATCGTAGAATTTTGAAGAGACCACAAGAGTTGAATACACAATTAAAGCAACCCTGAAAGCTGCTCATCTAACTTCTATTTGCTCTTAATTGTGGCTTTTCATGTGTGAAAAATATGTGCTCCTTTGGCTCTGACCTCCCCTGAATCACAGTTTTGCACAAATAAATAAATGAATCTTGTCCTGGTCAATATTAAGTGGATATAGGTTTTGGCCAGATGAATACAGAACCAGGAAATGTTAATAATATTTAATAATGTTGATCAACAAAAATATGGTTAAAATCACCTGTCTTTTTGCAAGCAACATTTGTTTTTTATTTCCTCCATTTTATTCTATTGGTGTGGTTTGTTGTTGTTATGTGCCTTAAAGTCATTTCAGACTTAAGGTGACCATGGGGTTTCCTTAGCAAGATTTGTTCAGAGGCGGTTCGCCATTGCCTTCCCCTGAGGCTGAGAATGTGTGACTTGTTACCAAGTGGGTTTCATGGCTGAACTGTTTGTTGTTATTTTTAAATCCAGTTTCTTAAACAAGGCATTGTAAACTGTGCTTAAAGCTTGCAAACAATCTTAATGCACCATTTTTGCCATAGTGATCTTAACTGATGATTTGTAACCAAAAGCAAAGCCACTATAGAATCAATAATATTTTTAAAACATTTCAGCTATGTTTGTAAACATATTTACTTAGGCATCATACTGACTAAGTCTAGTCATCTTAAGACAGCAAAGTCTTGCTCTACAGGTTCAGTTCAAAATGAACAGTGATCAGGTTTCTCCAAGTCCTTTCAGGAAATTTGATCTGACTAAGGGCCGAAACAGACGGCAGTATAGGGGCGGCCTAACACCGCCCCTTTGATCACCAGTTGGGGCTGCAGCAACCGCACACCACCACCCCAACCCAGCATTTTCCAGGTGCAAAAACAAAACAAAAAACAACAAAAAAAGCAGAAAGCCATTCCTTTTTTGCACTGGGAAAAAGGCGCCTTTGTCGCTGTGGCAGCAGCCTTTTGGCATTTCTGCGGTGCAGCGCTTGTAAGTTAAATGCCATGACACCACCCGCTATGTGGTCAGCAGGGTGGCGTGATGCTGGCTTGGAGGTGGCATCAGGGCATGCGCTGTGCATATGCCATGCCACCCCAAAGCTGGTGTTTTTTGCCGGTCTGTTTTGGCCCAGAGACTATCAAATAGAGGATGTGTGTGTGTGTTCTTTTAAAAGGAGGCAGTGAATCAAAACCTTAGGACTTGTAGTAGACTTGCCATTATTATAGAAATAAAGTTGTCCAGAAAGGAAGTGTTTTAAAAATAAACCTGGATGAACCCTTAGTTTCAGTAACCAGTTTTTGCTAATTATGAAAATTTCCACTTGTAGTTAAAAATATATAGTTGCCCCCTCCATATCCATGGATTCTTTTCCCATGGATTCTATCATCCATAGCTTGAATTTTTAAAAAAATTATTTATACAAAGCAAATCAAGCTTATGCCTTTTTATATAAGGGACGCCATTTTACTATCCATTTTATTTAATGGGACTGGAACATCCTCAGATTTTGCTATCCACCCTAGGGTTGTTTTTTTCCTGGAACCAAACCCCAGGGTGGGTAGCAAGAGCCCACTGTATCTAGATTTAGACTGAGATGAACAACAGTGGCTTTCCATTTATTTTTCTTCCTCAGCTGGTATTAACCCTATCCAGTACAAGCAGTGGTGTGGGACTGTGGATGTTGTACTCCAAAACCACTTGGAGGACTACAGTGGCTTATGTCTGATTTAGATGTGAATTTTTTTTTTTAATCAAACACTGGATCTAGCTTACATCCTTGTGTTTAATTATATTGGAATGCAGCCTTCTCAAGCTAGTTTAAGCCATATCAACATGTGTATTGTTGTTGTTGATGTTGTTGTTAACTGCCCTTGAGTTGACCTTGACACCTGTCGACCCCATGGATAAGACATCTCCAAGAGCCCCTGTCCTCAACCTCTCTGCTGAGGTCCTGCAGGCTTAAGCCCATGGCCTCTCTGATTGAGTGCATCCATCTTGCATGTGGTCTCCCTCTCTTTCTACTTCCTTCCACCTTTCCTAGCATTATTGTTTTTTCTAATGAATCATGCCTTCTCATGATGTGGCCAAAGTATGACAGTCTGAGTTTCATCATGTTGGTTTCCAGGGAGAGATCAGGCTTTCTAGAACCCATTTATTTGTCTTTTTGGCTCCTCACAGTATCCTCAGCACTCTTCTCCAGCACCACATCCCAAACAAATTTACTTTCTTTTTGTCAGCTTTCTTTACTGTCCAGCACCCACATCTGTACATAGTGATGGGGAATATAATGGCTTGCACAATCTTCGCTTTAATGTTCAGAGTTATATCTTTGCACTTTAAGATATTGACCAGTTCTTTCATAGCTACCCTTCCCAATTCTAGTCTTCTTATTTCTTGACTGCAGTCTGCTCTGTGCAGGGTAGTGGCCACTGGCCCCATTGCCTGATCCCTGCACATAGGTAGAATATAAAAACATGCACTACACATTTATGGGAAACCTTATACTACTGAAGTGTCTGACCCCATATACAGACTGTGTGCACACAATTTTCAGTGTCAGTCCTCTGGGATGGGGCTAGCAATCCTGCCCCTCTCCATATTGGAGATTGCCCCTCTCCAATCTCTGTTGATTGAACACATGGGGCATGAGAAAAGGAGCTTCTATATCAGACAAAAAGATGTTTCCAAATCTTAACTGTATGCTGTGAGTATTGCAATCTTTTGAACATTGTTTGCTTTGTGAATCTGTGGCAACAAAAGGACCTATGAACTCAATTTTTAAAACCAACAACAGCACATTCAAACACTGAGAAGACCTCATGGGCATTGCCTCCCCATTTTCTCTCCTGCTCTTACTGCTGGTGTTTTCAAACATCCCATTGAAAAAGGAAATTAAAGCAGAACACTAATCTTATGGTTCTCCTGGGAGTAGAAAAATATCCATAACAATGCACCAGCGTGAGATAGCAAGAAATTACAGTGCACAGTAAGTTCAAATGATCCCCAGAAATCCTCAAGAGTAAAATAAGTATTGTAAACTTCTGTTTAATTTTAAACGTGGGTTTTTTTGTTTTGTTTTTTGGTTTCAGGAAAAGGAATATAACAGTTTACAGCACCCCAGACACCTCATTGTTGATCTCTCTCTCTTAAGTAGAAAATGTAAAAACCCTTTTAATATGAGAATGTGATCCCCCCCCTCCACACTCTGAGAATCTAGGATTTGTATAAAGTCCATAGGTGAAAATGATCAGACCCTGCCCAAACCCAGCACCCATGGAAAACACATACTCTTTCAGATAGTATGTCCCATCCTGTCCTTAATTTGTTCTTTTCATATTTGAAACTTTTATAGTCTGCTTTATGGTGCAGGAAGATGAAAACAGCTGCTGTCAAGAAAGCATTCTTGGAAAACTCTTGTGAGTTGTTTCAAAAGGGTTTTCTCCACTGAGTAATGAAATATTTAGCAAGGAAACAAAATCTTGATCTGCAACTTGACACAAGCTATTAAAAGAGATTAACACATATTGTTAAATCTTGCATGTTCAAATTAGCATCTTCATAGTAAAAGAGAAACTAGAATGGCAGACCTTTCATAATTAACTGCAATTATAAAATGCTGCCTATTTCATGACATGATGCTATGTTTCAGACTTTGGTATCAGGTTGACAGTGCTGTTGGTGTGTTTGTTCCAATTTTATTACAATGATGGTGTCAGAGCCACATGTTCTGCAATCCTGTGTAAACACTGGTGAACCAGAGAACTTAATATTAATTACAGAATGTATCATTCGTATTTATTTATTTTATATCCTGCCTTTCTCCTAATATGGGATCTAAAGTGGCTTACAGTATACGAGAGGGTATCGTAAAGTTTTAATTATCACCTTTTAAAAAGGTTTTGACAGAAGCTTGTTTTAATTTGTAGTTGTTCTGGGCTTTTTTTTATCACCGTAGGACTTTAATCTTCCTTGCTTTAGAGCAGGGGTAGGCAACCTTTCCCCTTTAAGGGCTGAGGGACTTCAGCTCCCAGAAGCCTCAGCCATGTTGGCCAATAGTCCCATGTTGGCCAATAGCTCCTGGGATTCTGGGAGCTCAAGTCCCTTGGCCCTTAAAGGGGAAAGGTTGCTTACCCCTGCTTTAGAGACTCACCACTCCAGGTGGCCTCCATTAATGGCAGTTCTCAGTCACATGAGCAATAAATAATTAATTGTTCTGTTTGCTGTACTCCATCTTGGATTGGTGGTGATGACACAAGTGGATGGGTCTCCATGCAGCTCATTGGCTATGTTTGTCCATCCCTGTTTTAAATAGATAATTGTTAGTGCTGGAGACTAGAAACAGGTAAGTATAATTATTTTCCCTTTTAGCATCTAATTCAGGTTTGTTTTTTGTTTTTAAAATCTTTCTGATGACAAGGGATAGCCAGACTTCATCTGCTTTTCTGCAGCATACTCTTTCAAATTCCAGAATGATAGTACATGGCAGGACACAGGAAAACCTTTACAGACCAGAGGAACAACCCAACAGGAAAGCTTTTTCTGTATGGTCTTGTTTGGTCTTCCAAGAGCTGCCAAGCAGCAGTTTCTTCTGTATGGAACTGCCTTACTCTTGACCAGGGGTAGGCAACCTTTCCCCTTTAAGGGCCGAGGGACTTCAGCTCCCAGAAGCCTCAGCCATATTGGCCAATAGTCCCATGTTGGCCAATAGCTCCTGGGATTCTGGGAGCTGAAGTCCCTCGGCCCTTAAAGGGGAAAGGTTACCTATCCCTGCTCTTGACTGTAATGCATCCATATGTTTTCATTTACAGAATCATGGGAATTCTCTAAACAGCCAGTCTGTTGAAAAGAAATTAATCCCAGCACTGAAGTAGGTTTGTGAATTCTCAGCTATTCAGGAATTCATGTTTTCATGCTGAGTCTATTTATATCAAGGCTGAATGTGACCAGCTGCTTGTGGTTACATGCTTTTTTACATGTGCTAGTAAAACAAAGCATTTTCTAGAAGAAAGACTGAAAATGTACAGACATTGTATTTCATAAGGTTCTGTGCACAGAGTTTTAAGTATATATGATTTATAAGTAAATTGTATCTGCAAATGTTTTTTTTCTTTTTTCCTTAATAAGATTTGGACTGTACACATTTGATTCTGCTCTGTGGCAGGCCAGACCCGTGAATTACCTCTAACCAAGTATTGCTTACTCTAGTCTTCCCCCATCTGACATCTTCCAAACACCTTAGGCCACAGGTGTATCTACACTGTAGAAATAATGTCATTTGACATCACTTTAAGTGCTGTAGCTCCATTCTTGGAATCCTGGGTTTTGTAGTTTTACAAGGGCTTTAGTCTTCTCAGCCAAAGAGTGCTGGTGACTCACAAAACTACAAATTCCAGGATTCTGTAGGTGTCAAACTTCATTATTTATATATACAGTGTAGATGTACCCTACAGCTCCTAGAATCCCCACTCATAATAGTGTTTATGAATTATGGGAATTGTTACCAAAAGATTTTGAGGATATTGGGTGGGTTGATCTAGTATAACTTCCCAAGGACTCAGAACTGGGGATCTTTGGGAGCCTGATACATGAGATATATAAGATTAGCTTGGCCATTTTATGACCTGTCGGAGTATGAAGTCTTGGGAAAGTTATTGTCTTGCACTATCACTCCCATAATCCCTCTGAGTGATAGTCCCCCCCCAAAAAAAATCCACATTATAAGGGAAATGGATTATAGAGGGATAACAGCTGCCCAAAGAAATTTTAAAAAGCAAACTGTTTAGTAAAAACCTTTGCTTTTCACTCCTTTTAGAGTGCATTGTTTAAATGAAATTATAAAACAGAGAAATAATATCTGAAACAGAGCAGTTGGTGACCTGCCTGTGGTCTGGGATGATCCCAAAATAGAAGGGTGCTTTTATATTATTGGTTTTTGGAATCATGCAAAAATGATGTAAATATATAGCTATCAGAATGAGGCCAGGGAGCATTTTCTCACTTTGATTTGGCTTTGTGACATTGTCATAATACCATATCTGACTCATTGTGAAGTGATGTGCCTGTGAGATTCCTGATTGGCTAGAATTGCCTCTGAAACAAGTCTTTACTTTATGTATGTGTGTGTTTAAAAAACATGTAATCAGAATTACAGATCAGGAAAAGAAACAGTTGTAAACAGACAGTGAATGCCATGTCAAGGAAGCATCTCCTCCACCTACACTATCTAACTGCCCTGTTTCACCCACCCAGATTTTTGTAAGATACTTTACTCTGTATGCTTTGTGTTCCAGGCATTACCAGCTCTGACTATATACATTTTAAAATATTTCCATGTAGAAGATCTTCAGATGAATGTTAGTGGCTGTTTCCATAGAGACTGGGTTATTGAAAGCAAGCGAGTACATATTAATCACATACATTTTTAAAATACCAAGTTTACTATTAAATTAAAATAGGATATTATATTATGCCAGGGATTATCTGGAAAAAGAAGTTTTAGAAACGGCTTCATCATTACTTCCCCTGATCAGCTTTCTTTTCCCAACTAAATTCTTCTAAGCCACTAATTTTCTGTCTTACATGTATGTGTGTGTGTGTGTGTGTGTGTGTCGACAATTCACCAGCTTAGCTGAAATTAGATATCTTGGAGATAAACCTCAAAAAGCACAAGCTCTGCACTTTCCTTGAGATTTCTGAGTCTTGGCATTAGAGAGGGACTAGATTGAAGAGTGTGCATTTAGCTTCCTGAATCTACTACCTGCTTGGCTAGCACAACAGAGAAATGCTAGAAGTCTGGAAGAGTTGACTTTTGCTCAGCATTTTGAAAAAAATACCCTTTTGGATTACAACTCCAAGAATCCCCAGCCACCACAGCTTGGGGCCATGCTGGCTGGGTTGTTTTTTTTTGTTTTTTTTTTTTTTTTGGTTTTTTTTTTTTTTGGTTTTTTTTTTTTTGGAGTTGTAGTCCAAAAGGTAATGTTTAAGCTCTGCCTATGATTTTGAGTGGATGAATGAAGTATTTGATTAGCTGATAGATTATGGTGTCAGAGGCATAGAGTTGGAAGGAGCCTCATGGGCCATCATGCCCAGCCCCATACCCAATACAGGATCTCTAGGTGAAGCACACCCAGCAGGTATCTGTTAGGCCTCTTTTCAAAGATTTTCATAGAAGGAGACCCCAATTTGGCAATTAGTTCCATTGCTGAACTGCCCTTATTGTCAAGAAGTTCCTTCTAATGTTCAATTAAAATCTATTTTCCTGTAACTTCAAACCATTATACCTGGTCCTACTTTCTGATGCAGCAGAGAACAAGCTTGCCCCCTTCTTTCTCAGCCCTTGGGGTATTTAAAGAGTGTGATCATGTCACCTGTCAGTCTTCTCGTCATTAAATTGAACATGTCCAGCTCTTTCAACTTTTTCTCAGGGTTTGTTCTCCATACCCTTTATCATCCTCGTTGCCCTTCTGTGAACCTGCTCCAGCTTGTCTATATCCTTGTTAAGATGAGCCCCCTAGAACTGAATGCAGCACTCCAGATGAGGCCTGACCAACAAAAAACATTGTAGGGCTATTATTTTCCTTGACTTAAAAGCTATACTTCTATTAATGCAGGCAACAATAGTATGTGCTGTTTGCTGCAGCATCACACTTCTGGGTCATGTTCAGCTTATAGACGATAATCCAAAGGTCATTTTTGCATGTACTACTGCTGAGCCATGTATCCCACATCCTATACTTGTGCATTTGGTTTTTGTGGCCCAAATGAAGATTTTTGCATCTGTCTTTATTGAATTGAATTTTATTAATTTCTGCCCAATTTTCTAGTTTATCTAGGGTCTTTTGAATTGTGTTCCCATTATCCAGTGTGCTAGCCAACCCTCCTAGCTTTGTGTCATCTACAAACTTGATAAGGATTCCCTTCACCCAGTCATCTAAGTCGTTGATGGAAAAACCATTAAGAGCAATGGCTCTAGGACAAGAACCCTGGGGCTCTCCACTTCAATCTGAAGCACAGCCATTGATGATGACTCTTTGAGCACTGTTTTCCAACCAATTAAGAATCCATCTGACAGTTTCCCTATCTATTCCACATGTAATGAATTTGCTAATCAAAATATCGGAGACCTTATCAAATGCTTTGCTGAAATCTAGATAAATGAGATCCACAGTATTCCTATCATCATCTAAACTAATGATCTGATCAAAAAAAGATATAAGATTAATTTGCCAGGATTTGTTCTTGACAAACTTATGCTGGCTCCTACTGTCATCAAGTTACTTGTTGGAAGACTGCTGAATAATCTATTATAATAGTTTTCCTGGTGTTGAGGTCAGGCCGACTGGTCTGTAGCTTTTTGGATCTTCCTTTTTTTGCCTTTTTTGAAAAGAGGGACAATATTTGCCCTTCTCCAGTCCTTTGGCATCTCACCTGTTCTCCAAGATTTCTCAAAAATGATGGCAAGGAGTTCAGAAAGTACCTCAACAGGTTCCTTCATTAGGATACAGTTCATCTGGCCCTGCAGATTTGAAGTTGTTTAGGGTAGCTAGGTAATTCCTCACTAACTCCCTATCAGTCTTGATTTGCAAGCCAGATCCTTGCCAGTGTCTCTGGTGCTACATGGAAGCACACAGTTCTCTTTATTAGGAAATATTGATATAAAAGTTACTGAGTAGTTTTGCATTTTCACTGTGATCTGCTAGCATTTTGACATTCTTATTGAACAGCAGCCCCACTGTTTTTGTTAATGTTTTTGTCAGTTTTTGTAAAATTTCCTTGCTTAGCTATATATTTTGAAAATATGGAATTCACTTAAACAGTATTCCACCACTGGTGCATATAGCACAATAACATCTACTTAACTGGTACCAGTGTTCCATAATCTGAGGCCAGAGGCCTTTCCAAGCCCTGTTTTCTGGGATCCTTTTAGTGGGAGATACCAAATACAGTTGGCCCTCCACATTTGCGGCTTTGATTAATATATCCTCTCTAGGATTCTCTAGGTCAGGGATAGGCAACCTTTCCCCTTTAAGGGCCGAGGGACTTCAGCTCCCAGAAGCCTCAGCCATGTTGGTCAATAGTCCCATGTTGGCCAATAGCTCCTGGGATTCTGGGAGTTGAAGTCCCTTGGTCCTTAAAGGGGAAAGGTTGCCTATCCCTGCTCTAGGTCTTCCAGTGCAACTCTGGCAGATGCTGACCATAGAGTTGTGCTGGAGAACCTAGAAGTTCCTAGAGAAAACACTTCTCTAGGCATTTGTTGGTTCTCCAGCATGATTGTATGATCAACTTCTGGCAGATGCAGTGGAAGACCTGGAGATTCCTAGAGAGGTGTTCTCTCCAGTAAAAAGAATAGTGATTTTATTTATTTGCAGTTTTTCCACATTTACAGGGGTTCTTCACCCCTAACCCCAGTGATTGTGGAGGGACCACTGTATTGAACCAGGGACCTTCATTTATATGAAAACATATACATCTGAGCTGGGGCTTTTGACACAGGTAGCTAGACAAAAACCTCTTTACAAGCCCAGATGTAATTATCATTGAATTATTTTGACAGAATTATTTAAGGGCATCCTTTAAAATTATGCATGAAATCTACATTTTTATTTTATTTATCTAAAAAAAAACACACAAACCTGACTGTCCTTCATGCCAACATATTCCAGTGATATTTCATATTATCATGTAGCTTAAAATTAGATTCAAACTGAACTGCCTCTCTACAACCAGCCATTTCCTTGTGATCTAGTTTGTCTGCTCTGGCTGATGAAAAAAGTGCTAGAGAAGCATCTCCTCATGTTCATGATCATGATTAACAACCCTTGAGCAGTTCTGGGATTAAAACATGCTAATTGCAAATCAATTCAGTGGTGAGCTGCTAACTTTGTATTAATTAAGGATTTGTCTGCTAATTGGCAATTAAGTAACTGAATGAAATATTTACAGATGAAAGTTAAAACCTCTTAGTTTATGTTGTTTGGGGGGAAAAGGTTAATAAATTAATAGTTACCTACCCTAGCCTCAAGAGTCAGTGTGCCTTAGTGGTTTGAGCATGGGACTATGACTTTGGAGGCCAGGTTTAAAGTCCCTGCTTGGCCATGAACCCACTGGGTGACCTTGGGCGAGTCACACTCTCTCAGCCTCAGCGAAAAAACAATGGCAAACTTCCTCTGAACAAATCTTGCCAAGAAAGCCCCATGATTGGTTCGCCTTAGGGTTGCCATAAGTCGTAAACAACTCGAAGGCACACAACACACACAAATACCCTAGCCTCAGAGTATCACAATGGCAAACCCCACCCCCCACCCCAAAGGAAATTGGCAAGAAAACTCTATGATAGGCTCACCTTAGAGTCACCATAAGTCAAAAATGACTTATGGATGCACACAACAACAAAAATGTATTTTTTACCTTCTTCTTGTATTTCACAATACTTAAATAGACTATACTTATAATGTGAGAGTGGTTTGGCCATAAACTATGGTTTATGAAGCCATGGATGAATGCATTGGCTGGTTTCTCTCCCCCACCCATATTATGTGCTAGCTTTAGTGCAAGATCTTGGCTTTCATTAAGCCAGACTTTTCCATTGCATCTCAAGCCGAGAACTCTGCCTTAATGTATCTTACAAAACCATAATAACAATTTAATCAGAGGAAGGGAACAAAAGAGAAGGGAGGGGCGATGAAGGAAAGTGTGCCCCTAGCACATGTCTCTTTATTTATGTCTTGTTTATTTAAGACACATAATAGACTCTCTTTGCCCAAAACACTTACAGTGGCTTATAGAATCAAAGCAATAAAATGGTTTCAAGCAGAATAAAATCAAAGTAAAACAGAACACAACAGAGCAGAATAAAATACCATTGTATTCTCATCTGTACTTATTTTGCTTGGTCCTCAAACTGTCTTCCAGCAGGATTAACATCACTTCTGTGAAATACTGACAAAACATCACAATTCCATAGTTCCATTATATGTACAAAACTCTGCTTGTGGTAGGCCCCCTTTGAAGGAAGTATTAGGTACACAGCAGCTGCAGTTGCTTATGTTTGGAATCATAACTTAATAGATGAGAATGAAAGGCGCTGGATTTTGGCAATAACAAAGGCTGGGTCATTAAGCCGATCAGTTTTCTTCAAATTAACACTGAAACTTGGTGTCACTAAAACACACACCTCCTTTGTTAATAGTGGGTGGTTTACTGAAATAGTTATCTTCCTTTAGTGTTGTATATTTATTTGAAAAGAAAGTTGTGTTACTGTAGCCCAGGGGTAGGCAGTCTTTTTGAGTCGGGGGCCGGGTTGCTGTCCCTCAGACAACTGGAGGGCCGAAGCAAAAAAACAAAAACAACCCTCTCTCTCTCTCTCTCTCTCTCTCTCCCCCTCTCTCCCTCTCTCTAAAAAATAAAAAATAATTCCTACATACACTGCACACATCATATTTTGAAGTAAAAACACAAAACGGGAACATATACAATATTTAAAATGAAGAACAAGAACAAGTAAAGTTAAATAAACAAACTTTATTCTGTATTAAATAACAGTGTATTTTAATGAAGAACAAGAACAAATAAAGCCGAGGGCGAAGGAGAGAAGACACCCAGGGAAGCGAAGGAAGCCAGCTTCAGAAGAGGGTCCTGGCTGGCCGGTCAGCGCGCTCTTCTGAAGCCGGCTTCCTTCGCTTCCCTGGGTGTCTCCTCTCCTCCGTTCTTCCCGAGGGCGAAGGAGAGAAGACACCCAGGGAAGCGAAGGAAGCCGGCTTCAGAAGAGGTTCCTGGCTGGCCGGTCAGCGTGCTCTTCTGAAGCCGGCTTCCTTCGCTTCCCTGGGTGTCTTCTCTTCTTTGCCCTTGGGAAGAACGAAGGAGAGAAGACAGCCAGGAAGGCGAAGGAAGCCGGCTTCAGAAGAGCGCGCTGGCCGGCTGGCCAGTGCGCTCTTCCGAAGTTTGCTTCACCTGCCGGGAGGGAGGGCGCGCAGCGCAGGGGGCGGAGCATGCCGAGAGCAACCCGGCAGCCATTTTGAGAAGCCCAGCAAAGAAAAAGGCACCAGCAGTGATGCCGCGGCAGCGGCATCGGCATCAGCGGCAGGAGAAACCCGGGGCTGGTAACAAGGCCTCCTTGGGCCGGATCTGGCCTGCGGACCGTAGGTTGCCGGCCCCTGCTGTAGCCCATGCAACTGGAAAAGTGGTTCCGTTTCATTTTTTAAAATCATGCACCTCATAGCCATGGATCTGTGTATTGGTTGTGTTATCTATCCTCCTTCTATGCTTTGGCATTTTGTTTCACAACATGCTAACACAAGTGTAAATTTACATCAGGGAAGTACAAATGCACTTAGATGTGCTTAGGCTACAGCCCTGGTCAGTGTTGAGAGTTAATGGGCATTGCCATCTTAAAACATCTAAAGGACCCACAGTTGCCAACTCCTGATTTACACAATAAACACTTGAATAAGTGCAACAGTTACATTATTTTGGATTATAAAACAAAAGGCACAACTTGGTCATTTTAGGCAGTTCAGGAAAGTGCAACTGATGAATAATCTACCAATGAAATTTTACTATCTTCCATCCTTCAGCTTTGTGGAACCAAATGTGAACATAATTGCTTGCCTGCAGGAATAATAATAAAAAAAAGACACTCCTGGAACTTGGTTCCCTGGAGAAAATATCAATGGATACTCGATACCTCATCTTCACACTCTACTAAGCAGCAGGGAGCCAATTAGTCTTGGCTGTGGGGGGGGGGGACAACAGAGCAAATGCTTTTTTCTGGCATGGTTTATAGCCTTGGTTTTGGTTTTGGGGGGTGAGGTATGTGCAGTGCTCTGAACTAAGCAAGGGGCCAGGCTACAGGACCAGCATTGTCTGTGTCCCAGTTTGTAGGTAAGTCAGTCAGCAGCCTTAGTTTTCCCCGTTTTTCCTGGAGCCTTCAGCCACCAAAATTCTGTTGGTTTAATTTTGCATGTTCGTCAGCTTATCTAATTCAGCTTCTCACCGACACTTCCTCTTGTGAAGGAGTGAGCAACTGAAGTGCATCTATGGGAGCTCTGTTACTGTTTGCCCTGAGGTCTGGGAGATTTTCAAAGGAGTCTTTCCAAGTTTCTAGAAAAAGTAGCCGAGTGCATAATATCAAAAAGCACTTGGGATCAAGGAGTGTTGTGAGTGTGTAGCAGCAGATGAGGCCCTCTGGATCCCAGTTGCTTATTCTTCCTCCTGCATGGTTCCCCCCAAAGCGGTGCACCCAGCATTTTAGTAACCACCACAAAGCTGATGTGAGCTGCTGAATAGTAAACTGTTGGATGAGCATCCTTAAATACAGCTGAGGTTTTTTATACACTCCATAGGCAAGAGAGAGAATCCCAAGTGCAAGCATGTAGGAGCCATGTGAGATTTTTAAGCACATATAACCCCAAAATAATATTCACTGATTATTTCAAATAAATCTGGAGGTTGGTGAAAGCCATGACCTTCACATTCAAATAATATATAGTTCGTAGCTTTCATTTACTGGCACCAATTAACTCCTCTTTTAACTTCACTGAGCTTGCTTTAATTGTCTCTTTGCTTCTGGCAGTGTAGCCCTGTCTTTTCTTACAGTGTTGCCCTCTGTTTGCTCTCCCAAGGGAAGACTGGCAAAGCAAGTTTGAGAAAGAGATTAATTTTTAGAACAAATTGTACCTAATCAAAGCATATCAGACAAGAAAAATAAAAGGATAAGGAAATGACAAAGTATTTTGGCACCAAAAGAAGAATGTGTGAAGTTATTTCATTTAATCAGAGGGTAAAACAGTCATACCATACCCTGCATCCAGTCCTGGAGTGCATTGTATGCAATTACTAGGAGTAATTTCAGTTGAGATCAGTGGGACTTCTGAGTAGACATGTATATGATTGCTGTTAAATAATTTAGTTCTCATAGTGATCAGTGGAGAAAGTAAGCCATGACTAATTTGTCCTATTCATTTCAGTGGGTCAAAGTTCAACTAACATAACCAGGCTCCAGTTTATTGAGTGTTGCCCATCATGGTAACATATGGTGTTACCCTTGCAGACCTCCTCCTGTACCAGACCATGCAGAATCCTTAGTAAAAAAAAAAAAAAAAAAATTGTACTGATGGCTGCTTGGCACTGAGAATGGTGGAAGGAGAAGAAGTTGTCTTCTCTTGTCACAGCAGAGCTTGGCCAAGGCAACATTCCCTGCTGCTGTTGCCACACTGAAATAAAACAAGAAAAAATCTTAACACAAAATTAAGTCAAGAAGCAAGACAGAAGCACAAGCTTCCTGCATCCACACCATAAGAGAGAACCTCTTCTCCTTTTGCTTGCTCGGCTTGCTGTTCTCTTTTTTCCTTCATCCTCCCGTGAGTATCCCACTGAAGGTTGAATTCCTCTCACTGACACCCTTATTTAAAGAACTGGATATGTATAAAGTCAGAAAGTATAATCTGCTTTGTGGAAGTAATCTGTGACAGTGCTAGAACCACTCTTGCAGTTTTGACCTATGCGCATCTTTTCTCCAGGACCGTGCAGAAGTTGCAGCTATTTTTGGCTCCTCTTCCCCCTCACCTCCTGGTCTAGTTGAAGAAGTCATTGTGCCAGAAGTATACTAAAGTATTATGCTTTAAGAAATATTAAGGCAAATTGTTGTTGAGCTTTCTCAGGAATAATAAAAGCTGCCTGAAATCTACCTGCAAGTAGGCAAAATAAATAGAAACTTATCTGCCAATGTTGAGATGCCCTGACCTTTAAAAAACAATTCCGAGGTCCCTGGACAGTCATTGTTTCTTGAGGTAACCTCAATTTTGCTCTAGGCTATCACTGAAAACTTTGTTGTGGTTTGCAGCAGGTTGAAAAAAGTGCACACAACCAGCTGCTTTCTTTGTACCTTGGGCAAAGCTTTGAAAATTTACTTTAATAATAATCTACAATAACCTTGGTAGTTCTCTAAAACTCTTCAACAAAACAAAACCAAGGAGTATAAAGAGAAGTTGAAAAAGCCAGCCAGATGTAGCAGTCCAAATGCTTGTAGCCAGCCTGCCTGCTTTCTAAAACTGAGGTGGCAGAATCAGTTAAAAGAACATATAAAGATACTAGTTTAAACCAAGTGCTGTTTGCTGGGATGCCGTGATAAAAGGGAGGCAGTGTAGCTATACATTTGGCCCTCCATATCTATGGATTCCTTATCCACGGCTTGGAAATATTTTAAAAATATATAAATTCCAAGAAGCAACCTTGGATTTTCCATTTTATAAGAGACACCATTCTACCATGTCATTATAATTAATGAGACTTGAGCATCCATGGATTTCAGTATCCATGGGAGTCCTGGAACCAAACCCCAGGAGATACCAAAGACCTACTGAACTTTGAGTTTTGGACTAGGACTCTGGTAGACCAGTGTTCAAATCACCACTTGGCTATGGAAATCCACTGGGTGACCCTGGACAAGTCACATTTCCAACTCTCTCCTCCTAATGCTGCCTGAAAAAAAATACTTCTCCTTATTTGTGTGACCCTGTTGGTGCTCCTAGACCTCTCAGCGGCTTTTGACACAATAGATCACGGCATCCTCTTGGGCTGCCTGAGGGGGCTAGGTATCGGGGACACTGCTTTGTGGTGATTCCGGTCCTTCCTCTCGGGTAGGTCCCAGAGGGTGCTGCTCAGGGACAGTAGCTCCAGCAAGAAGGAGCTCACTTGTGGGGTCCCTCAGGGAGCTATTTTGTCCCGGATGTTATTTAACATCTATATGAAGCCACTGGGTGAGATTATACGGAGTTATGGTGCTGGGTGTTATCAGTACGCTGACGACACCCAAATCTATTTCTCTGTGTCTCATTCGTCGGCCTCGAATTCTAATGGCATCTCCTCTCTCAATGAATGTCTTCAAGCGGTAATGGGATGGATGAGGAAAAACAGATTGAAGTTGAATCCAGACAAGACGGAGGTGCTCACGGTAGCGGCCCCGAAACCAAGAATTGGGTTGCAACCTCCAGTCCTGGATGGGGTCACACTCCCCTCCAGTGACTGTGTTCGCAGTCTGGGGGTGCTCCTTGACTCGTCGCTCCTGATGACAAATCAGGTGAGTGCGACAGTCAGGAGCGCCTGTTATCACCTTCGGCTGATATGCCAGCTGCGCCCTTTTCTGTAAGGGATCTCGAGACTGTTGTGCACGCGCTGGTAACCTCACGCCTTGATTTCTGTAATGCGCTCTACATGGGGCTACCCTTGTGCTTGGTTCGGAAATTACAGCTGGTTCAAAATATGGCGGCCAGGCTTGTCTCGGGAACATCTAGGAGGGACCACATTACTCCGGTTTTGAGGTCCCTCCACTGGCTGCCTATCAGTTTCCAGGCCCAGTACAAGGTGTTGGTTATCACCTTTAAAGCCCTAAATGGCTTGGGTCCAAGCTATCTTAGGGATCGCCTCCTCCCATACAATCCTCTCTGCGCTCTCCGGTCCTCTGGGAGGAATCTGCTGCAGCCTCAAAAATCGAGGCTTGCGGCTACCTCCCAGAAGGCTTTTTCAGTTGTTGCTCCCAAGCTCTGGAACGGCCTGTCGGATGAGATCCATCAGTTAACATCATTAGACGGCTTTAAAAGAGCTGTCAAGACGGATCTCTTCCGGCAGGCCTTTCCAGACTAATTGTCCCAGCATCAGGTTCCCCCACCGCGGTGATCTTCGCGTGGCCCCATCTCGATGGATGAAGATCATTGCCGCTGGTTAAATTGTGCCATATATATATACTATTTTAAATGTGTTTTAAAATTTATATTGTTGGATTTATTGTTTTAATCTTTTTTGATTTAATGCTGTTTTAAGGGGGGAGGGATTGTTTTGGATATTATGTATTTTTAATTGTTGTAAGCCGCCCTGATTGCATTCCCAAAGGGCGGGACAGAAATAAATATTATTATTATTATTATTATTATTATTATTATTATTTATTGCATGGGAAAGCCAGCTCTGTCTTCCATTGTAAAAGCATTACCTAGGCTAGTTCACATTATATTGAAGTAATCCATGTGAATATAATATGAAAGCAAAGCATGTGGTACAGTAGATAAAAGCACCAAAATCAATCAACTAATCTACAAGTCAAGAAAGACGCTTGCCCCCTCCTCAACCCCAAGTATTGGAGGTGGTGTAAGGCCAACAGGGAAGGGGCCAAATAAACTTCCCTCTAGTAGTCTCTCTACTACTGACATAACATGAAGGAGAACCTCTCTAGCAGATTGATATGCCTGGAAGTGGTCATTTATTTATCCGTGAGTTTCAATTTGTGACTTTAAATTTGTGCTTGTGTAAGTTGCATGTTCAGTCAGAGCACTAGGATCCTTGCTGCTGCTATAGTACCCTTGTTGCTGTAACCTGGACCAGCGTAACCTTTGGGAAATCTGAGATGCCACCCAATGTAGAATGCATTATCTTTACTTTTTCTATTCCAGTCCTACCATAGGTGTCCATTTCCCACTCCTGTCCTACAGGGATCTTCTAACAAATTACACATATGGTGATAGTTTTCATCATATTTTAAGATTATCATTGTATACACAACAGATAATAAATTACAATTAATGCAGTAGACGTGTATGGGATTGTGCTATGGGACATCTCATATGATTGCTTTGTAGTTGAATATTCTGTTTACTTTTATGGGGGTTTTCCCCCTTTAATTTCTTGCCATCTGTTTTTTCTTATTAAATATCTCTAGGGCTCCAGCCATTTTAAAAGGGGAAGGGGGCAGGATGCCTATAGCAGTAATATGTATAATCTCGCTTTAGTTATTCAGAATGCATAAAAATTAGGTCATGTTTTAAACCACAGCTGGACTCTGCATGCCTCAGCTTAATTTGTGCAGTTAATGAGGGCTCCATCATATAAAATGTCAGGCTTTTAAGCATTTCCCTGCAAGATATGTCTACAACATCTATTTCAGAGCTACTTGTTATATTTACTGTACTGCACACTTAAGCATATGTTGCTACTTGTAACTACTGAAATGTCATTCAGAATCTCTGTTTCAGTTTGGTAACCAGGAATATAGGTCCTCCTGTGAAATTCAAATGAGTCCCAAAAACATGTGAAGGGCTGTCTGTCATCTTCCTTCCTTCCTTTTCCCCCTCATAATATTTATACAAGGCCATGCCTATAAGCACTTGTTTTTTGGATAATAAAGAAATAAAACACAACTGAATAAGAGCTTAGGAAAAGTTAAGTTTTGGATTACGATGCCCAGAATTACTCAGTTCAAAAAGGCCACTTCTCAAGTTCTGAATTAAATATATAAGAGAAACTTGGGTTTCCATCAGGGAAGAGCATGAGTGATCCTCAATTTTTAGCTCTTTAAGCTCTTCTAATGCTGCCACTACCATTCACTAGAGTAAGTTTTTGTTGTTGATGACCCATAAGGGTTGGATCCAAAGAGTAGTTTATGGCAGTGATTCCCAAACATGGATTCCCTGGATGTTGGACTGCAACTCAAGGAATCTTTAACCACTGACCAGACAGTCTATGGCTTCTCGGGGTTGCAATCCAACAACATATCAAGACCCAGATCTGGAAACCACAGGTCAGTTTATGTGTATAACAGGAGAACTGAGAATGATTAAGGTCCCTGAAACCTAACCATGAAGATGAGTAACAGTGGGCCAAGTTCAACAACCAGATATGCTGAATGGATTAATGCAGTTTCTGAGGATAGCAAACACTTTGTTGACTTTATGCAGAGAAGAGAGTAAAAAGAATCCATAGTGTAATCTGTTTAGCCAACTATATATTGCCTTATTTTTAAAAAATGTATTCTGCAATTTTGGTGGAAGCAGGGAAAATATCTTTTATCAATGCATTTCAAATATAAGTTTACCTAAAAATATCAATGCATAGTAAGCAGTTTTCATTTTTTAAACAAAAATTAACATATGGTAAAATTATCTTTGTAGATATCGTGTACAGCCAAAAAGACAAATATCGGAGAACAAATTTAGCCTGAACTGTCATTAAGAGTCAAAAATGTTTAAACTGAGAGTATTGTAAAAACATGACTAATTGGAAAAGACAATACTGCTTGGTAAAATGGAAGGCAGTAGGACAAGAGGAAGAGCACATTCCAAGTGGATAGATTAAATCAAGAAAGCCACAGCTCTGAACTTGCAAGACATAAAGGGTTATTTGGAAGACCCAAGAGAAAGCCTGGTATATAAGGAAAAATTTTAAACTCTTATAATATTTTTTTTGTTAAAAAAAATTAAGAAAATCTGCAGCCACTTATTTTATCGGCAGCAACATTTCAAGCTAACTTAGTAAACAAGGAAACATTCTTTTAAAATTATAGAGATGGTCATGTGAAGCTGAAAATCCAGCAGAGGAATGGCATCAAGGTTGGATTTAGCTGTAACATAGAAATCTGAGGGAAGATTTTTGATAATAGGCACAGCCTAATGAGCCACTGTGCACTGATAAAGAATTGCTTAACTGGCAATGCATTTTATGTAAAAGCTGAGTGTTGTGCCAGTAGAGTAGATGTGGTGTTAATATCTATGTTTAATAGAACAGTGGGTAAAGAAAATGGAATGGGGATTATAGGGGAGAGAGCTCAACTGTCTAGACAACTTGCCCACTCTAGTAATTTCATTCTGAGCATTCCAAAATAGCATGGTAAACTAAAAAGTGTGGTTTGCATTTTGAGTAATGCTGTAGTGTGCTCTAAATGTCTTAAAGTTATACCTGATTCCAATTAAAACAATACTGTATTTTTAAAAGAGACACTTTATAGTCTCTCATTATTTTAATGTCTCTTATTCTTCTATTGGTTTTTCTGATTCTGCTCTTTTCCTTGTATGTTGTAGGTCCAGAAGGCATTATTGGTGATATGTGCAAGTGGGTGTGAAGCTATCAATAGCTGCTGCTTAGACCTAATGCCATTATTCAAATCTGCTCCTGCTCAAGATATAAATATAAATAACTAAGTTGCAAATGCAACACCTACAAAGCTAGGAAGCTCAGTAGAACAGCTCAGGATTGCATTTTGTATTAACTGTGGCTGCAGGGAACTAAGGAAACAAATGCTGAGGCCAACTGTGTAATTTATTTTGGATTAGCAGTGCCATTTGTAAATGTTCTTAAAAGGGTAATAAAATCTTGTGGGTCTGTACATAATTTAATTTACAAAATGTAGCATAAAATGGTAGTATAATAAAGGTTGATGCATTTGTTTACTTCTTGGCTAGGACGGAATATCAAGCACCACCCAGACTTTGATTTCCAAAGTCTTTTCTTCAAGGCATATCAGAAGTATAAAATGGCACAGTCTAGTTGCAACAGTGGTTGATACTCACTGGGGCTGGTGTGGAGAGGACAGCAAGGTCACTGCAAAAGGACTTACAGAGCTGGAATAGTTTTATGAAATTCCCAGACATCATACCATAGGAGAAACTGAGGCATATGAGCTTTAAATTGGGAATATAAACCAGGGAGGGGGGTTTCCACTCATTCCAGGCTGAAACTTAGTCACAGGTAAGGATTACTGCATGGGCAGAAAGTTTTGAGAATATCCAAACATTTCCACATCACATAGTATTAAATTCTAATCCACCCCTCTTTTCTTTTGTAATCAGAAGTAACAGCATGGAAATCCAGCTTAGACATGTAAACTCACTGTACACCTGTTATCGCAGTAAAAGATCAAGGAGTTATCAATGTTCCCACATTTAATTTAAAAAATAATTTATCTCTGTCTTTGAATGTTTAAAACACTTGACATGCACGTTGTTTGTTGTTGATGATGATGAGGTTGAAGCCATCCTCAGTCAAGTTTTTTTAAAGTAGGCCAGTATTACTGTCCTTGTGTTTCAGATGCAGGCTGGTTGATGTGAGACTGAGTCTTCTCTAAGGCCAACTAAAGACCTTATGACATAGGCAAAATTTAAATGTGGGATTTTTCTGATGCATGGGCTAATGTGCTAGACTTCTTTGTAGACAAAAGGCAGTTGGCTATGCAGTTGTGTGTTGTTGTTTTTTACATTAGCTACATGGGGGACATGAATGTGGGATCCTCTAAAAGACCATTCCCAGCTGCACCCCCTTACAGGTTTATCAGCGTGCAGATGAGATGGGCAGCAATGCCAAAGCCATTCACCTTTAGCTGTCTTGATAGCATCTGCAGCCACCTTCCTTATGCCCTTCACCTCTGGGCACAACTCCCAATGATTAGGGTGGAGCTGAGATCATGGAGGCCTGAGACCTCCCTATATCCTTAGAGGAGAGCTTTCTTATGGTTCTGTCATTGTCATGGGCCTGTCTGGTGATGATGCATGAAATGACCTTCTCAGCAGCTTCTCCCGGGCTGTGGAATTCCCTCCCATGAGAGGTAAGGTGAGTGTTCTCTCTGCTCTCCTTTCATTGGCAGGAGAAAACCTTTTCTTAAAACAAGCATTTGAAAATGAACTGGGTAGGCATCAAGTTTATTAATGGGCTGCATTGTATCTTTTCAAAGATGTTATACTTTTGTAAATTATGGGTATTATATCATCATGGCTAATGTAACTGGGTTGTAAAAAATCTTTTGTATCATCTGGTTTTTAATTTTGCTGTAAGTCGCCTTGGCTCCCTTGTTGGTGAAATATAAATAAAACAAAATAAAGCCTGGAGGTTCTCTTCATTACACTGGTTCACCCAAAAGCCTATTCAATAGGGAAGCCATTGTTGGCCAAAAGATGTCCTCAGATACCAGAGGGTGTCTGCATTTGCCCTACAGTGCCAGGTGCTGGGTCTGGATTTGTCCTTTACAAAAAAATTGTTGTAGAAAAGATGGTTGTTTCTAGAAGCTGAAGCTAAGTAGTCCTTGGAGAATGCCCAGCAAAATACACATAAGATCTCAGAGGTCACAATCTGGCTCAGAACAGGCTGAAATGTAAATCAAGCAACAGAAGCTGATCTGAAGCTTCTCATCAGTCAAGGCCAGTGGTAGGCAACCTTTCCCCTTTAAGGGCCGAGGGACTTCAGCTCCCAGAATCCCAGGAGCTATTGGCCAACATGGGACTATTGGCCAACATGGCTGAGGCTTTTGGGTCCCTCGGCCCTTAAAGGGGAAAGGTTGCCTACCCCTGGTCAAGACAGTCCGTTCTCAGCAGGCAAAGGGCAGGCAAGAACACACAGCTACCGCAGATCTTGATCTGCTTGCTATCAGCCACTACCTCCCCCTCCTCTCTTTCAGTACTGTTGTTGTGAAGTTGAATCCCAAGCTAACTAGGCTGCTGCTAGATCTAGTTGCCATGACAGCAAAGATATGTCAAAGAAGGGCAGGATGTGAATCCCAGTACCACCTACTTCAGTTATCTGTTCTTTTTTTGTTGAGGAAAATGCAGCCATTTATATCATTTGCAATTCCTTGTTAATTTGCTAATACAAACCATACCAGGAAAGAAGCATTCTGTGCAGCACAATATTCTGTGATGGGCTGTTTATAGAGATGCCTCAAACAGCTTTGTTGAAGCAAGGTACCTGTATAAACCCACTAAATAAATAAATAAAATGTCTATGCAGTGGGGAGGTGGCTGGTGGGGCTTAGCAGAAGAAACACCTTATCGCTGATTGAATTTTCCTCTCAGGTCTTGAATTCACCGCTGTTATTAAGTGTGGAATACAGGTAGTAGCAAAGACAAGGGGCCTTTGGAGATGAAGCTTGGGCGTGTTACTCTTTGGGTGACACCTCCTGTGTTTATCCTGTGACCATGCTTTGCAGGATTCTGATAATCATCTGTACAGTTCAGAAAAGTAACTTTTCCAAGCTATACAGTCAGCCCTCCGTTTTAGTGACTTGAAATCCGTGGTCTTGATTACTAATGGAGGGGTGATCCCCATTGGCTAAAATGGTGTGCACACCCATTTAAGCCAATGGGGCTTGAATATGCACGAGTTTTCATTTTCGCAGGGGGTCAGGACAGATCCCCCATGAAAACGAAGGGGCAACTCTACTAACATTCCTCACACCCACTTCGAACTTTGCCACTGCACTTGGTACCTTTTTATGTAGCTCTCCATCATAGTTCTTTGTGTCCAGAATGTCCTTTAGATTTTTCTTTGGGAATCTGTTCTCTTAATTTCACCAGAGACATCTTTGTGTCTTTCCTGAAAGGTATTTTTACACATTGTTTGTTTACTTGCACTAGTCAAATACTTATATTCCATCCTGTCTCTAAAAATATCAGGGTTTAATTCAGTAAAATTAAACAAAATTTTAAAACAGAAAAAATAAACAACAGTCTGAAGCATTCAATTGTATAACAAGCTAAAACAGTTCATGCATTCAGGTGTGTTGTTGTTGTGTGCCTTTAGGTTGTTATTTTTTATGCTTGGAAATTTTTTTCCAAATAGTGACAGATGCTTCTAATCAGTACTATCTCATACATACCAGGTTTCTTGTTGTTGTTGTGTACCCAAGTTGTTTCTGACTTATGGTGACCCTAAGATGACCCTACGATAAGGTTGCCATATCCCGGGTTTTGCAGGGACATTCATAGTTTTTGACTGTTGCTGAATGTCCCAGCCTGGGTTTGAAGCCAGTCCCAGCAACCCATCAGGACAGGCTTTGCTTTTCAGAACCTCCTCTGCCGCCACCACCGCCTTATCTCACACTTTCGGCGCAGTGGCAGCCTGCTGTGGGGTCTAGCTTCCTTGATAGGACTTGCTGGGCTGGGGTATGGGGTTTGGGGGCTCCTCCACCACCTCCGCCACTTCCGTGCTTTTGGCATGGTTGCGGCGGACTGAGAGTCCTAGCTTCCTCACTAGGCCTTGCTGGGTTGGGGTGGGGTTTCAGGGCCTCCTGCTCTTCCTCTGCTGCTTGCCATGCCTTGGTGCGGTGGCAGCAGAGGCCAGTGAGGCCTGGCAAGGATTTGTTTGTAAAGTCCTCCATTTTTCTTGAATGTCCTACATTTTGGCCTAGATTTGGCCCTACACTTTGTCGTACATTTCAGCTTACATTTTCCTCGGTTTTGTGGTAGATAATTATGGCAGCCCTACTCTACCATGGGATGTTCTTGCCAAGATTAGCTCAAAAGTTTGCCATTGTCTTCTTCTGAGGCTGAGAGAATTTTACTTGCCAAAGGTCACCCCTGGGTTCCCATGGCCAAGTGGGGATTCAAACCTTGGTCTCTCAGAGTCCCAGTCCAGCACTCAAACCACTGCACCACAGTACTGTATAACTTCTTTAATGACATAGACATAACCCAGTGTCTATGACTCCGGTGTTTGTAAGTTCCTGCATTCAGCATTTTTGGTTCTTAGATGCATTCAGTTTGGTACTTCATTATCATTTGGAACTTAGCTCTTTGGGAAGGTATTAGTCTCTGCCTCTTTGTTTTGAGCCCTCTGTGGTGAACAAGATATTCTTTCTTCCAGTGTACAGTAATTTATATACAGTGTCTCTCTTTTTTCTTTTTCTTTTTGTGGCTTCATATAAAACCAACAACCCACAGTGTAGTTGAACTAATTTTTTAAAAAACTCCTCAAACATTATCTTTCCTCATGTGGATGCTGGAAATCTGATGCTTTGTGAAGTAGAACAAGTTTTATTGATTAGTCATCTGACTGTATGCTTTGTGAAAGAAGAAATAAAATAGAGTTGAGTATAACATGCTGAAGTTTTTAAAGGTTGTTTTTTTTTGTAATGTGTAAGTATGACCAAATTCTTCCAGTACAAAATTGCAAGCGAGCCTGTAAAAGGTAGCTTGATTTCCCCCCCTTTCTTAGAACCCTGTTCCCTCTGAGTTATATTGTACCTCTAACAAAGCTGCCTTGTTTTATATTGGGAAGAATTAAAGCTTTGAGGACAATTTCTGCTTTCTCTGCTTGCTTTTTAAAAAATGTTAACTATTGGCTTGATTGCGCTTGATATTTTTTTAAGATCCGAGACAGAATTTGGGTTGAAAAACTAGTTACCATTACAGTTGAAGGCTGACACTAATACATTGTAATTTGGGTATCAATTTAGTAGATGCAAAAGAATGAAATCTTTCTTAGGGCCAAACCACAATTGATGTGGGAGGGTTGTGACTCACTCCCCCACTGGAAATGGATGAAGGGACCTTGAGGCTCATTGGAGCTGAAGCCATGGGGTGAGATATATACGGTACTGTTCCCAATATAATTTGATTTGGACCTGCTGGATAGAGCTGATAGGAATTTGAATTTTACAAAGTCTGGTGAGTCAAAGATTTCCCAGCCCTGCATTCAGTACATCAGATTTAATGGCCCCCACACCTGTTTCAGTTATTTTTTAGAAACAGTATAATGAGTTATTTGGACCCTAGATAAAGCAAAATCTATGTTTTGTTTAGGTACAAATATCATTTGACATTGTAAGCCTTTTTGATTGGATGAATGTTTCATGATTCTCTAGCTATTACAACCAAAATGCCTCTGCTAGTCCAAAGGCATTAATATTTGTCCAGAAACCTCTCAGTTCAGAATGTCCCAATCTGGAGTTACCCTGTCAGTTAATGGCCAGTGGGATGAGTTTATAAAAAGAAGGGTCATAAGGACTCAGCTGTTCATTAGCTGCTGTGACAGGAAACCTGGCCTTGGGGTCAATATTATTAAGGTGAATGGTGAAAGCTATGGGAAACATAATTATATTTTGAACTGCTGAGGAATGTGTATGTATGTGTGTATGTGAAAGAAGGAGGGAGGGAGGGAGGGAGAAATGTCCAAAAGAGAACAATTCTCATCACTGTAGCTAATCCTAATCCGGAGAAATAGCAGAATGTTTGTTTGGCATTTATAATCCCTTTTGGACAATGTCTTCTGAAAGAATTGTTTAATGTAATAAAAATATGCATGCAATCATGAATGCTTCTCACACTGGCAAAATTTATAATTTCAACCACAGATAGCCTCCCAAATTATCAAATTGCTATGTTTGGGCAAATTACAATTGTAGGGACAGTTTTAAATTTTTTTAAAAAACCAGTCATTATAGCATTTGGTATAAAGCTTCTTTGAGAATGCAACATTTTCTGCAGCTGGATTCTAAAGTAAGGTTGGTGACTTGCACTCCAGACCCCTGATGGATCGAATAATGTCACAGATATGGCTGGGGTGATTTTTTCCACCCATGCTTTGGCCAGGAATTTTGCTTCATTCCTCCATGTGGAAAGAGAGAATAAGTAGAGTACTGTCTTGCAGCATTTGGAGGTACTAGTGAGCTCTGACATCAGGACTCACATGTGTCTGCAAACAGTGATTGTGAGCTGTTGGTTTCAAGCCTCTCCCCTCTCCCCTTAGTGGAAAAGGGAGGAAAGATGAAAGGTGCTTTCAACCATCCTTTACTGAGAGTGTCTGGTTTCTCTGGCTATTCTCCCTCCCATTTGGAGAGCAGTGTAAGAAAATCCCTGGTATTATTCCAGGGGATTACTGATCAGGGATAACAGCAGGAATTATTCTCCTGTGTCCCCTCATAGCAGGGGTAGGCAACCTTTTTGAGCCGGGGGCCGGATTGCTGTCCCTCAGACAATTGGGGGGGCTAAGCACCAAAAATAAATAAATAAATAAATAAATAAATAAAATATAAATTTTAAAAATAAAATAAAAAAGATGCATGTCAGCCCCAGAAAAGCCATGGCAAAACCCCTGTGGAGAGTTTGCCAAGAAAACCCCAAGAACAAGTAATAACAACAATAATCAATATCATCATGGTGGGTGGCGGCAGTGGCGGCGGCAGGACCGGCCTGGGGCTGGTCCAAAGGCCTTGGGGGGGCGCATCCGGCCCCCGGGCCTTAGGTTGCCTACCCCTGCCTCATAGTTTGCATTTGTGGTACTAGGGGATTGCAAAAGGGAAGAGGGTGGTCTAGGACTGGATTTTGAACAGTACACAACCGTCCCTGCAGCATGCCAGACAGGGGTCCTGTCTGCATGGGCCCAATAAAGTGTCTTCTCAGAAGGGAGACTGGATTACACACAGGCCAAAACCTGGTTGTGATATGAACAGACTGGATTCTATCTGGCCTGTTCAGCACCAGAACTGGGGTATACCCTCTCAAACCATATTAAAATTGCTCCCTATTTGCTGTGGAGCTTTCCAGAACCCTGATGTGTCCTACTAAACTGCTCTGTGCTGCTGCCACTGCCACTGATCGCTCACTCTAATCATTGCTGGGCACCTTGTCCTAATTTCAGCCTGCAGCAGTGGCAGATGTGCCAGGCAGCTCAGTGGACATGCATGTGAACAGCTGCCTAGCATCAGAGCAGAGGGTCTTTGTAAGGGGAGGAGGGCGGGAAGGTCAGGGCAACTCCAGGTCCACCCCTGGCCAGTGCAGACAGGATTTGGCTGTTGTTCAAGACTTGTTTTAAACCAAGGGTGAGCAATGGGAAAGCCTCCTTTTCACTCCACCCACCCCCTTAGCCTCCCTCAGAAAGTGAATTGCTTTTCTTGCAAACTTCCAAGACTGGTAATTCACACTTTAAATAGGCTGCAGTGGCCTCCTGCATTGTTTTATGTATTAAGTTGTTATTGTTGTAGGAAAGGAGAAGAAGGAGTTGCCTTTTGGCTCATTCTGATCCTCACCCTCATTTTTGGCATTGCTGCCCTCAGAGTTTCCCCCACCAGGAGAAAAGTGGCTCCCAGATCCACCAAAATGGCCACTTTCTGCTTTAAACCTTGAGCCTCCCCTTTTTCATTACCATCCACTTCACATCAATGTCAGAAGTTTTAACTTCTAAAAAATAATAAAAAGATGATCTGATCTACCTCCCATTTGGAGAGCAGCATAATGGAACTCCTGGTATTATTCCTACACCTTTTATCATAGCCACACCTGTGCTTTTCAGCTCATAGATTACATTGCAAATACCTAATATGTGCAAATTCTTGTCAATGTATTCCAGTTTTAATATGTGTGGGATGACAATTATGCAGACAAGCCATTTGCTGTTTTTGACTTGTACTTAGAAGATAGAAAGTTAGCATTTTTTCTTTTCACTGTTTCATCCCTACGTATAAATAAGTTAAGAAAAGAAAATGAAAAAACATTTGGGTTAACTTTCATATAGTGATTCTGTCCTGAGTGCTTCTCAGACCATCTATCATGGGGACCACAGTTTTTCCCCCTGAATGCCAGGGACCAGGGCTACTTGTGCTTATCAGGTACAATTGTTCCTTCTTTCCTGGAAACCTGCCAGGGACTGGCACCAATCTAGGCGCCATCACTTTGATTCACTGATTCATAGCATGCCCAGAATTTCTGGGCAGCATTTCCCAGGATTTTCCTCTTCAAGGAAGGCAGCAATGTAGCTCAGTGGTTATCAATCTTTGGTCCTTAAGATGTTTTGGATTTCAGCTTCCATAATTCCTGACAGGTTGGTTTGGATTTCTGGGATCTGAAGTCCAAAACAAATAGAGGACCAAAGGTTGGGAACTCTAGCTGTTCAAGGCTAGAGGTATCACATCCTTAAAACTGCAAATTCCTTTTACTATGCCTGCATCCTGGACCTCCTTTCACACTGTAAGGAATGAAGTGAGAAGATGTGTGTGTTTTTAGTACTGGGGAAGCTGTTCAGCAGTGGGCTTCTATGGGCAGAACTGGTTCCAGTGAAATAAGGAGAGGATGAGCACACACACACACCCCATTACTAAAGCCCTCTGTTCATCCTATAAAAGCCTGCTTTGAAGAGCTAGGAAACCCCCAGCACTGCTTTGCAGATGGCTTGCAGGACTGCAGAGAGGAGAGGAGAAGAAAGTCCCATTGCACTGGTGGCCAACTGTCAACTCTTTGCTGGATTTAATACCAACCTGCATAAGGTATCTTGCTGCGAACAATGATCTGTTTTTATTGTAGTCTGACATGTATATATAGACACCTTTCTTTTGTGGTTTCTGTGTTGTCATCCTCTTGGAAATGTTAAAATAAACAAAATGTAACTTGCATACAATTGGAGACTGCCCTGTCTGTTGGGAACTTGTCAATTTATGATGCAAAATGTCACATTTTTCCTGTAATGACTCAGTTTATGAAGTATATGGAGGAAATGTCAGGCATTGTTTGTATGTAGAAAGACATTCGTTTTAATAATTGGACAGGAAACCTGTTGGCTAGCAGTATGTTCTGCTTTAGCTCAGTTCTTTGTAGAAACAGGACTAATGCTTATTATATTTGTCCCTGGATCTTTAAAAAATCTTCTCCTTCTTCCCTGTAATATAAACATTTTAAAAACATTAAAAACCTCTTAAATGAAGGTTTTAGAAACTGGAAAGTATTATCTCACTACATCATTTGGGAATTCATAGGAATGCGCGTGCATACACGCGCACGCGCGCACACACACACACATGTACAGACAGGGAACTTATCATTTTCCTGATGTTGTTGGCCTTCCCTAGCCAGCATAGCCTATGGTGAAGAGGGATAGGACCAACAGTCCAGCAACATCTGGAGGGCCACAAGTTCTATGAAAAACTAGTCATCTTTGAGGTAAATATGGGTGGCCAAGCACAAGATTATCTCACCAAGATATTTCACTTTGCAGAGGCATGGGAATGCTTAGGAATCATTGTAGCAGAAAATTATAAAGATCTAATTTAAATTACTATTTCTAAGTCATGAAGCAAACTGAATACAAAATGTAATCATGCAAAAAAATTAAAATATTATTTATTCATTTAACACTGACAATCTAATTTTCAGTCAAAACCAAGATAATATATGTTCAAATATATTATAATATATATATATGGAGCATAGCAGGGAGTTCCAAAAGAAAATCAGCATGTGCTTTATAGCAAAGCCTTTGACTGCATATACCATGAAAGGCTATGGAACGCCCTTAAAGACATGGGAGTGCCAACACATCTGATAGTCCTAATGAGGAATCTGTACTCAGGACAAGAGGCTACTGTCAGAACAGAACATGGAGAAACACAGTGGTTCCCAGTTGGCAAAGGAGTCAGAAAAGGCTGCATCCTATCACCCTGCCTATCCAACTTATATGCAGAACATATTGTAAGGAAAGCAGGCATGGACATGGAAGAGGGAGGAGTGAAAATAGGAGGAAGAAATATCGACAATCTGAAATATCAACAATATGTTGATGACACCATAATACTAGCAGAAAACCTCACAGACCTGGAACAACTACTAAGGAGGATCAAAGAAGAAAGTGCAAAGGCAGGCTTACTGTTGAATAAAAAGAAAACAAAAATAATGACAATAGAGAACTTACAACATTCAAACTAGACAATGAAGAAATAGAAACAGTAAAAGAGTTCTCATATGTGGGATCAAACATTGATCGGAACAGGGACTGGAGCCAGAAAACCAGGAGAAGATTAAGAATGGGAAGGGCAGCTATGAAAGAACTAGAAAAGATCCTAAAATGCAAAGACATACAACTCAGCACAAAAGTTAGAATCATACAAGCCATTATATTCCCTATTACCATGTATGTGAGAGCTGGACAGTCAAGAAAAAAGATAGGAGGAAAACCAATGCATTTGAGATATGGTGCTGGAGAAGAGTGCTGAGGATTCCATGGACAGCCAAAGGGACAAACAAATGGGTCCTAGAACAGATCAAGGCAGAGATATCCCTAGAAGCCAAAATGACAAGACTTAGACTGTTGTACTTTGGACACATCATGAGAAGGCATGAATTATTGGAAAAGACAATAATGTTAGAAAAGGTGGAGGGAAGTAGAAAGAGAGGAAGGCCACATGCTAGATGGATGGACTTTGACTATGAATACGAGTTTGCAGGAGCTGGGCAGAGCAAGGGGGGGGCTGGAGATATCTCATCCATAGAGTCGCCATGGCTTGAGACTGATGCAAAGGCAGTTAACAACAAAAACAGCAAATAAGTTAAAGAATGCAAAGTAAGAAAGAAAAAAGTTATAAAAAAACAGAGATGAAGACAAAAAGAGCGGGGGACAGGGCCCTGATCCCTCTCCCCGATCCTATCTGTAATGGAAAGATAAATAAAAAAGAAATATATTATTCTACTATTTTAGATCCAACTAAATAATCCTGCTAGAATTACTAGTAGCTATAACCACAGATTATTATAACTTTAAGTTTCTTATTGCTTAAAAAGTCAATTAAAAGTGTCAAGATTTTTAAAAAATCTTCAGTTGGTTTATCCTTTTTGTTAGTTTGGCCATTTGAGCTAACTCAACAACCTTACCAATCCACTCTTCAATCGTTGGTGCTTCAAGTCCATTTCTTAATTTGAGCAAACAATGTTCTTTTTGCTGTTATCATGCAACAAAGAAGTAATCCATGTATACTGTCCAATTCTTTATCCATAGTGGACAGGAAAACATTTCTGTAACATTACAAAATCTACCTTTAAAATGATTTGAATTAATATATAAATCTTAGTCCAGTAACTTTTTGTCTTCTTTCAAGTCCACTACATATGAAAAAAGCAACCCTCCTTATCTTGACATCCTCAACATTGGTTGGAAACATTTGTGGACATTTTCAACAACATATTTGTGTTAGGTACTGTCTGTATTCAGGTTTTCTTTTAAATTACTACACAAAGTAAATTTTACATCTTTGGACCACATTTTCCCCATACATCTATTTGAACAGTATGCACAAAATTTTGGGCCTACCTTATCAAGTACTCTTTTACAGGTTCATCTTCTGTTTCTCATTTCAAAAGCCATTTATACACTTTTAAAATTACATATTAATCATCTTTACACAATTTTAAATAGAATTCATTTTCTCCAACCTCTATTGCTGCATTTCTCTTATGTTGAATAAATTTGCAAATAAGCAAACAAATTAAGATATTTAGCTTTTTTGAGAATCATCTCTCTTGACTTAAACTTCCAGCTCTCTTGTCCAAAATACTAAAGATCATCATAAGACAACCATCTCTGGGAAAGACAGGCATCCATCCACCCAGGAAAGAGGCTTGGGATGGGTGGATCCATGCCCCTCAAACCCCTTTCCCAGATGGATGGGTGCCTGGGGAAGACAGGCACCCATTCACCCAGGAAAGGGGAGGGGAGCCAATTAAAGGGACGTGAGCGGGGGAAGAAGAGCACACATTCCTGCTCCTGTTCCCTGCCCCCATCCCTTTTATTGTCTTTTTCATGGGAGGGGAGATAGTCACTTTTTTTCTACATTCATGGGGGTCTTGTTCCCCAACCCTTGTGAATATGGAGGCTTGATTGTAATAGCTGTAAGATACTGAATTGATACTATGGTCTCTTTAAACTGTTTTTCAACACCATCTCTAATATGATTTACTTATCCTGTAATTTCTAATCTAAATGAATCTAGATTCTACTTTAGACTCTTTACACATTTATTCAATTCTGAAATCAGATTAGACATCTCAGATATTGAGGCTTGAATTTTAATGAGTACAGAATCAATGTCATCTAATCCAGCTCAGGAACTTTTTCTGGCAGCCATATTTATAATGTCATATAAATCACTCTCTGCTTAGATTCCAGCATCAGAGACAATGTTTATTTCTTCTTTTCTAAAATTTTGGCTTCCGTATAAACCTTTCAAATATTTAAATTTTGAAAATGCTGAATCTATTCCTTATCTCCAATCCAAATTGCCACATTAATTATTTTTCAGCTTTTTGAACATTATTCTGTCTTGACTCCCTCGACACTAAGTTTTGGTTTTCAAGTACTTTAAGAATGGAGACAGGACCTCGAATGTTTACAATGCAGATTATTTGTATTCACTTAAGCATAATAATCAGCTGAGCAGGAGTTTCTCCTTCCCTGTTCAGCATGGGCCATCCAAGATCCTTTAATAATATGTAAATCCTTGTTTGGAGAAACTTATGTCTGACCAATATTCACGAATCTTTTAATTTTTCTATTTTGCATTGTGGAACATGGTAATAGCCAGGGCTCAGGGCTCAAACAGCTGCTCAACCTACTGGGCTTATCAAGGAGTTATCCAGGAGAAAGTGTTTCTGCCTTTGTAGCATCCCCCCATAACTTTATAAACTTAACAATAATAATAAATCCTGCAAAGCTAGAGCAATACACAAATCTTGCTGCTAACGATCGGCCATATTGGCCAGATTGCTGCTAATGATCATCCATCTTGATCCATCCATCTGTCTTCCCCAGGCACCCATCCACCCGGGAAAGGGGTTTGAGGGGCATGGATCCAACCATCCCAAGCCTCTTTCCTGGGTGGATGGATGCCTGTCTTTCCCAGGCACCCATCCACCTGGGAAAGGGGTGGGGGAGGGCTAATGATCATCCATCTTGTGACTCTTGATAGAAATATGAAATATAGTTATTGGGAATTGTTGCTATGTGGAAGCTTAATTTTTTATTTCAGATCAGTCTGAATTTACATCCCAAACAGTATCTTTCCAAAATCGCTAAAATTAATTAACAGTTTTATGTGGAAGAGCAAAATGACTTATTAAAATAAAGAAAGGTGGGAGTAGGGTGATGTGTATAGAGCCAGCTAGTTAACATTCCTCTTCCAGACTTAATACACACCAGTCCTTTTCCTTTGTGATTGCCTCTGCATCTTTTTAAATGGTCCCTGTTTTAAACCAATATATGCTCAAAATGGGGTAGATTGCATTTTAGATCAGCTTTAGATCAGGTTGCAGCAACTGCTGGCTGGAGAGGTAGTTTCAGAGAGAGATAAAGATCACAGCTGTATCTGATCAGCAAACTTTCTGATTTATCGAACATTTTTCTAACCCAGCTTCTCCTAACCTGGTACTTTCCAAATGTTTTGGACTACAGTTCATATCTATCCCAGCTAGTACAACGAATGGTGAGTAAATTTGCCATACTGGAACCTGAAGAAGGCTTGTGCACAAGAGAGGATTTTACCAGGGATTTCTTATTACTTGGCTGCATGACAAGCAACACCTCCTAAAATTCCCTCTTCTGAACAACCGGTAAAGGTACATGAGCTTTCTTCAGTTTTCAATCTGATAAACCTACCGTTTATGGGGGTTGTAGTCAGAAGTCTCTGGAAGGCATCACATTGGGACATGTTGTTCTAAATACTAGGCTGTACCAGTTCTCATCTTGTTTGTTACAAACCCTTGCAGTCTCATTTTTAAAATCCTCCTTGGTTTGAATATTTACCTTAATTACTCCAGTACTGTCCTAAGAGAATTGTTATATGTGATATTAATGGGCTTAATTCACTTTTAATTAACTGTGGAGAAACGGGAATCTATTTTGGATCCAGTTACAGAATTTAATTCTGAAATGCTTATTTAGTCATAGATGAGGAGATTTTGGAAAATGACAGAGAAATTTGTATTAATGACAGTACAGAAATTTTGCAACAGTATGCTATAGGTCGAACAGTAAACATGGTATTCTCATCAAAGTGCAGCTTCATAAATTATAGGAAACAAAAGAGTATTTTTCAAGGATATGTGTGCACAGCAGGTTGGTTCAGTCAAAGGATATATTCCTGGTACAAGTGCTGGTCTCCTGCATTATCAGACACATTTTTCAACACTTGTCTCTCCTAAAAATAGTTCAATATAAATTAAGAACATAAACTGTGAAGTGTCCCTGACTAACCCAGGTAATATGTTCATGTTCATCTTAAAATGCATGAGAACTGAGATTAGCACTGTGTGCTGATCTGAGATGCTCCTTAACAAAGACATTGAATTACAAATTACACTCCCCTTTCCCTTGACTTTAAAAAATATTCATAAATTTGAGAAGTGTGTGGGGATAGGTGAGATAGTGAGGATTCCCTGTGCCATGAAGTGATGTGTTTGTCAAATGGAAAATAATGCATATTCCTGAAATATTTAGTATAGAAATAATCTCATGACTATTTGATAATGCATCCTTGCATCCTCCTCCTATATGATTAGCACACTTATGTTATGCCGTAGGAGATGTGGATTTACAATACTGAAGGCTAAGTAGTAAGTAGTTTAACTTAATCCTCAATAGGCAAACAGATGCTCCCACCAAGAGCTTGACATCTGGGCCTGTCAACAATTATTAAAGAGAGGTTCAGATGAGATGAAATTATCACTAGCCCTCACGGAAAGACCAGTGAGTCAAGATCCACATACCTGGGAAAACATACTAGTTTCAAGCAAATAACCTGTCTGTCTGTTTGTCTTTCCCTCCTCCACCAAATCCAATTTTATTCCCATCTAGAATAGACCCATTGAAATGAATGGGACTTATTAACTAACACTAATGGAAGTCTTACTGATTTCAATTGATCTACTCTAGTTGGGAATAAAATTGGATTCCGTCCCCACTTGTGTGTAAGTCAGGGGTAGGCAACCTTTTTGAGCGGGGGGCCGGGTTGCTGTCCCTCAGACAATTGGTGGGCTGAAGCACAAAAAATAATAATAATAATAATTTAAAAAAATTAAAAAAAAATTTAAAAAATGTGCATGCACACTCTCTCAGCCCCAGAAAAGCCATGGCAAAACCCCTGTGGAGATTTTGCCAAGAAAACCCCAAGAACAAGTAATAACAACAATAATCAATATCATAATGGCGGGCAGCGGTGGTGGCGGCAGCAGGTCTGGCCTGGGGCCGGTTCAAAGGCCTCGGGGGGCCGCATTTGGCCCCCGGGCCTTAGGTTGCCTACCCCTGGTGTAAGTAATATATTCAGTTCATTTGTTTGTATTCATAAATTGTGAAGTTTAAATAATGCAACCAACCTGATCTTCATTTAGAGGTTTACTATCTAAAGCTGTATTGATATATAAAAATACTACTTTGCAGGTGCCTTCAATGTTGTGTAGGAGTTTGGTAGTAGAAACGATAGGGATATATTTGATTGTAGCAATGATTCTTGGTAGTAAAAGTGTTAAGGGAATGCTTGTAGTAGAAATTATTCTCACTGAAGTGGCTCAAATTAGGTTTATCTAGAAGTCCTATCAAAGCCCATTTAAGTGTGCTTTAAATTGGAGATTTTTTGAGACTTGGAATACATGAATTGCTATGTGAAGTTCACATTTCAAAGTACCTAAACATCAGGCCAAAAACTCTGGATGCCAAACAACTCAGTAGTTAAGCTGTTATGAGAAGTATTCATTTTTGGTAGCATAGTTGTATCAAAATTGCAAATAACACAAAGAAGTAACATGTTAACCATTATGGTTAGACTCCCCCCCCCCATCATCTTATTTATTTTGTTATTACATCTGTACTGATATATATATATATATATATATATATATATATATATATATATTATTTTTGCTTCTATTTGGATTTCTTTCTCTTTGAAGAAAGAGAAAATATTTCTCTTTTGTTGGGTACTACTGTAAATTATTAGTGGATTGTTTAGTCTTAGTATATGTTTAATACTATGAGAGATTTAGCCTATTTCTACGACTATTTAAATCTTAACTTGTTACTGTTATTGAATTAATTGAAAATGTTTCATTTGATTATCCAATTTTTCTGCTGTTGATGTAACACGGTTTTTCCTTGGAAAAACAGCATAAAATGAATGTTTGATTACGAGGGATGATGACTGTATACAATGTAGCATCACTGAATTAGATAAGGGAAATGGTACTTCTGATGCAACTCTCCTTACTTAACCAAATCAGTGCATGGATTGTTTAGATATATCTACTACTTACTGAGCTTTGCTCCAGATTAAGTGCATAGATTGTAACCTTACTTGCCCTTTCCACACCTCTTCAGCCCAAGAGACAACTACCGAAACATGTATGCAAAGAAACATTAAAAAATGGACAAGCAATTTGTTTGATACATACTTTATCCTATTGCAGGAGTGTTGTCTGCACACTAAATCTCCCCGAATAGAAACTTGTTAATAAAACCTCTCTTCCCCTCGGCTCTACCTTTCCTGTTATGTTACAGCTTAAAAGCCTGCCTGTTTGCCATGAGGAGTAAATAATGAGTAGGAAGGAGCACTCATTGGAAAAAAAAATAATGGGTAGAGGGAGATAGAGGGTGAAAAGGCAGTGCTATACTGTGGGAGAGGGGAGACCCGTAGAGAATTGGTTACACCCCACCCACCCCGAACTACCTTCAAGTAGCCTGGAGAGATGGGAGGGCATGGAAGAGGAGGAACAGGCATACGCCTGTTCCTCTTCTTCCCCCCTCGCCCTCCCCAGGCCTTCAACTGTCTCCTGAAAGGCAGCTGAAGGCCTGGAAGGATGGGGGGAAGAAGTCCTACCCCCCCCCCCGGGCGGGAGAAGTCCCACTCCCAGAGAGTGAAACTCCCACCCCCCAGTACCCAGTAACACCCAGTGCTGGAAGGCCTTTTAGTTTGGGCACTCAGCCCCGAAAAGGTTCACCATCACTGTGATAGGCAGTCTTCTCCTTGGAGCTGTATCGTTTTGGTTTTGTATTGAGGAACTTAATAGTGCTCTGGGGGATGTTCATAATTTGGGGTATTTTTATAACCCAGCCCTTCTTTACAACTATCCCAGAATTCTGTAGATAGCTCTTTGGTCTTCATGATGCTATTTGTTTAAATACTCTTTCCAACAAACTTCGGCCTTCCAGAAAGCAGTGTACAGCCAGTCCTCCATTTATTTTACTTACACACAGTCAGCCCTCCATTTTCATGAGGGATCCATTCTGGACCCCCCTCCCCGAAAATGGAGAATCACAAATATTCAAGCCCCATTGATTTTAACGGAGGTCGCCCCTCCATGAATATTCAAAACTGTGGACCTCAAGTCCGTGAGAATGGAGGGGTGCCTGTATTTAATCTGAGAATACATGGCACTGGAATTGCACACATGTGGACTCACTTCAAATACTTATGTGATTTCTGGAGTCAGTGGGCTGCACCAGAGTTTATTTTGGTGTTTCACAGCAAAGGGGGTGAATACTTACACAACAAGGGCCAATTTGTTTTTGTTTATTTAAACTTTCGTGCCACAGTAAAAAGGATGTGTATGAATACTTGTACCAGACAATGTTGGTTCATGAGCAAAAGTTCTTTACTCTCCTTGAAGCTCTTGCTGATTGCTCTTACTAGCCAAGCATATGTTTTTTATGAGTGTATTTTAATTGCTTTGTTTCTTGCAAACATTTTATATACGGTTTCAGCCCCAGATGAAGTTCAAAGCTCTCTCTTGCTCCTAGTCATGTTTGTTTTGTGAAAGGCAATCATGCTGAGAACTCCCAATACCCAGGAGGCACTACAAAAAGATGCATGTATATCAAACCATCTGTATGTGTACGCTAGCAACTATTATGTGAAAAAGAACTCCCAAAGGAGATTATGGGCCTTTCCCAAATGCTTGCAGAGAAAGCTGATAAATACTTACTGGTAGCTAATTCCATATTGAGCTCAGCTATGTTGGCTGTTCCTTAGTGAACACCAAGATGTCTTCCATAATCTGGGATGCTAGCTCTGGCTTTTCTGCTTTGCTCCTATGGTGCCTTTGAACACCAGGCCACTCTACCCTCCTGCCATTGTGTATTCCTGCATGACGGGGGATTGGACTCCATGGCTCTTATAGTTTCGTCCAACTCTTTGATTCTACAATCATTACTGGGGGATGGAGGAAGGTTGATATGCAAAGATATCTTGTAACACCTTTGAGACTGAGCCTGTTATCCACGCTGCAGAAATAAAGCAGTTTGACACCACTTTAACTGCCATGACTCAATGCTATGGAATTCTGAGATTTGTAGGGTTTTTTAAAAAGACATTTAGCCTCCCCAGACAGAAAACTTTGGTGCCCACCAAACTACACATCCCAGAATTCTGTAGCATTAAACATTGATGTTAACATGGTGTCAAATTGCCTTATTTCTGTAGTGTGGCAGCAGCCTGTGAGTTAGAAGTTTTTGTGGACTCTCAGTCTGCTTCATCAGGTGCAGACTGCATAGACTGTCTATGAAGGTTTATCCTTTCTCCCAGTTAAGTCTCAAAGGTGCTACAAGATCTCTTTGTATGTTAACACAGTGATGTCTCCAAATACTACTACAAGGGGAAATGGTTTGCTGTGCTCTTTACTTGAGAAAGGAGAAGACACCCAAAGAAAATTTAGGGAAAGTAACATAGCTCTGAGCCATCTTTCATACCAGTATAGGGAAAGTTCATCTCATAGGCCACATGCACAGTCTTTTTCTCCTAGCCCCAAAGCCCCCTTTTCTTTTTTGTGCACTGGAAATAAAACTCTCCATGATGGATAAAGGCTGTTATGTCAGAAAATCTACAGTGATTGCTTAACAAAAAGGACCATTTGAATTCTAAAATGTTTCACTTCTTTTTCCTATACTTTGTCACTGCTTCATGTTATGGGTTGTCTCTGACTGCAGCAGGGTGTAATACTCAGAGCTGTGTTGCTTGTCTTTTAATGCTAGAGGAATCGATGTGGTCTACCCTGAATTTATACTTTCCACTTTTGGCATTTAAGGGACCCACAGATGAGCGGTTGGTTTAGAGAATTTTGCTTTGTCAGTGAAACCTTTTCTGATAAAGTTCTGCTCAGTGTATTAATGGGTAGTGCACTTACACGATATTGTATGTTAATTTTGAGAGTTATGGTATAGTGGTTTATGTGTTGGACTATCACTCTGGGAGACCAGGGTTCAAATTCCTGCTCAACCATGGAAACCCACTAGGTGACCTTGGGCAAGTCATACTTGCTCAGGCTTTGAGGAAGGCAATGACAAATCTCTCCTGAATCAATCTTGCCAAGAATACCTTAAGATAGTTGCCAGAAGTTGGAATCAGCATAGAGTGTTGAACTAAAACTCTAATAAACCAGGGTTTGAATCTCTACTCAGCTATGGGGACCTTGGGCAATTCACAATCTCTCAGCCTGAGAAGAAGGCCACAGCAAACCCCCTCTGAAGAAATTTTGTCAAGAAAATCCCATGATAGCATTGGCATGAGTTGGATATGACACAGCAACAGAAGTACTGAATATTTATATTGCTTTATAGTGTATTTTTATTACTGTTGTATACTGCTTTAAACTGAGGTTTTTAGATGTAAGAGAAATAGTTCTAAATAAATGAGGGGAATGGATTTGGTACTAGCGCTGTGATCATCTATGATTCTGAATCAACACTTCTTTATTTTACAACTTTCCAGTGTAGGCACTGTTGTCCACGTGGCTCTGCTCAGTGGCTGTTAATCATGAAAGCCTATTTTTAGTGAAAGAGTGTGAACCAGTAACTGATTAATCTATTTTTTTAATAACATGATTATAATTTTTACATGTAAATTATAGTGTTGGGAATATAAAAAGTATTGATCTTATTGCCCACCATAAATTTTTAAGATGTATTTTCTCTTAAAAAACACCACCACCAACAAGAATGCCTCCCTTTGTCTTTCTGTTTTTGTTGCTCCAGGCATTGTACACATGGCTTCATGATTTTATTTTGAACACAGATTGCAATCCAATCTGCTGTTCTGGTTAGCTCCATGAAAACTGCACAACATGAAAAGGGCAGCCTTGTATACACAGCACAGATTATCATGTATAAAGATGGGAACGTTGAGGGGGAAAAATGAGATCCAGTTGATAAAATTAGCAGAATTAAGATATTTTTAAAAGTGCTAGACTCTACCACTTCACACTGCAAATATGGGGCTCCATATTTAAATTCCAGAATGGGAATGAGGAAAGTGAGGCCCCCAAACCATTTGCTCCACAAGCACCCTAGACCCAAAGCAACCCCTAATTCCTCCTAAATACCTCCTTTTCCCTCAATTTTGCCTTCAAAATGATGACAGAAAGTGATGTGGCATAACTTCTGGTTGCTATTTTATTGGAGAAGATTTTTTTTTTCTCATGCTCAAGGGGTCAGTGAGTGCAAAATAGGCCCCTGGCCCTCACAGAGTTTTCTTCCCTGACTAATTCTACGTCGACTTATAGACAAGTCAATACGGTAGCGACTAAGGAGCTTTTCATTCCCAAGCCTCTTCCCAGCCCAGTTGCCTCTGGAGGGGGCAGGCAGGCTGGGAAGACACAGGAGGAAGGAGCATGCACTTACCAAACCTCTTCCCAGTCCCATTACATGCCCTTCAGTTTTACGTTCAACTTAACTACAAGGCATATTAAAATCCAGATTTTTGGGCCCAAGACCTACTCTCAACTTATAAACGAGGTTGACCTATACACAAGTGTGTGTGTATGTGTGTGTGTGTGTGTATATATAGTGTGTGTGTGTGTGTGTGTGTGTATCCATCAAGAGGATGGATTTAGTCTGAATTTCTTCCTGAAATGCTGTTTTTGTTTTTTTTAACATGGGGATAATTTTCCCAAACTTGGAAAGTTTATTGCTGTGTGCTTTCAAAATATTTCATGGGGTTTTCTTGGCAAGTTTCTTCAGCGGGAGTTTGCCATTGCCATCCTCTGGGGCTGAGAGAGTGTGACTTGCCCAAGGTCACACAGTGAGTTTCCATAGCTGAGCCAAGATTCAAACCCTGGTTTCCCAGTGTCTTTAGTCCAACGCTCAGACCATTACATGCTGGCTCTCCGCTTTGCAAACATGTGGCTTGATTTGGTTCCAGAGTAGATCAGCACAGTCTAAAGCAGGGGTAGGCAACCTTTCCCCTTTAAGGGCCGAGGGACTTCAGCTCCCAGAAGCCTCAGCCATGTTGGCCAATAGTCCCGTGTTGGCCAATAGCTCCTGGGATTCTGGGAGCTGAAGTCCCTCGGCCCTTAAAGGGGAAACACTAGCCCTGGTCTAAAGCAATGCGAATTGATCAAGGCACCAAAAATAATGTGTGTTGTGGAGAGAGGACATTTCCTAACATGACTATACAAGGACAATTCCAAGGTGGTATGATGGAGAGTGGCAGGGCAGAGCTATGCTATGTTTATTGACCACTCTGTTGTGCAATGCAGGAAATTAATCTCACCAGTACACTCCACTCACAGTATCTGCTACAAAAAATCTCCTCTGTAGTATCTTCATTGTCATGGACTATGGTGAGGAGTGGAAAGTTATTAGGTTCACCTAAACTAAATAAATATACTCGTCCCTCCCTGTTCATGGACTTGGAGTCTGCAGTCTCGCTCCTTCATGGACAGCAAGTGGGGAAAGACAAAATGGCGCATGCACACAGGAGCGCATACCTATTTTAACCAATAGGCTTTGAATATTTGTGGTTTTTACGATTCACAGGGGAGGTCCAGGACAGATCCCCCATGAATCAGGAGGGATGACTGTAATTTAATTTCCTTTCGTCTCATTGAATTGATTTGCTTAGTTATCTGTTTGCCTTTCTTGTTAATTTTTGTTTACCGTAATATAAATGTATATTTGTAGCAAAACATATTTTTCCCGCCCCTGTTATCTCTTGTTGTTGTTACTCAAACAACAAATTACTCAAATGTTAGATGGAAAGAGAATTATCACAGAAATGGCAGGATATTGTCTTCAGTCCATTTTTGAGTGGGAGAGGGTCCCAAGACTATCATCTGCCTTCACTGTAGACAGCCATTTGCTGGTCTCAGCAATATTACAGCACCAGCACCTACTGTAGCAGTTTTAGAGGCAGCACTAAGTATTGTTCCTTAGGTCAGAGAGAGAAGAAAAGTCATAGCCACCAAAGAAGAGGGGCAAAACCCATAGGGCAGGAAGAAAGGATGATAGCAGCAGTTCTTAGGGCCTAAGCAAACGGCTTAATAGGTTGTCCTCGGCGCAGGGAAGGGGAGGGGCAGCCACACGCTCGGCGCCCCCTCCCCCTCCCGAGGTTGTCCTCGGAGCCGCCGGCCCTCCGCACGGCCGACGCTCCGAGGAGGACATCCCGCCGCAGCATCCAGAGAAGCTGTGGCAGAAGGGTTGCCGAAAGTGCACCACAACCTTTTGCCGCGCACTTTCGGCAGCATGTGAAAGGAGCGCTATTTTAGCGCTCCTTTCCAGGGGTGCTGACGGTGCGCCGCTGGATCAATGCATGGGGATGCCTCGGTCCCGCGGCGCACCTTCCTAGGGCGGCCCATGGCTGCCCGTCTGCTTAGGCCCTTAGTCTCTCTCCTTGATCCCAGCAAGAAGTTTGAGCAGGCAACACTGGAAAAGATAGGGTGGAGGAAGTATTGCACCATGAGAAGATATTTTCTAGTGCCAATCTAGATTAACAGATGCCTTAAAGACTGTTAATCTTTGGACTGCTAGACACCACCCTACCTCCTTATGTTGTGTTGTTCTATCTCAGCATTTAGTGTTGTTGTTTTTGTTAACTGCCTTCATGTTGATCTCAACCCAAAGTGACCCTATGGATGAGACATCTCCAGGCCCACCTGTCCTCTACTGTTCTGCCCAGCTCCTGCAGACTCACATTTGTGGTCGCTTTAATAAAGTCCATAAGTAAATCATTTTTCCAAGTATTCTGTCATTATTATAATTGTCATACATCTTATTTAAATACAAATAGATTGATCTGATGACGTTTTCCAGGTACCTAACACAAAAAAATCTGTCAGAAATTGGATTGGTTTAATCCCATATGTGTCTCCAAATTTTATGAGGAAAATTTTGTTTTTCCAATGCAGTTCAGTGGGGAGGACTAATTTGGATTTGGATTGGGTCAGTTTAGACCCAATCAAATTGTCTAGTCAGTCCTAATTCTCATTGCTGGTTAGATTTGAGGGGTAATTAAAAGTTCATTGTGTTACTGTTCACATTCCAAGGTGTTTTCCATTGCTTTTTGATAGGTGAGGGCTGTAGTATAAAACTTTCAATCTTTTCAAAATTACTTCTAAAAGTACCCTTTAAAATTATCTAGAAAATGCTACTAATTTAATCCATCAGTAAAGTAGATTGATTTGTACTTGTCTCCTTACTTTTAGAATGTAACTTCATTTTAAGTACCAAAGACCATAATTACATCTAGGCAACAGTGTTACTTGTAACTCACTGCTTCTAAGGTCTGGATTTTTTCTGCTTCAAGAGAGCAAACAAACATAGAGTAAAATGGTCTTGAAAGAATTTACCGTACAGACTCTATGCATCAGACCCAAATTACCCAGGCTTTTTGGCAGCAAAATCCACACTGGCAATGAAAAATTCAGGCACTATTCATTCCTCCTTGTGATCTTTAATTTGAAAAACAAGCCAGCACACTTTCCCCTTGGAGACTTTTCATTTTAAGCCTCCTTTCAGAAAAACTGAACTTGGGAGTTCTACAGACTGATCCTGGTTTATCACTAAGGAAATGTAACATCATTGATGGAATATCAGATCAGTGCTCAGATTTAGTTGACTCCGATGGGTTCAATTTCCCCTTTGATATCTGACTGGCTAATTCTTATTTATAGTGGCATAATTCAGTAGATAACAGGTTTAAATACCCTAAGTGCACCAGATCTTGTCTGATCTTGAAGCTAAGCAGGGTCAGCCCTGGTTAATACTTGGATGAATACCAGGTGCTGTGTAGGCTATATTTTAGAGAAACAAACTGGTAAAACCAGAAATGCCAACTGTAATACTGGTACTCACTAGAACACAATTCACTATTTTCTTCCTGATTAGTTTTGAAAGGGAACATTCTTTCAGTGACTAGTAAAAGGAAATACTGGAGAAAGGAGAGGATGCATGTTACTTGCGTTTACATGCAGGTAACCTTACATGAGAGAGACAAGGTGATGTAATTCATGTATAAAATGTTCCCAGGAGCTTAGAAGTGATAGGCAAGCTGAAGCTACAAGGCCACCTTTTCATACTGTGGAAAAGTACTATTCAAAACCAGTGAAAGGGGTTATTCAGCAGGCTGCATGAGTGAATTAAGCTGGCAGGATGTATCTTTCATGACAGTTTGTATTTCAAGCCAAGAGAACCTGCACAGAGGATTCAAGGTGAATTTTGGGCAGCTGCTAAAAAATGGAAAACAAGAATGATACAGTCTTTCTTGTGGTCATGTCATTCAAGTAAACAGAAAGTGGAACTTACATGGTACATTCTTATTAGAGTCATATTATTGGCCCTTGGTAATCAGTGGGTTTGGTTCCAGGAACCCCCGTGGATACTGAAATCTGTTGATGCTCAAGTCCCATTATATTCAGTGGTGTGTTAAAATGATGTCGTTTATATAAAATGGCAAAATGGTTTGCTTTTTAGAATTTTGTAACAAGCAGTGGATTATTGAATCAATGGATATGGAGGGGGCTGACTGTATAATAGTCAAACATCTAGTTAGAGAAATCTGATTCTAAAGTAGGTTTCTGATTAGAAGTGTAATAGATTAATGAAGCTCATTTTCACATAGATTATTTAAGGCATTTATCACCTTTCTAAAACCCTCCTGGGTGCTATTCAAAAAGAGTTCAAAAATAAAAGGAATAATCTCTCTCTCTCTCTCTCTCTCTCTCTCACACACACACACACACACACTCCGTGATAATAATATTAATTTTATACATTAAGTATAAAATAATTTAATAAGCCAAGTTAAAAAGGAATGTTTTGAAATCCTTCTTGAAAGGAGAGCAAGGGCCTTTGCAGACTGCCAGAAATAGTGCAAATTGAGTCCACTTTAACTGTCCTGGCTCAGTGCTAGGGAATCATGGGAATTGTATTTTTTTCTGGGATATTGAGCCTTCTCTGCCAGAGAGCTCTGGTGCCACAATAAACTACAGTTCCCATGATTCCTTAGCACTGAGTCAGGGCAGTTAAAGTGGACTCAATTTGTACTATTTCTGGCAGTCTGTAAAGGCCCCAAGTGAGAACCAGTCATAACTCCAGGAGAATTGCATGCCTGTTTGGTAATGACATAAGAGAAAGCCAGTGTCCCTTTGCTAGAATGCTTGAGCAAAACCTAACTGTTTTAAACCTCATTAGTAAACCTGGAGAACCAGTGTGGTTTTGTTTGAGTGTTGGACTATGATTCTGAAGATCAGGGTTCAGTTCCCCACTCAGCCATGGAAATCCACTGGGTAAGTCACATGCTCTCGGGAGAATGCAGTGGCAAACTTCTTCTGAACCTATCTTGCCAAGAAAACTCCATTATAGGTTTGCCTTTTGGGTCACCATAAGTTGGAAACAACTTGAAGGCAACAAAACAACAACATCAAAGTAAACCTGTCCTTACAGGGTACTGATAGGCAACAAACATATTGAAAGAAAAAGTTATGTCTTATTTTACTATTTTACTAAAAGATTGAAAATGTAGTTTCTTATACAATAATGTGGATTTTAGATGAGGGTAAATGCAGTAAACACTGTAATAAACACTTGTATGCAATAAAGTATAATAGTGCTACAGTTGCAAAATAATTGATAAGTTGGACATGGACTAAGTTAGTTGCACTTGGGTCCCACTAAAATCAGTGGGAAAAAAGTCATTTGTGACTTACGTCCCATTGATTTTAGTGTGCACTAATTTTGTCTGGATCCAATTCAATTGATATAAGAAGTAAGTGATTGTAATATAGGCAGTAGCATTTGACACAATGGACACTTGATAGACAACACATAGAGCAGGTTAAGACTTTCAAATATCTAGGAATTGTTTTTCATAACTCCGGTAGGAGAACAGCCCATTCAGAACTTGTCATCAGTAATGCCTAAAGAACCATAACGGCTATTCTAAGATTTTTTTTCACTAAAGGTGCTCAGTTCATTCTGGCCGCAATCAAACTGTTTAATGCCAAGGTTCGCCCTCAACTTCTGTACGGAGCCCAATTGGGACCATATAGTAACATCAATGTAATCGAACATGTGCAAACTAAGTTTCTTAGGATAATCTTTCAGGTCGCCAATTGTGTTCCGAATGCTGTTCTTAGAAGGGAGGCTGGGGTTATTAAATTAGAATCTAGTTTGTGGATCAGTATACTCACCTATTGGCAAAAATTGCATAAAACCCCTGGAGGTTTGACAAATTTAATCTTTCTGGACTCTTTTAAATCCTCTTGGGAAACTTCTATTCATAAGAAACTAAATGAGCTAGGTCTCAATAAAAATGAAATTCTAAAACTTGACGCCGATAGAGCCAAATCTATTATCAAACAAAAAATTATAAAAGCGGAAAGATACATGGATTCCACTTCCCTTTCAAAATATGCCTTGTTTAGTTTTCAAGTCTCAGTCCCCTCCCCAGCTTCATATCTATTCCATGTTACTCTCACGAAGTTTAGAAGGGCTCTAACTTGCACGTTTCAATGTGTTGCCCACGGCCATGTTGGAAGGTAGATTAAAAAAAAATACCTTTTGAATTTCGTTTTTGCCCATGTGGTTCGGGCGCTGTTGAAACCAATGAGTATGTTCTCCTTTACTGCCAATACTATAGGGACATTCGTCACCAACTGATTAGCCCACTATTGAGTAAATTCCCAGGTAAAACTGACTCTTTTTATTTACACCTCCTATTGGATAACAATAATCCCACAGTATCCCATAAGGTGGCTAAATTTTGTTACATTGTTTGTAAATTGCACCCTCAACTGACAAATGGACATTTTATTACCGAATAGAAAGAATTGTCTGGATACTATACATATATAGTTTACTATTTGTTTATATTTTAATTTGTTATTGTTATACTGATACGCTATTTGTGTGATTTTGTCTTTATACTGGTCAAAGACCGAATAAATTTTATTACAAATTAAATCTCACACGTAGGCAGTAGCATAGAAAGGTAATCCCTGTTTCATTAGATGAGCAGTTTACCAACACCAGTTTCAGTAGTGGTAAACAAGGAGTGGGCAACTGTGTGAGGGCTGGGGCCAGTATTTCACTCCTGCCCTCTCAGTCTGTTCCCCCCCCGCCTCCCCAAACATGCCAAAATACTTCTATTTTCCTCTACATCTCCTCCAAAATGGCAACTGGAAGTGACATTGTATCACTTTTTGCCATTACTTTGGAAGGGAAACAGAGGTATTTATGGGAGTGTAGGTTCTAGCAGGTTTGGAGGTTTGTTGTTGGGTGTGCCTCCCATTTGTTTCTGATTTATAGCAACCCTAAGGAGAGGTTTTAAGAATTTGCATGCATTTGGAGGGCTTATGGCATGATTTTTGGGTGAATGTCACCCCAAATTGTGCATTAGTGTTAGTTTATTTTTACAAATTTTGGTGGCTTGAGGAGGTTGCATGCAATTTGTCGCCCAGGCTTTCCCCACACTATCCTAAAACTTTTGTCTGTGAATAGGGAGTTCCTCCAGGAATCCCAGGTTTTTGGATGCAGACATGCCTTTAAAGACATTCTTTGCAAAAATGTGTATCACATAAGATACCAATTAAGTTAGAGTTAGCACTTGGTAGTTAGAGAAAATTAGCTAGATCCAGTAATTGTATGACACTTTAACACCTTGATAGGCCTGTGAGTCATACTCTGCCCCTTCTGTTTCTCCTTTTATCATTTCTCTTTCGCAAAGGTTTTAATTAACAGTCTCTGGGAGCTTCTACGTAGAGGATTATCTGAGGCCTCCTCTTAAGTTATCTTTGTGGGGTAGAAATTACTGTAGTGCAGATGTTCCCTTCAGTACAGAGCTGACAGGAAATAATCTACACCATGCCTTATCCTAATACAAAGAATCTGGTGGACAAATTTTGGCATCAGGAGATGCTGTTATGTGACCATTTACCCTACAAAACAAGGCATTGGAAAGTCCCCAGAGCTTTGCTATAACATTAGTTACTTCATTAGTAACTAGTTACTATAGTGTTGCTCTTTTACCTATAATTACCAGGGCTTTAATATTAGTTTGCAGAGTAAGGGCCAATGCAGATGGCCCCTAAGGGGTGGCTCTGGGCTGCCCCTGGGAGCGGCGGATCGGGGCCATGGCAGCCACATGCCGTGGCCCCAATCCCCCTTTTTGCCGCCCCCCCCCAAAAAGAGCAGGCAAATGCTTCTCCTTTGGGGGGTGGCAAAAAGCCACCCTTTGAATTACTGCCGCTGTAGCTCTTTTGTGCCCTTTTGGTGTAGTGTGTATGCACGCTGCGGCAAGAGGGTGCACTGACGCCGTGTCCCATGTGGACGGGCACACGGCGTTGGGGCAGAGTCGGGGCAGCCAGCGTGCAGTCACCACACCCCAACTCCACCTCCAGACCGGCCCTTTAAGCCAGTCTGCATCCCCCCTAACATGAGGTTTTGTCTGTTACTAGCCATGTTCTGACTAAGTTTGAGCAGTGCTGGTGGGGGAGGAGGTAGGGTCTGATGATAGATAATTGATGTGATCCTTCTTTGTGTAGTATTGTACAGTTTGGAAGGAGCAGAAAAGCCAGGAGAGAGGGAGAGAAGACAGGAACAGGAACAGGAGGAAGAGGAGATGACACATAGAAAACATGAGCTCCACCAGAGAATCAGGTTAATGGAGAAAACATCTAAATGACACAGGATGCCCATTCAGGTTAGCTCGGTTGGTGAGAGCTGTGAGAGGTAGTTTAGAGAATGAAGAAGTGCGTCTCTGCATGCCCGAGACTAACTCAGACATGAGATTTAGTGTAGTGGAGGCAGTGGCGTCACTAGGGGAGTGCGGACCACACCAGGTGACACCCTAAGGGGAGTGGTGCTACTTCTCCTCAAACACCTACCTTTGGATAGAAACGGGCTGTGGCCTACATTTGCTTCCCGTTAAAATGCTTTAAGAGATGGTGGGATTGGGTGAAGCTTGGTGGGAGGAGACAGGAGAGCCCCCCCCCCCAAAAAAATTAAAATTAAAATTTCAAATTTCGCTTTTGCGAATCTGTTCAAAGTTTCTGCATATTTTAAAATACCACCAAGAGAACTGTTAAAATGTTGAGAGTCTTCCATATGTTTTCAATGTATATATATTGAATATTATTTATAATAGTGCATAGGCACTAGAACGGTAGGAAATACATATTGATTTTACACACGCACACACTTACACGTACTTACATACATGCAGACACAGATTTAACAAGCATTTTGTTTTCAGGTAGCTATTCTGGCAGAAAAAGGAAGTCTGAAGCCCTGGGTGATGGTGGATCTAATTCCTTATTCTGAGTCTTCCCATGCTCGCTCCATGTTTTAGATCAGGGGTAGGCAACCTTTTTGAGCCGGGGGCTGGGTTGCTGTCCCTCAGACAATTGGGGGGCCGAAGCCCCATAAATAAATAAATAAATAAATAAATAATTTTTTTTAAAAAAATATGCATGCACACTCTCTCAGCCCCAGAAAAGCCATGGCAAAATCCCTGTGGAGATTTTGCCAAGAAAACCCCAAGAACAAGTAATAACAGCAATAATATCATTATGGCAGGCAGCAGTGGCGGCGGCGGCGGCAGGAACGGCCTGGGGCCGGTCCAAAGGTCTCGGCAGGCCGCTCCCGGGCCTTAGGTTGCCTACCCCTGTTTTAGATGAAACAGTGCAGCTTGGGCTTCTTCCATCTTTGGGAACTTCCTTTTGACTTCTCAGTTTCAATTTGGAGCTTGGAAGTGTTATAGCTAAAGAGCTATATTTAGCTGGGAAATTGTTATTCAGTTGCTGTCTCAAAGATGAACCATTTACTGAGTAGAATGTACTGTGTGCTTTGTGTTTTGCCAACCAGTGTTGTCGCAAGATGCATTCCATCAATTGCAGATTACTTATTGTTGTCAGGAAAACAATATAAAGAGCATTTAGATGACATTTAGAATTCAGTCATGTGCGTGAGAGCCTATCGTTTCCTTTTCACCCTACGAAGATAAAATTATTTCCGTACTGTCATTTTGTGAGCCCATGCTAGAGCTCTCTTTGTATATATCTGCCATATTTAACTAGGAAGATGGATCTTTCTGGTCACTTCTTGCCTAATTGAAATCTGAAACAAATTTTCTATGCAAGGACATAATTGCATTCATATTAGACAGGATTGCCTGAGGATTTCTAACAGTTGAGGGTGAGAGGGCATGAGAACAAATAAACATACTTTAAAGAAAAGTTTAAACATTATGTGATACTACCTCTTTCTTTACTTAACAGGGCTTCTGGGATTTGAAGTATTCAAACAAAATTCCAAAGGAATATTTGAGAAGCACTAATAGTAGATTATAAATTACATGTCTCAATACTTCCAGCCAAAGACTTGAGGTGCTTTCAAAATGTGAATTGCTCACAATTAAACAGCATTGTGGAGCTGTTTCATCATTCCCTGTTAATATATTCTTCTCTATTTAAAAAAAGAAAGCAAAGAAAACAAAAAACTGAAGACAGTAATGCTGTCTAGATCCCCCACAAACTTGTAAATGTAGCATTCCAAGAGCACAGTAAAAGTGCAATCTAGAAATGCTGTTCTTGCTTCAGGAAAGATAAGCTTGTTGCTCACCTTCCTTCGGAATTCTGAACAATATACTAGAGGCTTCCCAACCTGGCGCCCTCCATATGTGTCTGGCAAGGGCTGACATGTGGCCTACACAGACATAAGTGTACTTTACAAGTGTGTATTCCATTTTTGGTCATTGTGGAGATTGCTATTCCCTTCCACACTCCAAAATGATCACAGTGCCCAGAATGACCATTAACCTACTGCAGGGTCCCCCCACAACCATTCAATGGCCAGTGGAGAACAGCGGGGGATTGGAGAAGCATCTGGCTGTGTCTTTGTAGCCAAACATGGTCTGGCATCCAGTTAGCGACATACACATGCATAACTCATGGTATGGATATGGGACCAAAAAGTTACCATTGCACAATGGACATATTTTACTGATAGTGATGGAAGCAGAGTTGTGCAGGAGCACGTTCCTCTGTGTCTTGTCTTTACATGTTGTGATTGTGCATTGCATGTTGTCATTGAGAATTGTGCCTTGCAGTTGTGCATTGTATATTGAGCACTGTAGGTGCACATTGAATATTGTGAATTGTAGTTGTGTATTTTATATGTGCATTGCTGTTGCACAGCATTATTATGCATTGCACATTGGTATCTAGTAGTTGACATATGATGCATAATTTGCTATTCTGCATGGGGGTTGCATAGTGCTATGTAGCATATCTACATGCCAATATTTATACTACACTGAGAAGATATGATTATTCTCTGAGACCTCCGGAAGACGCCTGCAGATGTAATCATTCTATATTCTATATCTGTTTACACAGAGATAACCAGATACTTTCCCACCACCAACCCTTCACTAGCAACTCAGTAGTCTGGGGGCTGTTGAATGCATGCAGAATTATTATGTTATGCTGTGCCATATGGAATCTTGTTCTATGACTCATTATCCCTAGACAACATGACAAATGGGAGACTGTCTGCAGATACTGGGATTTATAATCCAACATTCCTGGCAGTGCCAGGTTGAAGAACATAGATATATTACAAGAAGACACTAATTTTATTTTTTTCAGTGAAAGAAATCTAGCATATATTGCAGCCTAGCCACTACAGTAAGTGTAGCAGGAGAGGAGGGCTGTGGGATAGAAAGCAATGAGCACCTTCTTATCCACATCAGCTGGAGAGGTAAATGGCCCATTTCTAGCTATACTAGAAATGCCCTATCTCTAGCTATACTCCTTCTGTTTTTGTAAATATTCTTTTTCTCTGCTTGAAACATTTCTCAGAGCAAGGTTGAGCAACTGCCAGACAAGGTAGGCCCACACTGGAACTTCCCCTGTCCTTACAACCTTAAGGGGCTGAATCCACTGCATTCTCCACATATTGTGTATGTGAAAAAATTATTTTTATAGACCCAACAGTGCTAATTGTGACCCAGGCCTTGTGGGAGAGGGCTTTCTTGTCACATTTTCAAGACACCTTTACTATTTCATATTTCTGTAAGGCTTTTTCCAAATCCTCTGAATAACTGTCTTGGGGCAAGAATGGAATGGATGAAGGAAAACAAACTCAAACTGAATCCATACAAGACATAGGTACTTGCTATAGGGACCCCCAACCCAGGAATGGAGATATGTTAACCAGTTCTGGATGGGGTCACACTTCCCCTGAAGGACTCTATCTGCAGTCTGGGGGTGCTCCTGGATTCGCCACTTCACCTGATCGCTCAGGTGGATGTGATGGTCAGAATCAGCTTCAGTTGATTCGCCAGCTGCGACCCTTCCTGGAGCCGGGTGACCTAGAAACAGTGGTACATGCACTGGTAACCTCTCGATTTGACTTCTGCAATGCACTCTACATGGGGCTACCCTCGTGGCAGGTTTGGAAACTGCAATGGGTACAGAATATGGCAGCCAGAGTGGTTGCAGGGTCATCTAGAACTGACCACATAACACCTGTTTTAAAATCTCTACATTGGCTGCCAGTTAGTTTCCGGGTGTAGTACAAAGTGTTGGTCATAACCTTTAAAGCCCTACATGGCTTGGGTCCTGACTACCTGCAGGAGCACCTTCTTCCACACAATCTACCCTGAACACTAAGGTCCTCTGGGAAAAATCTTCTGCAGTCTAAAAAAATCTAGATTGACTGCAGTAACCCAGAGGGCCTTCTCGACTGCTGCCTCTACATTATGGAATGACCTGCCGGAGGAGATCCGTCACATCGCCACCTTAACAGCTTTTAAAAAGGCACTTAAGACAGATCTCTTCTGACAGGCCTTCCCAGAATAGCCCCCGTGTATTTGCTTTTTTATGCAACTTCTGTATTATTGTTTTCTTATTGTATTCTTTTATTTTTATGCTTGTAACCCACCTTGATTGCCTTTGGAAACAGGCAGGCTAGAAATAAATCATATTATTATTATTATTATTATTATTATTATTATTAGACTGTTCCAGTTCAGCTTCCTGTTTTAATGAAAGCTCATATTGGCCAAAGGAAGGCCTCAAGAAGCATTTTTAAAAAGGCCCACTGGATATCTCTTCTGAATAATGAAGCAGTGCATGTATAATTGTGAATAGAATTACAGCTTTACTCCACAACGAAAACTGCAGTGTAGCCTCCATTCAGTCTCCTGGTTACGTTCTCTTGATTGGCAGTATTAGTGGGAAACATGAGTCTCCTTTTGACAGACTGCAATAGCAAAAAAGTAGCAGCTTTTGAGAGAGTTACATGGAAATGCAGGAATCATATCTATTGATCTTTGAAGTGCAATGCAATATGCTTTTCAATACCATACATTTCAACATTATATAAAAAGAACACATGCTTCAAGACAAACTAGTTTATGTTCTAATTTTTGGAAATGTGTTTAGGGGAATAATCTAGAGAAAGCTAAGCCAGTTCAAAGCCCTATTGAAATCAGTGAAACATAAATGGTTACGAGGCTCATTGAATTCATTTGCACACAGTCATACTCAATGCTGTCCTTGTCATCTTACACTTAGGCTTATTTATGCAAGACTTCAGACTTTATGCCACTGGCTTATGGAATCACTGCAATTGCATTGCTGAAGCGAATGGGAATATACCAGTTTAAAAACAATCACTGTCACACTTCTCAGCAATTGTGCGATTGTGCTGGTTTGGTGATCCATGGTCTTGTGTGCACTCTTTGGTGCCACTTCACCAACCCTACCTTCCTCCCCTTGTATGCCCTACCCAGCACATGTGTGCCTGCTTGGGAATAAGAAGGGAGGAGGGACAGGAGGGAAAGAGGAGAATCACACTCACTCACTCCATATGGTTGCTGGAATATCAGAACTACAGTGGAAGGGACCTATTGCACTACTAATCCTATGAAAAAAGCAACAATATTAGGAACTTTTGACAAGTTTTCTCTGTCAGTGGAAAGGTGCACTCCAACAATGATTGAAATGCAAAGCAGCACCAAGAGAGACATGATGTTGTGTGATAAGATAAGCCAAAGACACTATTATCCTACTATAATTCCAATTTAGTAGCCTCACATGATAAAGTCCTTAAACCATAGATTGATTCAGCTGTTATCTTTGTCTGCTTCTCTTTCATATTTTTGAGCCTCAGTGAAAGTCACAGCTAAAGCCTCTCAGGCATTGCCAAATGGGTCAAGCCGTTTTGTTTTGTTTTGTTTAAGGGTTACTTCTGCAGTTTAAATTGCAATTTCTTTATCAGTATCAGTATTAGAGATTGACATTGTTAATTGTACATTTCTTTGTGTGGAATAAGTAGCAGTCTCCATAACTAAGGTCCAAAACACACTGCAGAAATAATCCAATTTGAGACTGCTTTAACTGCTCTGGCTCAATGCTGTGAAATTCTGGGAATTGTAGTTTTGTGAGACATTTAGCCTAATCTGTCAGAGAGCTCTGGTGCCACAATAAATTACAATTCCCAGGATTCCCCCTCACTGAGCCAGTATAGTTAAAGTGGTCTCAAACTGGATTATTTTTGCAGTGTGTTTTGGACCTAAGATGTAGAAGAAAAGACATTGTTGAGACTAGGAGGCAATTAAAAGCAACCATGAAGGAACTGAACAGCTATGTGACAGTTTTTTATTTGTACTGATCACATACAGAGATACAGGATAAGATCTGTGTATTTTTAGTATTAATGACATACAACAACTGGTTTATGGAAGACTCTCTTCAAAGTCTACATTTTCGTGTACATGAGGACTACTGGTTTAGTTGTGGTACATTGAGAGCTATTCATGTTGTTGTTGTTGTTTATATTAAAAACAGAAAATGCACATTGAAATAGAATTAAATTAGTGCAATACTAAAACATCACTCATTAAAATACTAAAATGCAATCAAAAAGATAAAAGCACTTTAAAACAGTACATAGTAAAACAGTTAAAATAGTAAAATACATTAAAATAATAAAAATAAAAGTATATAATGCCATTAAAACTTCAAAAACCAACACCACACAACATTAAAAGCCCAACTTCAACCATTTGTGAAGCCCTGGTAGCCCAAAAATGTTTTAACTTGAATCCAGAAGGACAGTAAAGACAGGGCCATCCTGGCCTCGCTGGAGAGGGAGTTCCAAAGTCTGGGAACAGCCACCAAGTTTTAGAACTAATGGTTTTAAGACTAACAACCTGATCCCATGTATGTGTATTAAATTCCATTGGGTTCAGTGGAAATTGTTCTCAAGTTCATGCTTACATCACAACTCTATGAATATTTACTCAAGAGCAAGTCTCAGGGAAATGTGTATCATTGACAGTGTAACTATGAATAAATTAACCCAGTTCTTTTCTCAGTGTTAAATTTTCTTGTTTAAACAGAATATCCCCCCCACATAATGTTAAGCATGGAAAAGGAGAGAGAAAAAGCTTAATATTGCCATTGTACATGCGTGACAAACTAGTTAATACAAGTTGATGTCTTCATATTAATTTCATGTGAGTGAATGCAAAAATAAAGACTCTAGATTTGACAAGGAAATTAGCATATTAATTTGGAGATAATTTTTTTCACTGATTTCTAATAAATGTTCCTAAATAAACTAAGATCTTTTCTTCATCCTACTGATCATCAATATAATATATTATAATATAATTGATAATTTATAATATAAATATAATTTAAAATATGCCAGTGGTGTATAAAAAAGTGATGTTGTGTGTTGACTATTCAGTAAGACTGTTCACACATCACTGTGTAGCAGCATAGTTGCTGTAATTAGTCTAGTGTGCAACCACAGGTTCAGATCCAGATTTACCTTTCTGTGAACTGAAGCTTTCTCTCCATGTATAAAAGGGGCTGGGATTCTGCAAAGGAACTCACTGAAGGAGCAGGATGAATGTGATAGCTGTGTGTTGGCAAAGCTATCTCTGCCAATTTTACCTTCTTCCAGCAGTCTCTGATAAATCATTTCTTATTTTATCCTTGTACACAAGAATGAAAACATGCAAAAGTTCCTCCCTGTGTCTTTGGGGATTTCTGGGGTTTTCTATGAAAACCTCATTTGTGCAAACAACATTGTGCATTTGTGGGGGGGGGAAATATAACTTTGTGTACATTTTGTGCAAAAGTACAATTTCTAAATCCAAATGATGTTTGTTGGGGGGGGGGGAAATCCTGAAAAGTGACAAATTATCCAAAAAAATACACAGAAATTTTCAGAGTGTGTTGAGACACACTTTCTTGCCAAGGATAAGCAAATGTGTAAATATTCTTTTTGTTGTAAACTGCCCTCCAGTCGATCTCGACTCATGGCGGCCCTATGGATGAGACATCTCCAAGACTTTCTGTCCTCCACTGCTCTGCTTAATTCCTGCAACCCCTTAATACCTGTGACCTCCTTAATAGTCCATCCATCTAGCATGTGGCCTTCCTCTTCCTACTTCCCTCCACCTTTCCCAGCACTATTGTCTTTTCCAAAGAGTCCTCCCTTCTCATGATGTGTACTAAGTATGACAGCCTCAGTTTGGTCATCTTGGCTTCCAGGGAGGTTTCCAGCTTGATCTGCTCTAGGATCCATTTGTTTGTCCTTTTGTCTGCCCATGGGATCCTCAGCACTCTTCTCCAGCACCACATTATCTCAAATGAATTGATTTTCTTCCTATGATCTTTCTTCACTGTCCAGCTCTCATAACCATAGATGGTAATAGGGAATACAATGGCTTGTATGATTCTAACTTTTGTGTTGAGTTGTATATCTTTGCATTTTAGAATCTTTTTTAGTTCTTTCATAGCTACCCTCCCCATTCTTAGTGTTCTTCTAAAAATATTCTTTATCTCCCTAGATTCCCAAACTACCCTCAATATAAATTTCTGGTATGTAAAGGGACTCAAAGCAGAAGAACGTATAGAAAAATCACCTCTCTTGCTTTCTCTGCAGAGAAGGTTTGTTGAGCCAAATTCCACTCATGGGAACTCTGGATTCAATAAAATTATTAAAGTATATTTATAAGCAGGAACCAGATCTGTTATCCCATTATAGCTCACAGTCTTTGGCTATAAATAAACATGATAGTTTTATAGTATATAAGATAAAGTGGTGAACCATGTTATTCCCTGTTGCTAACAGCAAATACCCTTTGCACTTTGATGCTATCTGTCTTGCAAGTATTTGAAGCAGCTTTTCTATGATGAGAATTTTCTCTAACCTCTGGATTTCCTCTGTTGTTTTGTCAAGCTTTGAACAGTTTAGCAAATACAGTACTTATCTTGAATATTTGTTCTAGGTTAAAAGTTAGGATATGAAGGCCACATTGATAGTTTTCAAAACTGTTGTTGTGTGCATTCAAGTCATTTCCAACTTATGGCGACCTTAAGACAATCCTATTATGGGGTTTTCTGGGGAAAGAGTGTATGACTTGCCTAAGGTCACACAGTGGATTTCCATGACCGAGGAATGAATTGAACCCTGATCTTCAGAGTCACAGTCCAACGCTCAAATCACTACACCACACCAGCTCTTAATTTTCAGATAGCTAATTGCAAATAATAAAATATGTTATCTGTGCCTTTTTGCCTTTTGCAGTTCTGATACATCAGTGAAATTCTGCTCAGCCTCAGACTTCTATTGAAGGACATATAACAATCTCAACCATTGTGAGACTCTCTAGATGTTTTGGAACATATCTCCCATAACTGCAATGTACAATTGATGTTATTCCATCACACAGAAACTGCTGGTAAAAATGGGAAGTTTTATACTCACTACCTGTCCAGTTGTCAAACCCCTAAGTGTATATTTCAGCTTTACTCACTCCACAGAAATACTAAGTATAAGAAATTCCTTTGTCCCCTGCTCTCACCCCAGTGCTCTGTCTCTACTCTCTGCTTTTTCTCATATCACCCTCCCCCTTCTTTCTTTATTACTGCTCTTTCCTTCCAACCCAATGGTTGTTAAACCCTTCTCTCTGCTCACTCTTTCTGCCCCCCCTCATAGATTTCCAAGCAGCAGGACTTTGCTCTGTCTTCTAGTCTGTCTTTTCACTACTTGGAAAAGCCAGGCAGAAGAAAGCACCATGCTGAGTTGTGCCTATAGGCCCTGTGAAAAAAATTAATATCCCAAGCTTGCCTCAGACTTCATCTCTGATCATTGGTGAATGCTAGGGAAGTCTGCTGCTTATTAACAAAAGAAATCAGTAAAGGACACAGACAATTTCAATTAGCTAAAATTAATTAGGCTATTAATAAGAGCAACAACAAACCTATAACATTAAGTTATACAGGCCCAGGGTGCTCTTAGTATCCTTTCTGAGGCCTGAAACACAGGCCAAATGAAGCGGCTTCCGGATGCTTTGGGGGCATGGCATTTACATGACGCATGCCCCCAAAGTGGCTGGAAGCCGCTCTGAGGCTGCGCTATTATTTATTTATTTATTTGTTTATTTATATCCTGCCTTCCTCCTGGTACAGGGACTCAAGGTGGTTAAAAGCAGACCAAAGAGGAATGGAAATAATACACCTCCTGGCAGTGGCCAGTTTGGGACCGCGGCAGCAGGCCGCTTTGGGGGTGGGCCATGTGGTCACTGTGGTCCAAGAGTGATTGCAGCCAGAGTGACTAGAGGCCGCTCTTTATCAGCTGTCTGTTTCATCCCAAGTTTCAGTCATACATAGATGCAGGCACAAACAAACATTTTAGTGGAGATGTAATACTACTAGTTGTAGTAGCAGATCTGAAGGAAGCCAGGAGAGAGGATGAGGAAGATGAGGACAAGGGGAGAAAGAGAAGGAAGCCAGGAGAGAGGATGAGGAGGATGAGGACAAGGGGAGAAAGAGAAGGAAGCCAGGAGAGAGGATGAGGAGGATGAGGACGAGGGGAGAAAGAGAAGGAAGCCAGGAGAGAGGATGAGGACGAGGGGAGAAAGAGAAGAAGCCAGGAGAGAGGATGAGGAAAATGGGGCATGGTTTCTTTAACAAATAATTCTGCACAATGAGAGAGAGAGAGAGAGAGAATACCCTTGAAGATTTATCAAGAAGAACCAAGTTCCTTAACTTGGAGGTTATATGTGTATATTGTGTGTCTTCAAATTGTTCCTGACTTATGGTGATCATGGGGTTTTCTTGGCAAGACTGGTTAAGAGGAGGTTTGCCATTGTGTTCCCCTGAGTCTGAGAGTGTGTGACTTGTCCAAGTTCACCCAGTGGGTTTCATGGCAGAGTGGGGAATCAAACCCAGGTCTCCAGAGTGGTAGTCCAACACTCAAACCACTACACCATGCTGGCTCATATTCCCATGTACTACCTATGAAACAATTGCAGACTTTTTTGTTGTTCTTGTGTGTCTTCAAGTCCTTTCCGACTTATGGTGACCCTAAGGCAACCTTATCATGGGGTTTTCTTGGCATGTTTCTTCAAATGGGGGTTGACATTACCATCCTCTGAGGCTGAGAGTGTGTGATTGTACATACTCCAAATTGTACATACCCCAGAATGCATCACCTACTATATTGGCAGTCCTTCCCCAACACTTTCTCATTTCCCCCCAACCATCTCATAGCTGGGAGATGGAAATAATTTTTAAAGCAGTATTTAAATCTGGACTATTTTTTAAAAAGTAAGGTCCAAAACACACTGCAGAAATAAATGCTAGGGAACATGGGAGCTGTAGTTAGTTGTGTTTATAAGTGACAGTTTTCCTGCTAAGTACCTGCATGTCATAGCATTTAAAATCCTCATTGAAATCAAATCTGATTTTTAAAATTTTTTATTTGGTATGCGTTGGAAGATGGGTAGTCTTATACGGAGAGTATATCTCAAACTATATTTTAACTGGAAAAGTTGGGGGTTGTCTTATATGCCCAGTCGTCTTATACGCCGGAAAATACGGTACATGCCAGTCCCAGATTTACTCCTGGATGAAGATTACCAGAAGTTTTCACTTCTCTGAAGGGTTATTAAACAGGTGGTATAGTGGATACAGCTGAAATATAACTCAGAGTTATGTATGTTCAGTATGAAAAGTGTCCTTCAATAATGGTCACACTTAGTTTTCTAAGTAAAAAGTAGGGTAATTAGTGGCACTTAGTGTTAAAAAACTATCTCCCTTTAAATATTGTTAGATGTTAATTCATGTCCAACAAAACAAAATTAATGTCTATTTAAAAAACAAATTGCAATGGCCAGTTAACTGTCAAAGTCTTACCTCCCAATTGAAACTGAGCAGAGAGAGGCAACCTAGCCTCCCATGGGAAGGAATTCCATAGCAATTGCGATCAGCCACTAAGAAAGCTATCTCCTGTGTCTTCTACCCAATGTACCTGTGATGGTGGTGGGATCAAGAGGGACCCCTCACTCAAGGATCTAAAAACTCTGGGAGGCTCATATTGGGTGATATGGACCCTGTCTGCATGGGGCAGGATACACTGGGGGCAGCCGGAGTATCCTGGCCCCAGAGCTGCCTCAGTTTCTCCCCATTATCTGGCTCTCTGTTCCTGCGCTGGGGCAATTGTCTGCAGGGGCATCCCATGAGCCACCTGGTACATCTGCAGGTCACCCACTATTGAGGCCAGAATGAGGCACCAGCAATGATCACATAGCTGGGTGCCTTATTCTGACCTCAGAGAGTGACTGGCAACAATGGAAGACATGGAAGGCAGCTCAGCAGGATGTCTGTGCGGTCAGCTGCCCCGGCATGGGAACAGGGGGCTACAGATCATCTATAAGATCTGGAGTAAGATATAAGTTTTTAAAACTTGTTTTAATGGTGTTATACCCCAGGTCTGGTGCTGAACATTGTACAGGCTGTTCACACCAGAACCAGGGTTTGGGCCATGCAGTGTCTGAACAAAATGCCACCAGAAGTGGTGGTAGAGACAGGCCTTTTGGCCCTTGCTGACAAGGCTTTGGTCTTTCAGATAATCTGGACCCAACACATTCTAAAGATACAGAAATGAAGCATTTTCCACTTTAAACATTATAGGGTAGTCTGGAAATATAAAAATAAAACATATTCTACTGTAATCCAGCTGCTTTGTGAAAGATGAAAGGGGGAAACCTTCCCATCATCACTACAGTGATTTATGACCTAAGCTGTACTTTCTATTTTATGATTTTTTTTTGTTCAGGCCAATAATTCCAACAGATATTTTGTTCACTTATATTACTGGTTAAAAATTGAATGTTGATAACACAAGAGAAGGTAACTTGCAATTTTTTTAAAAAAAATCTCTTTAAAATGTCCTCTGCTTTGATTAAAATAGTCTTGATTAAGAGTGTGGCAAAGTGGGTGTATTTTAACCTGTTTAAATTGGTGTTTGGTGTCAAGGAGGGATTTTGCTTGTGCCTATTAAGGATTTTGTTGCTTGTCTTGTAAATTTCAGAATTGTGGAGTGAGTAATCTAAACCGATAGCTATTTCCTTTTTCAGTTCTTGAAAGTAATTGTAACTGAATGGTCACAATTCTAAGCAAGGCTTCCTATAATAAAACCGGCAAACCACTGTATAACAGCAAAGGAGAAATTGCTGTAACACTGATGCCTAGTAAAAGTCATGCTGTGCTTTGAAGTTTGGAGTTTGGAATGGAAGTCTGTGTTTATTGACAGGATTACAACATGTTTGCCCTGCAAATGAATATGTGTGTCCCCTTTTGCATTAGAAGTTGGCAACTCAAGGGATGTTGGAACAGGAATTCTACTACAGACTAGAACCCTGAAGACTGTGCCTCTGATGCCAGAATTGTTTAAAATTCCATTTAACATCACTGGCCTTTGGTTTTACTTCTAAGCAGTTGAAGCTACTTTGCAGGTGTTTCTGTTAGTAACAAAAAATGTGATATAGCAGAGTATGTGTTTTGTCTATTCATGTGGAGTGTGTGTGTGTATGTTTGATTTTTTTTGCACAATAACAATTAAGAATAAGCACCATGGTCCTCAGTCTGTTAAGTCCTCCTAAGCCTGAGCAGGTGACTCTGACAAGGGTGTGGAGCTGATGCCATGGCAGGTGGGGGCTATGTATCTACTTATTGGCCAATAGCTTAGAATCAGGAAACAGGTGTAGTCCCAGGGAGCAGAGAATCTGCTCTGGTAAATGCACTTGTATCATCCCTGAGTGTAGCAATATCTGAGAGTCCATACCTTTGTTGAAGAATGGGAAACATTAAATGGGCAGCTTCTTTGGCCTGAAGTCTGGCACCAAGTTTATTCATTAATTAAAATATTTACTGTATATCCTTCTCTATATGACAAGATCTCCACATAATGGTCTTCACATAAATTGCTCTTTCTTGAAGGCTATACTGCCAGTAGTGAGCAAACTTAGTGTAACATGGCACCCTGGTGTGTCAGGTGTGCATGTGATGCCATTGCTGCAAGTTCTAACTTGGAGCTTTCTAGAGCTCTTGGAGCTCTAATCCAGCAGCATCTCAGAGACCTCCACTTTAGTAGGCTCCCGTGTAAGGGCAACAATCCATTGCCTCTCTAATTTATACTTCTAGCCCTTTTGAGTCTGCAGTCATCTCTGTCTCTGATTGTTCATGTCATTGGTGGGGCTGGAGTAGACTCTTTTACCTTTAGTTATTATGTAGAAGAGGGAATTTCAGCAAGTGTTGCTTGTCACACCAGATCATAAGCAAAACCTGCTGAAATTCCCTCTTCTAAATAAGCATTAAAGCTGTAGAAGCCCTCTCAATTTTCCATTCTGGCAAGCCCAAGCAATGGCACAGCCAGCCTAAAGGAATGTTTATTTTATTTTTAAAAATGTAAGTGTTGACAATTGGTTTACTTTAATAATGAAGCCTTAAATAATGATTTAGGCTGTTGTTTTCAGGGTTTTTATCGTAAACCAGCCTATTTTTAAAATGTAATAAAATAAACATTCACTTACCTAGGAGTAAGCCCCACAGAACTCAATTGGACATGTTTCTGAACAGACATATAATGTAGTGCAGGGGTAGGCAACCTTTCCCCTTTAAGGGCCGAGGGACTTCAGCTCCCAGAAGTCTCAGCCATGTTGGCCAATAGTCCTATGTTGGCCAATAGCTCCTGGGATTCTGGGAGCTGAAGTCCCTCGGCCCTTAAAGGGGAAAGGTTGCCTACCCCTGATGTAGTGCATTAAGCTGTTACTTATCCAATTTGCTTAAAGATTCAGTTTCTATAAATGGCAGACAATCTGTCCTCTCGTGACACTTCTTGCTATTGATGATATCATGCTGCCACTTGCACGTAGTTCTTTGATTCTGGAACAATGGTGAAGCTAAGGTTAAAGGGATACCTTGTAATCATTTTAATTTGTAAGCCACTTTGAGTCTCAGTCTGGGAGAAATGTACGATATAAATAAAAATGAGGAGGAGGATAGTTTTTATTTATTCAACTGAGGTTTTATTTTCCATACCCAATTCCTCTTAGCACCTTTTCTCTAGTTACGTTGCTAGTCAAACACGGGTGTGTTTTGTATTAGTGAAGTCCCAAATCTCTGTAAACTAAAATAAACTGAGAAATGTATAAAGATCTGTTTATGTCTTCAAGCAGTGGTTCTCAAACATTCACCCTCCAAAATTCCTGACAATTGGCCATGGTGGTTGGGACTTCTGAGAGCTTAAATCCAAAACATCTGGAGGACCAAAGAGTGAGAATTAGTGTATTAAAGAACATCTATGTGGGAAGAAGGCAGAAAGGTAATTCATGGCCTATTACATGTAACACTGGGCAGACAAATGCAGAAATTTGGGGTTGAGATGTTTTGGGTATAATGAGGATGCCCAAAAGTTAAGTGAAAAGTAAGTGAAATGCAAAACTTGTAGGTACCTGTAAATAGGCTCTATGTTGTCCTCTTAAAAACTGGTGTTAACACAGTAAAAAGAATAAGTACATAAGACACTCCATTACAAACTTTTTCACCCATAGTGAGCTAAGAACCAAAGGCCTCCCTAAATGAGAAGGTCTTTGCCTGCCATCATAAAGAGAACAGAGACAGGGACAACCAAGTATCCCAGGGGGATTCTTGTGCATTCATGAATCACACCTTGGTGTTGATTGCATGAAGAGGAATCCCTCCCCTCAGATTTAAAAGTCATGGGCTTATAGCAGGTCATGGTAATCACTTTAATCCAAGAGTTAATGCAACTGGGATCCCACCTTTCTCTCCAACATCTTGCTCAAAGGAGAGGGAGTATGTGTGACCAGATGATGCTATAAGTTTCTGCATCAAGAGAGTTTTTTTTTTAAATGTAGAGCTTTACAGTAGTCACACCACTGTTTCCTGCAAGGCAGTACAGACCACACCATCATGCATCATTCTCCACATCCCTGATCCATTTGGTCAGTCTACTGTAGCTATAGCTTGAAGATGCCATGATGAGTAACACTTGAGAGAGCATGTAGAAGGTCATGTAGATCCAAGTGTCTTATTGTTGATTAATTGGTGTGGTGTGCTTGAAATGCGGCAGAACTAGAAAAACAGCTTCCTTCATCAGCCTTCTCATGCTGAAAGCATGCAGACAAATCATGTAGATCTAAAGTAGAGCTTTATTGTTCCATAAAATAAAAATAAGCAAAGAAAAATATACAGTCCATCATAGGATCACATCTTGCTGATGTGGTAGAAAAGAAAAGTTACAGATCCATGTTTCCAGATCCAGGAATTACATTGTAAAAGCAATAGAAGCATATTATAGTCCAGAAATTAACTCCATGGTTAAAACCATTGCTAGACACACACACACACACACAAGAATGCATGAATTATAAACATTCTAGACGAAGGGATTTCTTGGCCCTGCCCTTACTCCACCTCGGCCCTGCCCTTACTCCACCTTCTGGGTGTTAACCTTCTGCTGATTGGATAATGCCTATATGATGTATTTTATCCCAGCCCCTTGCTGTCCATCATCCACCCATGTGACTCCTTTCCCATGACCTAATGATGTTTGAATTTCACTATCTGTTTCCCAGCTAAAACTGTTCATGTTTTGACTTCTCTGGCCATCTGGACCGAGTTGTCTTTGTTTGTCTAGATGTTGTTCCCATGAGGAAAATTCCACACACATATCTTTACATTTCACGTTTGACTGTATAACCCATCCATATTCCAACACTTATCCCCTTCTTCATGTTCCTCTCTCAACACTGATTTCACCAAGCAGGCCAAGACAACACATAAGATAACTCAAAGATAACTGTATCAATGGTGGCAGCCAAATCAGCATATGGTTAGCAAATTTGCCTTCAGAGTATTCAGCAAATTCATCATAGTGGGCATTCAGAAGATCCAATCTCATTTTCACTGTGGTAGATGAAAACAACCATTGAACAATATGGGAAATGTATTCACTTCTCCCAAGCAAGTATGCACAAATGCTCATGTTAAGCCATTGGCGCCCTTTCAACACTTTCATATTCATGTCCTGGAGGATACCCATCTAAGTACCTGTCCTGCCATCTCGGTTGCATGTAGAGCTATACAGTTGTCCCTCCACATTTGCAGCTTTGACTTTTGCGGAATTGATTATTTGCAGGTTTGATTAGTATGTTCTCTCTAGGAATTTCTAGATCTTCCAGCACAACTCTGCCAGAAGTTGACCATAGAGTTGTGCTGGAGAACCTAGAAGTTCCTAGAGAAAACACCTCTCTAGCCATTAGTAGCTCCTCCAACATGATTCTGTGATCAACTTCTGGCAGATGTTGGCCATAGAGTTACACTGGAGGACCTGGAGATTCCTAGAGAAGTGTTCTCTTCGGTGAAAAGAATAGTGTTGTTTTTTTATTTGCAGTTTTTCCATATTCATGGAGGTCCTTCACCCCTAACCCCAGCAAGTGGAGTGGAGGGAGCACTGTATGCTGAGCACCATTCACACTACACAATTATAGCACTGTGACTCCACTTTAACTGCCATGGTTGCATCTCATGGAATCCTAGGGTTTGTAGTTTAGGGAGCGGTATTTAGAATTCTCTGCCAGAGAGCTCTGGTTCCTCACCAAACTACAAATATAAGTGTTCCATAGAATGTTGTTACTGCAATCAAAGTGGAATCATAGTGCTATAACTGTGTAGTGTGAATGGCCCCCAGGCCATGGATATTCTGGCTGTTGAATAAGCATGACGATATATCTATCCACTTCAGCCTTTTACCCCCTGCTGTCTTCTCTTGTTCCCCCCCCCCCGCTTTTGTTAGTCCCCATCTTGTTTCCTTCCTTGATCTTTGTATAGTTTCCACCTTCATACCACTCATCTGTGATGCGTGTGTGCTTTTGTAATTTGTGTACCTGACAAAATTATGCCTTTTTTGGAACCTTCAGCCTGCCACACAGTTTAGATTACCTCCTATAGTCCACATACTGGTGGGAAATGTGCTCCAACTCTGTAAGTGTCAGGCGTCATTTTTGGCATTCTAGTTGAACCTGTCTCTTTCCTTTTTCTTTTTTTTTTTTTATTATCTTTATTAGAAAAAGTTTTAAAATTTTTATAACAAACACAAACACAAAACAATCAATGACAGACTTACAGACAATAAACATTACTACAAAACAATATACAATATAATTACATTCATACATTTAACTTCCTCAGTTTTGGCGGAAAGGTCATTTATTCTACTACTACAAGACCTCTCAGTTTGTCCTTCAAATATTATTAACATATATCTTAATCTATTTTTCCGGTTCGGTGCCTTGATTAATTAGTTTACTCGCATACAAGCGATCATTTTAAACGATCTTATCACTTTCTACTATGTACCCGAATAATTTCTCCTCTTACTATTAATCCATCAATTTTTCCTAATGATGCACTAGTCACAGTTCTGCTACATAACATCCACTGCTTGTCTCTTCCCCTCTTTCTCGTATATAAACCATGGTTTCCAGATCTTGTAGAATTCTTCTAACGGTTTATTTTCCAGCAGCCAAGTTAATTTCTCTAATTCATAAATTTCACATAATTTTAATCTCCATTCTTCAATTTTTGGTATTTCATTTTTCCTCCAGTATTTTGCAAATAAAATTCTTGCTGCAGTAATTAAAAAAAAGAAAAGATGTTCTACTTCTTTCCCAATCTTTTCTCCCCAGATATTCAACAGATAAATTTTGGGGTCTAATCTTACATTTAGCTTTAAAATTTCAACAATTTCTCTATTTATCATGCGCCAGTATTTTTGAGTTTCACTACATTTCCACCATAAGTGATAATAAAATCCTATTTCTTTCCCGCATTTCCAACAAATAGGATTGTAACCCTTATGAATTTTAGATAATAGGTATGGGGTTAAATACCATCTAGTCATGACTTTGTAGGCATTTTCCCTTTGGTCTATATTGATTGTCAATTTTCTCACTTTTTCACAGCTCTTTTCCCAATCATCCAAATTCACACTTTGTTTTAAATCTTTTGCCCAGTTTAACATAAATGTTTTAACAGTGTTCTCTTCTGTTTCCCAACTTCTAATTAAACAATAAAATTTTGAAATAATCTTTTTTCCTCCCCCAAGTAGCACATCTTCAAAATTCTTATCTGCAGGAGCAATCCTATTTGCTTTCATATCAGTTCTAAATTGCTCATGTATTTGCATATAAGCAAACCAATTCAAGTCAATATCTATATATTTTAATTCCTCTCTTGTTTTGAGTCTAATTTCAGACCCTCCACAGTCAATCAAATCTTTATATTTGTATCGTATAGTTCCTTTATAAACAGTTTTCATCAAAACTGAGTCCACTGGCGAGGCCCATAATGGCACTTTTAAGCACCACTTTCTCTTATACTTTAGCCATATTCGTAAACAGGACTTGCGAATATAGTTATCCTTAAATTTTGCATCAACTTTATATTTATCATAAAATAGGTATGCATGAAACCCGTACATTAAATCCCCACCTTCCAAATCAAGAGTTCTTAGATCGCTTAGCAGTAACCAGTCTCGCAGCCAATCCAGGACACATGCTTCGTAGTACCACAAGCAACTAGGAACACCTAGTCCTCCCCTTTTAGGAGAGTCATATAAGTCAATTGCCTTTACTCTATGCCTTTTATTTTGCCAGAGGAAATTTATTATATCCTTGTCCCACTTTCTTAAAGTTCTGTCATTTTCTATTATAGGGATATTTTGGAAGTAATATATTAGTTTTGGAAGAATTGCCATCTTAACCAAGGCTACCCTTCCCATCCATGACAAGGTTAGCTGTTCCCATTTTTTCATATTCCCTTTAACCTCACTCCAGATTTTTTGGTAGTTATTTTGAAAAAGATCCGCATTTTTGATACTAATCCAAATCCCCAAATATTTAGTTTTATTTTCAAATCTAAAGCCAGTTATTTCCCTTAATTTATCTGTCTCCGTCTTTGAAATGTTCATAACCATCATTATAGATTTATTACGGTTTACTTTGTATCCGGAGACTTTCCCAAAGTCATACAACAGATCCATAAGCGGCTGGATGCTTTCCACTGGATTGGCAATTGTTAGAACTAAATCGTCCGCATAGGCACGGAGTTTGTAAGATTGATTTCCAAAAACTACCCCTTGGATTTTATTTTCCCTCCTAATCTGGATGAGCATTACCTCTAGCATTAAAATAAACAATAAAGGTGCCAGGGGACATCCTTGTCTTACTCCTTTCTGAATCTTAAACACCGGAGTCTTGTCCCCATTTATAATGATGGAAGCGTCCTGATCCGAATAGATTTTTTTAATCCAGTTAATAAAAGTGTCACCTACATCAATTTTCCCTAATACCTCAATCATGAATGCCCAATTAACGTTGTCAAAGGCTTTTTCCGCATCCAGGAAGATCAGTGCCAATTTTCTATGCAAATTTTTTTGATGGAAGTCAATTATATTTAATAAATTTCTAAAATTTTTTTTTGTCCCCCTGGATGGAAGAAAGCCGTTCTGATCTTGATGAATCCAATTCCCTAATATGATTTTAAGTCGATCAGCCAAAATTGATGCCATTAATTTATAATCAGTATTTAGCAATGATATTGGTCTATAATTATTAGGATCCAATCCATCTTTGTCTTGTTTTAATATTAATGAAATATTTGCGGAGTTCCATGATTGAGGTATGTTTCCTTCCACAATAGCATTCATAGTGCTTAAAAGGGGTGAGACCAATTCACTTGCGAATAATTTATAGTATTCATTAGGGTAGCCATCTGGCCCTGGGGATTTAGAGGATTTCGATGATCTAATTGCTTGTTCAAGTTCTTTTACTGTAATTGGCCTATTAAGTGCCTCTTTTTGTTCCGTCGTAATTTTAAAAATATCTATATTCTTCAGATAATTCTTAATATCAATAATTGGGGTATTGTTGTCTTTATATAAATTCTCGAAGAAATCCGTGAAAACTTTTTTAATCTGTGACTGCGTTGTCAATATCTCAGAGTCTTTTCTAATTTTTGTAATCGATCTTTTAGCTTTTTCTTTCCTAACCAAATAAGATAGTAATCTTCCTGACTTGTTTCCAAATTCATAGTATTTTTGTTTTATAAATCTTATTTTATTTTCAATTTGTTCCATATTGAGAATTGATAATTGCTTTTGTATGAGCTTAATTTTGTCTTTAATTTCTGCCGAATTTGGGTCTATCTTTAATTTAGTTTCCAGCTCATTTAAATCTTTGGTAAGACTTTCTTCTTTTTGTTGTCTTTGTCTTTTCCTTTCTACTGTTTTTTGAATCATCAATCCTCTTATCACCGCTTTATGAGCATCCCATATCGTTTGTATATTTACTTCATTATTCCAATTCTCCTTAAAATAATATTTTATATGCTTTTTAATTTCCTCACGCACACCATTATCCTTTAATAAATTTGTATTTAATCTCCAAACAAAATTTAATTGATCAAATTTTAATTCGGTCATTATGGGGTTGTGATCTGACCATATTTTTGGTAGTATTTTAACTTTTGTTACTTTGTTTAGTAAATGGTCAGAAATCCAAATCATGTCAATTCTAGAGTGTGTTTTATGACAATTTGAATAGAAAGTAAAATCTTTCTCTTTTCCCTTCTTTACCCTAAATATATCTCTCAATTGCAGCATGTCAGTCAGATTAAAAAATTCTCTTGGTAATTTTCCGAGATTCTTCCTAATTGGCTTTATTGATGTTCTATCAAGTAACGGATCTATTATCCCGTTATAATCGCCAAGCATAATTAAATTTTCATATTGTGTGTCTAGCAATCTTTCCTTCAAATTTTTATAAAATTTACTTTTATTATCCAGAGGGCCATATATACCTACTAACAAAAGGGACTTATCCTCTATAGTAATTTCTACCATTAGAAAGAAACCTTCGGGGTCACTATAGACCATTTTAGGATCATAAATCGAATTTATATAAAAAGTAACCCCTCTCTTTTTGAACAAACTGGCAGCAGTAAATTCTATACCTAATTTTGGATTTCGTAAATACTTTATATCTTTCTTTTTAATTCTGCATTCCTGGAGACAATAAATATCTAATTTTAATTTCTGGAGATAATGAAAGATTTTTTTCCGTTTTTGTGGAGTGTTTAATCCTTGTACGTTTAAAGATATTATCTTAAGCTGCTTAGCATATGACATATCTAATATCTAATATCTAGTTTTTCAAGTATGTCACCGAGAAGCTATTAACCGTGAAAAAGAAGGGAACAATAAAAAGAAAAGGAAACTTACTTAATTATCAAAATATTCCTCAGTACCAATTGGGGAAGTAATTAGCAATTGTCTGTTGTCCCCTTTGTTGAACTCTTCCAAAGCTTGCCTGAAACTTTCGATTTCAGGCAAGTTTTTAGAGCTATCATCATCTTCATCAATTTCCTCGTCTTCGTCGTCATCATCATTACTATTTCCATCATCGTCGTCGTGTCCTTGAAAGTCGTGTTGCAATTCAGACAAATCATAGACTGATTCAGGTCTTATCCCAGAGTCATGTTTTCCTTGCCAGATGTCTTCGGAGTCCGCGGCTGCACCAGTATTCTCAAGAACATCGTCTTTGTCCTCCTCTCCCTGCCTTCCCTTTCCTTTATATTTATCCTGTTTCCTCACTTTCTCAGATGCTTGCTTTAAAAAATTAGCTGCTTGATCAGTATTAGCAATTTTAATTCTTTTCTTGCCCCACCAAAATGACAGACCTTCAGGGGTCTCCCATCGATACTGTACCCTCACCTTTCTCAGGAAAGCAGTTAGGGCCGTGTAGTTCCGTCGTTTCCTCAGTATTCTCCCCGGTACATCTTTTAGAACTTTTAGGGTTTGTCCATCTATATTAAATGAATCCTGGTTATTTTTAATCATAAAGGAATCTCTGGTCTGTTTCTTGACAAAGTTAACCACAATGTCCCTGGGTAAACCTTTTTGTTTTGCAACAACTGAGTTCACACGGAACAAAGTATCGATCTCTTCATGCATTTCCTGTGTAGATTTATTCATGAACTCTGCCATTTTCGGTATCAATCTCTCTGGCAGCTTTTCATTTCTATCTTCAGTCAGCCCCCGAATTTTAATCGCTTTTTCTCTAAGCTTTTGCTCCAAGATCGCCACATCGTCCATATCCTGCTCTCGAATATTTTCCATTTTTATTATCTGTCGTTCTGATCTTTCCACTGTATATTCTAGTGTCTCCACTCGCTTCTTCACCTTCTGCATCTCTCCCAACAACACGTCTACTTTTTGATTTATTTCCCTTAAATCTGACCTGATCTCCTGACGGATCTCTTTTTTAAAATCACTAAATTGGGAAGAAAACTTATCTGACAGCGAGTCTATCTTGTCCAATATTAGTTGACTCATGTCGATGTTTTTAGATTTCTCAGTGGAAAGTCTTCTTTGAGATTGAACGGCCAGTCTCTGCGATTGCGACCTCGTCGTCATCTTAACCTTGAGATAATCAACTCACTTGCAGGTGTGGCGAATGATATATTTATTTGTCAAGGACAGAAGACAAAGTCACTTTGGATTACTGTTTTCCCAAGGGCACTTAAGCAGTCCAATCAGTCTAATATTAACTTCAGTTTCCAATCTTTACTGTCTCAATATTTTACTTTAGCTGTCATCATAAATCATTATGTATAGGCTCCAATTTTTTTCTGAGAATAGTCCTCTTCAAAAACACAGTTTAATTTTGTGCGAAGGAGATAAGATCTTCTCTCTGAAAAGAGTTTCCCGGTTCTACAATACAGAACTCTTCCGCACTTGTACAATCAATTATTCCGGCAATGAAGATTGTAAATCCACTATACCTTTTAAGTTCCACCCGTAGAAGCTGTGAAAGTCCAATATTTATAAGATCCAGCTTCCGGATATCCAGTCAACGTCGCGAGAAACTTCACCCACTTTCACTTCTGTAAATTGTATCCAAATATTATACCACGTCTAATAGAGAGCCCTGATTAGATATCTTCTTGTCTCAGGTCTCTTAAATTCTCTTCCCAAACCAAGACTGTTGTCGTCTTGAATCTTAAAAAATCCTTTAAAATAAAATTGGCGGCTCCTCTGCGGCTCTGAAAAGAAACCGGTCTGCTGCGGGGACCGTGGTTTGCTCTCGTGTCGTTCTGATTACTCCGGGGATTTCTCCCCGTCCGAGTCAGTTTAGACTTGCTACGAGCCCCCTCTGAGCCCCCAAATCGTGGAGGGCAATTTCTGTACCTCTAAAGTTATATAAAGGTGCAGGGAACCCCGACAGCATAGGACGGGCACGGAGCATTAGCAATGCGCGTCCTGCCGAGGAGCCATGGCCAACCGGAAGTCGTCTCTCTTTCCTTTTTCAATCACTTTTTCTTGAATCTACAATACATCCCTTTAGTTAAAAAAAAAAAAAAAAAAAGCAGTCCTAGAGCTAATGTTATCCAGATCTTGAAAACTGGACTGGCTGGTTATGAAAAGATAGGACGCTTCAGGCCACCAGGCAAGTGGCTGTGGGCATAATAGTTCTGTTGTTCTGCCTTACGCAGTTGTAATATAAGCTTTGAACAAATACTGTGTATGTAGGTGTGTGTTTTCTAAGCATGGGTTCCCCCCTTCCTTGTTTTTAAAACAATGGCGTTTGTTTGCCTTGTAAAATATTGCTATGTTGTGCTGGAATTTATAAGAAGCACTTACTTTCTAACTTCCAGCAAGCCCCATGAGTTAATATGATCAGCAGGAGCAGGAAGGTTTGTTACCCTGTTTTCTTTTCCAAGAAACCTAATTTCTCACAAGGGAATTTTTGTATTTTCACATCAAGTGTGCTTGCCAGAGAGGAAAATAAATGGAATCTGTAGAACTGTGGAGCCCCACATTCTGTAAAAGTTTCAATAAATACTGTATTTAAAAATGAGTAGAGTTGTTCCAACAAAGTCCCATCTTCTGTGTAGTATGTTTTGTTTCTGTTTGGGGGAGGGTATGCTCACTTGTGTATGATTTTTTTAATATTCTGTTTTATGATAATATGATTATATTTTAATAATGTAAGTTGTTTTGAGGACCAGGGTCAAAATATATTATGCTTAAATAAAATATTCAATTCAAAGTGGATCTTTTTAAAAGAGAAAGCATATTTGAACAAGGGCAAAATTGATTATCCTTCCCAAGGAAAAATGCATGGTGATATCCACACAATCAGTTGGTTTGTGTGTTGTGTGCCTTCGAGTCATTTCTGACTTAGTAAGTTGACCCTATCACTGGCTTTTCTTGTCAAGATTTATTTGGAGAGGGGTTGCCTTTGCCTTCCTCTGAGGTAGAATGTGGTTTGCCCAAGGTTACCCAATGAGTTGTCATAGACAAGTGGAGATTCGAACTTTAGTCTCCTGTGTCATAGTCGAACACTCAGACCACTACATCATGCTGGCTCAATACATTTACAGTCGGCCGTCCATATCCACAGATTCTGCATCCACAGATTTGACCATCTGTGGCTTGAAAATATATTTTTTAAAAATCCAAAAAGCAAACCTTGATTTTTTGCCATCTTATATTTTACTGTGCCATTGCATATAGTGGGATTTGAGTATCCATGGATTTTGGTATCCATGGGGGGGGGGGGGGAGAGAGAACTGGAACCAAACCCCAGTGGATACCAAGGGACCACTTTATTTATTAAGTTGTATAAAACCTCTTCTGCATAAGCTTATTAAGAAAACAGTTTACTTTAGACAGGAAAAATGCAATGTAAAATAAGCATTATGAAGTTCCACCTGCTATGGAATACCTGAATTTGAGGCCTCATGAGAACAAGTTTTGGATTAGATGTTTGGCAGCAAATTCGTCTTATGGGTTAAACGGTTCATTGTAATGTCAGAACTTTCTTCCCCTCCCCCTGCAGCCTCTGTGAGGCAGAAAATCTACTCCATTGAGTTTCCAAGCCCTCCTGAGCAGATTTTTATGGTGCATGCAGGCTGAAAGGAGGAGGTGGGGGGTTCCCTTCATCTTCTGAGTGTCAAACCTATGTCAGCATTGGATTCTGACTTTTCTGGATTCGGGTCAAGACTTTGTTACAAATGTGTGTATTGTTTTTCTGTGTTTTAAAAATAATTAGGAAATTAACAGAATTAAATGTGTGGGTTTCGTGTCTTCAAGCATAACCATCTGCCATAAAGCAATATCTATAAGCAGTGAAAGAGGGAAGGGGAGTAGCTTTTAAAAGAATGTAGTGTGAAGTGTATTTTCTCCAAAACAGGTGCCTTGAAGGAATCTGAGAAGGTCAAAAGAGCAGGCTCCTTGCAGCTTTAGAAAATCTTTTGAAATTATCATATGGCAGCTGGCAGCTGCCCTTAAATAGCAAAAGCATGCAGCAGGAATGGAGAGCTGTGTGCCAGAAGAGTATTTGGGACTGATACCCCAATCCTGAATGGGATGCAAATATAATTGCTCTGAATGAAATTTACTTCCACATGTAAAGAAAGCCAACAGGGTTTTTGCAGCTAAGGGTATGTTTTGTGGACCTCTGTCTTACAAAGACTTTTTTAAAATGAAGTAGTTACAATATAGAGAGCAGATGTACATCCAAAGTGTGAAACAAGGAATGATGACACATTTTTATGTTGTGCTTGTTGTTGCTGTTCTGCTTCAGGACATGGAAAGCAGGGTAGCAACAAAATCATATAGTGCAGATTGAATTTGCATGTATATTTTTAATATTAGTCTTGGTCACATGCCTATGATTAATAGACAAACATTGTAGACAGACATTTGTAGACATTGCTCAGGCAATGTAATCCTATTCATGCCTGCTTGGGGGAAAGCCCATTGAACTCAATGGGACTTACTTCTGAGTAAACAAACATAGGACTGTGTTGCACAGATGTGACTGTAATAAGTACAAATATATATTTCAGTCAGAAATCTTAGGCAGCATAATACATTCCTTCCCTTGACTCTTTTATAGTAACTTAATGATGCCACTTAGTGCTTTTTATATATTGCTTCAAGTGCAGACTGTATTACCTTACAGACATTAATGGTTTCATTTAAAAAGGATTGTGCTTTCTGTAGAGAGCATTTAAGAGCATTTTACAAGCTTTGCTGACTGCCCAATCACTCAGCCAGTTGTGTCTTCATTTGCAAGTGTCAATCCAGCCAGATTGGAACTAGGCCAGAGCAAGGCTGGTTTTTAAAAGCTAATGGTAGTAAAATCAGTGGACTGTAATTTGCTTCCTAGGTTCCTAGAGGGCTTTTTTTTTAAAAATGTCATTTTACATAGACATAGTATGACTGAAGATCAAAGGTATGGCTAGTGCAGTTCTGGATTCTAATGAGGCATTTCTGTATGCTTAAGAAAATGTATAGTGGTATAGGCTTGATGATTAAAAATCTGATTTGTAAGCTGGTCAATCCAGCCATTTGGTAGACAAACTAGTCATGGAGGTGGGGAGGACACAAAGCAGCCATTTTGCAGTTCTTCCAGGATTTGGGAAAGTTACTTTTTTGAAAGCAGATCCCAGAGTTAACCAGCCATCATAGATGGGGCCATGCTGATCGAGCCAGGGAGTGGGGGATGTTGGAGCCAATAACTCTCCAATGTCTTCTATTCCCACTATTTCATCTAAGAAACAGTACTGGTCAATTACTTTTTTTTTTTTTTTTTTTAGCTAACATCATAAAAAATGTAAAGAGAAATACCAAAGAGTGACAGGGAGGGAAACTATTAAGCTATTGAAGTTGCTTGTACATTTACCCTGTAACCTCACAAGCGAGTCTGCTTATTCCCCCCCCCCCCAATACGTCTAGCATTTAATATTCTTCAGCATTAGAAAACATTTATTCCTTCGTTAAAGAGAGTAAGGGCCTTTGCAGACTTCCAGAAATAGTGCAAATTGAGTCCACTTTAAGGGTTAGGGTTAGTGCTAGGGAGTCATGGGAATTGTGTTTGTTTTTTTTCTGAGACATTGAGCCTTCTCTGTCAGAGAGCTCTGGTGCAACAATAAAATATGGTTCCCATGATTCCCTAACCCTAACCATAACCCTTAAAGTGGACTCAATTTGCACTATTTCTAGCAGTCTGCAAAGGCCCTAATTTAAGTTGAAACATTGGTAAGTTGAAATGATGATAGGAATAGCCTGCCTGGCTAGTGATAGTGAATCTAATTTTAAAGTCTGGCCACTAACAGAGCCTAAGAAAGATAGGTCTCCAAATCAACCAGCAAGAAGTAACTTTTCCAATCTCTTCCCATCAGTTGTTATTTCCTAGTACATAGAGATTCATTTTAAGAAGGATATACACAAGTTGGTATAGATTCAGAGAAGAGTAAAAAGGATGATAAGAGGACAACAGAACATATGATGAAAGGTTAAAGGAACTGGGCATGTTTAGACTAGTGAAGAGAAGACAGAGGGATGAAATACCTCAAGGGCTTTCACTGAGAGGATAGTGCAGGTTTATTCTCTGCTGCTCCAAAAGATAGGACAAGGTCTAATGCTTTGTAGTTTACAGGAGGATAAATTTTGATTGAGCATTAGAAAAACCTCTTGACAGTAAACAGTGGTATCACTAGGGTTGGCGTCACCTAGTATGGTAACTCAAGGTGTCAGCCCTCATTGACCTCTTTCCATATCACACCATACAGAATCCTTAGTAATTTTTTTTTAACTAATGTTACTCAGAAATCATAATTCCCATATATCAGTGAATGTAATGACAATAGATGTGACATAAACAATTAGCAAAATTAAAATTATACCTTTAAATTACTATATCATAAACATGATTTAAATGTGTTTACATGTACATTATTTCATGTGGTTAAAATGAAAAATTGCTAAAATGTGATGTTTTAAAAGAAAAATTTAAAAGAATTTTAAAATGCTTTTTTAAAAAAAATAATGTTCTTTTTTAAAAGCAAAATTTAATTTTTTAAATATATATATTTAAAACAAAACAAAAGCCTTTTTTTCCTCTTCCCACTGAGCTTCACTCCACTCACCAAATCTCTTCAGTGTTTTAAAAGGACACAAATGAACACCACAGCCCATTTCTACAAAAAGGCAGATGTTTGGGAGCAATAGTATCACCTGGGGCAGCCCGCACCCCCTAGAGATTCCTCTGACAGTAAAAGCGGTTCAGCAATGGAACCAACTGTCTAGAGAAGTTGTAGGGCCTCCTCCTCTGGACATTTTCAAAAAGTCTAGACAGCTTCCTACTCAAGATGCTCTAGCTCCATATTGGCAAACCTATGGCACACATGCCAAAGATGGCACGCAAAGCCATTTTCCCTGGCACGCAGAGTGGGGAAGAGGAGGAAAAGGCATACACCTGTTCCTCCTCCTGCTGACTGTTCCAGGCCTTCAGCTGCCTCTGCAGGGGCAGCTGAAGGCCTGGGAAGTTGCAGGGGGGGGAGGAACAGGTGTGCTCCTGTTCCTCCTCTTCCTGGGCCTTCAGCTGCCTCTGGAGAGGCAGCTGAAGGCCCAGGAAGTGCAGAGGAGGGGGAGAAGGGTGAAAGTCTCATTTTCCCCCGAAGTCCCACCTCCGGCATGGGGTGACACTCAGTGCCAGAAGGTCATTTAGTTTGGGCACTCGTTGCCTAAAAGATTCGCCATCACTAGCTAGTGTTCCTACACTGAGCAGGGGGTTGAATTCAAAGGTTCATGGGTCCTCTATCAGCTCTGTGATTCTATAATATAAGCCATACTCTGATGTTCCTCAGGTGTACTCATGGTGAACATGATAGGCAGGACTGTTACGTATTACTACATTTACAGTCTTCCTTGAGATTTCCCTCAGATTGCAAGAAAGGGGAGGGGAGGGAACAACGTAGACAGTCTCACAGCCCCTGTCCACTTGAAGAGGGCACACAGCATTATTCCTCATTGCTTTCCCTAACACCTGCTGTTACTCCCTGTATTGTGCCATGTATGGATGTGAGAGCCAGACACTTAAGAAAGCAGACAAAAAGAAAATAGATTCATTTGAGATGTAGTGCTGGAGAAAAATGCTGAGGATACCATGGACAGCAAAAATAACAAATAGGTGGGTCCTAGATCAAGCCTGAAATTTCCCTGGCGGCAAAGATAACTAAACTGAGGCTGTTGTACTTTGGTCACATCATGAGAAGACACGACTCATTAGAAAAGACAATAATGTTGTGGAAGTGGAAGGAATTAGGAAGAGAGGAAGACCATATGTTAGATGGATGGACTCAATTGAGGAGGTCATGGGTATGAATCTGCAGAAACTGGGAAGAGTAGTGGAGATGTCTTGGAGATGTCTCATCCACAGGGTCGCCATGAATCAAGATTGACTTGAGGGTGGTTAATAACAACAAATTCCTGTTCTCTGTGACCCTGTATGACTCTAGCTTCCAACTCACTCCTTCCACTGACCAGAACAGTAATGGACTAGTTGAGGGCAAACAAACTGAAACAGGCCTATCCACCTGATCTCCCCAATTTGTAACTCTAAAGATTAATTGTACCACTGATATGGCCTCCCGGATATATGAAGATGATGACCAACCTGTGTACCGGATGGGGTATTGGTTTTAATTATAAGGATTGTGGGGTTTTTATTATTGTTATGGTTCTATTTACTGTATTTTATATATTGTATTTTTATATTATTTTATATTATTGTGTAATCCTGCCTCGATCCGCAGGGAGATGCAGGAAAATACAAATAAATCATCATCATCATCATCATCATCATCATCATCATCATCATCCAGGCAAGACAGTGGTGTTCTTGATCAGTCAAAAGGCAGATCAGGGAACAGGGAGTCAGCCTGTCCTGGATGGAGTTACATTCCTCCTGGAAACACAGGTTCATAACTTGCATGTCTCCTGGACTCAACCCTGAGGCTGTCTTCCCAGGTTTCAGCAATGGTTAGGAATCCATTTGCACATTTAAGACTAGTGCACCACTTACACCTAGTCTTGAGAAGTCAGATCTGGCTACAGTAACACATGCCTTGATTACATCCCGTTTGGATTATTGTAATGTACTTTATTTCTGCAATGTGGATACATCCTGGGGCCAGTTACAGGGAACATGTAATTCCTTTTTTGAAAAAGCTACACTGGCTACCAGTTCATTTCTGGGCATATATGCCACCATCACAGTCTCACTTTGTGAGGACACTGGAGAGAGCCTTCTTAGTGGCTTCTCCCGCCTTGCAAAATTTTGTTCCGTGGGAGACTAGGCTGGCTCCCTCCCTGCTCTCTTTTCACTGGTGGGCAAAAGGCTTGTTTAAGCCTTATTTAAGAAGGCTTTTAGTGACTCTTTGCAGGGAGCATGCTTATGGGGTGTAGGAAGGTACTCTAGTTTTAACTTCTGTATGCTTTTTAAAAATAATAATGTTATATTGTTTCATGTATGATTTTTAAAATTGTGCCATTATAATTGTGTTTTCATTTTATTGCTGTGTATTTAGCTAATTTTGTTTTATTGTTTGTGAGCATCCTAGTGTCGCACTAGATGGGAAAAGTGGCATATAAATGTAATAAATGTGCTCATTTTAGCAGCACATATACTGAAATTAGAATAACACAGAGAAAATTAGTGTGGCCCCTGCATAATGAATGAATGAATGAATGAATGAATGACAGGATTGACAGAAGCAAAGGATCACCATAACCATAGTAAAGGTGAATTAACACATGCAGGTCAATGTAAATAGCAGGTGCATAAAGCAAAGACTTTGGGCGAGGGTGCACAAAATTAGCTCAAACCAAGACATTGCAAACATTTACTTTGAGTTTTCTGGGATGACAGAGTTGCTTCCACCATGTGCTTAGTATGCTGCTTCATACGATTTACAAGATCTCTCAACTGTTTTCAAATCTATGTTCCTGACAATTTAAACCCAAATAGAGTTTAAATTCTATTAACACAATGATACTAGAGATGGTAGAAGACAGTAGAAAGAGAGGAAGACCATACGCCTGATGGATGGACTCGATCATGGAAGTGATGGGCCTGAGACTGCAGGACCGGAGCAGAGAGATTGAAAATAGGCAAACATTGAGATGTCTCATTCACCATGAGTCAAAGACAACCAACAACAACAACAGAGTTTAAACAGAAGACAGCTTAAACCCAAATTGGGACTCTGAACATACTTTACAAATCATTTCCTTGCTTAGGCTCAAGTGTGTTCTCCTTGCTCCAATCTATGTGTGAAAACATCAGATGGCAAGGACACATAATTGGTTCTTCTTGTGGCTGACCCTTATCTGTCATACTCTTTTTCCTGACAAAGCCTGCAAGTGTTTAGACTTGCTGAAGAAATGCTCAGCTTGGCTTACTAGTGATTGTGGATTATAAACCAAGAAGTCGCATGTAGAGGTTTGCGCTGTTTTTTAATTAAGCATTTTATCCTGTGTGGTGGTTTTAAAATATTATGAGCCGCATTGAGCCTTTGGGATTGGGCTGCATTAAATAAATAATAGTAATTTGAAATGCATGGAGTATCATATGTGGGAATTTTCAAATGCTATTTAGGTGGGAGATGTGGCATGGGGTAGAAGCTTGTCTCTCCCTACAAGAAAGAAAGAAACTAAGAATTATGAATTCAACAGTACAACGGTTTGTATGAAAGGATAAAGAAAATTACTACAATGATAGAAATAGGACAACAGCAAAAAGGGAAGAACAAGAAATCTATTTCACAAGATCCAGGAAATCAAAGGAAATTTCAGACCAAGGACTGGGACACTCTGTGACAATAAAAATAACATAATTCAAGACCAGGAAGGAATAAAAAGACATTGGATGCAATACACAGAAGAATTAATACAAAAGAGATGACAAAATGAAGGACGCATGGAACGAAGAGCCATATGAAGATGAACCCCAAATTCTAAAAAGTGAGGTGGAAACTGCAATATGAGAAATAGTGAAAAACAAATCACCAGGAACAGATGATATTCCAATTGAACTGCTTCAGTCTACATTGATAAAATCAACTCTAGTGCTAATCAACATATGTCAACAGATATGGAAAATAAAACAATGACCAACAGATTGGAAGTGATCAATATAAATCCCCATCCACAAAAAGGGAGACACAAGAGACTGCAGCAATTATAAGACCATAGCACTGATCTCCCACACAAGCAAAAGATTCTAAAATGCAAAGATATACACCTCAGAATAAAAGTTAGAATCATACAAGCCATCGTATTTTCTTTTACCATGTATGGCAGGGGTAGGCAACCTTTTTGAGCCGGGGGCTGGGTTGCTGTCCCTCAGACAATTGGGGGGGCTGAAGCACCAAAAACAAACAAATAAATAAATAAATAAAAATTAAGAATTAAGAATTAAAAAAAATAAAAAATATGCATGCACATTCTCTCAGCCCCAGAAAAGCTATGGCAAAACCCCTGTGGAGATTTTGCCAAGAAAACCCCAAGAACAAGTAATAACAACAATAATCAATATCATCATGGTGGGCGGCGGCAGGACCAGCCTGGGATTGGTCCAAAGGCCTCAGGGGGCTGCATCCGGCCCCCGGGCCTTAGGTTGCCTACCCCTGATGTATGGATATGAGAGCTGGACAGTTAAGAAAGATGATAGGAAGAAAATCAATGTATTTGAGATGTGGTGCTGGAGAAGAGATCTGAGGATCCCATTGACAGCTAAAAGGACAAACAAATGGATCCTAGAGCAGATCAACCTCCCTGGAAGCCAAGATAACCAAACTGAGGCTGTCGTACTTCGGACACATCATGAGAAGGGAGGACTCATTGGAAAAGACAATAATGCTGGGAAAGGTGTAGGGAAGTAGGAAGAGAGGAAGGCCACATGCTAGAAGTATGGACACTATTAAGGAGGTCATGGGTATGAGTTTGCAGGATTTAAGCAGAGCAGTGGAGGACAGGGGGTCTTGGAGATGTCTCATCCATAGGGTCGCCATGAGTCGATCAACTTGAGGGCGGTTAACAACAACAATCAAGAAAGTAAGCAAACCCAAAACACAATTATTCCTTTAACCTTGCAGCCTTTCTGTTGGCAGAACTGAAAGAAGAAAGCAAACTGCTGTCAGTACAGATAGTAAGGTTGCCAGACTGAATACAGAAGGTTGAGTTCTCTGTGGCAGCAGCAAATTTTTTTCTGGGAGAGGAGGAAAATAAGTGTATGATATCCAGAAGGCAATGGAGATTTTTAATAGAATCAAGTGCTATGTCAAATGCAGCAGACATCATAGGCCAGAAAGCATGTCGCACAGATGTAGAGGGAGACTAGAGACAATTGGCCAAGTCCTGGAGCACACAGAACTTGACAGATGTTTGTCAGTTTATTGAATAATCCCCACTGGCCCTGTAGAGTAGAGAGTTGCCTGGCTTTCCTGAAAGCTGGAAATTTGGCAGCTTTCAGGGATCTACTCGATAGCACTGCCAATTGTATTTGTTTTCAGTTTATGCATGTGTTGTTGTTTTTTAAAAAGCCTCTGGTTTTCAGATCTGTCTTGAATTATTTCATTCAACTTTGTGTTTGTTATCTCAGACAGACATCCTCCTCCCACCCCCACCCCAATTTCTCTAAGGCTGATAGCTTGGCAAGCAATTAACAAAGAGCCTGTGAGAGGCAATTAGCTAATTTGGAACTTCTGGTATGAGATGCTAGGCTCTATGATAAAACAAAGCCTAAGGCTTATAAATGTGAACAGTTTGCTCCACCTTCCTCAATAGTACATTGCTAGGTGTTAGTTTGCCTTGTTACAAATGAGGGCAGACTGATACCTTGTCTAAACAGCATCCAGCCATTTGCACATGGGTGGACAGACACAAGACCACCCTGATACCACTTCTAAGCAGGAATCATTTTAAGTGACTGATTGATGTAGTTTCCTCTCATACCACTAGTCACAACATCCATGAAAGACAGAATTCATGGGTTTCCTGAACAAGATCTGTCCAGTTCTTCCTTATTTGTTGCTGTTGTATGCCTTCAAGTCATTTTTGACATATGGTGACCTTAAGGTGAACCTATCATGGGGTTTTCTTGGCAAGATTTGTTCAGAGGAGTTTTCACTTTGCCTTTTTCTAAGGCTTAAGGTGTGTGACCTGCCCAAGGTCACCCAATGGGTTTCCATGGCCAGGTGGGAATTTGAAGTCTAGTGTCATAATATCACACTCAAACCACTACACCACGCTGTCTAATACACTTAATTAGTTGTGGTCTGGTATCCATTTATGCCAAATTAATTCCTCTGCTGTACAGATAACATCTGAATTAGCCTTGATTAGTATGGACTCCAATAGTATCTTTTATGTACTGCTTTGTGTTTGCTTTTATACAAAGTTTTCAAGTTAGTTTTTGGAGCTACAATTCCATGTAGCTGAGTGCCTGCTGTCTGGGAGATTCTGGGAATTACAGTCCAGAAAAATAATGTTTCTGTGCTCTGCATTTGAGGCCCCAGCTATGATGTTGCTTGAGAAAGTCCCATCACAGTGCTGGTTTCAATAAACTGCACAGCTAGCCCAATTAGTGATCAGTCTTGGAACATTATCCAGAATTAGACCAATACTCATAATCAGAATAAACAGGCAGAAGTTGAGAATCAACATTTATTGTGACATCTACTGAAATACAGTGTGTAAAATGTTGGACTAGGAAACTCATGTTCCCATAGAGGCATGAAACTCACTGGATGACCATGGATCAGTCACTCTCTGTCAAACTTATCTACCTCAGAAAGTAGTTGTGAGCATGAAGTAGAAAACCATGCACATTCCCTTGGTCTCATTGAAGAAAAGACAGAATAGAATTGTAACAACAGTTAGCCCTCCGTATCCATTCACAAATTCAAGAATCCAAAGGGCAGACTTTGTTTTTTTCAATGTTATATAAGGAATACCATCTTACTGTGCCATTGTATATAATGGGACTTGAACATCCACAGGTTTTGCTTTCTGGGGAGGGGGGGATGTTCATAGAAGCAGATCCCAGCAGATACAATGGTCCACTGTAAATAATTTGTAGATGTAAGTTGTAGGGTTTGTGTGATTTGAAAGGTACTATTAAAATTTACATTGCATTTGGTATTCATGTCTTTCATAAAAGGAAATGTTGCTAAAGTATCTTCATAAGGCTGTCAGAAGATGGTAGATGAGATGAGAATAGAGAAACTGTCTTATATCATGCCAGTAAGATGAGTTATACTGTTCTAACAGGTATTATAAACTACACAGCTGATCTACATGTAAGTAGTGGTAAATAGCTAATACCTCAGAGGACAAGATGAAAATTCAAAATGACCTTAATAGATTAGAAAGCTGGGTCAAAGCTAACAAAATGAATTTCAACATGGATAAATGTAAGGTCAAAAAATTTAGGCCAAAAAAATAAAAATGAAAATGAAATGCATAGATAAAGGATGGACGACACCTGACTTACCAAGACTACATGTGAAAGGGATCTAGGAGTCCTAGTAGACCACAGATTGAACATAACTCAACAGTGTGATGCGGCAGCAAAAACAGCCAATGCGATTCTAAGCTGCATCAACAGAAGTATAGTGTCTAGATCAAGGGAAGTAATAGTGCCACTCTACTGTGCTTTGGTCAGGCCTCACCTGGAATACTGTGTCCAGTTCTCGGCACAACAATTTTGAGGTTTTGAGGTCCCTCCACTGGCTGCCTATTGGTTTCCGGGCCCAGTACAAGGTGTTTGTTATCACCTTTAAAGCCCTAAATGGCTTGGGTCCAAGCTATCTCAGAGACCACCTCTTCCCATACAATCCTCCCCATGCCCTCCAGTCCTCTGGGAGGAACTTGCTGCAGCCTCAAAAGTCTAGACTTGCAGCAACCTCCCAGAGGGCTTTCTCTGTTGTCGCTCCCAGGCTCTGGAATGGCCTGCCGGATGAGATCCGTCAATTAACATCTTTGGACAGCTTTAAAAAGGCTGTCAAGACGGATCTCTTCCGGCAGGCCTTTCCAGACTAAATTACCCGGCCTCGGGACCTTGGGACTCCCCCCTTCTTAGGAATGTTTTATAGTCCCCTTTCTGAACTTGAAGTTGCAGGGGTTTGTCGGTTTGTATTTTTTATTCTTAATTTGTTATTGTTTTAATTGTAAATTGTTTTAATTGGGATGTGATTTAATAACTTTTTAGGGGGGGGAGGAAGCAATTATACTGTTTTAAGTTGTATGTATTTTACTGTTGTACACCGCCCAGATTGGCTTGCCATAGGGCGGTATATAAATAAAATTTATATTATTATTATTATTATTATTATTATTATTATTATTATTATTATTATCAATTCAAAAAGGATGTTGAAAATCTGGAGCGTGTCCAAAGGAGGACAATTAAAATGGTGAAGGGTCTGGAAACTATGCCCTACAATAAGGACTGGCAACCTACGACTTGCGGGCCGGTTCCGGCCCAGGTCCCTGCACTTACCATCCCAGGCGGACCCCTGCCACCACCGTGCGCCACCGTCGCCGCGCGTTTTGATCGCGTTTTGTTCTCCAAAATGAGCGCGCGCACTGCCATCCCCCCCCTCGGCCCAGCGGAAGGGACGACTTTGGAGGACCGCCCCCCGCTCAAAAAGGTTGCCTACCCCTGCCCTACAAGGAGAGATTTAGGGAGCTGGGTGCGTTTAGCCTGGAGAAGAGATGGTTATAAGGTGATAGGATAGCCCTGTTTAAGTATTTGAAGGGATGCCATACTGAGGATGGAGCTAACTTGTTTTCTGCTGCTCCAGAGAATAGGACTCGGAACAATGGATGCAAGCTACAGGAAAAGAGATTTCACCTCAACATTAGAAGGAATTTCTTGACAGTAATTCTGTTTGACAGTGAAACACACTCCCTCAGAGAGTGGTGGAGTCTCTTTTTTTGAAGGTCTTTAAGCAGAGGCTAGATGACCATTTGTCAGGGATGCTTTGATTTTGAGTTCCTGCATGGCAGGGGGTTGGACTGGATGGCCCTTGTGGTCTCTTCCAACTCTATGATTCTATTCTATGATTCCATGAAATGGCTTGTTAATGATCTAAGACAGGAGTAGAAAACAGTGAAGGAGGTAGGGGCTAGCCCTTGTTCTCACACAGCAGCGTGCACCAACATATTTTGGCATACTCAAAGTGATGCAACATCACTACTGGCTGCCATTTTAGCTGGTTTCTCCCTTTTGGGGGTTGGGGACTACAAAGAGTTGAGGGAGCAAATCACAATTTGGGCTGGTTTTGGCAGCTTGGGGCTGGATTTTGGGCAAAAGGTCAACGGATAATCAGCTTGGAAAAGGGGGGGGGAATTGGGGGCTTTGGGGGCTTTTGGAAGATTGAGTGACCTCTATTAAGAGTCATAAGAGCCACATGCAGCCCATGGGCCACCCTTTGTCACCCTGATTTAAAGGATGTATAAGAAATCATAGCAATACTTTTTACTGATAATTGTTCAAGGTCTCTATCAAAGTGTGTAACTGTTAGATGCTGTTTGAAAACTGTTAGTCATGGATTTTCTGATTATTCTGCCTACTGCCAAGAGTTCTTCATTTGCAGAGCATTAAAGGTCCACAGCATGCCCAAGGAAAGGAAATGGCTGGCGCATATTAGTCATACCACTTTGTTGAGCCATACAAAATGGAGATGACAGTACACTTAGGACCCTTTCTAGTTGCATTGTCAAAGACAGACCCCTTTGTCCTGCAGCCCTGTGTTCTCCCCTAAATATTAATGCAGAAGGAGGAGATCTGTGACTCTTTGCCTAATTAGATATAAGGATCTGCTTCACCAAATGCAACAGAAAGTTCTTGCCAGGTCTGTGAAAATGACTTAGGGGGGAAGCAGACGGGCGGCACGGGGCCGCCCCAGGAAGCTGCGCCGCGGGGCCAAGGTATCCGCACACCTCGGCCCCGCGGCGCAGCTTCGCCACCCCTGGAAGGAGCGCTAAAATAGCGCTCCTTCCACAAATTGCTGAAGGTGCGCTGCAAAAGGCTGCCGGTGCACCTTTGGGGACTCTTCCGCTGCAGTGTGTACGGACGCTGCAGCGGGAGGTCATCCTCGGAGCTCCGGCCGTGTGGAGGGCCGGCTGCTCCGAGGACGTTTTGGGGAAGGGGTGGGGCGCCCAGCGTGTGGCTGCCCCTCCCCTTCCTTGCCCTGAAAACGGCACTTTGCGCCATCTGCTTCCCCCCTCAATTACCCAAATTTTATTGTACTGTTCGTTCTTAATAGTGTTTACAAACTTGACGGTTACCGTGAAATTTTTGTTAAGCCAAGTGGGTAGGTAATTGTGCTGAGGACTCTGTAGTGCTAGAGAATAGGTTGGGATTTACTATATAATCTCAGTGACCAGTATTTACATTTTAGCACACAGGGGCCTGTAACAACCATCTTGCAGTAGTTGGGAATCCTCCAGAATATCGTCATGTGAGGCACAAGAGGCATACTGATGAAAGGAAATTCTTCTGCTTTTGTGTGTAAGGAGAAGTATTTTCTTCTCTCACATAGTAGAGGGAGCAAGTTTTTGAAGGAATACCAGGTTCTGGAGGATTCAGACATCTCGCTAAAATTACCTTACACTGATCTGTAGCTTCTTTAGCCACTTCCACAGCAGGCAATAGCAATCGGGCAGCATGCACCAACACACTACTTGTGAAGCATTAAGGAGCTGTTCCAGAAGAACTCTGAATTGCTATGACATGTGAACTTGACTGGAGTATGGAGTTTATACCCAAAAAGCTGTGTAGAGGCAGTGGAAGGGTTTTTAAATTGCAGCTTGTTCTGCAAATGATGTCAACAGCTCGTGTATTCATTCAAAAACATCTTTATTGCCTCAGTAGTTTAGTATGCATGCGAGTCACTCTAGCTAACTAGGCCTTATAGGGGAAAGAGCTTCCTCTGTTTCCACAGTGGAGCTTTCTGTGGAAATATTAACAGCTGTAGTCAGAAAAGCTGGCAAGCGACATCATGCCTCTTGTTCTTTATTAAAGCTAAGGGCCAAATTAGGCAGTAAGCACCTGCAAAGTTTACTTCTCTGTAGGGAAGCACAAAGTCAGGAATGGAAGCATAATCTGTCTCCTGCTTGCCACTACTAGTGCGCCATAACTGCTTTACTTCAATTGATTTTTCTTGTGTGAGAGAGAGCTCATTCAAAGCAACGGTTAAAGAAAAAGCAGCAAAGGGAGGAAAGGATGAAGGCTCCTTTCTGGATCTTGGATCAGTTACTTTTTTAACAACAGTGCCCCAAATCCCCCAGGCTGTTTGGCTAGCTGTGGGAGTCTGGGAGCTGTAGTTTTAAAACAACACTAATTATTCCAATCTCTGGCCCCCTCTTAGCTTCCATTACTTCACTGCAAAGTGTGCCCTTTCTCTGAGTATTTGCGGCTGATCTACTTGGGTTCTAGATTTGACTCTGTTAATATCTTAAATAGCCTTAATAAATCTGTGAAGAAATTGATCAACTATTTAACTCTCTTTCCCTGTGACATTACTTTGGTTTATTGCATGCTTAGTAGCAGCCAGTATTTTAAAATATGCCAGTTTCAAGTCTTTATGAAGAAAAAAAACCATATTTGAGTCAGGCCATCATTTTAGTTGATTGTTCCTCGAGGTCCATTGTAGTTTCCATCTCGCCTCCTCCTGACCTTTTTATCCTTCAGCAATACAAGGCAGACCACTGATTCCCATTTTGTAGGAGAATAAACACACCATTCGAGATGAGCCACAGTCATCTGACTGAAGAGGCAAATAGGTTGACTGGGACGAGGGCCTTGCCTGTACCAGCCAAAGGTCCTATACTATATGCATCTGAGGAAGTTGCCGTTCTGGACCCCCCTGTGAAAATGGAAATTCATAAATATTCAATCCCCATCGGCTTGGATGGCTACGCACGCCATTTTAACCCTTCCCGTTTGCTAGTCCTCTACCGCCAAAAATTCTGTTTCTCCCATCCCTATTCTGGTACCATCCTGTTCAAGTGATGCACATCCCAAATTCTGGTTCTGGTGTGAGCAGTCTGGATTACATCTGCCATATTCTGCACCAGAACCAGAGTTTAACAGCCTTAAACTGCATTTTTAAAGCTTACCTGTTCCTTTCTTTATCTTTCTTTAAAAAAAACACACACACACACACACAACAGGTTGTACTTTCTATAAGAATGACAGGTTAAAAGTAATTGCACTTTTATTAAAAAATAGAACCTATGAATGGTACCTGAAGTTCCTATTAGCAGATAACAATAGAAAAATTACTGAGGAAGTTGCAAAGTTCATTATGTCTGCCATCAAGACCCGGAAAATAATGTGCCACAAAAGTTAAGAGCAAAGTAAATGTTTTGGACAAAACCCTTGTGGAAAAAGGGTAACATGGTTTTCTGATGCTGCAATTACCGTAAGTATGTATATGTGTATATATATATATATATATATATATATATATATATTTGGGAGTTGTTTTAAACATGCTATTTAGTGGAATCCATTGTACAAATGTAATATTGTATTTTATATGTTTGCCCAAATATTTTATGTTTTTATGTTTACTGATTTATTTTTTATGTTTGCCTTCGGTCTGTTGACTGCAATAAAGGCTATTGTACTGTATTGTTAAAAAACAAACACAACCCAAGTTGGAAAAGACTCCTTGCCCCCAATATATCACAATTTCCAGAAATTTTACATCTCTAGACAAGATGTCAAATTTCTGGTTCAGCAGTAGAGAACCTGTAGCTCTAAGGTTAGATGCAGTTCTTGAATTAATTTCAGAAGCGTTCTGCTAGTTATCAGTTCTGTCAAAAGAAATCTTTCCTTCTCCCAGTAACCTTCTGAAGGAAGAAGAAGCGGAGAGAGAGTAGGGATTGTCAGAAGAATAAGGCAAAGGGGGGAAAAATAGTGGCAAAATAGAGATATAAAGGAACAATTTTTGGTTCTGACTTCACCCACTCCTGACTTCAATCCCACTTGCTACACCCATGTGGGATTGCAGCTTCTGGTGGAAGAATGGTTTCCAGCTTATTAGCTGCTATTTGTAGGAAAACATCATAGTGCAGTTCTTTAAGTTATTAGATTTTATGGTGGGAGGAGACATGGAACAGAAGAGGAAGACGTTTGTGGTAGCAACTTTCAGCAGGAACCTCACAAACACATAATGTCTAGAATTAGCCCTGGACCCTGGTGTGAATGCTCTGCTATTTGCCATTGATAATTTAATTAGTCTGTCATGATAATTTTCAGTAAAATCTAGTTTCAGAATGGAATCAGGAAAAGGAGGAAAGGCCGAGGGAGGTAGGCTGAGACTAAAACCTACCGATATTATTTATGAACATCTTGTCAAGCTATAAACTGTCTATAAAATAAATCCATAGCAATAAAGCTGGACTATTTCTCCCTTCCAGCACTGGAGGCACATCTTGGGGGCAGGATGGAGGAGGAGGTACCTCATTACACAGGGTTTGCTGGGCAGCTAAACTAATCTGAATGGCACTATTATATTGCTCTCCAGAAGTTGTGGACTATGAAATTCAATCTGAAGTATTTTTAATGAGCATTCTGAACCTCTCTTCAGCCCCTGTGAAGAAACAAGGGACATAGTGTGTTTCTGAGTTGCTTGGAGGCCAAGGGGACACACTTTATTCAGTGCATGCAAGAAATGTTGGGAGAGAAACAATATTACACCAATCCTTTGTTTAATTTGCATATGACTATTATGAAATTAGCCAGGGGGGAGGGAGAGAATCCTATTTTTTAAAATGAGTTGGGTGAAATTCTATAAGTGCCTTCCTGGAGCTTAGCAAGTTTGATGTCTGTTGAGTTACAAAAAGCAATTTATCTGGTCCTGCTGAGTATCACAGTGGTTACTTTTGTGCTCTTTCCACAAGGACCAGCCTTGCTGTTAGATAAGCAAGCAAGCCCGCCTCCTGGTGCCAGTGTTTGAAGCACTATTAAGTTTGTCACTTAGGCTGCATCTGCACTGCAGAAGTAATCTAGTTGGACACTGTTTTTACTGCCGTGGCTATATATTATGAAATTCTGGCATTTGTACTTTTGTGAGACATTTAGCCTTCTTGGACAGAGCTCTGGTGCCACAACAAACTACAGTTCCCAGAATTCCATAGCAGTGAGCTATTGCAATTAAAGTGGGGTCAAACTGGATTATTTTTGCAGTGCAGATGCAGCCTTATTAATTGATGATGATATTTTCCAAGTTGTCTTCCATCACTTTTGCTATTTTGCAATGTGAGAACTATTCATGGTGGGTAAACTTTCCTCAGTTCACTTTTTCTGACCTTTGGCAGGACAAAAGCTTTCCAAGAGGGCTTACCACAAAACAAGGTTCAGGAGAACTCACTCCTAACTTTGCGTATTGCTTCTGTCAAGCAAAGGTACCCTTGGGAAGCAGGCAAAAAAGAGGAGAGGACAGGGTTATCTGCTTACTGCAGGAGTAGGGGAAGTGTGGCCGTAAACTATTTGTAGCCTCAAGAATAAAAAAAATATTTTTAACATATATATATATATATATATATATATATATTTGTTCCAAAATGCCCTCTCGGGGATGTGGAAACAATTTCCAACCATGTTTTGATGTCCCCTAGGATCACAACATTGTTTTATAAATCCCCCCCCCCAATTTCTTTTTGCCCCATAATGCCCACTAGGGACCCAGGAAAGCCCCAAAACACTTTGGAGATGTTTCAGTGTCCTGTAGAGAGCATTTGGGGCAGGAATTTATATATACAGTTGTTGCTTCCAATTCGTGGAGGGTCTGGAATGGAAATGCAAAAATGGCAGCTCGCAAATAGTCTAGCCCCAGTGAAAATAACGGTGTGTGCAGGCGCGTGCTGCCATTTTATCTATAGTCACTTGTCCCTCCCATGAAGAGCAGGACCACAGACTCGAAGTCCGTGAACGGGGTGGGACAACTGTATTTGTAACTCTCCAGGGTTTCTTGGGGGGAACTAATTCACCAGTTAATAACAAATGTAGCAGAACATCCATTTTAATCAGCCTCTTCTTTATTAAAAGGGCATGTTAAAGAGTAAAGCACACATGACTCTGACTATAGTGTAAGAAGATTGTTTATTGAATGAGAATCTCTTTAGAATCAAACAAATGTTATTAAAATCCATTCTCTAGTGAAAGAAGAATAATCATATAGCACTTGTTCCAAGTGGACTTTGGGATGGGGTGTGGAAAATTTATTCTAGCGGAAATGACTAGCAGATGTAAAGAACATGTAATATATACTTTAGGTGACATTCCTAAATACATATGCAGAGCCCAGTTGAACACAGTGGGGTGTACTTCTGAGTTATCCACAAATATCCATATTCATTCAGATTTTGCAACAAAATCTAAATATGTATATAAAGATAAAACATTCTAAACCCAATTCAAAAGACAGGAAAGGTGCAATCCTATATATGTCTGTTCAGAAATAATCCCACCAAATAGGATTTACCCTCAGGTCCATGTGCATATAGGATTGCTTCTTAAATGATAGACATTTTCAGGTAATAATTTCATTTGTGATAATTGGAATAACATTAAAATACCATTGAGTGCATTAAAGTACATAAAAGAGTGCATTAAAACAATGTTATTTATTTCCTTTGTGGTGTTGGTACAAAATACTTTATTTCTGTTTGGTTTTATTTCTGTCCTCTTCAACAAATGACTTTAGGAATGTAGCTAAATACTGTACTTTGAGTGCTGGTATTAATTGTTGTTTTAAATATAAATTATGCTTAGGATCAGGGTTGGAAAAATATTTCTGATAACCAAGTGATTGAAGTCCCGTATTTTTCGGCATATAAGACGCTCCCAATTTTAAAGGAGGAAAATCTAGAAAAAAAAGATTCTTAACCAAATACTGTAGTAAAATATTTTATATCAACTGTATAAAGTTAACAGCAGTTTAAGAACAATTTTAAGTTGTAAATGTAAATTTAAGCCAGCAGCAGGGCCAGGTATTGCACAAATTCCCTGCCCAACTTTCTTGCAAGTCTCCTGTCGCCTTATGGTGACTCCATGAATTTCTTAGGGATTTCTTAGGCAAGAAAGACTCGAGAAGTGGTTTTGCCAGTTCCTTCCTCTGAAATACAGCCTGCAGCACCTGGGATTCTTTGGCGGTCTCTCATCCAAGGACTATCCAGGGCTGACCCTGCTTAGATTCCAAGATCAGATGGACTGGTACCTTTGGAGTTTTTAGGCCATTGTCTTATGGAGTAATTTATGGCTTATTTTGACCCTACCATGAGGGTTTTCTTGTAAGATTTCTTCAAGGGTTTTTTTTTTGCCATTTCCATCCTCTGCACCCTCTGAGGCTGAGACAGTGTAACTTGGCCAGGGTACTACCGTAATCCAGTGCCTTGGAGTAATTTCTGGATCATTTGGATCCTACCATGAGCGTTTTCCTGGCAGATTTCCTCAGAGGAGGGAGTTTGCCATTTCCACCCTCTGAGGCTGAGACAGTGTAACTTGGCCAGGGTACTAATCCAGTTCCTTGGAGTAATTTCTGGATCATTTGGATCCTACCATGAGCGTTTTCCTGGCAGATTTCCTCAGAGGAGGGAGTTTGCCATTTCCACCCTCTGAGGCTGAGACAGTGTAACTTGGCCAGGGTACGAATCCAGTGCCTTGGAGTAATTTCTGGATCATTTGGATCCTACCATGAGCGTTTTCCTGGCAGATTTCCTCAGAGGAGGGAGTTTGCCATTTCCACCCTCTGAGGCTGAGACAGTGTAACTTGGCCAGGGTACTAATCCAGTGCCTTGGAGTAATTTCTGGATCATTTGGATCCTACCATGAGCGTTTTCCTGGCAGATTTCCTCAGAGGAGGGAGTTTGCCATTTGCACCCTCTGAGGCTGAGACAGTGTAACTTGGCCAGGGTACTAATCCAGTGCCTTGGAGTAATTTCTGGATCATTTGGATCCTACCATGAGGGTTTTCCTGGCAGATTTCTTCAGAGGAGGGAGTTTGCCATTTCCACCCTCTGAGGCTGAGACAGTGTAACTTGGCCAGGGTACTAATCCAGTGCCTTGGAGTAATTTCTGGCTCATTTTGATCCTACCATGAGCGTTTTCCTGGCAGATTTCCTCAGAGGAGGGAGTTTGCCATTTCCACCCTCTGAGGCTGAGACAGTGTAACTTGGCCAGGGTACGAATCCAGTGCCTTGGAGTAATTTCTGGATCATTTGGATCCTACCATGAGCGTTTTCCTGGCAGATTTCCTCAGAGGAGGGAGTTTGCCATTTGCACCCTCTGAGGCTGAGACAGTGTAACTTGGCCAGGGTACGAATCCAGTGCCTTGGAGTAATTTCTGGATCATTTGGATCCTACCATGAGCGTTTTCCTGGCAGATTTCCTCAGAGGAGGGAGTTTGCAATTTGCACCCTCTGAGGCTGAGACAGTGTAACTTGGCCAGGGTACTAATCCAGTGCCTTGGAGTAATTTCTCAATCATTTGGATCCTACCATGAGCGTTTTCCTGGCAGATTTCCTCAGAGGAGGGAGTTTGCAATTTGCACCCTCTGAGGCTGAGACAGTGTAACTTGGCCAGGGTACTAATCCAGTGCCTTGGAGTAATTTCTGGATCATTTGGATCCTACCATGAGCGTCTTCCTGGCAGATTTCTTCAGAGGAGGGAGTTTGCCATTTCCACCCTCTGAGGCTGAGACAGTGTAACTTGGCCAGGGTACTAATCCAGTGCCTTGGAGTAATTTCTGGATCATTTGGATCCTACCATGAGCGTTTTCCTGGCAGATTTCTTCAGAGGAGGGAGTTTGCAATTTGCACCCTCTGAGGCTGAGACAGTGTAACTTGGCCAGGGTACTAATCCAGTGCCTTGGAGTAATTTCTGGATTATTTGGATCCTACCATGAGCGTTTTCCTGGCAGATTTCCTCAGAGGAGGGAGTTTGCCATTTGCACCCTCTGAGGCTGAGACAGTGTAACTTGGCCAGGGTACTAATCCAGTGCCTTGGAGTAATTTCTGGATCATTTGGATCCTACCATGAGCGTTTTCCTGGCAGATTTCTTCAGAGGAGGGAGTTTGCAATTTGCACCCTCTGAGGCTGAGACAGTGTAACTTGGCCAGGGTACTAATCCAGTGCCTTGGAGTAATTTCTGGATTATTTGGATCCTACCATGAGCGTTTTCCTGGCAGATTTCCTCAGAGGAGGGAGTTTGCAATTTGCACCCTCTGAGGCTGAGACAGTGTAACTTGGCCAGGGTACTAATCCAGTGCCTTGGAGTAATTTCTTTCCACCCCCGTCCTGGGTGCTCCAATGGACTCTTCCTGGGATGGGAGGATGTCCTCTGACCCCAGGAAGACTCCATTGAAGCACCCAGGATGGGGGTGGAAAGAGGAGGAGCACATTCAACTAGCCAGGAAAAGAGGACTCTTTCCACCCCCATCCTGGCTGCTCCAATGGGCTCTTCCTGGGATGGGAGGAGCCCACTGGAGCACCGAGGCTCAGGCTGAAATGAGGCCTACTTTTAGCCTAGGCCTCGGCAGTTTGCCCTCAGCTTTTATATTCACTTCATTAGGCGCAGCAACTTCCCCACCCTCGTTTTGGGGAAGAAAAAGTGCGTCTTATATGCCGAAAAATACGGTAGATATAGCAGACACAGATAAGAAAGGTATTGAAGATATTGACAGTTGTACTTGTTCACCACTGGCATACTGTTTTAGATAATTTTATCTTTTTCTGCTTGTCCTGAGAAGAAAGATTAATACTTAAGCTTCCATGTCTGGTCAATTTCCATCTTATTTTGGCAACTCAAAAAAACTAAATATGGACTAAACGAAATATAGACAGTTTCCTCCAGCTCTTCTTATTGAGTCTGTGAAAGCAAGCTCACTTTAACTATAGTCCAAAGCACACTGCAGAAAAAAAATCCAGTTTGGAAACCACTTTAATTGCCCTGCTCCCGTGCTAGTGAATTCTGGGATCTGTAATTTTGTGAGGCATTTAGCCTGTTCTGTCAGAGAGCTGTGGTGCCACAATAAACTACAATTCCCAGGATTCCATAGCACTGAGCCAGGGCCATTAAAGCAGTTTCAGACTTTGTTTTGGACCTATGTCTTTAGGCAGAGAAGAAAGTATGGAATAACGGTGTTCATCCCCTAAAACTAGTTGTGAATCCAAAGCCTTATTTCCCAGAGCAGTAGACCGGCAAACACTATATGGTGCTCTTGAATAGTAAGCTAAGGATGTTGAGCTCACAACTGGCCTTCCAAAGCAGTTCCTTTCCATCACTCTTTCAATAGAGTATTTCAAGTAAAAATTGTAATAAATGCACAATTCAAGCAGAACATCAATTGACATTCACCTTGACATTCAATGGGACTATTGTTTTGGTTTTCTATGAAAATATAATTAATTTTTCATTGTATTGTGCCCCTATTTGTATGTGGAGTAAATCACAAGATGGCTTGAATTTATAAAGAGTTTTTATTTTAATGGACCTTGTGTGTTAACATAAGGTGAACAACCTTTTGTTGTTTGTATTACAGCAAAGAGCTCCGGGGAAGGTTTTGCTAGATGCAGTCTGCAATCATCTGAACCTGGTTGAAGGTGACTATTTTGGCCTTGAATTTCTGGATCATAAAAAGATTACGGTATGTGAAGCATTATTTAGCATCATTAATTTTCCTATGATTTTTAATTACAATTTTCTTTCCTCTTGTATTTTGAAAATATTGGGGAGGAGTTGCTACCCAGTTGCATTTTAAATTCTTCTGATTTATATTTTTCTAATTGAAAATAGAAGTTATAGCTTAGAATTAGACTTACGTGTACATACTTTTGTACATTTCAGAAGTACACACAATCATATCATCTATGTTTGTTGTTATGCGTCTTCAAGTCATTTCCAACTTAACGGTGACCCTAAGTCGAACCTATCATCGGGTTTTCTTGACATGTTTGTTCAGGAGGAAGTTTGCCATTGCCTTCCTCTGAGGCTGAAAGCATGTAACTCACCAAAGTTTACCCAGTGGGTTTCATGTGGGTATCAAGCCCCTGTCTCCAGAGTCATAAGAGATTATCACATGACCCAAAAGGATGGGAGTGAAGCGGGATGCTTCTATCCTTATAGCACGATCATGCAAAGATTATCACATGATGTCATGGAGTTTATTTTAATGAAAAGTGACAGTTCCATGGCACTTCACTGACAGGATAATGACAGGATAAGTGCGACATCATGTGATAATCTTCGCACGCTCACACAATAAGGATGGGAGCATCCCACTTCACTCCCGTCCTTTTGGGCTGTGTGATAATTTCCATAGTCCAACACTCAAACCACTACGCCACACTGGCTGCCCCCACCTGTATATGATACTGTATAATTGCAGTTTCACGTTCATTTCTTTCCACCTCAAGAAATGTTCAATATCTCTTTTCTCCTCTGCAACTTCGGGTTACTATCATCTATCGTCCCCCTGGTTCAGCTTCTCAGTTTTTCACAGATTTCGAGTCTTGGCTGACATTTTTTCTTTCAGATACTGTCCCCTCCTTGATTTTAGGTGACTTTAACATCCACCTGGATGATCCCAAGAATTCTTCAACCTCTCGCTTTAGCTCTCTCTTAGCTTCTTTCAGCCTCCAGCCACATTCTAATGCTCCAACCCATTCTCTTGGTCACTGCCTTGACCTAGTTCTCTCCGCCAAGTGTGTCATCTCCGACTACTTGGCCTCTGCCTTTCCACTATCTGATCATCACCTACTTTCCTTTACTCTTACCTACATCCCACCTCCCCGCCATACCGTTCTCCGCCAGTTCCGTCATCTTCATTCTCTCAATCTTAATAATTTCACTCAGTCCTTAGACTCATCCTTTGTTTCACTCAATCTTGGGGACTCTGCTGACTCAGCTATGTCTTTATTGAATTCTACTCTCTCCTCAACTCTTGACAGCTTTGCCCCAGTATTTATGCGCGTGTCTTCCTCTTCCTCTATGACTAGGCCTCAGCCCTGGATTACTCCCATTGTTAGATTTCTCCGGTCCTGCTCCCGAGCAGCTGAACGTCTTTGGAGAAAGTCCAGGGAGTGGGCCGATTTTATCCATTATAAATTTATTCTGTTATCTTTTTCACGCGCTTTGTCAATGGCAAAACAAGATTACTTTAAATCATTGATCTGCGCCAACGAGAGGCGCCCGCAGCGTTTGTTCTCCTCTTTCAATACACTGTTAAAACCCTCTCCACCTTCTAATTCTCCATTATTTTCTCCCTCCGATTTAGCCAACTATTTCATTACAAAGATCAATACCATTCGTTCTGAGTTAACTCTTCCTGATTTGCCTACTACTACTAATCTTCTCGCCCCCTCCTATTAATAAATTTTCTGTGTTTCCTCCTGTTTCTCTTGAAGAACTTTCTTCGCTGCTGAACTCATCCAAGCCTACCACCTGCTCCCTTGACCCAATTCCTTCTCGTCTTCTAATCTCTATAGCCCCTTCTTTGTTACCCTCCCTCCTCTATATTTTCAATCTTTCTCTCTCTTCGGGTTCCTTCCCCTCGGTCTTCAAACATGCCTTAGTTTCCCCCATTCTGAAAAAAACCCTCTCTTGACCCCTCTTCCTTGGCTAGCTATCGCCCAATTTCTCTTCTTCCTTTTCTTTCTAAGGTGTTGGAACGAGTTGTCTATTCACGCTGTCTCGAGTTTCTTGAAACCAATTCAATTCTGGATCCCTTCCAGTCTGGTTTTCGCCCAGGGCACTCCACAGAGACGGCCCTCACTAAGATCTCTAATGATCTTTTGCGGGCCAAGACAAATGGCCTCTATTCTATCCTTGTTCTTCTTGATCTTTCTGCAGCCTTCGACATCGTGGACCATTGTCTCCTAATGGATGTACTCTCTGACCTTGGTTTTGCGGGCCTTGTTCTCGACTGGTTTTCATCTTACCTGTCAGACAGATCCTTTTCAGTAGTCTCGGGTGGCCAAACCTCATCCCCTGTCCCCTTATCTGTTGGAGTTCCTCAGGGCTCTGTTCTCGGTCCCCTTTTGTTTTCTATATACACACTTTCCCTTGGTAAACTCATCTCTTCATTTGGCTTCTCTTACCATCTGTACGCCGATGATACCCAGCTGTACCTCTCCGTTCCTAAACTCTCATCAGAGCTAGAACAGCAAGTGTCATCTTATTTAACAGCTGTCTCACACTGGATGTGCCATCGGCGTCTGAAGCTCAATATGTCTAAAACTGAGCTTCTCGTTTTCCCACCTAAGCCCACCCTTCACTATACCTTTTCTGTTTTAGTTAACAACATTTCTATTCAGCCAGTCCAGGAAGCCCGCAGTCTTGGTTTCATCTTTGACTCTTCCTTGTCATTTATCCCCCAGATCCAGACTACAGCTAAGGTCTGTAGATTTTTTCTGTATAACATTGCCAAAATCCGCCCATATCTCTCAGCCTCTACTGCAAAAACACTGGTCCATGCCCTAGTGGTATCGCGTCTAGACTACTGTAATCTTCTCCTGGCAGGGCTTCCTCTCTCCCACCTCCACCCATTAATCTCTGTTCAGCATTCAGCTGCACGCATTATTTCACTTGCTCGCCGTTATGATCATGTCTCCCCTCTGTTATCTTCCCTCCACTGGCTCCCTTTTCCTTTCCGCATCAGGTATAAACTTTTGTTACTCACCTTTAAAGCCCTGCATGGGCTGGCTCCTCCTTATTTAACCGATCTCCTCTCTCCCTACATCCCTACCCGCTCTCTTCGTTCTGGCAGTCAAAGTCTCCTGGCTCAACCCAGGATTTCCTCTGCCCAGTCCCGGATCCGTCCATTCTTTCTTGCTGCCCCTCATTCTTGGAACCGTCTTCCTCTGCATGTACGGCTCATCACCTCCCTAACCAGTTTTAAGACTGAATTGAAAACCATATTGTTTAGGGAAGCGTTCTCAGGGATTTTGTGATTGTTATCTGGCTGTTTGATAATCTGGTAATTGTTCTGATAATGTTAATTGTGTTGTGATTTGTTTGATATTTGATCTTTTAATTTTCTTTCCTCTATATGGTAATTTGTTTATCTATTTATTTTATTTTATTTCTTAGAGTGTACGCCGTGGGCAGGCTTTTTTATATTTTTAACTTTTTTACTTTGTACAGTGCTGTGTATAATTACAGCGCTCTAGAAATAAAGTTTAATAATAATAATAATAATAATAATAATAATAATATCTACACATACACATCACATTAGTAGAACAAAAGCTTAAAACCTACAAGTGGTAAAATGAGAGAGAGAGAGAGAGAGATCGGTCCAAAACACACTGCAGAAATAATCCTGTTTGAGACCACTTTAACTGGTTCAGCTGGGATTTGTAGTTTTGAGACATTTAGCCTTCTCTTCCAGAGAACCCTGGTGCTACAATAAACTATAATTCCCAGGATTCCCTAGCACTGAGCCAGGGCAGTTAAAGCAATCTCAAACTGGATTATTTCTGCAGTGTGTTTTGAACGAGAGAGAAAGGAACTAAATCTATATGAGCCATAAAGTTTTGGTCTTGATAAATACTTGCCACACTATGGATTGAGTGGTCTCCATATAGTATGAAATGTCTTTTGTCCAAATTACATCCCAGTAATAACCTTCGTTATGTCTACCCTTTAGTTTCTCTCTGCTAGCAGAGCATTGCTGAAAAAAAGTGGACATTATTTTGTAGCTTGGCAATAATTTGATATATTAACCTTTGACAAGATTAAAATCAGGCATCACTGTTGAGGAGACTCTGGTCAAAGTTGCTTATTACCCTCTTAAGATTATAAATCCCATGCCAAAAATAACAGGATAGGGCCACCTAGTCTTGTGCAGGGTGCCCAAGCATTTGTAGCTTAGTTATATCTTTGGAAATTTGGCAGTGCTCATGTTCTTCATTGTGCCAAATGTGAAGTTCAAAAACAAGACACAGAGTTAACAGAATGCCAAGAAACATCAAGACCTATTTTTTTTAAAAACCACACACACATCTGAAAAATTCTTTATTTTCCCACACTTCAATAATAAATAAATTGTCAAAGGTTTTTGTTGGCTATTCAAATACAGTTTTTTAACACTTGCTTTTCATATCCCGCCATGGAGGAATGATTTATAATTTTTCACATGCTTAAATACAGAATCTTGAAATGAAAGTGTCATTGTCGCTTTGCTCTTGTAGCTCTTCAGCAATGTAATGTTGAAAACATATTGCGGGGGGGGGGGGGGGTACTAAAAGAAACTAATTTAATCCTTTAACCCTCTCCTAGGCATATCCACCCACACCTAACTTTTTTAAAAAGTTATTTTCAGTTGTGACATTTATAGCAAGGTCATGTTTCTGTCTCTGCTAATTAAAATCTCCTCAAGCTCAAACTTAATTTATAACTGTTTCCTTCTTTAAAACAAGTGTTTTGACCTCCAGTAGAAAAATGAGTTTCCCTTTGTATGAAACAAACTTCACAGCCCCCCTCCTTTCTTCCCTTTCTCTCTTTTGGTATTCTCACTTAAGCAAACAATCCTGTACCCATTTGCCTTGGATTAAGGTATATTGGACTTTGTGAGAGTTCTGAATATGCATAGGATTGCATTGCATGCAACCATAGCTGAATGTGACTGTAAATACATTTATCATTATTTTTTGTATATTCACTAATGTTTGCATGGTAAGTCATTGGCAATGCAGTCCTAAGCACATTTATAGAATTAAGTTGGTATGGCATCTTGATATGTCACATAACTATAATCACTGTTAGTCGCTGACAGCCTTTTTATCCATGGTAAAAGGTACAGCCCCTTATTCACCTCCTGAATCTGGAGAACCAACTGTTCACTCAGTTGGTAATGTCTTTGACTTCCTGGTTTGTAAATCACATAGTCAGGCACAGACCCCAAGATTATACGGGATGAGCCATGCAAATGTCCCTGTCCCATGTCACCAGTCTGGTCTCTGGCTCTACCATGATTTCTCCCACTGGATTTCCAAGTCTTTTGTGTAGTTTCTACATTCCAAGATAATCCCAGAAGTGCAGAATGAACTTAATGGAGAGCAGCTATTATCCTAAACCAAGCCATTTCAAAGTTCACATTTTGAATATTTTTGTTATGTATCAAGGGTCATATCTGCATGGGCCAAATACCACACACACACACACACCCACCCTGTGGCAGATAGTCTGGAAAATTAAGGCCCAGTTCCTGGTTCTGATGCAAACTTTCCAGACAACATCCAGCCAGTTCAGCACACTTACACTGTGTTGTTGTTTTTTTTAAGTTATCTTTTGCGCTAGTTCTTCAGGAGTCCTCTGGAGTGAGGATGGGCAGCTGTTTACAGCATATCCCACTGTGCTGCCCACCACCGTGAGTCATTCATCCTGAGGTCAGAACAAGGCACTCAGCCATGTGACTGATTCTGGGCTCCTTGTTTTCTGCCTCTGTGGTAGGCGGTACAGTAGGACATGCATCCAAACACCCACCTGCTGTTGCTCTGGCTTGCCAGGTAACGGGGACTTTGGGGCAGCACTGGTCCCAGAATACTCCAGGCTGCCCCAGAGTATTCTGGGGCATAAAGTAAGCAACAAGGTCCTGGGGTTGAGACATGATGACACTTTGTACTCACTTTCTTTGGCAAAGAATCAGGAACATTAGGCTACAAAATATGGTAGATACTGGTTAAGAGTCTCCTGGTTAATATAGTGGAAGGTCCTGCATGTGTTGAGAATCAGAATCAGAATCAGAATTTATTTACGGTCTTTGACCAAAATATCACGAAATTATATAAATATTAGCATAAAATCACATGTGTCTCAACATGTAATTCAGTTGTGGTCTACATTGTATAGCTATATTTATTGTTACATTTGCATGGATGATGGTGGTGGTGATGATGATGATGATGATGATGATGATGATGATGATGATTTGTTTGTTTTCAGGTGTGGCTGGATCTTTTGAAACCCATTGTGAAACAAATCAGAAGTACGTATAGACTATTTTCTTATAATTAAAATACATGGACCCAGTTCACACAGTACCTGTCCTGAAGGAAGGGCATGCTTTCTTTCCTACTCACCTTGGCATGCTTGCCTTACCTCCCTGGATTACCATGTGGTAACTTTCTAAAAGGGACTGTATTCATAGCATCTGATCCACGTATCTCCTGATTGCTATTCCAGAATTTTATTTGAGATGTTGACCATGGGCAGTGGGTTCATACATGCTGACATTTCAGTGTATAGGCCCCATTTGGAGGTTGCATGCTTGTGCAAATGTCCAAGGATGTTGGAGGCAGGATAGGTGGGTCAGGTAAGCAAGGAAGGGAGGTGTAATTTCATTGTTTGCCATGTGAATTAGGGCACATGTGTTCCAGTTCAGACCATAGTTTGTTTGATTTGCAGCAGGTGAATCCTGCTTCCTTCTAAACATTGTGCATTGTTTTGTTTTCAGGGTATTAAATGGTATAGTTCCTTTCCTGCAGAATTTTTTCAAAACACAACCAATAAGCTCTTTATTCACATTCATGTCTGACAACTACTGACAACTTTTTGTGTGCTTTCACAAAACAGAATGCACATTGTCTTGTGAATGTTTCATTTGTCCTGGTTAAAATCCTTTAAATATACCTTTAAATGTAGAAAATGTTACAACAATAAAATCATTTCTTACTCTTGAGTGAATTCTGTAAGGTAGGGATGAATGGTGGGAAATGGAGTGGTACTTTCTCTCTCTTTGTGAGCAAAGTGAAAAAAAACAAGAAGCCTGAAAGAATGCAAACTATGTTGTGTGGCAGTTTGCTACTCTAGTCTTACAAGCCTGTCTTCAGAGGTGAGGGTTGAATTTGTTTCAGGTGGTGGCACATATATACATATGTGATTATGTCCCTTCAAGTTGTTTCCAATTTATGACAACCCTAAGGTGACTTTCTTGACAAGATTTGTTCAGAAAGGGTGTGCCTTTACCTCTCTCTGAGGCTGAGAGGGTGTGACTTGTCCAAGGTCACTCAGTGGATTTCCCTGGTTGAACAGGGATTTCAACCTTCATCTCCAGGCACATAGTCCAATACTCCAACCACTACACCATGCTGGTTCTTTATTAGTGGATTACCCCATCAGAAAAAAGATATGCTAATTCCATATAGTGTTTGTTTCTAGCAGGCATCTTCTATTTTTATTCTAAAGTACTGAAGTCCAGGATTCTCCTAGTTAATTTCTCAGATTGTGGAGTGAGCCTCTCCTTGGGATTTCAGGATACCCCAGTTTAAAGGAAAGTGGGGACTTTCTCCCCATCCTAGCTCTAAGGCCTAGATGGGTTAAATGTCCCCTAGTGCACTCTTCACAGTGCATGTGGGCTATTTGAAGAGGCTCAGCATGAGTGCTGAGTCCTTTTCCACTTATCCAGCAGCCTGCCTGCTTTAGGAAGAAGAATTACTGCTGTTACTGATTTTAATTCTTCCTAAGACATGGTGTTCAGAGGCATGCAGAGAGCTTGCAGTTTTGTCTTTTTAAGCCAGTATTCTGATTAGTACTTCAGTAAATAGATGCTCACATCCATTGGCAAACTCCTGTATATACTCGACTGTAAGTAGAAAAATTTATGTCCCCAAATTGATCCTAAAATCCTGGGTTGACTTATATATGGGTCAATATACCAATATTGCTTAGAAAGATCCTAAAACAAGCAAGCCTGATGCCCCACTTTCCATTTAACACCAATTCCTGACCTCCCCAGTCCGTTTTGCAAGACCTTGCTTCCTATGGAAAACACTCTCCAGTTAAATCGACTTGCCGCTGTCTCTGGTCCATTTTGCAAAACCTTGCTTCCTATGGAAAACACTCTCCAGCTAAATCCACTTGCCTCTCTCTGGTCCGTTTTGCAAAACCTGGCTTCCTATGAAAAAAAAACCTGCCTTTAAACCTACTTGCTTCTCTCTCTCTCTCTCTCTCTCTCTCTCTCTCATCTGATTTGCAAGACCTTGATTCCTATGGAAAACATTCTGCCTTTAAATCCATTTGCTTCTCTCTCTACTCTGTTTTGCAAGACCTTTTTTCCTATGGAAAACACTCCGTTTAAATCCACTTGCTTCCCTTCCCAATCTGATGGTGAAACCTTTCCTCCACTTCCCTTCCACTTCTGATGGTGAAACCTGGGAATCGGTGTTTGGTGGTTAGGAAAGGTCCAGAGAAGGAGAAGGGAGGACAGAAGTGGTATTTCCTCCTTTTCATCCTTCTTTATAGCCCCCTAGGTTTTACCCTCAACTTATCCACAGGTCATAGCAAAATCTAGGATTTTGACCCTGAAACCTTCCCTCGCCTTATACATGAGGTTGACTTGTACACAAGTATAAACGGTACATCCACACAATGTTGGCAAAGGTTTCTGCAGGTTTTTTGTTTTGTTTTTTGACAGTGATAGTTGGGGTACAGTGAACAGAGCTGAGGCAGACAGAATTCAGAACATTTGATAAACATTTGGGTAATAAGTAGTTCACTGTGGGGTATAAGCTGACTGAACTCAGTGAGGCTTATTTGAGTATGAACTGGTTCATCTGCTTCTTGCAAAGGATGGGGAAACAAAAACATATACCAAATTGATAGAATAACATCATTGCCCTAAACATTTAGCCTGTAATTAGATTTACTTGCTGTCAGAGGAAATGTTTTTCTCTTGCTTCTGTTTAAGAGTGCAGCCTAGGGCGTTTTGGAAAACAAAATATTGCCACGCTGCTCTGTTAGACTGGACGTTAATTTAATTTAGAAATGAAATTTAGTAAAAAAAATATTGATCATCAATGCTGAATACGTTCCTGGGTGGATACTGAAAGGTCTTCCTGTGTTGTTTAGAAAAGTATTGTGGTAAAAGAATCTTCTGCCACTTTCAAAGTAGTGAAGTGTGTGGGTATCCATTCCTTCTACAGTATTTATATGTGATCGTATGCAAATATTTAATTAAAAATATTTAAAATGTTTTTTTCCTCCTTTCTCTTTCTTAGGACCTAAGCATGTTATTCTAAAATTTGTCGTGAAATTCTTCCCACCTGACCATGCCCAGCTACAAGAGGAGCTAACAAGGTTAGTGTTGCCCTCCATTTTCATATTTTCATTAATGGACTTTATTAAAGGGACATGTACAAGAAATATCCATATAGAATTGCTGTTGAGTTACAAAATGAAACAGATCATGGCAGGGAAGCTGTGGTAGTTGGTTCAATTATTTATTGTTTGTTTGTTTATTATATTAATTTATATTTCACTTTTCTCCCAATAATGGGACTCAAGATGGCTAATAACATTTTACAACAATACAGATTAAAAACACTACAAAAGTTAAATGAAAGCTTAAAATGTACAGTTAAATGAAAATTTTAAATAAATTTAAAATATACAATTAAACAGTCATATATTAAACCAATTAAGAATACTGAAATGCATTCAAAACAGTACAAATTAAAAAAAACTATATACAGACATTTAAAAACTCCAAAACCAGCACCAAACAGCATTAAGAGCCCAACCTCAACAGTCTTTAAAGGCCTGATGGCACAAAAATGTTTTAATCTGCTGCTGGAAGGAGAGCAGGATGGGGCCATCTGTAGGCTTAGTCTAGAGAACAGAAGGTTAAGAGGTGACATGATGGCCCTGTATAAACATTTGAAGGGATGTCATATTGAGACTGAAGCAAGCTTGTTTTTTGCTGCTCCAGAGATTGGGACATGGACCAATGGATTCAAGCTACAGGAAAAGAGATTTCATCTAAACATTAGGAAGAACTTCCTGATGTTAAGAGCTGTTCGACAGTGGAACACACTCCCTTGGAGTGTGGTGGAGTCTCCTTCTTTGGAAGTTTTTAAACAGAGGCTGGATGGCTTTATATCAAGAGTGCTTTGATTGTATCTTTCTGCATGGCAGGGGTTGGACTGGATGGCCCTTGTGGTCTCTTCCATCTCTATGATTCTATGGCCTCTCTGAATAGGGAGTTTGAAAGTCTGGGAGTAGCCACAGAGAAGGCCCTCTACATTGTTCCTACCAAATGAGTCTGAGAAGGTGGTGAGACATAGGACGTTATCACACGGGGTCTAAAGCAGCCCCCTGCCTGCACCATCGCTGCATCATTCTGGATCCTTTGCCCCTGTGATCAGACGACGTCGCAGCAAACCCCGCTCATCCCTGCATCATCCCTGCGCCATCGCTGCATCATTCTGGATCCTTTGCCCCGTGATCAGACAACGTCGCGGCAAACCCCGCCCATCCCTGCATCATCCCTGCGCCATTGCTGCATCATTCCAGCTCTTTGTAATTCCTCTTTCAAAGAGGAATTACGGCTGCACAACCAGAATCATTCCGGTATGGTTCTGGATTGATTCCATGCCGCTTTTCTTGCTGCTTTGAGACCCCTGGTGTGATAACGTCCATTGAGGAGAGCCTCTCCAGGTGATCTTAAAGCCCTAATAGTCTCGTAGAGGGAGCTACAGTCCAGATATTGAGTTCCAGACTGTCTGGTGTTCTATATTAATAAGTGACAGGATTTTGCAGACCCTGAAGCAATATCATGATATCATTACCACAAAAGAGAACTTACCCCTGCCCTCCAATCCTACTGCAAGACTTTATAACTATAAAATCCTTACCATACTTCAAACTCCTTTTTGCCACTTCCATTTCTGTCAGATCTTGGCTCTAGAATGTTGTTTGGTGGTATTGTGTAAGCACCTTCTTTCCATAGCACTTTATTTGCTCTGTATGTATTTCACTTTCATGCCATGTTCTTTTCTGAAAAGGCTGTTTATGAAAACTAAAATGTTAGTAATCAAAAGTGTAGCCCTGAATGAGTGTGTAAATTGCAAATTGTAGTGTTTTTACTGCTATCAAATGGTCTTAGTATTTTCATAACAAGCTTACCAGTGCTCCTCAATATTACAGCAATAACAAAAACATTTCTATACTGCTTATCAGTGCACTTAAGCACTCCCCAAGTGGTTTACAATGCGTACGCTAATTGCCCCCCCACAACCTGGCTACTCATTTTAGTGACCTCGGAAGAATGCAAGCCTGAGTAGACCCTGAGCCCTTGGATGGTATTGAACTTGCAACCTTGCGGTTTGTGAGTGAGTGGCTGCAGTACAGACATTTAACCACTGCACCACCAGTGAGTTTTGAAATTGTGTAACATCAAGTGAGCCTTATCAGTTAGTAACTGGCATTGTTGTTACCAGTATGCATCTCTTTGCAGGTTTATCTACACCAGGGGTAGGCAACCTTTCCCCTTTAAGGGCCGAGGGACTTCAGCTCCCAGAATCCCAGGAGCTATTGGCCAACATGGGACTATTGGCCAACATGGCTGAGGCTTCTGGGAGCTGAAGTCCTTCAGCCCTTAAAGGGGAAAGGTTGCCTACCCCTGATCTACACTGAATCTCCACATCTGATACCCCCTCCCACATTATTTCCCACAACTTAAAATAACCTGCTGCTAAGTAAATTTATATATTAAGAGAAGCTGCAGCAGGGTGGCAGTAGCCTTATGAAAGAAGAATATCTAATTGTGTGTGTTAAGAGAATAAATCAAATAGAAACCTTGCTAGCTGATATTTGGAGGCCCTTGAGGATGTATTCAAAGGAGATGGGGGTGAATGGAAGGTATAGATAGAGTAGTAAGCAGATTTCAAACATTCACATGGCATTCTTTAGGTTTAGGCAACTTCTCAAAGACAAAAAAAATAACATGGAAGCTATCATAGGTTCACTGAAAAATAAATCATACCAAACATATGTGATATGCTTGTAAGAATACATCCATCCATCTCTCTCTCTCCCTCTCTCTCTCTCTCTCTTTGAACTGGAATAAAATGTAGTAGATCTTAAAGTGGAAATTTTAGAGAAAACCCTACCACACAATTTAATTCTATCTTATATCCCCAACAAACATAATGAGATCCTAGCCCAGCAAACCAGGGTGCTAAAATGACTTTAATGCTAGCACAAGGCAGACTCTCTAAGTGTGTGTGTGTATACCAGGGATGAGATGCCACCACAGAAATTACTTTTTCAAGTAATTGAAGATGGATCTCATTTGAAGATCTTAATGCATAGGGAGATTCCCTGTCCTGAAAATGTGTCAACAAATAATTGCGAACATGTCAATTTTACAGCTCTCCTTAATGCTCCAAGAAAATACCAGCTATTTCCTTTCCTTTTCTTTTTGTGTTTCTTCAGGTACTTATTTGCACTGCAGGTAAAGCAGGATTTAGCACAAGGAAGACTAACCTGTAATGACACCAGTGCTGCTCTCTTAATCTCACACATTGTACAGTGTAAGTAAATCTTATTCATCCCCTAACCCCTTTTGAAGAAAATGATGGCAGTTGAGTTCTGGGTGGAAGCTGATTTTCAATTATTTATAAAATAGTTTATGAAATACAACGTAAAATGTCATATAAGAAGGACCCCCTCTTTTTTCATTCTTTTCTACCTAATGTATGTATGATATGTGTTAATAGCAGACATAAAAGCATGTTCAAATATTGTTGTTTGGTGGGAAAGAGCAGAAATTTTCAACAGAGATACTTTGAATAATATTTACAACAGGAGTGGACATGCCAGAAAGACCAAGGATCGTTTATTGGTCTTTCCAACCCTATGCTCTCTGCCCACCACTGTTTTTCCAACCCTGATGTTTCAGGAGCCAATGGTCCTGTGTTTTGAAGAGTGTTGTCATCTCCAGTGATTTCTGCTGAAGGCATCTGAAGAAAGCCTTTTCTCATTGAAGCCAAAACATGTTGGGCTTTTTAAAAACAAACAAACAAACAATTGACCATCTGGCTGCACATGGAGCTTGTCTCCTTACTGTTTTCTGCTTTTAACATGCTTTTCAGTACTCTTTTCACCAGTCACTGGGAGGGCTATCTGGGAGTGGTGGAGCAGTTAAGTGCAAAACTACATCACACTAGACGTATTTTCCAACCCAAATTATTTCAGATGAATTAAACCCTCAGGGATTAGTGAAGGGTGTCCAGGGAGACCTGAGACCCAGAGGAAAGCTACATGGGTTGCATGCAGCCCATAGGCCACACAGTTCCCCCCACCCCAGATATAGCGTCTTGGTGTAGACATCAGACTATTTTACAGAACCATGTTCTTGTTTCAATTCATGGTCATTAACCTTTTCTAGTAGGTGTCAGATGATAGAAGCAAGAGTCATACAAGCACAACCTCTTATGTTTGTAGGCATTTTAAAGTGGCTACACTCCCTACTTTGTACTAAGGCAAGTAACTCTGCTAATGGGACGCTAGCTATTCAGGAGTTGGGTTAAGTAGATCAGAGAAAAAGAAGAGGCATAGTATCATGCATGCCATGCATGAGTTCTCTAAACCAAGCAGTTTAAGGAGGGAATACAGTTGCCATGTAGACATGTCATCTCAAACATCTGAATATATTGAACTCTCATCTTCTGTCCTGGTTTCATAATACAACACTACATTTGAAAAATTCAGATGAGAACTTTAGTCTTACAGTTAGTTGACTAGAGCTCTGAAAATCCCTTACTGGAGGTAAATAATAATAACAACAACAACAACAGCAGCAACAACAATAAATATGAGGGAATGTTTTAATTCATTTGTTTGATTTAATGTTGTAACCCTCCTCGATTGTTGTGCAGAGGGGCGGGCTATAAATTAATAATAATAATAATAATAATAATAATAATAATAATAATAATTTATTTGTAACCTGCCCCTCTGCTTGCCAATCAGGGCGGCGTACAGCAAAGTGAAAAAGGCAACAATTAAAATATTCCTTCATCCCACACGCCAACCCTCTCACCCCTTAAAACTGAATTAAACTAGAATAGAATTAAAAACAAGATAGTACAGATAAAATATAGCAGCATGCAGTGGCGGCAAGAGGGGTAGTAGGAGATCACCTCCAGTTTGCTGGGCAGTTATTCCGGGAAGGCCTGCCGGAAGAGATCCGTCTTTACTGCCTTTTTAAAGGCAGCAAGAGTAGTGATGAGACAGATCTCGTATGGCAGGCCATTCCATAGTCTGGGAGCAGTCGCAGAAAAGGCCCTCTGGGCGGTCTGCAAAAGCCTAGTCTTCATAGCAGGTTCCTCCTAGAGGACCGAAGTGCGCGGGGGGGAATCATACGGGAGAGCGGTCCCTGAGATAAGATGGCCCCAAGCCATGTAGGGCTTTAAAGGTTAACACCAACACCTTGTACTGGGCCTGGAAACTAATCGGCAGCCAGTGGAGGGATTTGAGTACAGGTGTTATAGGCTCCTTCCCAGATGTTCCAGTAATTAACCTGGCTGCCATATTTTGTACCAATTGAAGTTTCCGGGTTAGGCACAAGGGTAGCCCCATGTAGAGTGCATTGCAGTAATCCAGACGTGAGGTTACCAGAGCATGTACCACAGTTTCCAGATCCCTCATATCCAGATAAGGGCGCAGTCGGCATATCAGCCGAAGCTGATAACAGGCACTCCTGACCGCCGCATTCACCTGACTAGTCATGTGAAGCGACGAATCAAGGAGCACCCCCAAGCTGCGAACACAGTCCTTAGAGGAGAGTGTGACTCCATCCAGGACTGGAAACTGTATTCCCAAATCTGATTTCGGGCCCGTGACTGTCAGTACCTCCGTTTTGTCTGGATTTAGTTTCAATCTGTTTTTCCTCATCCAATCCATTACCACTCTTAGACAGTCATTAAGAGGAGAGATACCATCTGAAGTCTGAGCCAATGATCTGGTCATGGAGAAATATATCTGGGTGTCATCAGCGTACTGAAGTCACCATGCTCCATGCCTCTGAATGATCTCACCCAGCAGATTCATAGAGATGTTGAACAACAACAGGGACAGGATGGCGCCCTGAGGGATGCCACAGTTAAGCTCAATTTTGGAGGAGCAACTGTCCCCGAGCCTCACCCTCTGGGATCTGCCCGAGAGGAAGGAACAGAACCATTGCAAAGCAGTGCCTCCAATTCCTAACTTTCTCAGACGATCCAAGAGGATGGAGTGATCTGTTGTGTCAAAAGCTGCTGAGAGATCCAAGAGCACCAGCAGGGTCACACTACCCCTGTCGATGCCCAAGTGGAGGTCATCGGTCAGAGCAACCATGGCAGTCTCTACTCCATATCCTGTCCTGAAGCCGGTTTGAAATGGATCGAGATAATCGGTTTCATCCAAGACAGCTTGGAGCTGGGAAGCAACTGCCCTCTTGATCACCTTGCTTAAAAAAGGTAGCAAGGAGACTGGTCTGTAATTGTTTCTATCCAGGGGGTCTAGGGAAGGTTTTTTCAGTAGTAGCCTGACGGCCACCTCCTTCAAACATGATGGTATAGTGCCTTCTCTGAACGACGCATTGATTGTATCCCATAGGAATACTCTCAATGCATCCCGTTCCCCCCAGACGACCAGCCAAGATGGACATGGATCGAGGGGGCATGTCGTCTTCCTCGTTTTTCCAAGGAGCTTGTCCACATCATTGGTACTCACAGATTGAAACTGATCCAATAAATTGCCATTAACGAAGTTGCTGGACACCTCATCTACGGATTCTGTCAAAACAATGGCATCCAAGTCGGCTCTTATCCGAGAGATTTATCTGCAAAGTAGATGTTAAACGCGTCACAGCAGGCTGTCGTTGGGTTAAGTAGGGGGTTTGGCGCCGGGGGAACCTTCATCAATTCCCCCACTACCCTAAACAGCTCTGCTGGATGGGACTCTGCAGACGCAATACGTGCTACGCAGAAAGATCTCTGCGCTGCACGTAATGCCTCCCAATAGGAATCAAGATGCTTCCTATGGCAAGTTCTATCGGATAAGAGTCGAGTCTTCCGCCATTTGCACTCTAATCGTTGTTCAGCTCGCTTCATCCTTCTAAGCTCCTCTGTATACCAGGGCTTACGGTGAGAAGCGAGCTGGAAAGGACGCTTGGGAGCGATTGTGTCAATAATAGCCTTGGTGAGATCGGTGTTCCAAGTATTCACCAAGGCTTCGACAGAATCACCGGTGTCACCAACCATTAAACCCTCTCCGGCTTTCTGGAAACCAATTGGTTCCATTAGCCTTCGAGGGCGAACCATTTTAATGGGTCCACCACCCCCGGGGGGCAAATAGTGGCCTTTAGCTCCATCTTGACCAGGAAATGAACCGTCCATGACAATGCGGAGGCTTTTGTAATCACCACCCACAGATATTCCTGTTCCGTACTGAAAACCCCATTGAGGGTATGACCAGCACAGTACCTGGGCCCGTCAACCAATTGGGATAGGCCCATGTTTGTCATGGTCTCCATGAACTCCCGAGCTGCACCTGCTAGGTTAGACAAGCCAATCTTGAGGGGAATGTTGAAGTCGCCCAGAACCAGAAGCCTGGGCGACTCCAGCAACAGCTCTGAGACCAGCGAGGTCAGCTCGGTTAGGGAGTCTGTTAAGCAACGGGGTGGCCGGTATACCAACAGAATCCCTAAAATATCCCTGGTTTTCAGGCTAAGGTACATACACTTGATGTAGGTTGTTTTCCAGATAGGCTTCCTGGTCAAGGTTAGGGTGTTTCTATGAACCAAGGCCACACCGCCCGCCCCCCACCCACTTTCCCTTATCTGCTCACTTACCGTGTACCCAGCCGGGAGGGCCTGTGCCCACGTAGCAGCGCTGGTGTCTCCCAGCCAGGTCTCAGTGAAGCATGCCAGGTCGGCCGCCTCATCCAATAAGAGGTCATAGATAATATGAGTCTTATTTTTAGCCAACCTGGCATTGCAAAGGAGCAGAGTAAGGGTCTGTAGAATGGCTGGTACGCTCTCTGGGAAAGCTCTCTGGTACACTCTGGGAAACAGAGTGTACTGAAGAAGGGATAGGTATTACGCATCGATCCCTTCTTTTGTAACACTTCTTCACTCTGTTACTGCCATACCTTCCCTTCCCCCACACAACACAATGCCCACTCCCAGATCATTCCCGGCTTCATTGTATGATGGCAGAGATGGATGATCCAACTAGATCCCATCCTATAATGAGTAAGCAGTGTCTTAGTTGTTTAAATAACAAATCTGGTGATAACTGTGCTGGCCCAGCCCAGTCCTCCGCGGCCCCAAACACCGCTGTTGCCGGGGGAAGATGGTCCTGGGAGGGGTTTTTATACCCCCCCCCCTCCACTCTCCCTGGTATTGCTGTCACTGCGATTGCAGCCTGGCCGCCCCAGGTGGTGGTAATCAGGACTAGTTCTGGCTCTGGCAGGGCTCTGTCCTCCAGCGGCCAAGACACTGCTGCTGCTGCTGCTGCTGCCGCATGTTGCCGGGCGAAGATGGTCCTAGGAGGGGTTTTTATACCCACTTCCGCTCTCCCCAGTGTTGCTGTCGCTGCGATTGCCGCCTGGCCAGCCCAGTTGGTGGTAATCAGGGCTAGTTCTGGCTCTGGCAGGGCTCTGTCCTCCAGCGGCCAAGACGCTGCCGCCGCCGCATTTTGCCGCACTTGGCTAAGAGCCTGAGGTGCGGCTGGCAGGTCTCTGCTGGGCTGAGAAGAAGGAGGAGGAAGAGTAGAGACTCTTTTTCCCTTAGAGTTTGATCACATCTAGATTGTTTTAATTGTATCAGTTGTCAACAGGTGGCTTTTTTAAAAAGAGAGTTTGCATGTATTCTTATGCTTGGTTAACCCTTCATTAACAGCTAATGCCCCATGTATCCCAGCAGTGACAGTAGGAAAATCGTAAGATTTCTGTGTTAAGTTATTCACCATTCCATTTTCTAGGTATTCTTCAACCATTATGAGCTGTGAATAAGGGCGAGATTACAGGAGTGAGGGCAAAATGAGGGCCTTACCTGCCAAGTTAGAATTATGTCTCTAACCTCTATCATTATCTAGAACTTTAGCTGAACATTTAGAAATATGCTTTAAGAAGCCAAAGAAAAAGGGCCAGCAAAGGTACCAAAGGAAAGTAAACATAGCAGATATGAGTTCTAAATGTGAATGGTATCCTTTCAGTATCTCACTTTCTGTAATGCTAAAAATCTGGACTAATAGAAATTTTATTTGGGAGAGGAGAATTCTTATTTGGAGGCAATGCCCTCATTTTGTTGCCCTCCCCAACTATACCTCTGTATTTGAAATGTAATGTGTGTGTGTGTTTCACTCTTATCCTCTAAATCTAAATCTAGTGAAAAATGAATGTCTTTTGAAATCTGAGGGGAAAACGTGTACCTAAAGTCATAGGAACTAAATTGGCCTCACAAAGTATTATTTATTTATTTATTTATTTAGTATGCAGCCTTTCTGCTGGAGTGGAACCCAAGGTGGTGTACAGAAAAATCAATTAAAATCTACCCATGCAACTTTAAAAATAATTAAAATAATCACTATTAAAACAATATAAAATTATTTTAAAACATACAAAAGTTAAAAAAGCATACACCCCAATAAAAAGCCTCTCTGGCACAGTTACATATTACAAGCCTCCTTAAATAAAAAGGTCTTTGCCAGCTGGTAAAAAGAGAGCAGGGAGGAACCAGCCTAGCCTCCCATGGAAATGTGTTTGAGGATGGTATCAGCCACTTAGAAGGCCCTCTCTCATGTCCTCACCATGTGAGATGATGGTGGTGGTAGGACCAAAAGAAAGCCTCCACTGAACTCTTAAGAGTTCTTGCATGTTCATATGGGGAGATTCGGTATTTCAGATACCCTTGATTAAATAATTAATTAGATAAATCCTGTGATTTTCATTTGTTATGAAAAAGGAACATAGAAGGTGGGTGAAATAAGAATGATTTATCTATTTTTTTAACAGGCAAAAGTTACATGCATTTTTAAAACATTAAAATAGTCTTTGTGACCTGACAAAATTGACCTGATCTCAATTGCAAGACTCTCCTGCAGTGCATCATGCTGTTAAGTACCATTCAAAGCTTGCAAAGTGTGTCAGAAACTTTGGTTGTGCTGCAGCTCAAAACTTTTCCTATATTTTTGATGCTGACATGAAAAAGGTGCCCAGGCAGTTTGAAATCTAGGCTGGGTAGTGACTGAGAAAGATCACATTTACAAGGTTTTAGGTAAACTGTAACAAAGAATCCATCGCTATGCCACTTCCCAAGGAATGAGCAAAGAAAAACCCAGATCTTATTGGGAAACTGAAAAAACAAAAACAAATCAGAACATTCCCATGTTTCTTGCCCATGAGTTATGTTGTATGTATATTAGCTTTTTGGTTTTCAGTAAAATTTAATACTTGTTAGTTAAATGCCAAAGAAAGTAAGATACAACTGAAGTAGTATAGATACCTCCGATCACATAATCTCCAGATCTGATCCCAGGCACCACAGTTTTGAATAGTTACTTTTATTATTATTATTCCCAGAATCCCCTAGAGACATGACTGAGTAAGGATTCTGCAGAGCTGTAGTCTAAAAATAACTTTCCCAAGCCCTGGCAAAAATATGATGAAATGGTCATGAGTGGCATGAGATTCTTTTCTCTGAGAAGCAGAGGACATTTAAATAACCATATTGTTTGGACCCTGTAATGGTGTGAACTTACAAAATTCTTTCTCTTCCTGGCAGAACTCATTTACAATTTGTCAGACCCTGCGCTGAGTCAAGGGACATAGCCAGTTTTTCTCAATCGTCAAAAAGGGAAGCCTCAGAATTTGTAGGGCATGTCATTACTGATATGAAGGAACTATAACTTCAGTGTGTGGTACGCTGACAGAAAATTGTTATCAACCAGTTGTGCATAGAGGGATCTGAGGAGCTCAGATTGGTGAGGGAATTGCTTCTCTGCTTCCTTCATGAGCCATAATCGACAAAAATGATGTGCTTCATCACACCCATTTTTAAAAAATTTGTAACAAATGTCAGACCCAATCCAGAAAAATTAACAATATAGTTACAGAAATATATAAAATAGAGTTATGTACCAACATTAGCAAATCACTATAAATAATATCTATCTCTTCATTCATAGGTAATGTCTGTTATTAGTTGCTTTATTTTGTAATATATGAATATCTGCCAAGCCAAAAATCCAATTGATTAGATGCTGGGCAGCACAGTGGGGTGCATTGTAAATAGCTATCCACCATCACAATGGAGGGCTCTGAATCTTCTGAGAAGATCCAAAGCAAAAAGTGATTTTTTAAAACAGTGTTTTAAGGAGGTATATCTTGGGTCTTGTGCTGAACTGACCAGATGTTGTCTAGGTAGTTTGTACCAGAAACCTTTGTGCTTTCTGACTTGACCTTCAATAATCTTTCCACATCTCTGACAATTACGGCTAGTATTATGGTATCATCTGCATGACTGAGATTGTTGATGTTCTTTCCTCCAATTTTCATACCTTCCTCCAGCCATGTTTAAATAGTTATATAGCCATGTTTAAATATTTGAAGAGATGTCATATTGAAGATGGAACAGGCTTATTTTCTGCTGCTGTAGAGACTAGGGCAGGGGTCATTTTGGAAGGGCCCACGGTGGCTGTGCAGCCGCCGTTGAGCCTTAGGAAGGCCACCCGCTGCGGGCACGGGGGGGGGCCTTTCTAAGGCCCAGGGAGTCGTCCCCCCCCATGTTGGGGGGCCTTCCAAAATGGCGCTCGCATCGTGTGCGCATGCTCGTGTGATGCAGGCACCATTTTGGAAGGCCCCACGGCAGCTGCACAGCCGCCGTTGGGCCCCGCGCTGGGCGAATTCTCCCACCGCGGCCATGGCAGGTGCTTCCCTGGACTTTGGAAAGGCCCCCCTGCGGCAGCTGCGGGCGAATTCACCCACCGCGGGTGCAGGGAGAACTTTCCAAGCCCCAGGGAAGCCCCCGCCGCGGATGCTGCAGGCGAATTCGCCCGCCGCGGGTGCGAGGGGGCCTCTCCCAGGCCCAGGGAAGCCCCCCCGTCGGATGCGCACAATGGAGTCATTGTGCACATGCGCGCACGGGAGGAAGTGCGTGCATGCACCATTCCCCCCCCCCAGCCCCCCGGCAACAAAAGTTGCCAACCCCTGGACTAGGGCATGGAGCAATGGATTCAAACTACAAAAAAGAGAGATCCCACCTAAATCTTAGGAAGAACTTCCTAACTGTAAGAGCTGTTTAAAAGTGGAACATGCTGCCTCAGAGTGTGGTGGAGTCTTTTTCTTTGAAGGTTTTTAAATAGGAGGTGGATGGCCAACTTTCGGGTGTGCTTTGATTGCATGTTCCTTCACGGCCGGGGGTTGGACTGGATATCTCTTCCAACTCTATAATTCTATGAAGATAGAAGATGGGAGATCCTATACCTACTTACAGATTAATTAAAATCAAAGCATGAGATTAGCCTTTCTAGTTAACATCAGTCATTCTAGCCTCATTTCCAGCCTCTGTGCTTTGGATCCTTCATGTGAAATGTCTAGGTCATGAATACAGTGTAATGCTGCCTGTTTCTCACTAGCCCCTTCTGGAAGTTTTATGTCTTAGTGCCCCTCTGAGAATAAGAATCCAGAGAACCTAGAAGTGCATCCAGTTGAACTCAGAAAAGATTGCTGGTAATAAATATACATAGGAATAAGGCACTTTATACGTTTCAATGGAATTTCAATGAGTCCCCTATGTCTAAACCTGCACACCTTTCTACCTTCCCTAGCCGAGATTGGGGATTTTGATGAAACCATTGATCGTGAACACTTAGCTAAGAATAAGTATATACCTCAGCAAGAAGCATTAGAAGACAAAATCATGGAATTTCATCGTAATCATATGTAAGTATTACTATTTCAGTGCCAATATACTGTATGGAATATGAAGCAGGATTTTTGTCCAGAGGGCAAATATGTCCTTTTTATATAAGAAAGTTACAGGAAATGGGGAGGGGGGAGAAGGCAGGGCTTTATAAATGAGGTAGCAAAGAAGAGGGAGCATGACTTACTAACTGTACTGAAAAGATACCAGTATGGTTTTCCAGAAATGGCTTTGGTAGATTAAAAAACAGTTAAAAACAGGGGAAAGAAAATATTACAGTGGCCGAGACCTGAAAGTACAACGGTTGGATCTGTCATAAGAAACAAGGAGGGGATGGATCTTTTTCCTTTTTCCTTTTTTTAAATCTTGGCTGCCTTATTTTTGTTTCTTTTTCACATTTATCTATCTGTTTTGTAAAGGGTCTCTCAAGGCAAGCTGCCTCTATGCTAGTTTAACTACTTATAAATAAAAAAATGATAAAACATTGTGAACCCATTTCTGTCATGGTTCACTCTATAGCATGTGACATACAAAATAATGTTAATTTCTAATTAAAAATCTTGTTCTGTCATTGTTGATTAGAGAGTATATTTCTTATGGCTGCCAGTTGTGAGTTAGTTGTGCTTCCAGTTCCTTTTGTATCCATTGTTTGAATGCAAACAATTACCTTCAGGTATTCCAGTTATTGCAGTGGCAGTATGTCATAAAGCATGCTGAAAGTACTTTTAAAGATGCATACTGTTCCAGGTTATACAAACAATATTACTGTTTTTCGGACCTGTTTTACACTGAGCAGCAAGGTATGTGAATGTAAAAGGAAACAACATCTGCTTTCAAGCAACTATATATACTTGACTACGTTGACCTCATGTATGAGTTAAGGGCAAGTTTGGGGGGCCAGGAAAGGATGAAGCAGAGGAAAATTATGTCAAAGAACTTAAAAAATTCCAGGAGGCATAACTGCTTGGGCTTACCCTAAAGCAGGGGTAGGCAACCTTTCCCCTTTAAGGGCTGAGGGACTTCAGCTCCCAGAATTCCAGGAGCTATTGGCCAACATGGGACTCTTGGCCAACATGGCTGAGGCTTCTGGGAGCTGAAGTCCCTCGGCCCTTAAAGGGGAAAGGTTGTCTACCCCTGCCCTAAAGGCTGGATAGATGAGGAAAGAACTATGGTAGATCATGGGTGTGCAATGTGTCAGGGAGATGACCAGACACAGGCAGGACTAAGAAAATCCACACATATCAAAAAGGATAAAAAGGCAAAGCAAAGAAAATGGAGACCACATTAACAGTTGTTATAGCCCAGGGGTAGGCAACCTTTCCCCTTTAAGGGCCGAGGGACTTCAGCTACCAGAAGCCTCAGCCATGTTGGCCAATAGTCCCATGTTGGCCAATAGCTCCTGGGAGCTGAAGTCCCTCGGCCCTTAAAAGGGAAAGGTTGCCTACCCCTGTTATAGCCTATATAGCCAGTGATTATATTAACGTACTTTAATGTGATAACTTTGCCTGATTTTAACCCTGAAAAGCTGACATGCATACACAGATATCTTATTCAAATCCTTTAAAGCCTGATTCTTCTCAGCACTCCTTTGAGGGGAAATACCAAAGAGTTGCCACCACTGCCATTTTCCAGCTTAGCTATTCAAAAATGTCAGAAGCAGTGCCACAGCAGAGAGTAAAGGGGCTTGGTGCTTCTTTTAGGTGTTCCCAGGACAGAGTAAGCTCTTGCCTTTTGCCATTCTACTCAGAAAAGGGAGATGTCTCTTTTTTTATAAGAGTTATAGTGCAGTACTTACATTGACCCATGGATAATTCAACCCAGTTTTTTGGGGTCAAATTTTTAACTAAAATTTCTAGACTTGTACTTCAGTGTATAAATTAATTCCTCATAGTGCTTTAAGCCTGCTTTATCCTATGTAAAATCAGTTGTCATTCTTTCAGTGGACAAACACCAGCAGAATCAGATTTCCAGCTACTTGAGATTGCCCGTCGTTTGGAAATGTATGGAATCCGCTTGCATCCAGCCAAGGACAGAGAAGGAACTAAGATCAACTTGGCAGTTGCCCATACAGGCATTCTGGTGTTTCAGGTGTGTAATTGGCTCTGTTCATAAATGCCTTGAATCCCATTGTGGGAGAAAGATGAGATATCAATCCTTGAAATAAATAAAAAATTTAAAAAATAAAAATGAATCGGATGCCTTATCTGCACTGTACAAATAATGCAGTTTGACACCTTCAACTGGCATGGCTGCATGCAATGAAATAGTGGGATTTGTAGTTTTGTGAAATACTTAGCATTCTCTGTCTAAAGGTGTGAGTGCCACAATCAACTACAAATCCCAGGATTCTATAGGATGGAGCCATGACAAGTAAAGCAGTGTCAGACTGCATTAATTCTGCACTGCAGATGTAGCCCAAATCACACACAATAGAAATTGGCTCATATCTTCTGTCTCAGGACATCCAGCCTGCTAGAACACTACCAGTAAAACAACATACCTTCTTACACAGGTTTAATATATTTCACTTCTTGGTTGACTTGGACATAATTAAGAAACAAAGGACAATCTGGATCAGATCCACCTGCAAGTATACCATGTAGGACTTTGTGGGAGCAGTGTAGGCAGTTGGAACAACTGCATCAGGATTTCCACATAGAGTGGGCAACAAATCTACATTTGGAAATTGTATACTCCCAAAGGGGAAGAATAATCATGCTACACAGAGGATGAGTGGATGGGGGAATTAATATGAATTTTTAGACCCAATGTCATATTACAGGTGTTGATTATTTTTTTTTAAAGACCTGGCACCAATTTTTAAACGCCTGTCCAGGGGTAATTGCTTTATTATTGACTAGTTGAGCAAAAAGTAGGAATATTTAACTATAACCAAAGTTGATTGTGCCACTGAGAGTGGTTCTGTTTTCTTTGTTTTGTTCAACTAAACAGACATATAAGTGTACTATTAACAGATTGTGGATGAAAGTGATTTTTTTACAAATGAATTTTATAAATGAGTAGCTGTTCAATACCATTTTTCCCTTATTATTGTGATTTATCTCCCCTAGGGTCACACCAAGATCAATGCCTTCAACTGGGCTAAAGTTCGAAAACTGAGCTTTAAGAGGAAACGTTTTCTTATTAAGCTGCGGCCAGATGTAAATGTAAGTTCATTGAATGGCAAAAGGCAATTTAAAGTGGCTCTGCTCCATAGTAAAACATTTCACTGTTCAGACATTCAACAGAATTTTAAAATCACCCTTCAGCTTTTTCCATACTAGGTGATGTAACCCATCTTCTTTTCATTTTTTTCATAGAAATGTAAGCCTATGTTCTGTCTCATCCCATTGGACTATAACTTAGGAGTAGATCCTTGTCTTCTCTTGGGAGACAAATCATATTCCAGGTCCCGTGCACACCTGGCAAGCTCCCTTTCTGTGTTTGTTAGATTACAGTTGCTGGGTCCATTGGATGTGCTATTTACTAGGGTTATTAAAAAAAAAAAGCTCCACAGTTTTTCTCATCTTTGACAGGAAAGGGCATCTTAATACATTCACAACGCTCTCTAATGGCCAACAGTCATGATATATTATAAATCAGAACTTTCTTAAAGAAAATCTATTTGTGACTAAAACTTGTGGTTATGGTTTTGTTTTGTTTTTGTTCTTTTTTAAAAAAAACTACACACAGAGTAGGTTTTTTGCATATGTTTTTACCCAAACAAATTATTTGGAAAATATCCTGAAGGGTGAAAAATCACCAAAGAATGCACAAAAGCTCTTGCCTTCTCCTACAGCCATCTATTCAGACTACTTGAAATTATTCATTTTCCTTTGTAAACAAAGGTTTACAGCCATATTCCTTACTCTCTCTGTTTGAGGATGATTTTAGTCGTTCCTTTAATATCAGCCTCCCTCCAATTCTTCTTCCACATCTGTCACCACTTGTAACTTTTACAAAATATTTCCCAGTGGATAACACATTACCAGTCCAGGAGAGGAATGACTGAAGGGAAAGGTTTGAAGATGTTCAAGGAGTGAACCTGATGAAAATGTCAATTAGGGAAAAGGTGGAAAACAGAGACAGGAAGGTGAGGTGAGCTCATATTTCAAATCCACTGTAGAAAAGACATTGTCAAATGTCATACCACTGGACTTATATTTCTGCCTCCAAAAATTCCAGCTTTTAAATTCTTACTCAGCTAAAAAAGTTGACAGTAGTTGTCTTTGGCAAGTCACTATTTCTCAACTTTACCTCCTGAATTCCAGGGCAAATTCTCCCCCCTCCCCATGCTCTGTGTACAGAATAACATAGTAAGTGACTCTCACCTATTGCATACCTCTGACTGTTCTGATTTGATAGTTTTTCACCTGATTTTAAAATGTGTAAGTTTCTCTCCTCCCACTTCTCCATCTTTGTCCTCAGCTTACTTCAATTGCTTGAAGGTGTTAATGGGCTTTGGAGTCCTCCTCAGCCTGGACGCTGCCTCCTCCGCTGCCTTGGTGCCTGGAGAGGTGTTCCTGCGGGCTTTTATCCCAGCGTCCTCCAGGCTCCATTGCTGCTGAGGGCTGCCCAGGTGTAGGTGCTAATGGGCTTTGGAGTCCTCCTCAGCCTGGACCCTGCCTCCTCCGCTGCCTTGGTGCCTGGAGAGGTGTTCCTGCGGGCTTTTATCCCAGCGTCCTCCAGGCTCCATTGCTGCTGAGGGCTGCCCAGGTGTAGGTGCTAATGGGCTTTGGAGTCCTCCTCAGCCTGGACGCTGCCTCCTCCGCTGCCTTGGTGCCTGGAGAGGTGTTCCTGCGGGCTTTTATCCCAGCGTCCTCCAGGCTCCATTGCTGCTGAGGGCTGCCCAGGTGTAGGTGCTAATGGGCTTTGGAGTCCTCCTCAGCCTGGACCCTGCCTCCTCCGCTGCCTTGGTGCCTGGAGAGGTGTTCCTGCGGGTAGAGGTTTGGAACTTGCCTCCCTCTCTGCTCGCATCTTCAATTTTGTCCTGGATATTATCTTTTTAATTCTATTGATAATTTGATTATATAATAACTTTTTCCAGTTTTATTGATGACCTATTTTAATTGCATGTTTTAATTTAGTCAGCTGTCTTGAATCCTAGCATTGGGAAAATAGCAACAACAACAATAATGTAGTCACCATCACCACCACCCTGTCCTGAATGCCTGAATAGGACTAGTCTTAGGCTTAGCTCTCACTGAATTGCTAAATCTGTACTTGGGTGATACCATTTCAGATTACAAGTGGGGTCATAATAGGATATTGCCTCATTTAAAATATCTCTGCATAAAAAAAATTGATATCAGGGAGAAGGCTAGATTAAAATGCTAACATCTACTGTTTTCTGTGGAGGAAATTCCTCATCATATGAACACCTGCCTGTAGTGCAAAGTGGTATAACCCAGAAATAGTTTGCTTCATTAGGAACTAGACTTACATTTTTGTATCTTTATACAAAGATACAGGTATGAGAAATATGTAGGCCTCCAGATGCCATTTATTCTTAACTCCTATTATTCCTCATTAGTGTTGTCAGGCTTTCAAAATAGCAATAAGGGACAGTCAAAATGTGTGACAAGTAGGTATGACAGTCAGCAAGTAGCTATCAAGACGTTTGTGTTCTTCCTAAATCCCAAATGAAAGTATTGATTTCAATTAACTTTGTTATGTGTTTCTCTGTAAAATGTATATATTTGTCCACATTTATAAGTTATACAATGCAAACATTTGTACCTTTATTAAGGGTCCACACTGCAAAGTATAGGATGTTTAACATCTTGTTTAGTCTATATAAAATGAAAAGCTTTCCAACCTTCAAATAAGGAATATCACTTGTCGAAGGGACACCTGGCAGTCCAATAAAGGACAAGCTTTCCAGACCTAAAATAAGGGACATCCCATAGAATAAGGGAACCTAGTAACTCTATTCCTCATCACTATGGTGGCAATCACAGTTCAACAGTATCTGGAGATCCACATGTTCCTCCCTTGCCTTAGTTTTTAATATGAAGGACTGATACTTGAGCAGATATTTCCAGCCATCCTTCATAACTTATGAAGTTATTACCCTTCTAAAATATTATGTCACTTCTCCTGTAGCAATCTAGAAAACAAATGTCTGGAGGTTGACATCAAACCCACTTAAAGTGTTTGGGGACGATGAAATAGGTCAGCAACAAAAATGATTAAGCACTACTTTAGGAAACAGAGATAGCCATAGTTGAAGGGCTTCATATTGGATATTCCCATTATAATGACATGTCATAAAAGTTACTGCCCAACATGTGAATAATTCAGCCTTTCAGTAGGATCTTTCTTTTTGTTCCTGGATGCCGCATAGTCTAGGGAAAAAAACCTGAACAACAGAGTAGATGTTTTATTTTTAGAACAAATAATTATAAAAGACATGTGTTTGAACTTCATTGCTTATTTGTAATCAATGCAGTGGAGTTTTCTGTATGCATAGTCTAATGGAAGTGTGTTCAATTTTGGCCATAAAAGTTATGCCCACAAGAGAATTTGGATAGGCTAGAAGGCTTAGAAAGAAGTGTCCATTTTAACTCTGCGTTTGTGTGCAATTAGCATTTTCCTTCATAATTCCAGTGTTTAGCTGTACCTCTTTTCTTTTTCAGAGTAACTTCCAGGACACCCTAGAATTCTTGATGGCCAGTCGAGATTTTTGTAAGGCCTTTTGGAAGATCTGTGTTGAACACCATGCCTTCTTCAGACTGTTTGAGGAACCCAAACCAAAGCCTAAACCTGTTCTGTTTACCAGAGGTTCATCTTTTAGGTTCAGGTAGGTTACAGTTCACTTCAGTGTAAGAATTTATGCTAGGGCTGGGCCCACTCACCTTACTCAGATACTTAGAGGTACTGCCATAATGCTCTTATGTCAACAATGACTAGTTAGTTGCAATAAAAACATGATTCAGTGTGTATCTAACATCCCTTTCACCCAACCTTTTGTGTCTGAGAAGTGCCATTATGGGTTCTGCATTACTAAGTAAGGGTACATGTATATACATAATTATGTATTGTGTAGCTTTCTCATAATGGATTTTGTTTAAGGTTTGCTAATCAGCAAAGTGCAAAATAATGACAACATTATTTTGGAATTGAGCTAGTAGCTGAAAGTGACATTAAGATATTATGGCACATGATCTTTCCTACTTCCCTCTGTTTTAGAGCTGGGGAAATCAGGTGTAGAGAGAAGACAGAGTTTGGCCAGCCCTAGCAACATCCAATAGGGATGGAGCAGGCTCCAGCCAATCAGATTCAAGTTAGAAAGGTGGAAAAGGACAGTTAGAATCAGCTAGTGGCAGTTGAAGTTGAAGTCAGAGTAGGGGTCTATTAGAGAGGGACTGTGAATAGCAGAACTCTAAAAGAGGGTTACTGTTATAAAGTATCTGGGGAGGTACAAAAATGCCTTGGTGGCTGGTATAGGAATAAGTAGTAAAGAGTAGCCAGAGTAGGACAGCGAAGGTCCTGGGGTAATGAAGAGTCATATGATTCTAAAGAGTGGAACTTGATGTGGAGTTAATGTAACTGTAACCAAGTGTAACAAATAAAGCAAAACCAAGACATATTTACCATCTCATACTAATGAGATACTCATACGGATGTGAGAGCTGGACAGTGAAGGAAGCAGACAGAAAGAAAATCAATTCATTTGAAATGTGTTGCTGGAGAAGAGTACTTAGGATACCATGGACAGCCAAGAAGACAAACAGATGGGTTCGTGAACAGATCAGACCAGGGCTCTCCTTGGAAGCAAAGATGATCAAGTTGAGACTATCGTACTTTGACCACATAATAAGAAGGCATGGATCACTAGAAAAAACAATAATGCTAGGAAAGGTAGAAGAAAGAGAGGAAGACCACAAACCATATGGATAGACTCGATCGGGGGGTTATAGGGAAGGGCTTGCAGGATCTGAGCAAGGCAGTGGAAGACAGGGATTCTTGGAGATGTCTCATCCACACGGTCACCATGAGTTGGAACCAACTCGAGGGCAGCTAATGAAACATTGTTCAAGTTATATATCAAACTTTTAACTTTGTTTGAATAAAAGCTTGTCTGTACTCCATGAAAGAAACACTCTACCAACATAATAAAAGAGAGTCTGGGGTTAAGTCCCTGGTGAAAGTTAAAGTAAAGAATTTGTTTTACCCAGTAGTGTCATTGGAATAAAAGGGGTGGTAGAAGTGGGATTGAAAGGCCCATGTTGCTTTCATCAAAGAAAAATTGTTAAAGAAAATAAAAGGTGAACATCACAAGGTTACCCACAAAGTTCCCTAGGGTAGACCCAGGATCCTCAAGACAACTCCCAGACAATTTTTCACCTATAAGTGGCAAGCATGATTCTGACCTGAAACAAGGTGTGCTGAAACCCTCCTGCACCTTGTGTTGTTTTTTCAGTCCATGCTAGTTTCCCTGGAATGAGCAGTGGTGCCCTGTGGTGGGAAGAATGATGGGTGTGTGGGCCCCAGTCTCTGCACTGCTGCCCACAGTTGCTCTGTTTGCTTTGTTAATTTCATCTCGTCAGAATGCCTTAGATGTTTCTGAAAGCCTTTAGGATTAGTTCTAAAAATACCTGCAGGGGATTGTCTCCAGTTAGAAATGCAGTGGACAGGAAAATATATGAGGTCAAGTAAGAAACCCTACTCAACCCATGGTATCTGAGGTTCATTTTTAAAGAATTCAGTCATAAGCAAATGCTAGTCTAGCAAATCATCAGTTTTAGTGCCTCAGAAATACAATAAAGCTATGTTTTCCAGTTTTCATCACTGGAATGAAAATTTGGTCACACTTATGACAGCAGGTATGAGTGACAAGCAGAATGAAAACCAAGGAAGGTAACATCATGAAGTTATTTAAACAGTAGGCCACCAGCTATATAAAGACAAGTTAGACTATAGAATATGGACTACTGAATGGTCACTGATTCACCATCTCAAACCTAGTTCCTTCTTTATACATTGAAAAGTCTTGTGGATGCAATACCTTGTGACATGATAGGATATATATATTATAGTTTATTGAGCAGGAGGGCCTGCTTTATTGGTGTTAGAATGGGAAGTAAAGCATTGCTCATTGTCAAAAAAAATCTGAAACTAAATCTATTTAATTTGAGAAGGCAAAGTAATATGTATTGAAAATGTGAGCGTATTTTTCCCCCAGTAATAACATTTAGATTTCAGTGGATATATCATTGAAGAGTATGAGACAACAATATCACCTTAGTCTTTCATTAATGTAAATTATTTTCAAATTTATTATAAAGATTATTATTGTTGTTTTTAAAAAAACAGAGAGAGGCTTTCTCTTAATTTTATGTAACAATGAAGTTACATCAAGAGCTGTAATCTTACTTTAAAATTTACATGCATACAAATCTGAGTGTATTTATTTATTTATTTATTTATTGAATTTATACCCTGCCTTTCTCCTGAAATGGGATTTAAGTTGGCTTCCACCTTGAATGGTGGGAAGTGAAATTTGGTTGGGATTTAAATCTATTCTGTTTATTAAGGACAGTGTATATGCTATGCATAGTGTACTTTAAGAATGAATTTTTAGATTTTATGGGTATGTATGTGTGTGTTTTAAATTACTTGTGTTCCAGATAAAAGGCAGAATACCAGTTCAAATTAAACACTAAAAAATTGGCATTTCTCTGTGTTTATTCTGCTGTGTCAGCTCTGTGGCTCATCCCCTATATTGCTTTCCTCATTCCTGCCTGTATCTGCAACTTGCCTTGCATGTGATATTTCCTCAGCATTCTGATCTTTCTACGCTTATATTTGGGATAGCTGAGGATGCAGTTTGCCAAGCATGTAATTTGTGGTAACCATTTATGCTGATCACTGCACTTTTCACAGAATATCCTAGAAATTATTCAGTGTCATAATAAAAGTTTGCCTTGGGCATCCTTAACAAGTAAAGGACCATTTTATCAACTGCTGGACTGTTTTAAGTGTAAGAAAATATTTCTAGAATTCAGAATTCTCTTTTGCTTTGATAGACAGGGTTGTTGTTCAGTATACTTTCCATGGGGAATCTCCCATTCCCTTGCCTCTCCTGTTAACCTCCCTGCATCAGGATGGGGGAGGGTGCAAAACTTGTCCTTGAGTGAGTTGTGGGTTGTTATTTTTTCTGATCCCATTAGAGTTTGAACATATTGAGGGTTGGCAGGTAGCATTAGTGATAGAATTTCATATGTACTCTTGTATTTCTTAAGCCCAGTGAAAATTGAAATGTCTCTCCTCACCCACTGAATGGAGCCTACCTACTGATGAACAGAATGTGTTGTTTTTGCTTCTCAGCATCATAGTTTTCTGAAGAAAAAATAGGGGCACATTATATTGGCTGATAATCTGAGTACCTCTTAGATTGGCAATAAATAAATAAATAAATTTGTTGAGACAATTGTTGTCCCAGGCATTTTAAATGTATTTTTAAAATGTTTATGTTCTGTTATTAGCTAAAAATTGGGGAGAGGATGATGCTTACAACTCTTCAGGTGAGAATAGTATCAAATGCCTACATTTTAGGGCTACTTCTGTGTGGGTTCTGCCAATGGTGTGATTCTAGAGGACCAAATTGTCCTTCCCCAGAGCATGGGAACAAAAGGTTCCTTTGCAAGGCTGCAGAAGATGTCTCCTGAGCCCCAAGCCATTGCCAAATGGACAGCTGCTTAGGACAGCTATTAATACTCAGGCGAGGTGGACCACTGATCGTATGTTTTAACTAAGTGCCTTGTCAGTTTTAGCTATATATTTAGCTTGTCACAGCTCACAGTTGTAAACTGCTTAGACATCCCATAGCACGATATGAAGCGGTATATAAATGAAGCTGAAGCTGCTTTGCTTTGTCTTTAAGAGAGTACGTGGATACTCTTGTGAAGAGATTAGTAAGTGAATGACATTAACAATGATTCAATCACCTTTTTAAAAAAAGATTTTGAAAACTGAAATCTTTCTATCACACTACCATACTTGGAACTAAAAAGGCATAAGGGAACCAAGTAGCACTTTTGAGACCAACTGGGAAGAAGAAGCTTTCATAAATACTTCATGCAATTTATGAAGTAGACCATAATCCATGAACGTGTATGCTAGAAATTTCCTTTTTTGTTAGTGTCAAAGGTGCTAATAGATTCCAGAGTAACATGGCTATCTTTTTGAATACGTTTCATACTAATTTCTTCAATGACATCTCTTGTCTGTAGAGACTGAATGATCTTTATCTGAGACTTTAGTAGCACTTTCATTTAGTATTTAAGGAAGCAGCTTCCTAGGAGAAAATGGAAATGGATTTTATCAGTTGACTGATTCTACTGCATTGTACTTAGTGCAGAAGAAGCAAAACAATACCATTGAATAGCCATGAACACTTGCACAACACACAAAATGCTTTATCTTTTCATATTTTATTTATCATTCTTTTAGTTTATTTATCCAAAAGTTACAACTAACTTTTTGAGAGTCATTTCACATATTGCAGATGTCTTGCATATCTTACACCAGTGGTCGGCAACCTACGGCCTGCGGGCCGGTTCCGGCCCAGGTCGCCGGACTTACGGGCCCAGGCAGACCCCTGCCGCCGCCGCCTGGCCGCGTGCACTGCGACCACCATTTTGGTCTCCAAAATGGCGGCCACAATGTGTTTGCGTATGCGCAGGATTACTGCGCATGCGCAAACGCGTCACGGCTGCCATTTTGGAGACCAAAATGGCGGCCGCGGCGCCGGGAGCGTGCGCGGCGCCCGGGAGGAGGCCCGTCCCCGCCGAGAGAATCCTCCCCGGGGGGACCCTCGGTGGCGACGGGCTTCCAGAAGGCCCTTCGCCACTGAGGGAAGCCTCCTCGGGGGAACTCTCGGTGGCGACGGGCTTCCAGGAGGCCCTTCGACACCAAGGGAAGCCTCCTCGGGGGGAACCTCGGTGGCGACAGGCTTCCAGGAGGTTCGTCGCCACCAAGGGAAGCCTCCTCGGGGGGACCCTCGGTGGCGACGGGCTTCCAGGAGGCCCTTCGACACCAAGGGAAGCCTCCTCGGGGGGAACCTCAGTGGCGACAGGCTTCCAGGAGGTCCGTCGCCACCAAGGGAAGCCTCCTCGGGGGGACCCTCGGTGGCGACGGGCTTCCAGGAGGCCCTTCGCCACCGAGGGAAGCCTCTTCAGGGGGACCCTTGGTGGCGATGGGCTTCCAGGAGGTCCATCGCCACCGAGGGAAGTCTCCTCGGGGGGGGGAACCTCGGTGGCGACGGGCCCCCTGGAAGCGCGTCGCCACCGAGGTTCCCCCCGGGGAGGATTCCCTCGGCGGGGACGGGCCTCCTCCCTGGAAGCCCGTCACCACCGAGGTTCCCCCCGGGGAGGATTCCCTCAGCGGGGACGGGCCTCCTGGAAGCCCGTCGCCACCGAGGGAATCCTCCTCGGGGGGACCCTCGGTGGCGACGGGCTTCCAGGGTGAATTCGCCCAAGGATCGGGGTGGGGGGGGCTTGGAGGGACCTTTCCAAGGCCTCCCCGCTCGATCCTGAGGCGAATTCACCCAAGGATTGGGGCGGGGGGCCCTTGGGGGGACCTTTCCAAGGTTCCTCCTCTTGATCCTCGGGTGAATTTACCCCAGGATCAAGGAGAGGCACCTTGGCAACGGTCCTCCAAGGTGCCTTCGCTTGATCCTGAGGCAAATTCGCCAAAGGATCAAGGTGGGGGGGGGCTTGGAACGGCCCCATGGCGGCTGTGAGGGGCAGGCGGGCGGGCGCACGCGCACACACCCACCCCCGGTACAACGGCCCCTGCACCATTTCCCCCCCTCCCCCAGCCCCCCAGCAACAAAGGTCACGGTGGCAGCGTGCGCGGGGGGGTCGCGCACGGTGGCAGAGGGTGCGCGCGCGCATGCGCGCACACCACCATTCCCCCACACACCTTGGCCCAGCCGAGACCTGGGCTACGGGAGACCGGCCCGGGTCTCAAAAAGGTTGCCTGTCCCTGTCTTACACCTTTTGAACACTATTATGTGTGATATATGTCTCTTTTGCGATGTTATACATAGAAAACCTTGATTGATATATTTTTTAAAAAGCTCTTTTTGAAATAATCAACAATGCTTTAAAGCTAGTTATGAGCTTGCTCAAAATTTTAATGTGGCAGAGACTTAATAACATCCAGTACCTGTAACTTAATAGAGTGGAACATGCTCAGTCACTGAATAATGCAATGAAGAGAGTTGGAAAATGAGCTACATATGATGACATTGGCTAATAGCAACTAGAAGATTTCCCCCTTCCCATGAAATTTTCTGAACTAAACCAATTTTAAGAGCAGCACTCTTAAAATTACTTAATTGTTTTTTACTTATCATGAAGGTGATTCCATAGGAATTAGTGGAGGTAGACTCCTCTATGTGTTTAAACAGTTGGCAAAAACCCTAAAAAACAGGAGCCATACTGTTTTTTACACACACATCAACTGTATGGATATCGTAATGCTTTTTTTCCTTGGGAAGAATAACTAATTTTGCCCTTCTGTTCAAATATCCTCTTTTTTTAAAAAAAAGAAACCACTTGGAATTGAATATTACAGTATATTTAACATTATATTTAAGCATAATATGATATATTTTATTTCAAAGTAGCTTGCATGATTAAAATATAATTATATTTATAATTAATTAGTTATAGTTAACTGCTATCTTTCTGTTTCTAAGAGTGGCTGAATAGGCATCCTAATTACCAACTTTTAGGCTCACTGTTTCAGATTATATACATCTGTTAAAGTTTGGACCATATTTAACGCTTGGCTTATCTGAGCTTGAGAGTAACCAATGCAATTATGAAAGCTCTAAAATACAACGTGCAGTGGTGAAATACTACATACATTTGTAAAACTGGAGTGTATAGCAGGCCATGCTGAATGCTACTTGCCATTTGTGTATTTTGACAGTTTTTCTGTTTTAGCAGCTTCAGGCAGAATGGAAACAAAATGGCTTACTGAGCCTCTAGAGAGCCAGCACGCCTGGCCAGAGGGCAGCAGTCAGTTTGCCAGACTACCTGTTGTGAATGCCTACTACAGCACAGTGAACAGCTCTTGGAGAGCATAAGCTCTTGGAGAGCATACAAACTCTTTTCTCTGTTATATAAACTTTTTATGCACAGTTATGAATCAAAGTAGTTGAAATAAGCCAAATCAATCTGGTACTTTTTATGTACATTGTTTTTACACTGGGCATAAAGTCAAATTTGGTATTGTTGTGTGCAAAAGAAATGACTGAGCAGTAACCTGAACATCAGAGCATGTGTCAAGGTTGCCAAGAAGATGCAGCCAAAACACCCTCTCCAGCCAGCCACCCTCTCCCACAGTGAGTGCTCACCGTCCCTGTCTCATGACTACTCCTAGGCATCAGAAATGGACAGAATGACTTGGCTTCATCAGAGGATGCACCTTCATGGGAATCCTGATAATGTAGAATCATAAGTGTCTATAGTAAGAATGCAGAATAAAAGAAGAATGTATTTTTATAAACCTTCTATTTTCAGTAATTTTAATTCTTTGGTTTGCTTGTTTGTGTTTATTTCTTTCCAGTGGCCGAACTCAAAAGCAGGTTCTTGACTATGTTAAAGAAGGAGGACACAAGAAAGTGCAGTTTGAAAGGTTAGAGAGATATTATGATATTCTGTTCATTTGATTTTAAGAGTTTTCTTAGGTTATAAATATGCTTACTCAGTTCCTTCAGCCCAGTGACAGCTACAGGGAAATGGGTGCTGAACTTGGTTTCCATAGTCTGTAAGAGGAAAGCAACATGGTGCACAAAGGAAAATGCTGTGTTTTGTATTTCTCTCTTCCTACACACTTCGATATTGCTTCTTACTCTTCCAGTTGTACAATAGGATGTTTGGGGGTTGGTTTTTTACATTCTGGGAACATTATTTTTATTTACTTACCAGTTAATTATATTGTCCTATGTGCTTTCTGTTTCCGTATGTCAATAACTCACTGTTAACCAAAAAACCTAGCTTCTTGATGATGTCCACCAAAAGTACCTTAAAAATCTATCTCGGAGTTATGCTGTCCATATCCCTAGAAACCTATTTAGATTGCTGATCCTGTGATCCTGAAAATGCAACAGATGGGAGCCTTATTCAGAAACAAAGAAACAGACTTATCTCTGTGTCCAAGTAGGAAGTCAGGAGGTGCTCCCATAGCCCAGTCCCTTAATGTCATGTCTATTATGTTGACACACACACATACACATGCAAACACCAGATTTTCATGTATAGATGTCTGCAGAAGGGAGGGTCTAATCACATACAGCCATTGTGCTGTAAGTGCAAATGACTGGAGGTAAGAACATCTATTTAACATGTTCATCACTGCGGATAGTACAGTCTCACTTCCTTCTTACTTGTCAAGGTCTTTATATGCTAGAATAAAACTATGGTGTATGGAAGGAGAGTTGAAATAACACTTGCCAATGAGCAGTTATCTTCTACCCTGCACCCCACATCTACATATGCATACTTTTCAATTTTTGAACTTTGCTTGGAGAAACATTACTAAATTAATGATAATTTTTCCTTTACTTTAAAAATAAACTAGTGAAAAGCAAATTTATCCCACTAATTGGCACAGTGGATGAGCGGACACAAAGTGTCTTAACAATGAAAGGCTGGAGTCCAGTGTGCTCTTGCCAAATCTCTTTCCAAACTCATCTGGGACAGGGCGAGTTCATTGTTTTTGTTGAACTGTATAATGATTCTAGCAACAAATTTGTGTTCTGCGTCGTCTTTCAGACTCACTGGATGACTTCTGTAGTGCTCTATCCTTTTCCTTTTATGAAAGCTTATATAACTTTCATAAAGTTTATATAACTTTTACTTTTTGTAAAATGCATGTGCTTTTTTCCTCCTCTCCTCAGGAAACACAGCAAGATTCATTCTGTTAGAAGCCTGACAGCAAAGCCTTCCGAACAGCATTCAGAGGTGCCAAAACAAGTCAGTTCTGTTTTATGCTTTTGCAAGTAAAACATTTATAGCCCTTTTTTCTGTTTGCCTGGCGTTGTTCATAGTTTTGCCCAATAATTCACAGCCAAGTGAATAGCAACATTGTGGCTTTAAGCAATATTGTCCTTTCCTCTGGTTTGGAATGAATAGAAAGTGCAGGCATTAGTAAAAGATTTAATAAAATATTGAAGCTGTGTGCCCAGTAAATTCATAATGATGCATTAAATAAATTGTGCATGAATGTATATGTGTATGTATAGCTGTGAGAGCCAGTGTGGTATAGTGGTTTGAATTCCTGCTCAGGGTTTGAATTCCTGCTCAGCCATATAATCCCACTGAATGACCTTGGGCAAGTCACACACTCTCAGCCTCAGAAGAAGGCAAAGGCAAACACTGTGAACACATTTTGCAAAACAAAAAAACAAAAAACAAAAACATGCTGAGATAGTGTCAGTTTAGGGTTGCCTTAAGATGCAAAACGAAGATGCACAACAGTGTATATCTGCATACTTTTGAGAATTAGATAGAAATTAGATTTCTCCCCCCCCCCCTCAGGATTATAGGGAACAGGCTACAGTTTACACAAAATACACTCAGGAACTACAGATAGGTGGCAGCAAAGGTGGTGAAGGGAAGGTAGTAGAAGGCCAGGGGCTACCTGGATCAAATATGGTCATAATGATCCATGTAAGAAATTCTACTCTTGAGGGGGAGAGTAAAACTCAGGAAGACCAGTCTGATAATAATTTATGGTTTAGATCTCCTTCACGGAGCAGTTAAATCTGTGGCCTAGAAGTGACTCAAAGAAAGGGAATGAGTTATTGGTAAAATTCCAGCTTCCTCCAGGTGAAAAACAGAACATCTTACTCAGACAATAATGGTCTTTCTAAGTATTTTGGTGAAAACCTTTCAATTCAGAATGGAGTTCCTACTCAAGATGAGTTGGCTAATAATGTGATTAAATATTTTAAACCATTTAATTTAAAAAAATAATAAATTACATATCAACCAATCTATCAAAAAATCAATTCTGTGACTCCTTTAAATGTGTTTTATGTGATTATTGTTTTGCTCTCACAGGGTCAGTAGCCTTGTCACTTATTTGACCAATGTTTGCACACTATAGTTTTCTGACAATTGGGTCAGCTTCAGTTCTGGTCAGTGATTTTGAGATTCAAATTAGAACAATAGGATGAAATTTTGCAACTTCTTATATGCAGAGTAAATAATTTCATTATCTCCTTTAATTATGGAGGTGAAAACCTGAAACCCCCAAGTCCATTGTGGCACGTTTGTCTTCATTTTTTCATAGGAACATAACTCTTCACCAATTTATCTTAGTGTTGTCTAATGACAGTGTCTCTCAGGGCTCTTAGGTTGAGATATTCTGAAAATACCTCACCTCCTAACTCAAGGGTGGGCAAAGTGCAGCTTAAAAGCCTCTTTTGTGGCCCTTGACTCCTCCAGACTTCCTGGACAACCCTTTTTCTGGCCAAAAAAACCCAAGTGAATTATTTCTCCTGGAAATCTATAGGAACACCAGTTCAACTTTTAAATAGGATGCATCTCCCTGTTCTGTCTAAAATTTAAAAAACACATTTTTAAAACCCATACTTTTTGAAACCAAACACATAGCTTTGTTAGTGTGGATCAATATGCAAAGGGATCTTGTAGCACCTTCGATCCTAACTGAGACCTTGTCTGTACTGGCCAAAAGGCCCATCCACCCCCCTTTCTGACATCATCCTATTTGGATGACGCATGGCCCAAACCCCACTTCTGGTGCTGGTTACCTCAATTTGACCTCAAAAGTTAGCAACCTGTGGTGGACACAACAGGAAGCCCAGAGGGACACAATGGTGCAGACAACTGATGCAATGTTGAAATTGAGGCCAAGGTAACAGTCAAGCAGCTACGGGGCCAGGATGTTCCAGGCTGCTCCTAGAGTATTCTGGCCAGTGTAGTCAAGGTCTGTGAAAGAAGTTGGTAGTATAAGCTTTTGTAGACTTAAGCCTACAACTTTCTCTCTCTTTCTTTCAATCTCAAGGCTGCTATAAGATCTCTTTGTATTTTTGAAACCAGAAATGGACTTGAGGAGCTGGATGTCATTTGTTTTTGGCAGTCCATTCAGCCATCAGAAGGTCTCATTGCAGAAAGACCCAGCACATTCATCTGGCCCTGTCTTTACTGGAGAAGCCAGTAAACTGGGAGTATATTTATAGCTTTGTAGAAAACTGGGAGTATTTATTTATTTATTTATTTACTTATTTATTTTGAGTATTTATACCCTGTTCTTCAGCCACAAAGTCTCTCAGAGTGGCTTACAAATGGTTAATTAGACAGTTCTCTTTCCTCTTTATGTAAATATAAAGCTCCCACCCCATTTTTCTCTCTCTCAGAAGCAATCAATGCAACACAGGAAGTTTATTTTCAAGGTCAGTGGAATGATAAACTCTCCTATAGGCTTGCTTTTTCAACAGGCTTCAAATTTTATTGTGTAGTCCTATCAAAGCTGATAGCAACTTATTCAAAATGGCTTTGTGAAATACTTGCTGTTAGGATTGGTGCTGATTTGTCTCCCTTTCCCTCCCTCCCAGCTTACATCTAATGTCTTCCTTTTTGTCTTCCTTTTTTCTTTCAAGAGCTGTAGTTTTACATATGGAGATGGTGCTGATTCTCCAGCAGCAAAAAATTGCCGGCAGGGAAAGGAGTTGAAAGTGACAGTGGAAGATGGTGGACAGCACATGACCCCTTCCTTGAAAAAGAGCCCTAAGGAAGGCAAGCGGCTCGATGGGACCACAATGGCAGCAATGGAGGAGGAAGAGGATGCCATAAAGGACAGATCACAACACAATAGATCTCAGACGCAGCCACCAAGCACAGGTCCTGCATCCCAAGCTGCTTGTGGCAGTAGCACTTCAATTCCTTTCATTGACTGCAGTGATGTAGATAGCGAGTATGACCTCCTCAGATGGCAAATAACCCGGTCAAATTCCCAAACAAATGACAATTATGAGGGTGATTCGACCAGTGGTGCCTATATTGATTATAGAGGTGGAAATCATAATAGAAATAGATATGGGGATTCCTCCCTCTCCTCTATAAAGGCATCCTACCATGTCACAGAAGACTGTAATGAGGACAGCCCTGCTAGTATATCCTTCTTTGTGGGTGAAAGTCCCAGAATTCCACTACATAGCACTCTGGTTGATGAAATGTTTAGGGGTCCAGATACCCGTAGTCCTTTGGCCAGTCCATTGTCTTGCAGTAAGAGAGGGTCCAGTCCCCACAAGATGATTGGTAGAGCAGGTTCACAGAGCTATATCGCTGAAAATGGACATGACTGCAGGGTTCAGAGTGAAGAGGGTTATTCTCATTCATTCAGCTGCCATGGGTACAGCAAGTGCTCACCAGTCTCACAACGGGCACATCTGCAACATAAGTTGCAGAATGCATGCAACAGATCGGAAACAGATCCCTTCATCTTAAGCCAGGTGTCTTCAACACCAAATCAAGAACGCAGATCAGATAGATACTATAAAGGTGGAATGGCTAAAATGGTTACTTCAGAAGGCAAAAGTATGGCAAATGGTGTGCCAGCTACTAGCCAGTCAAAGCAAAGTCCAGTTATTCAGTCCTTGTATGCTAGAGGCATGATGGACCATATGTCTACCATCCAAATGATGGAAGGGTCTACAAGCAGCGGGACAGAATCTAGTGATTCAGAGTCAGAAATAGTTAATCCTTTCAATCACCCTCTTGTGTTTGGGAATCCCGTAGTGCTGAATACATCTCCTGTATCTAGGAACAAGTCTTCATTTGGCAGTGCCCAGCTAGATGAGGAGGTGGAGGACATGTCTTTGGGTTTCAGTGATGAAGATGGTGTTCATGTCTTCAGTTGCTGAGAAGTCTGAACAGCACTTACAGGAATAGACTTGGCCAGTCAAGTAATCTATTAGAAAAATGTTAAATAAGTTATCTTACTGAAAATAGAGGAGAATCTATTGCTAGAGGTCGTTGTAGTGGTAACAGTAGTTTTCTGGGAAATCTAAGAATGGCAAGTAGATTTGGAAAGACTGGAGTTATGAGTCCTGGTCTAATAATCGTAAGTAGATTTTTGTCATTAACAAAACAAAAAAACAAAAAACATACTCTCATTTCTTGCAGTGCAATCTTCTCATTAGTACTTAGAGGAAATTTCTACTGTTTTCAGTGGGACTTACTTTCAAGTGTGTGTGTTTAGGATTACAGCCTTTGTCATTCCCAAATCAACATGATTTGAGATCATGGTACACAGATGTGCTTTTCTCTCCTTTCGAGGGAGAGCTTGCTATTCAGTGCCTCTGTTTAGAAATAAAATTTGACTCTGCAATCAAAATGCAAAAAGTCTGATATAAAATATCAAATCTAAGCAAATCATTGGCGGGGGAAGCATAGTGAGATCTTTTTGGCACGAATTAATGGTGTGTTTTGATTTTCAGCATTACCAGCTATTTATCAGCTAGAAGTATTAAAATACATTTTTAATTCTATGAGCTGAAATGTCCCGTGTCCCCCCCCCCCTTGTTTGGGCATGCTAAGGAAAGAAAGAGAAGATGGGGAAAAGTGATTTAAAAAAATTAAGAAGGATAGAGTGGTAGAACCAGCCCTTTGAAAAGTAACTCAGGGCCTTTACAGACTGTCAGAAATAATCCAGCTTGAGGCCACTTAAACTATCCTGGCTGTATGCTAGGGAATCATGGGAACTGTAGTTTTTTTTCTGAGACATTGGGCCTTCTCTGTCAGAGAGCTCTGGGGCCACAATAAACTACAATTTCCATGATGCCCTAGCACTGAGCCAGGGCAGTTAAAGTGGTCTCAAGGCCCTCAGTGAAAATATTTCTGCATTAAATATATGTAATCATAATTTATAGAAGTTTGCTACAAGATGACTGAGGGCCTTTGCAAACTGCCAGAAATAGTGCAAATTGAGTCCACTTTAAGGGTTAGGATTAGTGCTAGGGAATCATGGGAATTGTTTTTTTTTTTTCCTGAGACATTGATCCTTCTCTGTCAGAGAGCTCTGGTGTCACAATAAAATACAGTTCCAATGATTCCCTAACCCTAACCCTTAAAGTGGACTCAATTTGCACTATTTCTAGCAGTCTGCAAAGGCCCTGAGTGTAGTGGTTCTTATTGATATGTCTTCTTTTCTGGCATTTTCTTAGCACTAATAATGGTACCCATTTCAAGCAAATACTCCAGTCCAGCAAGGAAGGATGTATGTGCAGAAGAAAGTTTTGCTCATACATCCTGACCAAGATTCCAAAGCATAAATACCTACCTTTATGCTTCTTAGCCTAGTCTAGCCAGGAAAAAGCAAAAGGGCAATGGAACCAGTCACCTGGTAGGGAGCGTAGCAGGATGCTGTATTTAAACTACCTCCACCCCAGCCTACAGTTTGTTGGCATTACTACTGGCTGTGTACAAGCAGGTGCATCCAGTTGTTGTATGTTTCCCCTCTGTGCAGTAGAGAATAGTCATATCAGTATTTTATTTAATAGTTAAATAAATGCAGAATGTGTGTATCTAAAGAAAATATACAGAAGAAATTAATTAAAAAACAAGAATCTCAATTGCAATAAGCCAAGCAGCAAAATAAGCCCATTACCTGTCAAACAGCCTTACTATTTTCATTAAAGGTGATGTACTGAGATAGGTAACAGGTAGATGTAAGTATACTCAAAAAGCATGCATCAGAATTGAATAACCAGGAGCAGGGTTTAGCTGAACAAGTTGATATAACTGTTTATTCATCCACATGGAAGCAGACAGTTTCTAGGACATTAAAAGTTCTGTTGTTGTTGTTATTGCTGCTGCTGCTGTGTGCCTTTAAGACGTTTCCAACTTATGGCAACCCTATTCCAGGGTTTTCTTGGCAGGATTTGCTCACAAGATGTTTGCCAATGTCTTCCTCTGAGGCTGAGAGAAAGTCACACAGTGGGTTTCAATGGCTGAGCCAGGATTCAACCCTTGATCTCCAGTGTCACATTACGAACACTCAAATAACAGCACCACATTGGCTCTTAATTTTAGTTATTTATAGAATAAAGGGGAACAGTGTTTATAACTTCTTGTGATGCCTTGAATCAAGATAGGTGGTAAATTCTATGAAGTCCTTGGGATCTCCATAAGTCGACAGACGACTTGAATGTGCACACACACATCTGAATGTACAAATATTTAAATCAAATTTATCTGTAATTGTGTAGCACTCTTTAGTATCTGGCAACTTATTTCCTTTAAAGATTACATCAGAAATGTTTACTATTGCATTAAGTGTAACCATGAGGGCTAGATACTTTATTACTTTATTTCATGGGAGCTGGGAATTTCAGGATTCTAACAAAACGTTAGGTTTTGGTTTTGGTTTTTAAATCCCCTTTATATATGTTGTGTATTGCTTTGGAAGAACCATATATACTTTGGAAAATTTAACCTTCCTGATCTAACTTTGTCTCTTCTGCCAGCCCATCTAAATATTAATGTGTACTTGCATATAGACATAATCACAGTTAAGATACTTGAGTACATAGAGTAGACAAGTAATCAAATATTTGAAAATTGCTAGACTGCAGCATGGATTAATAGATTAAAACAAAGGTTTTATTTCATACTGTGCTGAGAAAGTGGTCTGTATTTTGATTTTAAAATAATTTGCCCAATCATTGCCTTTAACTTCTGAATGTTTTAAATAAAACATAACTAAATAGAAACCCAGTTTAGAAACTGTAGATAAAATGTACATAATGTGTCCATTATGGGTCTATGTGCTGAAATCTGGTGATGATGACATAGTTGAAATAATGTATTTTAAAGAAAAGCATTAGCCTGTTAGGTGGCTCATATGAGTTCTAGTTGCTTCAGTGATTTTGCAAGCATTCTCAAGTAGATAATGTAGTAATTTTCTTCTTCATATAAAGCAGTTTGATTTTATGATGATTAGAAGTGGCCAGTGGTCTGTGAAATGTTTATATGGTAGTTAATGTAGGCTGAAGGGAGAATGTGCATGATTGTGGGTAATTGTGCACATTCAGTCAAAAATGTAGACAGTGTGCAGAAATGAGCAGCATAATAAGTGAAGCTTAACATATTGCCTGATTCTGTGCCTGGTTATCAAAGAAAGTGAGGGACCTAAAGCTTAAATAGGGGATTTTGTACATTACCCATTCACCATGCATATTTCCCACTTGGAAATTACTAATCAGAATGCAGAATGTAATATCCCTTGGTGATTATACATATTGGCCAGACATTGTGCACAGTTTCCCTGTTTCTGATTGATCAGAATATGTGTACATTGTCCATTTAAGTCTGTGTGCACAATGATCAGTGTTTATGCACATTCTCTGTTTAAGTGTCATAAAATCTAATGTGGGTTTATATAGTAAGGTTATTTTTCCTCTTCTCCCACACATGCTCTCATTAGGACATCTTAAACCCCCCTTTTTGAAAACCAGTAAAGTTAAACTTGATTGATTCCTTTGCAACTTACATCTTTATCTCATGTTGCTGACATATTAGCTAAGGTCTATATGGTCACTCCTTTATACACTGTTTTCGACAAGGAACATAAGGGCAAAATGATGTTTTGTAATGTATGAATGACAGCACAAGTATGCAGCTCATCTTGGGTTCACTGCTTGGGAAACGGATGCAGGTAGCAGATTGTCATATTTGGCTGTGGCAGAAAGCACCTGCCTTTTCATCATGCCCATGTTTACTTACAATTGCCATTGCATTAAACATTACAGCCTGCAGAAAACTATGAATTGTATCAACTGAAGCATCTCAGATCCCTAATGGTAACTTGCAAATATGAAAATGATAGCCTGGTGACACTTTGTCTTCTCTTTCTCTGTCTTCAGTCCATTTACTGTGCTATGTTTTGGATTAGGTTTAATAATACAGCTAGAGATAGAGGAAGAGGAACATTTGGTGATAAAACAGAGTATAAAATGGCCACTTTAACTGTTCCCTGGAAGCATCAGGAAAGGAAGAGTGTGTGAGTCTTCTGGATTTTATGTGGGGAGGACTGATTCACAAATAAATCCCAGAGTGAGATGCACGTTGTGTATTTGTGTGGGGAAGACACACCATCTCCCTTCAGATGAGTCCCAGAAGCAAAGGGGAGGTCACATAGTTCACAATGATGTTCTTACCACTTCAGTGGCAGATAGGGAGTGACCTTTCAAATGCAGCAGTAGCATATTAAGTGACTACAAAAACTCCAAGATTCAACATTTGTTCTGTTTGATTTTCACAAGTATGAAAAATGCTTGCAAAGGTTAAGGATATCTCTAATTTTTAAAAAGTGTATTCTCTTTTTCTGTTTTTTACAAACCAGATTGGCAAACTCACCCCTTTTATGGCATCTTACTTCACTGAAGAAGAAAAGATGCTTTACAGAAAAATCTGTGTTTTGTGTTATTTCAGTTAAAGCAATGTTAAGATATCACTCTTTCTAACATGAGGAATTAAACTCCTTTTGTTGGAAATACATAGAGAAGACTAGTGGTGGCTGCTGCTCCATGGCTGCGGACCAGTGAATCCTCTCTGGAGTTTAAGTGCAAACTTTAAAAGAGTGTTCAAAGTGCTGGACCTATTTTTGGGAATGGATTCAGCACCCTGGATAGCTCTTTTTACCAGAGCTGATTCATCATCTCAAGTACCTAGAAGCCACTACTATAAAAGAGCACTTAGGAATAACAGCAAAAGTTCTGTTACGTCTATGTGTGAATAACAGGATGCAGCTTTTAAAGGTAATTTGCTACCATGTTACCTGATGCAGTAGAAGGTTCTTGACATTTCTCATATTTTATATAGAGCTTACAATCAGTCCCTTAGTCTTTGGCCTAGAACGAATAAGGTGTGAAGCAGTGCCCAGGGTCAGAGCTCTTGGGTTTTGTAGAGGTAGCTCATGGTACCTTATAATGTCTTATTTCCCCTATTTTGGGACTTGCTCTGATGTTGACTTGAACCAGATATATACAGAGCTCATTCTATCTATCTATCTATCTATCTACCTATCTATCTACCTATCTATCTATCTTTATTATCATCCCACATTTTTCTGGTACATATTACACATGTTGAAAATATGAATATGAAAAAATTAGAAAAATCTAATTCAAAAATTGCTGGGATCTTCATTCTCATTTTTGTCATTTGTTTAACAATGTTACAAATATTTTCTTTTTAATTTCACTGTATGCACTGTTTTGTCAGCATGTACCTCTACAGGGGAGAAAAAAGCCTTTTGCCCCACAGTCTTTATACTTAAAGCATGATGTTTCTTCTTTTCCTTGCACTGTTTGCTGCACAGCCCCAATGTCCCATTTAGGAGAGAAAATAATGTATTGGAAATGGAAAGCTCTTCATATTACTGTGTTCACTTATATTCCTCTCTTAACATTCGCTGCTGCAAAGATCCAACTTTGCAAAACTTAACAATAGAAACAAATGTGGAGATGTTGTTTGGCAAAAGAAGTTTCTTTTGACAGAAATAATGGACTGCATGGTGATGGCACAGGACTATACTACCCTTCACTTTCCATTGAAGGGAACACTTACAATTAACTCCATTAAAAAATTGCTTTTAAGCAGGATCACTGCTGTCTTCAGGAGATGGTGGGCCAAAATGGACAGTAGCTCAAGCATGAGTTTGCCTATAAATTCAGCAGGATGTGTCAACTATTTAGTATTGTTTAATATGTCCTTTATTTGGAAGAGGTAGCCTTTTATATGCATATGTGTTTTAAGGAGCTGTATTCAAGCTACTTTTTTCTTTCATACCTTTTTTGTTTTGTTTTTTAATAATGGAAAGAACAAAGAAAGGAAAAAGTAACACATACCCCATCTTTCCCAATCCCATTTTTTCTGTTGCAGACTTTGTAATATCCTCTCTTTTTCCCAACAAAAAGTACCCCTTTCTTGTCTCATTGCTGCAGTTACTGTCCAGTTCTGTTCTTTCCATGGTTTAATGCTATTCTGTATCACTTCAGCATGGACTTTGTACCCAAGAAGATAGGTTTCTGGTTACTAAACTTAATGTTGAATTTAGTGGATTGTTTGTAAGCATGTCAAGCCAAACTTATTGACTGATCAATGTATGCATGACGTCAGTTTTGTTTTGCTTTTTATTATTATCTGTACTGAAGGCTTTTAATCCTCTCTAACTGGTATCTTGCTTTAAAACTCTTTCTTTCTTATTTGTGTTATCCCATTGCTGGTTGAAATGTTTAATCCAAGTACAAGCAGACACACACATTGATTGAGACAAGGCTCCATGTTCACAAATCACACACTATCATTTCTATCATAGCACCCATTTCAAGCCTTAAGAATCAAAGCAAAATTTTCCTTTTTCTTAGGACAGGCTAGCCTGTATTGTTTTCCTTTGCTACTGGAGCAGTGCCATTTTTTTTTAAAAAATGGAAATCATTATTTCTAGTTACAATTTGGGATTTTCAGTTAGAAACTGTTGCATTCAACTCCCCTTTGATAAAATATTGCCCAAATGTTGTTACTAAAGGGAGCTTGGGATATGACGCTTTCCCTGGAAGTGGTGAGAAAGGAAGCATAAGTGACTTGGGCTATCTGTAAGCCACATTCTCTCATAATATGTGGTCCTCATGAAAGTAGAAAGATACCAACATTTTCTGTGGGAGGGAAAACAACAGAAGAGTCTTATTGGAATAGTAAACTCTCAGAATTTATGTCTTAACTAAAATATCAAGTATCCTTCATCAATATTTTGGCCATTTTCCAGTGCTGGTTTTGCATCTCCATTTTTCCCTCTTAAAACATTCTTATTGGATGTCTTCATTCCATACCTCTTTGAATAAGTTGTCCTGTTTCAACCTTTAACATTACTTTTTTAAAAAATAAAAATAAAAATAGCTATGGTAGTGGATTCTTATTTGTAAATGAAGGACAGCTGCTGAAAGCTGGATTCTGTTCAGCCCTTTCAGCACTGACATTTTTAAATTCTGATTGAAGAAAACTCCATTTTATTGAAGAAAATAACAAGAATACACCTTCATTTTCAGGTTCTAGACCTTATTGGTGCTTGACTGGTAGCTAAATTTATTCTTCAGATTAATACTGTGAGAAATGTGGAATGTATTGATTTTCTTTGGAAGGATTTACATTTCTTACTCTTGTACATACCAAGTGCAATTTGAAATAACAGGAATTTAAATATTTATGAGGTCCAAAGTAGCAGAATGTAGGAATATTTAGGATTATCTCAATTCAATTGATATGATGTAAATGCTTAGTTACAGAATTCTAAAGGGAAATCTTAACCTTATTTGAAATCTTTCATAAGTGAGCTCAGAGTCCTTTTTAGGGATTAGTTATATAATCCTGCTTTATTAGCTGACCATCAAACACATTTTTGGGAGTATGTTGTACTGGTGTGAAACAATGACACTTCAGTCCCATGTGTAATTATATATGGGTTAGCAATCTAAACTGCTCGAGGTTAACTGTTAATGTATAAAAGGATACTGAATCCATCAAGGCATGAGCTGCTTCATGTGGGCAAATAGATTTTGAGAAAAACAATTTCAGATGATCTTAATTCCTTGGCAGATGAGTAAATTCTCTGTGTTATTAACAAAGAAATATTTTCAACATTTTAAGGCTAGAATTATCTAAAGTCTTGAGGCTTTGAAAAACATTTCACGACTCAAAATGGGAAGAGAAATGGGTGTATCCTTGAATTTACACAATAAAATGGAATTTTGATTTTTTCCCTCCACATAGTAGCTAATTCCTTTCATAAAATATCAGAGTTTGAAGTGGAGCTGAGATCTCCTCCTCAATTCTCACATCTGCCCTTGACATAAATGTTAGTACATGTACAAAGAGCATTGTGATGGTTTTCATAAGTAAACAGTGCATCTGCAGGCAAGGAATAAGTAGATCGATTTGCTTAGAAGACAAAGCTGATTTTAACCTGGATCATGATGCACAGAACCAAAGCAAACTCTCTCTCTCTCTCCACACACACACACACAGTATCATATTGTCCATTTTAGTTTTTAGTCTTTGGTCTTAAGCAGCCTTTAAAAAAATGATTGAATTCTGTTAACCAAATATAACAATATATTTCTTTAATATCCTCTTCCCCTGGTACTTTGGCAGGTGCTACATTTTGAGTTAGGGATCTAGAAATGTAATTTGGGTACTTTTAATGTTCACTGAGTACTCTTAATTAAAAGTATTCAGAGGCATTAGACTTTCTGGCCTGGCTTGGTATGAACTCTCCCCAGACCTCAATAGAGTTTTGCTCCAAATAACTACTGAGCAGCCATTCAGGTAACCCATTGTAATTCAGCTTCAAGTAGGGTTGCATATTGTGATGGCTATATGTGCAAGTTTTCTGTGGAGCTGCTGATTAATTAATTTGGGGGCTCTGTATTAATTCAATCCCTAAAGAGTCATGAGTCTATCATTAGTCTCACACGTTCCTGCAAGTGACTGTATGATCTATATATACATAAATATTCAGTACAGGCTATATGGCAAGCACCTGAATCAGGTTGCAACATGGGCCCCTTCCTGAATCATAACAATAATGTTGCCACAATTGTTGATCATAATCTAGATTAGTCTCCTCCAACTTCTGGGACTCTAGATGTCTGGGACTACATCTCTGACAATGTCACAGCCAGCATAGCCAGTCCAAAACAGCTGGAGGGCACCAGGTTGGAGAAGACTGTTGTAAGTAACAAAAGAATAGTATTGGTTGCCATAACACTTCCTTTGATTATCTGCAATTAGATTGTAATAGTTATGCACTTAGGCTTGAAATGTTAATGCCTGACAAGTAGCTAACTTCTCACATGGATGCCAGTGTTTTCATCTTCTGTCCTGGGACAGGCACAGTGCCAGAATTTCTATGTTTTTACTTCCTATTTGAGGTGACACCATCATTACTATAGATCTTTTAAAAAAACTTAGCTTGGAAACATACTTGTTATAAATTTAGAAAGTCCAGTTTCACAATTAAGTGTCCCCCTCCCCTTTGTTTTCTTTCTTTCTTTCTTCTTATAACTGCATTCATTTTGCTATGGAATGATTGTATACAGTTGTGTACTAGTGTCAATAAAATTGACATTTGTGTAACAAGCTGTGACTTTTTTCTCAGATTTTCCTAAGCATCTCTTTAGAATGGAACTTTGGGTAAATTTAATCCATTAATGGTGATCATCTTCATCTTCATATTTACTTCAGCCAAGTAATTGTAATCCTAATTACAATGCTGTCATGATTTAGTAAGCATATATTATTCAGTTTGGTGTTGATAAAGATAATGAGATCAATCTGAATTTTGCTGTGGTAATTCAAAAATCTATACCCTTTAGGTATACTGAAAAATATATTGATACAATGAATTATTCTCTGTGCATGTTAATGTATAGATATTTGATACTCTGACACATTTTACTGATGGTTTTCGAGATCTATTGCAAGTGAAACATCTAAGTGCATTTGCAACAAAGAGGCCATTAAGTGCATCTGGCATTGCAAATATTCCACATATGTTTTAATGCTGGGTATTGTTAGCTGTGATAGCTGAGAGCACATTCATTCATCTAAGTGAAAATGCTTTTGCAAAGTGTGAAGGGGAGAAAGCCAATGTCACCATGTGAAAGTTTAATTGTTACCTATATTGTGACAATACTGAGCTTCTTCTTACATTCTGCTTCTTCATATTCAGTCACCTACCCGTCTTTGGAAAGGGGGAATAGATTTTTAAAGAGTTTTTCATCACTTTTTTGGTCATAGCCATCAAAGTATATTATCATGCACTTGTTTTATGGATTCAGTGACAATGAACAACTGTGAACATTTGAAGTTGACCTGTTACATACTTTTTAAAATAATCCCTTTTCTATAAATATAATGCTAGCATTTCCACTTGAGTCAGAGGAGCATGGAATAACTTGACAAGGTATACTGCACTTATGTCTGTTGTATGTATCAAGAAGGTCTGAGTAGTTCCTTCCCTTAGTTTTAGATGTGAATTTGACATAGCAAATCACTTCCCAACCCCAAATCCCTATGCTTAGACTCTGTGCCTATCTTTTTACTGCCACTTCTTTAGCATCTTATGAACTAATCTTAATAAGCTGTATTTCTGGAGATTTTAAGTTTGTAGGAGGGTGAAACTATAGAGTAACACTTTTTTGTGTTTTCATATTTAGTGTGTACTAAACCTATAATTCATATTGCTGTTTTCATATTTAGTGTGTACTAAACCTGTAATGGTGGCCTACAGACAAAATTAACAGATTTGATAGAGGTCCTCTTTGGACACTGTTTAACCCTCCCACACAACTTTATGCAGGATAAAATAAGTGTTTCTTTTCTGCCCTTTGAACAATGCATAGAATATAATTGCATAAAACTAGATCTCATATCTGAGTATGGGGATTTCCCTAATCAAATGAATTGAATCCATTTCCCACCCTTCGTTTGTTCTAGGGATCGATTATGAGGTATATCCTGCCAATGTTTGAAAATGTTACTTTTTGGACTCCCAGAAACTCCCAGCCAGCTTGGCCACTGAGTCTTGAAGTAATTTTTCTCAGGCTCATGTCATGCCTTCTCAAATAAAGTAAAACACAGGGGGTATGGCGGGGGGGGGGAGTGGAGTAGTGAAGGAGTACACAAGCCCCACAGCCTTTTCCCAGTTTTGCATGAGCAGTTGTGATGGAGTTAGCAGCAAAGTCCAAAAAGGGACACTGTCTAATCTTAGTATACTGCAAATTAACTGATGGTAATGCTGTACATTTTGAAGCCGCTTAGTTTACTGCTTTTGAATTGGCTATAGTGAAGTTACTGCCACACTGTTCAGATGCAACACTAAACCATTATCTAGTTGTGTGAAGATGAATAGGCGTGATTGGGCTTATGTGCTACCTCCTTCCTTTCTTTGTGTATGAGAGGAGAAAGTTCAAGGGTTCCAGTAATGGTTTTGGACAAAGCACAGTTTCCTATTAAGTCTTAGTACACAAAATGATAGTTTGTTCCAAACACAGTTAGTTTATAAAGCAGGATTTGAAACCACAATTTGATCATGGCTTGTGGTTAGAATGGATCAATTCCTCATACGTAAACAGAATGGGAACATGGCTTGTTCAAATCTGCAGCTAGAAGCTTTAAACTTCTTCCCCTTGCATATGAAAAGTGACCATGGTTTGCTTGTACTGTCTGAACTGGATCTATGTCTATAACAAAGTGTGAATTAAGATTTCCTATTAATACTCGTGCATCTTCCATTTCACATAATATATAATGCTGCTCTGACACAATTCATCACATGTTAAGGAGGCAGCAGATGGTGAAACATATAGACAATTTTCCCCATTGTTATGCCTGGCAACATGGATCTTATTCAAGCTAGATTTCCATGTGCATAAAAGTTTATGTAAATTAGTTTTTCAGAGAACTGCTTTGGAAAAATAGCTTAGCCTATTTGAATGGTAATAGAGCCAATGACCACAACAGAACCATTTTGATTTGAAAAGGCTGCAGATCTTGGGATATAATTTTCATTTATGGTAAGAGTAATATTTCTTCATTTCATTGTGTTATTCCTTCAGCAGGCTCTCTTGCTGGTAGCCCTCACCTTTCAGAACTGTCAATCAATTCTCAAGGTGGACCAGCCATGGCAAATACGACTTTGTCTCCTAATTTGAGTCCTGATAACAGGCAGGCTTCTCCACTGGTCAGCCCCCTGCTGAATGATCAAACTTGTGTCCGGACTGATGATGAAGAAGAAGTCAGGAAAAAGGTACTGACTAGTTAATGATACTTGATGTACATAGAGTATCTGACATATCAACTCCAACAATTCTTTCTTCTTTTGCCAGGCTCAATCCAACCTCATTTCTTACCACACACTGATTTTATATTACCAGTTCATAGAAAGTGTCCATTGTAGACTTTCATCTAATTCATTCAAGTAGTGACTTCCTTTAATTCTGGGAGTCTTTGAACTGGACTGCTGTGAATTGAGCCTTTGATCTAATGCATGCATACTACCATTGATATACTGTCCTTTTGTTTATATTAGGGGTGGGAATCCTTTCTTTTCTGTAGAGAAAGCATTTTCAATTAAATCAGAAGCATAATCTGTTCAGTTTTCACATCCATTTTTTTTTATTTAAAAAAGAAATGCATAACAATCTGTATGTGTTTTCATATACAACTTTGTGTAATATCTGGGATTTTATATTCACTTTTTCCTAATGTGTGTTTGTGTGTGCATGCCTTCAGGTCACACACACAACTGTCAACTTAACATGACCCCATGAATTCCATATGGTTTTCTTAAGACAGGAATACTCAGAGGTAGTTTTGCCAGTTCCTTCCTCTGAAATATTGCCTACAACACCTGGTATTCATTGGTGGTCTCCCATCCAAGTACTGACCACACTTAATATATGGAGGATATATGTATTCACGTAACACAGTTTTTTGTTCTAAGAATATCATCTCAATATCCTTAAAATGTGACATTTAAAGAAGTGTTTCTTAGCTATTTGATATGGGGGACCTAGTCCTACCCCCACCCCTGGTATGTCAGGGACCAAAACCCTGTGTGTGGCTACAGTTGTGGCTTTCTTTCTGAAAACTCTCCAGGGCCCAGCAACTGATGGTTTGTAGAATACTGGTCCATGGATCACCAATTTGAGTAGTACTGGCCTAAAGAATAATTCTGTTCCAGTTTCATGTTCATCTAGGAAATGTGTTATGTATCCCATGGTGGTCCAGGGCAACAGGAATGTTTCCTGCAGTGGTTATCCAGAACTGAGAGTGCATCTACACTGCAGAAATAAAGCAGTTTGACACCACTTTAAATATTGGGCTCCATCCTGTGGAATACTGGAATTTGTAGTTTGCTGAGGCACCAGGGCTCTCTGAGACAAATTAGGCTGGATACCTCACCAAACTACAAATCCCAGGATTCTGCAGGGTGGAGCCATGATAGCTTTATTTCTGCAGTGTGGCAATGACCTGAGAGGATCTTAATCTATTCCAAGCATGGGCTGATGTGGAGGCCAATTTCCATGCCCACAGCTGTGCCGTGCCATTTGGCTAAAAATTAAAGCTCCTGGGTTTTGTTTTGATTTTTTTCTCATTTGTTGGGCTTTGGGAGGCTACATTGATGCAAACTATTGCTCCTGGATACCTCCCAGAGCAACCAAGTCATTATTTGGCAAGGTTTCTCACCATCCCCCAAAAGGAGAGTCCAGTAACTTTGGAAGGGGCTTGGGAAGCTGGCCAGGCTGAATCATTTCCACTTCTGATCTACTCCTTTTGTATTTCTAATGGACCTCATAACTGAGTTCAGTTCCCACTCTCAATGCAAAGTATGAGAGAAAGAGTGAAGTCCAAAGCGTGCTAGCTGACCTTTCAACACTAGTCAGCTGGCTTTACTTCCTCTGTTCTTTGCACATGCCAGATTATCTTGTATTTGTGCCTTACAAGGCCATTGTGAAAACCTCCACAACAAATAAATCCCTAGACTATACAGTCAACCCTCCGTTCTCACAGGGGATCCATTCTGGACACACACCCCGCCATGAGAATGGAAAATTGCATGTATTCAAGCTCCAAAGGCTTGAATGGAGGCACTCGCCTGCCAGTGTGCACCCCATTTTGTTCCCCTCTGTTCGCCGCCCACAGATAGGCGAGGGATGCAGATCTCAAGTCTGTTTGCTTGCCAGAGAGTAAGGATCATTGAACTCAGTGGCACTTAACATCTGACTAAAACATACTTAGAATTCCATAGCTAGAAGGAATAGGTGAGTGTGTTTCACTCATGATACTGTGAATAGGATAGAAAACGTCCTTAATTGGATGGGATAATGTATGTTCTTGGGATAAGAATGTGCCATTTTCCTGGATGTCATTTTCCTTCTTTGTATTGATTTTTTTCCCATTAGTAAACTGTAAGATTTTCCTTTGCTCTTTATAAATCACTACATTAATTGGATTTCTTATTGTTCTCTGCCTTGGTTAGAAGTTGATTCTCCATGCAAACACTTCTGTTGCATCTTGTTCTTATTTGCAAATAGGGAGAAAGCAGTACATAAGGCGTGGGCAGTTTTTTTATACTGGCAATGTCAAAAAGTTGGGGGGGAGAGAAACAACAGAAGCGGATAAGGCTGGCAATCAGCTTTTGTGTTTGAAAAAGCATTGGTTTTTCAATTTAAACAATGCAGACCCAGTAACCTATTTAAAAGATGAATCACTGCTGCTGGAAACTTCCAGAAGAGACAGTTCACACTTTTTTGCTAGGAAAAAAAGTCATCTGTAGAAATCTAAAGGCATGGTGGGTGCCATAAAAATGACCTTGTGGGCTACACGCATCCCCAGGACCACACTCTGTTCACCCTTGCAGTACATGGGATCTCCAATTCTGCTCTGTTGTTCCAATAGTAGAACCCTTTCTGGGGCCATCAGAATGTCAGAAATTCAGCAAATTCTTATAGCTCATACCGTACTTTTTGTACACTAATATTTGTTGGGTGGAAATGTTTTGAAAAGGAGGTGTGGATTGAAGTGCTTATTTTATGTCAGACCCCATGATTATTTCTACTTATTTATGTTTTTGGTGGAACAGTTAGAGTTCAGCTTCAGGAATAGTCCTTACCCACTGTGCCAAATCTATATCCAACCCCCTCTCCCCACACTAAAAACAAATAATATTGGAGGAATAAACCTGAGAAGTTACCATAGTCCTGTCTGCATGGGCTAGTGCACTTCAGGGGCAGTCCAGAGTATCCTGGCTCTGCAACTGTCCCAACCTCCGCCTCCCCATTGCCTGGTCCTCTGTTCCCATACCACACAGCTGTTTGTATGGGCATCCTGCCGAGTTGTCCAGCATGGTGGGTCACTCAGCCCCTGTGGGTCACTCAATTCTGAGGTCAGAATAAGGGACCCAGCAAAGTTCATGTGGCTGTGCACCTCATTCTGACCTCAGAGCAAGTTACCCATGGCAGATGTGCCAAGCAGCTGAGCAGGATACCCATGCAGACAGATGCCATGGTGCAAGAACTAAGGGCTTCAGATCTTCCTGGAAGATCCGGAGTAACAGGTACATTTTTAAAAAAATGCTCTAAGGGGGTTATATCCTGCTTCTAGTGAAGAATGTGACAGACAGTATCTAAACTGCTCACACCAGAACATATGTAGTCTGAACAGAACAACACAAGAATGGAAAGGAAATAGGCCTTTTGGCCCTGGCAGACAGGGTCCTTGATATAACTCAGGAGTAGGTAATTGCAGAGTATGTGCCCCCCAAATGCACACAAATTAGTAAAAATGCATCTAGGGTACATTCATACATACATAACAGAAGCTGACTTCTGGAGTAAATTTTGTCCAGATTCGCTCTCCTCATCAGGAGTGGTGGTAGAGCCTTAGGTACCTGGAAATATTAAGCCACAAGGGCTACAAAATGACCTTGAGAGCTACAAATAGCACACAGGAATCAGTTTTCACAACTTGTTGTACATTTGCTGCCAGCAATGTTCCTATTGCCTATAGGCACCAAAGGAGAACATTTCCAGGGCCTGGGTGGAGTTGCTTCAGTTCTGCTTGATTACTCAGATTCGGCCCCCAAGCTATGGAACATTAATTGCTTTTATTTTTTAAAAAAACAACAGAAAGATTTCCCACATTATGTTTAACAAAGCCCAAACCACTCATACTATGTCTATCCTGGCAAATGTTAAACCAGCAGAGCTTTCGAAGCATGAAGTATCCACATCTCCATGCCTTTTGCTGGCCCTGTCTCTTTTAAGATTGCAATGTAAGTTTGTATATTGGAAGGATGGGAATAAAGCTACTACTGATGGTTCATAGCATATGAGGGTTTTATGTTGTTGTTTTTTACTTACAAACTTTTAAAACTATGGAGACATAAAAGAAATTCTTGGTAGTCCTTTCTTCTTTTCACATGTAAACAAACATCTATTCATTTACTTTACAAACAAGATTTTGGAAGAATTCAAAGTGATTTTTTTCCCCTGTTGAGTTACTATGGTAATTTTTTCTCTCTCCAGGTTGTTTTCCTTCTTTGTTTGTATGAGGTGCTTGTATGTCAGCATTTTATAATTGTAAATTTGGGAAAAAATGAAACAAAAAATGAAAAAGATTCTTCTTTCTTGTCTAAAACTTTGGGATAATCTATTCCTCAAATGCCAGAAAAATATTCTAATTTGCAGTGGACTCATTTCTTTCCTGAATTCTGTTTTCTGTCCAAGAGCTTGTCTTTGAGTCAAGATCAAAACTGATTCCCCCCCTTTTTTTTTTCCCCATTTCCAGAGGTTTCCAACTGACAAAGCATACTTTATTGCTAAAGAAGTTTCTACCACAGAACGGACTTACTTGAAAGACCTTGAGGTCATCACATCGGTATGTTTGCTTCTGCATTATACACAAAGTAATCCTTATTCTTGCAGTCTACATGTCTTCCAGGAATCATGGACATTGCAGCCAGTAGCATCTTGTGGGGAGATAAAATTTTTGGTTACCTAAGCAGAAAGAGATAAAAGTTTCATTGTGTTCTTTTAAAAACCGGTTTAATTTATGTTCATTTTCTCTTCACTTATTTTACTATCAGATACTTTGAGCTTTTGATTTTAGTTGAATAGGCAATCTTTGTCATTCTCTCCTCACATTAGTCCAAGTGTACAGTATTTCTCTTATCCAGTTGAACATTATTAATGTCTACTCTCTTGTTGAGAACATTTTGGCCATTTTAAGCAGTAACAATTAGGACTTGAAAAACATTCACGTGAGAAATGGCAGTGGTGACTTAATAGTAACATCCCCAAATCAGAGATGGGAAAGTTAGTGGGAAAGGGTGCTGATAATCATAGATAAGCATTAAAAACTTAATTTAATTACATTTACTTTGAAAGAAGGATCTTTTTAACAATTCAGTTCATTTTAAATTGGCATTTAAATTTGTTACATTACTACACTAAAAACTTAAGATGAAATATTCCATCCATAGTTTTATTCCTTTCCACCCCCATCCATATTTGACATGTTCCTGTTCTGAGCTTTGGAGAAAGGAAACATCTGCATTAACTTTTGAAAACTCTTGCTTCTCAACCACCCCACCAAAAGTCTTTCTCCTGTTTTTCCTTTGTCCCACTCTTATAAATCTCATCTGTGTACCTTCCACCTTTCTTTAGCTTACTGATTCCCACATGGATCCCAGGGTTAAGAGCACTACAAAAAGCCTCTGTGCCCAGGGGTAGGCAACCTTTTTGAGCCGGGGGCCGGGCTGCTGTCCCTCAGACAATTGGGGGGCCGAAGCACCAAAAATAAATAAATAAATAAATAAATATTTTAAAAAAAATAAAAAATATATATGCATGCACACTCTCTCAGCCCCAGAAAAGCCATGGCAAAACCCCTGTGGAGATTTTGCCAAGAAAACCCCAAGAACAAGTAATAACAACAATAATCAATATCATCATGGCGGGGGGCGATGGCAGCGGTGGCAGGACTGGCCTGGGGCTGGTCCAAAGGCCTCGCGGGGCCGCATCCGGCCCCCTGAGGCCTTAGGTTGCCTACCCCTGCTCTATGCCAATTGTTCTCAGTGTTTGGTCTTCCAGGTGTTTTGGGCTTCAATTTTCAGAAACTTCAGCTAGCATGGCCATTGATATCTGGGAGCTGATATCCAGAGCTCCTGTAAAACCAAAGGTTGACATTATTGCTCTGTGCAATATCCAGCATGGAACACAAGAATCTGGTTGCAAAGAAGTCTACTTCTTCTTCCAAGTTGACTTTCTATTCTGTGGCTCAAAATCTTTAACTTTGAAATTAACAAAACTATTATCCACTAAACAGTAAATTTAGTTTTACCAGAAAGTGCAGTTCCACTGAAAAGCTGGATTTACTTCCCATATTTGCAAAATATTCGTAATAATCCAGGATGCCCCTAAAGATGGTTTAAATGAAATAATGGAAATTCTTCATTTTCTGTATGTTCCCCCTTCCCCTTTCAATTTTGAAACCTCTGATTGTAGCATGAAGGTTACCCCACTGGGTGGCTTGCATACCTATAAACAGTTCTTAAGAGCATTATTGTGGGTTTTCTCATGTAAGGCAAGTAACATTTAGATAAATTGGCCTGAAGAATTTGGAGACTTATGGTTCAACTCTATGGAATTCTAGGAAATGTAGTTTTGTAAGACATTTAGCTTTCTCTGTCAGAAAGCTCTAGTACCATAACAAACTACAGTTCCCAGAATTCCATAACATTGAGCTATGGTATCAAACTGGGTTATTTCTGCAATGCAGATGTATTCGTAGTAACAATCTCTTCAGCTAAGTAGCCTAATGGTTTTACATCTGCTGAACACAAAACATCTGTCACTGGCAGAGAAAGGCATAATGAGCATAAAGGTGGACATACGCTACTTGATAGATTCCATAATTTGCAAAGAGCTAAATTCCATCTTGGGATATTGTAGGAGCTGGTTTATTTTCTTCATGAGCGAAAGACGCATACCCGTTTTTCCAGTATGTGCACGACCTTTGATATTGGTCTCAACTAATTTGTGGTATTAATCCTTAGTTGAGGAGAAACACTAGGTAGGGCTTATAGTGCCCATAAGCATGTGCTAATCAATTGACTTTGCTGGTCCCTACCTTACTACTCTCTTTCATCTTTATAGTGGTTCCAGAGCACAGTAAGTAAAGATGACTGCATGCCAGAAGCGCTGAAGAATCTAATCTTTTCCAACTTTGAACCTTTGCACAAGTTTCACACCAACTTTCTAAAGGAAATAGAGCAACGCCTTGCCCAGTGGTAAGAATGCCAGCAGTTCTTTTATTAAAATGACTTTTATTTGGTAAACATCTTTACATTTTGTTCTGTGGTCTTCTATCCACTTTGGATTGACTGTTGGTTCTAATTCAAAAAAAAAATCTTAGGGTGCAGCTGGACACAGTGCATGGTAATCTTCATAAAACTAATGGAGAAATCTGATCAGTTGTACTCTAAATCTCTTCCCTTAAAAGAAAATTAATCTTATCAAATGGTAAAACCATTTTTAGTTCATTGCTTAATCGTACCGTAATATCATTTGGACTTTGCAAGATAGCTTTGCAAAGTGGACTCCATCTCTGTTCCTCCATCTCTGTTCCTACTGGCTTGGGCCCCATTGCCCAAACCTATTTTCTGTGGAAGGAAGCCCTTTGCTGTGTTCACATTGTACAGGAGCATGGTGTAACAACGCATTCTGGTTACAGCACAAAGGATGTTCATGCCTATCCTACTTCTGTCCACTTGGGATATAAAGAATGCCTGTAATTTTTCTTGTAGTCAGTAGAAAAAAATATCTCAGCACGTCAGGAGACTTTGGTCCAAAACACACTGCAGAAATAATCCAATTTGAGACCATTTTAACTGCTCTGGCTCAGTGCTAAGAAATCCTGGGAACTGTAGTTTGTTGTGGCACCAGAGCTCTCTGACAGAGAAGGGCTAAATGTCTCACAAAACTGCAGTTCCCAGAATTCCCTAGCATTGAGCCAGGGCAGTTAAAGTGGTCTCAAACTGGATTATTTCCACAGTGTGTTTTGGACCTTTGTTGGGAAAATCTGCTTTCAACTTTCAAAATTTATTTTATTTTATTTTATTTTATTTTGCATTTGTGGGATTTCTTTGTCAAAAATTCATTTGCACAAGAAATGCTACCTCGTATCTTGTGGGCATTAAGGTGACACCAAGGTGAATGTGAGGAGAGTATTTTGTACCACAAATGAATAGCTTTCAGTGTTCAGATTTAAAAAAAAAACAATGAAAAAGCATTCAGATGTTGTTGTTTTGGAAAAAGTAACCAGAGGCAACTATTTTAGTTCTTCTTGGGAAATGGAGAAGTAAAGAACTATTACAAACTGTGACTTGAATGATAATTATCTACTTTTGGAGCTTGTGACTATAACTAGTTCCTTTTTAAGTAGAATTCTAGATATATTACAAGGCTGATCACTCTTCAGTATTTTTCTCTTTTTGTTGTACAGACTCATTATTGCCAAAATTATCATTGCCATCACTTATTTTAATTGTTCCATATCAAGAGTAGAATAATGAGATGAATAATTTGAAAATTGTAATGGTAGGAGGACTTGCTTAGATATCATCCCATAGAAGTTAGTGGGACCAATCAAGAATAAGAATAAAGCTAATCTGCTCTGCATTTTTGTGAAATAATGTAATGGCCTAGCAATTAAGGCAGAGAGCATTAATTAGTATGAATAATTAATAAATTGGTGAATTTAGATTATGAGATATATGTAGGCAAACACAGCCTGTTTAAATGATTTTCAGGGCTGATTTTATTCAATCTGCTCCTCTCTCAATTCAGACAAAATTGCTTTCTAGGCAGTACATTATGTTGTTGATAAGCCAAAATGTTTATCTTCGTTACGTATTTTCAATGCAGCATTCACAAAAGTACTCTATTTTACTTACTTCTTCATTGTATCAATTAAAAACAAGGTAGTTATCAATCAGTAAGGTTGCTATTAGCCCAACAATAGTAAAATAATACTTTTCCAGAGAGAAACTTGTAAGAGATGTTTATTAAATGAGACATTTCCTTTCTAGCAGAAAGCTAATCAATTTTCTGGACATGTTTAGAATTCCATCACTCTTCATAACCTTCATTATTTTGCCTCTGGTGTAGCCGTGGAACAGGAGAGGTTGTCTACTCTTTTTCTACAAGGGAATTGTCATGTGAGGCAATTGTAATCAAGCAGTGTGACCTGTCAAATGCTAACCAATTTAATTCTGCTCCAACTACTTCCTCAGGACAAGAGCAGGCAAATAAAGGAATCAATGTAAAACATTAAGATGCTGAATGGAGGAGTTCAGTGCGTTTAATTGTTTTAGGGACTTTATATTTTAGGGACTGAATATTTCTTCAAAGAAATCCTATTCCGAAACACTGTTGCATTGATGCAGTGTTGCATGTTTTTTTTAATGAAATGTCCATCTTTTTTCACAAATGGATTAAACATAACATAGAGAAGGTACTCAATTTTCTATCTGCAGTGCTATTTAAGATGCTGTTTGTGACTGGGGGTTTCTGGGAAGGTAAAGGTAAAAGGTAAAGGTATTCCCCATTGACAAAGTTGTCGTCATATCTGACTGTACGGGCAGTGCTAATCTCCGTTACTAAGCCAAAGAGCCAGCATTGTCAGAGACTACTCTGTGATCATGTAGCCAGCATGATTGCACAATACCTTCCCACTGAGAAGTGGTACCTATTTATTTACTTGCATTTGCATGCTCTCAAACTGCCAGGTTGGCAGAAGCTGGGACTAGTGATAAGAGCTCACCCCATCATGCAGCACCCAGGCCTCAAATTGCCAACCTGCCAATCTTGCAATCAACAGAGTCAGTATCCAAAAAAGTGCCTTTCCCATGTTTGAACACTGAATCTAGAATCTCAGGCTAAAGCAGGGATTATACCATCTGAACAAGTTCTTCAAATGTAATTGTTGTTATGTGCCTTCAGGTCATTTCAAAATTATGGAGACACTAAGATGAAATTATCATGGGGTTTTCCTTACAAAATTTGTTCAGGGGGAGGGGGGGTTGCCATTGCCTTCCTCTGCAGCTGAGAGAATGTGACTTGATCAAGGACACCCATTGGGTTTCCATGGCCAAGTGGGGATCATAACTGTGGTCTCCCACTCAAAGAGCAACACCACACTGGCTCTCTCAAATGTAATTCAGGTAAATAAATAATGTGTGATGTATTCATAGGATATCCAAGGATAATTAATTTTTGTATTGTAAAGAAAGTCAGACCTGCTTACTTTACCAGTCTGAAAATGCATTTTCCTTCCATTCTACCTTGCTGATCTCTGAACTTTGCTGTTAGCTTTAAGTTTCCTAAACAACATAAATGCTTCCTGGGGATGAGGATCATAGTTGCCTGTTGAACTTTTGCTATCTACTTCTACATGTCATAGAAGATGTTGCTAGATCAGAAGAAAACACTTTCAGCTTCACTCAGACATGCCCTTTGCAAACTAGCTAGCTCATTCCAAAGAATTTTGCACAAAATGTGACCTGGGCGTTACACAGTGTTCCAAAAATAGGCTACATTGCTATAAATTGGCAGGTAAAATGATTCATTATATTGCAGCAAGTAATTATTCACTATAGTCTTCTAAGGAAAGTTGCTCTGCAGAAAAAGTGTGGTCTTCTGATCTAGAAACAGGACACCAGGCCATGGTAAGACTTGCCCCACTTCAAATATGTTGCTTCCTCAGTGCACTCATTTCCTGGCAAAAATTGGCAATCTTTGTAGAATCTGGATTTTATAGCAGGAATAGAATGTACAGGCGTCTCTCTGTTTTCATAGACTTGGAGTCCACGGTCTCTCCTGTTCACAGATGGGGAGGGACACAATGGACAAAATGGGGTGCATGCACGCATGCGCCACCATTCAAGCCAATAGGGCTTGAATATTGGTGATTTTCCATTTTTGTTGGTGGGTCTGGAATTAATCCCCTGCAAAAACAGAGGGGCCACTGTATTAGGAAAATATTAAATATTTGAGCTTTTTATGCTGGTTCTATCTAATTAAAAATTTAGAGGTTCCATTGTTCTCTAGTGAATGGATTCCCATAATCCAGAAAGAATTTTCTAAATACCTGTATTAGGAAGTTAACTGCTTATTGATGTGGGCTTGTGATTTAGATTAAATTTTTTAAAATTATTTAAAAAAATGACGCAAAGGAGGACTTTGCATTTAATACTGTTCTGTGGTTATGACAGACTAATCATGCTACAATCTGGTTGGATTCTGGTGCAAGACTAATGACCAAAATTTTGTCCATTAGGTAGAGTTTAGAAACATATTTGTTGACTTCAGTTCTTGAATCCCTGGCCTGTATAGATTCTGGGAGCTATAATAATAATAATAATAATAATAATAATAATAATAATAATAATAACAACAACAACAACAACAACAACAACAACAACAACAACAATGTATCCCCCCTCCCCCGCCTCTGCATTTAGACAGTCTCAGGGAGCATGCCTTGAGGTTCCACCAACGGGGAACATACTGATGTTTAACATGCAGTATATAAAATATAAAGGGAGAGGAAATACTTTGCATTGCATAATTGCAAGTAATAATAATTCACTGTGGTCACATGGAGAGATGAAAAACTGCCTGCAAAGCTGTTTTTTAATGACAGAGGTGGTCTGAGTGCCAAACTTCAGATTATATAAAAAGCTTAATGTACAACATAGGGCTGCAGTCTCACTGAAAGGATCTATTAAGAAACAAAAACTGTATTTAAAGCTTCCACTGTAGCTGAAAAGTAACCTGAAACCAGTGGTTTTCAGTGCTGTTCCATAGAAACCTGGGTTTCTTGGAAGCTGATCAGGAGTTCTGCAAATAGAAGATCAGGAATGTAGAGGAAACAACTTGGTAGAACTGCTTATCTGCCATTTATGAGCTTCTTTAAGATGCAACTATATTATTGGGCGATTTCTAAGGTTCTGTTCAGTACTTGTCAGGTAACAGTGTGACTTTGCATGAATGGTGTATGCCCTAAGACAATGTCCTTTGCCGGTAATTTTCTGGGAATGTCAGAAAATTAGAAAGTTAGATATTTTGACTGGCTATGTTGCCTGGAAGATTCTGGGTTGTTGTAGTCCCACAAAAACTAACTTTCTCAAGATCTAGAAATGCCAAAGACATGGACAGATTACCCTGAAAGTAAAATGTTAGAAATCCATGAAACCAAGCAGACAATATTTTAGATGTAGATCTGTAGAAGGACATAAAACAGAATTTCAGCTCTTACATTAAAATTCTTCTACCCTAGTATCCTAGCAAGAACTCCCTACAATTTCAGGCACAGATTATTTCCAGCATTGTGAGATTCTTTCAACACAGGGATGCCAGGAACTGAATTCGAGATCTCATGCACTCAGAACATAAAATGTACACCGAAGTTGGAGACTAATGTTCCAAGATGGTCTCTGCATTTGGCAGTTGTTAACAACCTCCTTGGGTAACTAACTGATTCACGTCATAAATCCACCAATGTCTTAACATCCATTTGGGCTTTATTATGGCCTTCTTTAAGCCTCCAAAGCAGCAGCAGCAGCAACAGTAATACTAACAGTAACAACATGCAGTAGCACAGCACACTTAATCATCACCATGCATATACTTATGAAATCCCATCATAGAATACACATTCTTTAGGCAGGAACATCTCTAAGATGATTATTGTATGAGCACAAAACAAGCATAATGGGTTGAATCCAAATGTAGGCTTTAATTTGATAATACTTTCATGTGAAGATGGTGTTATGTCTGAGAAGATCTGCATAGGATTATATTAATATGCAAAGGGATAGTTGCATACTAGTCTCACCTTTGAAACTAATTGTATAGAAGTTGTATCATAATCTTTCATAGACTTGGTCTGCTTCCTCAGATGCATGGAGTGAAAATGATGCCTGGGAAAGACTTTTATAATTAGATTATATTAATGCCTATGGAAATGCAAAATTTGTGGGTATGGTGATGAGGTGATAAGTTCAGTTTAAATGATAGTCACAAAGGAAGGAGGGTTGTTGCCTATGGGCAGGATGGGTGGATGTCCATAGGAAATACTGGGAGGGAGTTTGAGAATGTGGTGTGTATAGGCTGGGAACAAGAAAGGAGATATGATAAACTGGCTAAGAGTGTCCAGTGATATATGTGTGTGACAGGAAGCTATTGCCTTTGTTCAACCCACTGTTTATGGATTGGAGTTTGTGAATACAGTGCGCCCTTGCTATCCACGTGGGATCCATTCTGGACCCTCTGCAGATAGCAAAAAACACGGGACCTTAAGTCAGCATTCTTTTCAATAGGCCCGTGCTCCCATTTGTGCTGCTGCATGCATGTGTGCCCATTGAAAATGCTGGGGCTTGCCATCTGCAGAAGCTCAAACTGTGGATGGCAAGCCCACGGTTCGTGCAGGCGCACTGTATATTGTATTCAGCTGTTTCCTTTTCCAATCATCCTTTGTAGTTTTTTTTCTATTCAAGGATCACTGTCCTGAGGTCAAAGATGCCCAGGAAGATTGAAATGTTCTGAAACAGCCTTTTGTGTATTCCCATTCCTACTATCTGATTTATGTCCATTTATCCTGTGGCGTAGAGACTAGTCTGTTTGCCCACTATAGAATGCTGAAGGGCATCGTTGACAGAGGATGGCATATATCGCATTAGAGGATATTGTTAGTCATAGTAGGAGAATATAGATTGGAGTTATTACTAACTTTTCTGCCTATGCAAAGTCTCTTCCAATTCAGTTTGAGGGCTGAACTCAATGTATGACCAAGATCCTGTAGGTGTTCTCTACTGTAACAGATTAGTTGGTAGCACAATGATAAGAGTAGAAGGGTGTGTGTTTAGAAACTGCCTGTCTCTTTGGATGTGTAACCTTCAAGCTCATGGTGAACATGCTCTGCCCTGCAGAATGTCTCTGTGGTGCAGGAATATGTCCTGGCAGTGAGCCATACAGAGCCACTGTCATTGTTACTAAATTTTAGCAGCATCAGGAACCCCAGCAGCAGGTTATGAATAGGGTTCAAAACCTGGCTCAACCATGTAAACCCACTGGGTGCCTTGGGCAAGTCACATTCTCCCAACCTCAGTGGATGGCAATGGCCAACCTCCTCTGAACAAATCTTGCCAAGAAAGCCCCATGGTAGGCATGCCACTGGTCAGGTGACTGCTGCACAAATAGTAGACCTAATATCAAGGAATACGTGTTGAGGGGTGCTAGGGTTTTTCCCAAGAGAAAAAAGGTCAGTAGCACAAAAAGGTTTGGGGATCATTGGCTTAAAGGATTTGATTCTGGGTGCTAATTAAATAGAAGATCACCATAGTATTGTATGCAAGCTACTCTAAACTCTTTAAAAGAAACTCAGAAGAAATAGTGTAAGGAGTAATATTTGTACATTATCAGTATTCCTATAGATGTCAAGTAATATTTTTCTTATTTTGTCACAAGGGCAAACCATAAAATATTTTTTTTTAAAAAAAAGAAGTCTATTTGAGAGATTGAGAAAGGCAGTTAGAAAACTGTAAGGGGGGTTGGGAATTATTGACTTTTATAGTCTTTGAACGTCTCGGCCTTAGCAGACTTCTTCCTGCATTTAGAAATCAGTTTTCTTGCAAAGATACCACAGATGCCTTATGACTTCCTATCAAATACAGAAACAAGTGGCGATCAGATGTTTTTGCCATACTGAGTTTGAGTTTTATTGTTGTTGTGACAAACACAAAGTTTGGGAACGGAACAGATGATTGCTAATCATTTAAAAAGAAAATCCACAGCCTATTCATTTACGAAGGAAAAATGTACAGTACAGTCATTTACTACCATGGTACATAATCCTACATTTTGTTGTGACAGTGTTTTCTGTTTTCCTGGGATGATGTCTAAATCTCCTAGTTTTGTAGAGGAAGGGTCATGTTGAGCATTGAAATGTGTGCACTTCTTAAAGTAATTGGTTAATTTAACATAACGGTTTTATACAATCCTGCAATCAAACAAGTTGCAAGGTTGTTTCAACATGCCAGCCATCACAGCTACCTGAGCTTTCCCCAGTGTACTGCCTCAGATTGCACAGGAGGCCTGGAGAAGAGCTGATAAACAGGATGTGGGGGTTTATGGCAGGGTTGGGGAATCTTTGGTCCTCCAGATGTTTTGCATTTCAGCTTCAACAGTTGTTTCCTCTTAGGTGGTCTAGCGGGCACTTCTGAACGCTGAATTCCAAAATATCTGGAAGGCCAAAGATCCCCCTCCCCTGATTCAAGAGGACCTATGCTGACCAGGCAGAGACAGTTTACTGGGCTAAACACTGTTGCATGTTCTTCCAGCTCTTGAATAGGTTTTTAAATACACATACACACACCAATAGGTTGAGTATTCCGCACCTTGAAAGCTTAAGGAAGGGTACCCTTACTGGTGGCCAGCCTCACATTAATTTTAGTGAGACCTGTCCCTAAGAAACATGCATGTGACAAGAACAAAAAATAACAAAGTATTTTTGTTTTGCGGGCCCTCAGTACAATCAAATTAGCACTGAAGATATGGATGCCAATAAGTTGGCAGTAGAATCATTGCTGTAAAGCAGTTTCTAGTGTTTCCCAGTTACAGAGTGACTAAATTGCTATACGCAACTTGCCACTTCTGATTTTGAAGCATCGGAAATGTCAGTGCAATTGCAAAACATAATTTGCTCACACCAGGTTGGGTACTGTCTTTTTCCATTCTGCTGTCCCTGTAATATTGCCATTTTTTCTACTTTTTGGTTGAAAATCATCGTATAAATATCCCTACATAAAGTTAAAGTGTTATCAAAGTCCTGTTATTCAGTTGTGTGGCTATGCCCAGTTATGCTTCCTTGAACTCAATGGAGGAAAATGGAATATAAATGTAAATTATAAATAAAATGTTTCAGTCCTAAAGAAAAAAAATCTGCGTATAAATATAAATGAACAATACATTAGTATAGCTTACACTACCACACATTTTTATTGCTGAACCATTTCTTTTTCAGTAGAACACCCTTGGGCAGAGGAAAGGAATAATGGCTGGCATCTGTATTGCCGATACAGATTCGTAACTTAGAGTTACGGAGATGTAACTGCTCCACATTCACTAAAATTGTATCACTGTTGCCATGATTGGAAATGCCTTCCCAAACCTAGCTTAACAGCCAGCAGACACATCAAAAAAATAGAAGTCCATTCCGTTGATGATTAGGGCACAGGAGAAGGATGTTTTCACCCTTCTTCTTGCCAGCAAATAAGGCTGCGATAATCAAAAACAGGATCCTGTCACAGTTCCTTGTTACAGCCTTGCTTTCTGCCAGGAGTGGATGAGAATACCTTCCTCCTGCACCCTCAGCACCAGCTGAACAGACATACTGCTGCTGCCTGGTGAAGGGCATCAGGCCAGGAGATATTAGTTATTCTTTCATAGATAAATATGTGATGTAGAATATGGGCCAATGTCATAGAAGAAACATAGAATCATAGAGTTGGAAGAGACCACAAGGGCCATCTATTCCAATGCAAGAATACACCATCAAAGCACTTGTAGCAGATGGCCATCCAGCCTCTGTTTAAAAATCTCCAAAGAAGGAGACTCCACAGCTCTTACCATCAAGAAGTTCTTCCTAGTGTTTAGGTGGAATCTCTTTTCATGTAAAGGAAAAAGCAGGGTTTGTGTCTTAAGAATTGGATTCAAAGGTGTCTTTCTGTGTTCAGAAGGTGTCTTCCGAGACATTTTCCACCTCGTAAGAGAACATTGTGAGAAAAAAATGAGAAAAAAATTCTTACACTATTTTAATGGTAAATATATATATATATTGAAGGTGTTCTTTTGGATAACAGCTCAAGAAGATGCAATAGAATCATTGTAGAAATTACTTTCTACAGCACTGCATACATTATTGTGTACATATCTGAAGAACAGCAGTGTCAAACATTTTCCTTCTGGCCCTGTTTCTTTTGATAAAACTATATACAATCTAGTCAGTGATTCCACTTAAGGATATAGATCTGGTGCCCCCTAGCTTCCAAATGTAGTTGCTTTGTTTCCTCCTTCCTTCCTTCCCTCCCTCCGTCCCTCCCTTCAGATAAATCACACCTAGCATCTTGAATTTCCCTGTTTGAAACTGTGGCCCAATATGGGCTCAAAGACATTCGGGGAAAATCAAGACCCAAACTATTCAGTAAGTTCTAAAAGAGTGAGGTGCAACTCCACCTGTTCAGTTGTCTAGAACATCACCATCATTGCTGCTTTTGTTGTCATTGTCATCCTCGTCATCCTACTTATTCTCCAAAATTGGGGCAAGGTGGTGAGTGCTGGGAGAAGAAAAGCAGGGGCAGAGTAAGGACTAGGGAGAGTAAAGGAGACAGAGGTACTGCAAGGCTACCATATCGAGGGCACCCTCAATTTTGTCAGCACTACTGTATCTTCTTGAAATCTACTCAGAGACCAGTATAGATCCAAGCAAATCACACATTATATGCAGTTCCAAATTACATCTTCACCTGTACCTCATAAACAGGGGAATGTGCACTATGTCAAAACAGAAAGAGAACCAAGCTGACAGAAAACAAACGCCACTTCAAAGAGGTTTATAGAAAAGGGAAAGTGATTAATGAATGTGGCAAGAATAAAATCCTTTTAAAAAATAGGAAATTGTCATTCAAGTGCATCACATTTCACAACTGTAGGTAGCTCTGCCTCATGTTTTCAAAAGTGGTACCAACTTTAATGACAAGCTTGTGTCATTTATGGCAATAAAAGGTAACATTCCCACCAGGGCCAGCTTGGTTTAGTGAATTGGTGGGAGATCAGGGTTCAAATCCCTGCTTGGCCATGGAAAGATGAGAGTGTGTGACTTGCTGGGTGACCTTAAGCAAGTCACACACTCTCATCTTTTGAGAAAGGCAATAGCAAGCCTCCTTGGAAGTAATCTTATCAAGAAAACCCTGTGATATGTTTTCCTTAGGGTCGCCATAAGTCAGAAGCAACTTGAAGGTATAGAACAACTACGACACTCATGCCACATTAATATGTTGCTCATTCCTTTTGTGTTTGTAGGGGCAAATCCTTTCTTACTGGAAGATTTGCTTTATGCTAGTTACTCACATTTTTGAGAGTATTTGAGGGGAACATTTTGGGATATAATCATTATGCAAGACAGAAAAACAGCTAGTTGGTCCACTTAAAATGAACATGAAGCAGTTTAATACCATCCCTTGCTTATGGATTTTTTGAAAACATCTGTTATGTAGAGATAACTCAGTTGCTGTTTCTGTTTGGGATGTTTAATTTCTCCCCCTCCCCCCAGCTCCTTGGGTTAAATAAAATAGGATATAAACAGCTATGTAATATGGATGCTGTATGCAAATACACACATGGGCAAAAGGAAGTGCCTGAATAGTCTTAGTTTTTATCTTAAGCCATGCATATTTCTGAGACTTTGCCTTTTCCCACTACATGGGAATTGTGATGATTTAAACAGAGGTTTTGGGTCTGAAACTCCCAGTAGTTCTAGCCAGTGAGGAGAAGAGCTGGGAGCTCCTGTTCAACCCCATCTGGAAGGCTAAGCAATTTCTTTACTGCAGTCATTAGAAAATGTATTTGGAGAGTGACCGTGTTGAAATAAATGGAAAGCTAACCCTTGATCCAAAGACGTACACAGCTACTTCTGCTTGCCCAAGAGAATGTAGGGCTTGCTGTTTCTGGAGCCTCAGCTTCTTCCTTGTCCCCCTCCCTCATGATGCTACATTATAAAGAACTGCAGATGGAGTTTGAAATTGGACAGAGGTGTGTTCTTTTAAAAGGAGACGATTGCAAGCAAAAGAAGAGGAAAGCCCTTATTCGACTTGGGTTTCATTTTTATTACCAAGGTCTATTTCTTACCATCTTGAATAACCCAGTGAGCTATTATCAGTTTTCTTTGTGTATTTAAATTTTAGACAGCAGTAAGGTGAATACTTATCTTGTGGTTGGGATAGCACTCTTTTTGTCTAGACTTATAGGCTATGATGTAATGGAGGAGGATGCCACACTCTTGCATTTGCTTTATTTGTTGAGGTCAACATTAACCTATAGGGTTTTTTTCCCCCCCAGAAGATGGCAATATCTTAAAATGTGTTACTTATTTGCTTCAAGAATTTCGGGTGCTAGGTAAATGCCGTGTATTGCTGCCAGGTTTTCAAAATAGCAATAAGGAGCACTCAAAATTCATGACATGCAGGGTTCACAATAAAAAAGTAGCTGTTAACAAGTTTGTGTTCTACTTAATACCAAATGGAGGTATTGATTTCAGTTAACCTAGCCATGTGTTTCTCTGTTAAATCAACATATTGTCCACATTCATAAATTGCATAATGCATACATTTCTGTCTTTATAAAAAAACCAAACCTTAAAATGTAGGATTTGAGTGGGTGAGAATCTTGTATGAAAGGAAAAGCTTTCCAACCTACAAAGCGGAGACACTCCTTATAAGGGATACCTGGCAATCTTCATAGGATACCTAAAAACCTAAACGGAAAGGGCAGACTTCTTCTTTTCTTCTTCTTCTTCTTCATGGAATGAATTGTATGTACCTAATGTGTTCCAGGGTTAATTTGAAGCTGTCATGGAGCATTCCTGTAAGATTCAGTTTTAGATGCTTTGGATATTTCCTCAAGTCTAAGTGAACTACTTCTGTGGCTCTTAAAGTGTGACGTGAAAGAGTATCAAGCTTTTTAAGAATACCCCTGGGGGGAAACCCATACTTTGTGTGCAGAAGCTGGTTAAATACATGGAAAGAAGAGGAGTTTCTGCTGAGCTTCCTTCCAAGCTCTCTGCTAACCTCCAAAGCACCCTCACCACTTTATTTTCCAGCCTGTGAGAACCACAGGGTAGCACCAGTCCCCTTGACATATTTCACTGTGGATCAGGACTGCCAACAGTAGTCCCTGGGGACACTCCCAGTCCCAGGCGCCATTGCTTCTTCAGTACAGAGGCAATACACAGCACGTCAGGATGCCAAGGTGGGAAGGAAGCATAGAAACATGTTTTCTCACTGCCATCCCTTCATGCAGACAATCAAAGAGAAGGGGTCTTCTTTCAGGACTTCTGTGGCAAGGACAATTTATTCTTGAGTTTCCGTCACATGGATTTCAAAATGAACGTTTTTTGTCTGAAGATTGCTCAAGGGAGTTTATCCATCTCTAGTTTCAAGGGTGGGTCTTTAAGACTATTCCAGAATACTATGGAACAGCATTGTGAATTACACATTAAAAAGTATTTCTGTTTTGTGTCAGTTTTCTTCCTCAATTTTTCCTTTTGTGAATTCTTTTCTGTTTTCAAGTCCACAATATCACAAATGGTATTATACACATTGCTCAGGCAATTGGTTACTTCTGCCCTCATTCCCCAGCTTTACTGTAGCTTTTAACTCTTTATCTTTTCTGTCTTCAAAATGTAATAGGGTTATAAAACGTATCACCTTATTGCACATACAGGATAAAGCAAGATAAATCAAAGCATGTACTCTATGTGAGAATTAGTGGTGCATTAAAGAAAATGCACTCTAAATTGTGTGATGCAATTGAGCTTTTCCTTTTAGTGTATGTGTGTTGTGTGTATACTCTAACTCTCTAACTCTCTGATTAAGGATGCAGTTATAATGCCTGACTGACATGGATAATTCTATTGCTGGCAGGGAAGGCCGCTCTAATGCCCACTTGAAAGGAGATTACCAAAGAATTGGGGACGTTATGCTGAAGAACATTCAGAGTATGAAGGTATGAATTACATTTAGCCTTTAAACCCTGCTGTAGGTGGGTGGCAGTAGTAGATCCATGTGTTTGCAGGCACATGTATTTGCTGACTTTTTGTAGAAATGCTCATACTCACTATGCAAAAGCAAGCCAATGAATTTCTGTCCAATTGGATAAAGTGGAGTTTTGTAGGCGAAAAGTCCTAGACATCATAAAGATACTATTACTAAAACTTCTAGGTCACCATTCTGCCAAAAAAAAAAAACCCACCTTAAGCACATGAAATAAAGCAGGCAAGGGGTAGAGATGCAGTCCCCAAGCTACACCTGGTCCTTGGAACACCAAAGTGCATCCCCAAAGCCCCCAAACTCAAATTATTTAAAAATTACACCAATTTTGGGTGATTTTACACCTGAAAGCCAGCCAAAGCACCCCAACACTACCCACAAATGTGGTAATTTACTTTCTCCATGCTCCCTTAGCCCTCCCAAAACCCTAAAATCTAAGGCTGAAAATCAGCCAAAGCTGTGGCCCAAAGTAACATCATGTCACTTCCAGCATGCTGAAACACAATGGTACAACCTGCTGGAAGGAAGTGGGCAAGAGACAAAAATGGCCTCTGTCCCCATCTCTGTTATCCACCCCAGCTATAAACCCGAGAGCAGAAGCCAGGAGAGTTAATTTTAAGAAAAATGCTAATAGTTTCTGTAGAACTCTTGCATATAGTAGAGGTAATGTTTTAAAACTTTTGTAACCATAGGTTGGGCAAAATGAACAAAACATCTTCACATAACAGTCAAAGGTCAGGGGACAATCCATTTGAGCTTCACAACTTTAGAAAAGTTGGCCAAGATATGAGCCTCATGGTGGTCTGCTTTTTTGTAAACTGCCCCAATGCCTTAAAATGTAGCAAGCAAGTGACAACATAGTAAGCAAATAATATTTTCTTGTGTCTGCTTATCACTACTCTCTCTCTCTTTCTAGCACCTGACAATTCATTTGCGGAAGCACAGTGAGGTTCTGGTTGAGTTGGAGAATGGGATCAAAAACTCTCGCAAGCTGGAGGCCTTATGCAGGGACTTTGAGATGCAGAAGGTCTGTTATTTGCCCCTCAATACCTTTCTTCTCAGGCCTCTGCACCGGCTTATGCACTACAAGCAGATAATGGAAAGGCTCTGCAAACATTATCCACCAAATCATATGGACTTCAGGGATTCCAGAGGTAAGTGAGTACTGAGGAAGATCTGTTAAGTGGAAAATCCAAGTCTCTTGGACTGCATCTGCATCTGCACTGCAGAAATAATCCAGATTGTCACCACTTTTAACTGCCATGGCTCAGTGCTATGGAATCCTGAGATCTGAAGTTTTGTGAGACATTTAGCCTTCTCTGTCAAAGAGCTCTGGTGCCACAACTACAAATCCCAGAATTCCACAGGATGGAGCCATTTAAGTTAAAGCAGTGGATTATTTCTGCAATGCGGATGCAGCCCTAGTCCAAAACACGTTACATGCAGATGTGTGTCAGTGAACCCTGATTCCCCCTTGAGTCCCAGAAAAGCTGCACCAAGAGAAGGTCATCTGGAGGAGGGGTTAAGTAGCAACCCCCTGCATTTTCTTCACTCTGAATAAGATTTGGAAATCACTTGTTCCAGAAGAAAGTGTATGTGTATGTCAGGGGTAGGCAACCTTTCCCCTTTAAGGGCCGAGGGACTTCAGCTCACAGAATCCCAGGAGCTATTGGCCAACATGGGACTATTGACCAACATGGCTGAGACTTCTGAGAGCTGAAGTCCCTCGGCCCTTAAAGGGGAAAGGTTGCCTACCCCTGGTGTATGTGTATGTGAATATGCAACATGACTGAGTCCTTAATAGAAGCAATCCTATGCTAATCAGAGGTAAGGCCAGGGGTGTAGTTATGGGAAGATGAATTTTCTTTCCCTCCCCCATGAAATTATCCTTCAGTTCCCAAATTTCTAGCATTGCACTAATTTAAAACTTCTGTTGAATATTTGGAAATACAGTTTAGGCATCCTGAGAAAAGGGCAGGCAAAGTAACCAAGGATATGTAAACACAAGCAGATATAAGAATTCTTGGGTGAACAATTTTAAATGTCTCAGTCTCAGGAATGCTAGAGATTTAAGATCTGAAGGAAATTTTTCATTGGAGGAGCAGAATTCTTATATGGAGAAGCAATGTCTTGATTTTTCTCTCTCCATAGCTACACCTCTGCAAAATTTCGGTGGGATTTACTTTCAAGTAAGTCTGTACAGGATGTCTCCCTAAGGGCCTGAACAGATGAGCCAAATGAAGTGGCTTCTGGCCACTTTGAAGGCATGCTATTTAGATGATGCACACCTCCAAATCGTCCTGCAGCTGTGCTCCAGTCCTTTGGACTGTAGCAAAAAGGATCCGGGATAACCCAGCTCCTGGTAGTGCTGGCCAGCCCCCTTCTCCATAGCCCACCTTGGGAGCAGGCCGTGCGGATAGCAGTCTTCTGACCTGCTGCTGGCCAGAGTGGATCCAGGCTTTTTTGTGCCTTTCTGCTCCAGCCCATAGTCTCCCATTCTGCTCCCATTTTGTAAAAAAGTTGAACAATCATGCAAAATGAAGAAATGCAGGTAAATACGCCTGATCATTTGTGCCTGTGTGCAGCAAGATGATGCCTTGGGTTTCATTGGTGGCAATGGAGCTTCAATCACATCAGTCAAATGGATTCCTTAGGCTCAGCCTCTGGGAAGAAATTTAAAACAGGAACACAGAGCATGAACAAATCATTGTTTGGGGACATTATCAGCTTAAGCTTTCAAGCCGCTTATGATATTTCTGGTCAGCCAGCCAGAATAATGTGGCTGTTGGCTGGCAAAATAGCTAAAATTTGAGATTTTAAATATAGAAAAGAAGCAACATGTCTGATTTTGAAACAGGCCCAAAATACTGTATAATTTTTTAAAGAAATGCTAGGAAATGTGTACTGCATTTTTTCTGTGAACTGCAGGCCTTCAAGCTAACAATTTACATGATGGGAAAGTTAAGGTTGTTCCTTAACTTGTATCCTGGAGGAGACATACTTTCACAAACCCAAGAGTTACAAAATTGTTCTGGGTGCCAACATAATAAAACAATATATTTGAAATCTGTACTGCTGTGGAGGAGACTACAGATTACACATTATTAAAACCAGTACAGGTTAAAACATACAAAAACCTCAGTTAGGGGTGTGTGTGTGTGTGTGTGTGTGTGTGTGTGTGTGATTTTTTTAAAAAGTTAAACAACCAGTAAGTATAAAATATTTAAAAATAATATGTAAAGAAGATATGAAGAACAAAAAAATCACACCATTAAAAGCCCATCACAGTCAGCTCCAAAAAGCTTGATGGAATAGGAACATTTTCACTTGTTGGCAGAAGGAGAGCAAGGAGGCCTCCCTGGGGAGGGAGTTCCAAAGTTTGGGAGAAGCCACTGAGGAGCCCCTCTCCTTTGTTCCCACATACAAGCCCAAGAAGGTAATGGGAGAGAGATAGTGGCCTCTCTTGAAGATCCTAGATCTTAGAGGTTCATATAGGGAAATTCAGTCCTTCAAATCACCGGGACTTGAAGGTGTTCAGATGCCAAAATTAATCACTTTAGTGTATATAGTTGCCAGTGTTTCACTTTGGGATTGAGACTAAATAACCTGTGTGATACGTCAAACATGTAGTGTGCAGCCTAGTTACTTTTTACTTATGAATAAGCATATGGAAATTATCCAGAATGTGAACATCACTTACACATAGGAAAGATTTAAATCTCCCTCCTCCAGACTATGTCTTTGGCTATGTCTTTGAATTCTCCCTGCCTCCTTGACTACTTTTTCCTAAATTTGCTCACTGAAAAGGTTCATTGGGCTCCAATAGAGCTGTGTTTCTGCTGATGCTCCTCCTGCCACCCCAAGTGTGAGAAGACTTGAGAAAACAAATTGCTAGGAGTGCCCACATGAATGGTTCCAGTCACAATCATGGCCTGAGTACTTACTTGTGCATTAAATAGGAGAAAGAGGATGAGCTATATGTGAATAATTTAGTGTAATGCTGAGATCCTCCATCCGAAGATGTAGATCCAGCTATGATGTATTTCTTGATGCAGCCCCCCACAACTCACCTTTTCTGTGCTGCACCCCACCCTTAACAGCCATATCTGTGTAGGTGGGAGAGGAGGGAGCTGTAGAGAAAAGGTAGGTTGGAAGGAATTTGATCATTGTGGCATCAGAATGGAATTCCAACCTCTACAACAACCCAAAAAGTGGGTTATTACAATTTAAGCTGGATTTAATGCCATTGTAACTGATTAAAAATATGCCAAAAATTGTGTAATTTAGCCCTGTGTGCAACCACTGAACCTCATGTTGTACTCCTTTTCCAGCTCCATTGCTCACCTCCTGTCCTACCTACTGAGAGGACAGGACATCATTTTCCTTCCTAGACTAGATAAGATGTATGAGTGGTCAAAGGAAGAGGTGAACAACATTGGGAACTGCCATTGTCTTGTTTGTCTCCGTGATGTGTATTCTCTCCAGTTGCATGCTCTCTCCAGGCAAAGATATGGCTATTCTGGTAACAGTATTTTGCACCTGTAGATTCTGTGGATTTGTATCCCATTTTGACAAAAATTACTTGCTACTGGAATTGAAACACAGAATTTTGTGTGTGTGTTTCCTCATGTGTCTATTAGAGTGGAACCTATGGAATAATTCTCCAATAGAATCAATTTTCATCTCTTGTTGTCTTTGTTGTTGCTTCTTTCACTTCACAGCTGCTCTGGCAGAGATCTCAGAAATGGTGGTTCAGCTTCACAGCAGTATGCTGAAAATGGAAAATTTCCAGAAACTGCATGAACTGAAAAAAGATTTGATAGGCATTGACAATCTAGTGATTCCAGGAAGGGTAAGTGTAGGGAGGGGTAAACTCAGGATAAAGCACATTTAGTTTAGACAAAGGAAAAACTGGTTTTGAAAATGTATTACTGTCTGTTGTGGGAAGAATTTTTTAAAAATCATGCTTCGCTTTGATTAACAAAAAATGAAGTGAGTATATTGTATAAACAACAGCTGTTTCAGTATAGACCTGCTAAGAAATGCCAAAGAGAGATAAATCAAATGGTGATATTTAACCTGGTGCTCAGATTACAAGGATGCCAAGGATATTTGGTCCTTGTACTAGTTTTCAAAGAAGTAAGTGTGTTAGTCTCTTGTAGCATAAAAAAGAAGAAAGGGGGAAGGTGCTGCCATGTTTTTTCCCTTCTCAATCCCTTCCTCCTTTTACAGCCGTTGTACTTTTTTGAGAGCCCCCTTAACTATTGTTGTAAGAAGGCCATAGATAAGCTGTGTCTTGACTAAAATCAAAGCTTGGAAAAGTTATTTTGGGGGCTGTATATGTGTGTGGCAACTTGCAACGACACCATGATTTTCATCGTTTTTCTTAAGCAAGGAGTAGTCAGAGGTGCTTTTGCCAGTTGCTTCCTCTGAAATATAGCCTATAGCACCTGGTATTGGTTGGAGGTCTCCCATCCGAGTACTAACTAGATCTGACCCTTCTTAGTTTCCAAGGTCAGATGAGGTCTGGTGCCTTTATAGTATTTAGACCTACAACTCCCAAAATTCCCCAACCAACATGGTCAACGGAGTTATAATCCAAAAAAGTACATTTTCTAACCTCTAAATAAAAATGAGCAGCTTGTAGGTTTCATCAAGGGAGTTCCTTTGCTTCTTCACTGACCCAAGTTTATTAACTTCTCCTGACAGTTTGGCTTTGCATTACTTACTAAGAGTTAGGCCACCCATTCATAAAACAACATAGGGTGCACTTCAAATTCAATCAATATACAGCATTCTTCATGTTCCCTGTCTTGGAGAAAGAAATGTTTCATATTATTAAGGTTGGACTAGAACTCTTCTTGCTAGCATGCCAGTTTTGCAGGAACAGAGCATATGGGATGTGTGATCTCTTAAAATGTTATCTGTAGTTACTGTATTTCAGTTATAAAATCATTTGTGCATCATCTTTCATTCTTAAAAGTAGCCTACAAGGCATTCCCAGCAATTTAAGATCTTACAATTAAACACCAATGAGTATTAAAATGATTTAAGATAAATTAGCTGATGAATTAGTTCGCTACAGGTAAGGTTGGAATACAGTAAAGGTTTGGTGGAATAGAAATGTCTTATTTGCCTGCCACAAGCACAGAAAATGCCCATCCAGCTTCCCTTGGCAAGGAGTTCCACATCTGGAGGACTGCCACAAAAGAAATCTTTTGTTATGACCTTCCTAGCTATACCTCCCTTGATGACAGAGTACAGAGCAAAGTTTCAGAAAAAAGGTATAAGTAACAGGCAGGTTCAAGGAGAATGAGATTGTCATTTAAATTGTCCACTTCATTGTTAATAGTCAACACTTTTAACTGGGCTCAGAATAAATTGGGAACCAGTGCAAATTGAACAGGATGTTTATAATATGCTTAGAAAAGCAGACACTTCTATTTTTTCTTGACACAACATTCTGCCTCAGCTGTAGTGGTTGCCAAACACTTTTCAAAGGCAACCCCTCCCCCAGTGATCTCATCTAGATATGACTGTGGCATGTGGCTGCATTGACTTCTCCAGGAACGGGGACAAATGGCATGTGGACTGAAGTTAGGCAAAGGCATAACAGAACAATGCCGGATCCAGGAGCACTCCCAGCCTATAAACCTGGTGTTCCAGGGAGAATGAGTCACCCTAATGTGCTTCCAAACCCCATATCTCAATATTAGTACTGACAGGGGTGCTTCCCAGTAGCATACCTGCCTGGAGTGTCACCTGGTGCAGGGAGGCAGGATGTTTGGGGTGTGTGGCTTCCAGGCAGGACTTCCAGGGGTGGGTTCACATGTAAACGCCCAGCTGCCCAGGCCAGAGACCCCCCCCCCCAGACCCTGGAAAGCAGTGGGGCAGCTGAAAAAGAGTTGCCCGCTCCCAGGCTGGGCCCAAGACCAATCCCTGAGGCCCTGGGAAGTGGCAGGACAGTCAAAAAGAACCGCCATCCTCCAAGGCCCTGGAAAGTAGCGGGGTGGCCGGAAAAGAGCCACCCGCCACCCTCCCAGACCCAAAACTGTCCGCGAGGCCTGTAGCAGCAACGGCACAGGCCCAACAAGTGCCGTGAGGGGCAGGGGCCAACCGGATGTCACCCCCTCTTCTGGGGTGTCACCCAGTGCAGCCTGCACACACACATACACACACACACACCAGTAGCGCTACTGGTGCTTTCATCTTCTCTGCATTAATCCTCAGCTTGTTAGCTCTTTGCTGCAACCAGACATTGATTTAATACTTCCACAGCCCCTTGAGAATCAGAAAGAAGGCAGAAAAAGCTGAGTGGCATTGGTGCATCCAACCCTAAAATCCTTGGATACCCTCACCCAGTAGTTTCATGTAAACACCATGAAGGACAGAATAGAGCCTGAGGGACTCCCACTGTCAAGATGTCTAAAAATAATTCCCATGCACCACCCTCTTAAGATTGTCATATAGAACAGTGGTAAAATGGTGCTCCTGGCCCTGTACCGGCATAGGCACCCCAGAAAAATACCCTTGGTTGAAGACCACTAACTGTATCCATGCTGCAGAAATAAAGCAGTTTGACACTGCTTTAACTGCCATGACCCTACCCCAGGGGTAGGCAACCTTTCCCCTTTAAGGGCCGAGGGACTTCAGCTCCCAGAATCCCAGGAGCTATTGGCCAACATGGGACTATTGGCCAACATGGCTGAGGCTTCTGGGAGCTGGAGTCCCTCGGCCCTTAAAGGGGAAAGGTTGCCTACCCCTGCCCTACCCTATACAATCCTACGATTTGGAATTTGATGAGGCGCCAGAGCTCTTTAACAGACTAAGCTGAATACCTCACCAAACTACAAATACTTGGAATTGCTGGGTGATCAAAAAGATAGGTTAAAAGACAAAACAATAACTATGAGGGGAAAATTTCATACTTAAATATCATATTTATGTAATTTTTCTGACCATCTTACTCCTATTCTCCTTCAACCAAAATATTTCTTCAGACAAGGGGAAACAGCCCCATGGAATTAAATTACACTTCTATGTGCTTATCTTTCTCTTTCTTTACATGTCTTTTATTAACTGAAATTTATATGTAATATTGATTATTCTTCTGGAAGCCATGAACATCACTTTGAAATAAACCTTAAGCCTACATCCCTTAATTTACATTTGTGGAGGTGGAGATTTTCCATGCTGCTGCACTCTGTCCTGAGGCAAAGTGAAGCAACACATCATATATTTACAAAAACACCCACCTCATCTCTAATTGCATGGGACAATAAAGAGGCAATAGATTCCTGAATCTAGCCCTTTAGTAACCTGGAAGAAAAAGTTGGTGGATTCTTTCTGATACCTGTACAAGGTGATGAAATAAAAGCCTTTATAAGAACTGTAGTAATGTGAAAATAATGCTTCTCACTCTGTAAAATTCACCAGCTTTCATCACCATTTCTGTTTCCATTTTCTCAGAGTGTTCTCACTCTTTATTATTTTGTTGTCAACTCTCTTCAAGTCAACCTTGATTCGTGGCGACCCAGTGGATGAGACGTCTCCAAGTCCTCATATCTTCAACCACTTTGCTCAACCTCTGCAGGTTCAGGCTTGTGCCCTTCCTGATTGAGTCTAACCATCTGGCATGCAACCTTCCTTTCTTTCTACTGCCTTCTACCTTTCCTAGCATTATTGTTTTTTCTAATGAGTCGTGTCTTCTCATGATGTAGCTAAAGTACAATAGCCTCAATTCAGTCATCTTGGCTTGCAGGGAGAGTTCAGACTTGATCTGTTCTAGGACCCATTTGTTTATCATTTTGGCCATCCATGATATCTTCAGCACTCTTCTCCAGCACCACATCTCAAATGAGTTGATTTTCTTTCTATCTTCTTTCTTCACTGTCCAGCTATCACATGAGTACATCTCCATAACACTTCCCATTATGAAAAATCCTTCACCACTGTTCTCTCTTTCATTCTCCCACAGTCTTGTGATGGATAAGTTCTGCCTCTGTACAAACAAGTCTGGAGCATTTTCGACTTAGCTAGGGGACTAGAATTCAAATCACTTTCTTAAGGTGGGATAATTCATCTTTTTCACAGACAAAAGAAAATATCCCTACAGTAACTGAAGATAAATATGTGGCTAGTTTAAAATTCATTGATAAAAATCCTATCACCTAGGTCTTAGGAAGAGCTCTAAAAAGTTATATACCGTATTTTTCGGCATATAAGACGCACTTTTTCTTCCCCAAAACGAGGGTGGGGAAGTTGCTGCGCCTAATGAAGCGAATATAAAAGCTGAGGGCAAACTGCTGAGGCCTAGGCTAAAAGTAGGCCTCATTTCAACCTCAGCCTTGGTGCTCCAGTGGGCTCCTCCCATCCCAGGAAGAGCCCATTGGAGCAGCCAGGATGGGGGTGGAAAGAGTCCTCTTTTCCTGGCTAGTTGAATGTGCTCCTCCTCTTTCCACCCCCATCCTGGGTGCTTCAATGGACTCTTCCTGGGGTCAGAGGACATCCTCCCATCCCAGGAAGAGTCCATTGGAGCACCCAGGACGGGGGTGGAAAGAGTCCCCCCCTTGAAGAAATCTGCCAGGAAAACCCTCATGGTAGGATCCAAATGATCCAGAAATTACTCCAAGGCACTGGATTAGTACCCTGGCCAAGTTACACTGTCTCAGCCTCAGAGGGTGGACATGGCAAACTCCCTCCTCTGAAGAAATCTGCCAGGAAAACGCTCATGGTAGGATCAAAATGCGCCAGAAATTACTCCATGGCACTGGATTAGTACCCTGGCCAAGTTACACTGTCTCAGCCTCAGAGGGTGGAAATGGCAAACTCCCTCCTCTGAAGAAATCTGCCAGGAAAACGCTCATGGTAGGATCCAAATGAGCCAGAAATTACTCCAAGGCACTGGATTAGTACCCTGGCCAAGTTACACTGTCTCAGCCTCAGAGGGTGGAAATGGCAAACTCCCTCCTCTGAAGAAATCTGCCAGGAAAACCCTCATGGTAGGATCAAAATGAGCCAGAAATTACTCCAAGGCACTGGATTATTACCCTGGCCAAGTTACACTGTCTCAGCCTCAGAGGGTGGAAATGGCAAACTCCCTCCTCTGAAGAAATCTGCCAGGAAAACCCTCATGGTAGGATCCAAATGAGCCAGAAATTATTCCAAGGCACTGGATTAGTACCCTGGCCAAGTTACACTGTCTCAGCCTCAGAGAGTGGAAATGGCAAACTCCCTCCTCTGAAGAAATCTGCCAGGAAAACCCTCATGGTAGGATCAAAATGAGCCAGAAATTACTCCATGGCACTGGATTAGTACCCTGGCCAAGTTACACTGTCTCAGCCTCAGAGGGTGGAAATGGCAAACTCCCTCCTCTGAAGAAATCTGCCAGGAAAACCCTCATGGTAGGATCCAAATGATCCAGAAATTACTCCAAGGCACTGGATTAGTACCCTGGCCAAGTTACACTGTCTCAGCCTCAGAGGGTGGAAATGGCAAACTCCCTCCTCTGAAGAAATCTGCCAGGAAAACGCTCATGGTAGGATCCAAATGAGCCAGAAATTACTCCAAGGCACTGGATTAGTACCCTGGCCAAGTTACACTGTCTCAGCCTCAGAGGGTGGAAATGGCAAACTCCCTCCTCTGAAGAAATCTGCCAGGAAAACCCTCATGGTAGGATCCAAATGATCCAGAAATTACTCCAAGGCACTGGATTAGTACCCTGGCCAAGTTACACTGTCTCAGCCTCAGAGGGTGGAAATGGCAAACTCCCTCCTCTGAAGAAATCTGCCAGGAAAATCCTCATGGTAGGATCAAAATGAGCCAGAAATTACTCCATGGCACTGGATTAGTACCCTGGCCAAGTTACACTGTCTCAGCCTCAGAGGGTGGAAATGGCAAACTCCCTCCTCTGAAGAAATCTGCCAGGAAAACCCTCATGGTAGGATCCAAATGATCCAGAAATTACTCCAAGGCACTGGATTAGTACCCTGGCCAAGTTACACTGTCTCAGCCTCAGAGGCTGGAAATGGCAAACTCCCTCCTCTGAAGAAATCTGCCAGGAAAACCCTCATGGTAGGATCAAAATGAGCCAGAAATTACTCCAAGGTACTGGATTAGTACCCTGGCCAAGTTACACTGTCTCAGCCTCAGAGGGTGGAAATGGCAAACTCCCTCCTCTGAAGAAATCTGCCAGGAAAACCCTCATGGTAGGATCAAAATGAGCCAGAAATTACTCCAAGGCACTGGATTAGTACCCTGGCCAAGTTGCACTGTCTCAGCCTCAGAGGGTGGAAATTGCAAACTCCCTCCTCTGAAGAAATCTGCCAAGAAAACCCTCATGGTAGTGTCAAAATGAGCCAGAAATTACTCCAAGGCACTGGATTACTCTGGCCAAATCACACTCTCTCAGCCTCAGAGGATGGAAATGGCAACCCCCCCCCTTGAAGAAATCTGCCAAGAAAACCCTCATGGTAGGGTCAAAATAAGCCATAAATTACTCCATAAGACAATGGCCTAAAAACTCCAAAGGTACCAGTCCATCTGATCTTGGAAGCTAAGCAGGGTCAGCCCTGGATAGTCCTTGGATGAGAGACCGCCAAAGAATCCCAGGTGCTGCAGGCTGTATTTCAGAGGAAGGAACTGGCAAAACCACTTCTCAAGTCTTCCTTGCCTAAGAAATCCCTAAGAAATTCATGGAGTCACCATAAGGCGACAGGAGACTTGCAAGAAAGTTGGGCAGGGAATTTGTGCAATACCTGGCCCTGCTGCTGGCTTAAACTTACATTTGCAACTTAAAATGGTTCTTAAACTGCTGTTAACTTTATACAGTTGATATAAAATATTTTACTACAGTATTTGGTTAAGAATCTTTTTTTCTAGATTTTCCTCCTTTAAAATTGGGTGCGTCTTATATGCCGAAAAATACGGTATATATTTTTTAGAAAAACCTTTTACAAGATCTAATCTTAGGTAGATAATGCTTACTACTAAGAAGATAAAAAGGATGAATGAATCCTAAAAAGGATGAATGAGTCAAGAGGGTGAATGAATGCCTTTCTGCTGAGTTCTTGTTTGTGGGCCCATTAACTACACAATTACAGTGTGCTATTTCACTTTAACTTTGCATCCTATGGAATCTTGGGATTTGTAGTCTACTGAGGCACTGGTGCTCTCTGGCTGAGAATTCTAAATGCCCTTCCCTAAACTGCAAATTCCAGAATTCCATGGGATGTTGCCAAGGCAGTTAAAGTGGCTTCATAGTTCTATAATTGTGTAACGTGAATAGGCCCCGGCTGCCACAAAAACAGTAACTCCAGTCAGTACCAAGTCAATAAATGTTACCCTTGGCATTTTAAAAATCTTCTTATTACTAAGAGTTATCTACCTATAACTAGATCTTGTAAAAGGTTTTTTAAATAACTCTTTAGAGCTCTGCCTAAGACTTAGGTGATAGGATTTTTATTAACGCATTTTAAACTAGCCACATTTTTATCTTCAGTTGCTATAGGGATATTTTCTTTTGTTTGTGAAAAAGGTGAATTCTCTGTCTTTTTTCATGTTTGGATGCCACTTTGGATTATTGCAGTAGGGACTGCTCCAGGCCTTCTTCTTAAATTGTGGGATAGGATGGGAAGGAAATATTAAATGTAGCCAGTCCTTCGCATATCTATCCAAATGCAAATCAGGTGGAGTTTTTTTTAACTGCCCCTAAGCCATTGTACACACTAAGATTGAAGATTTTGATTATTCTGTTGAAGAGGGTGGTGTGTTTGTGTGCGTGTGTTGTGGTACAGAACACTGGATCTCTGTAGTCCTCTTTGGGTTGATAATTGCATGAAAGAGATTGATGGCTACAAAGCAGCCTTGGGACCACAGTACTGAGCTCCTATCCCAGATGTCTACAGGTATCTGTGGTCCATGATGTCCACATTCAACACGTGGACCTTGGAAGAACTGGACTAAGCTATGGGAAATTGGGGGCTGAGAGGTGTTGAGTGTACCTTTCTTTGTGTAGAGCCCCTTCCTTCACTTAACACATTAAGCAGACATGTTTCTCAAATAGTGTGTCCTGCCCTGTTTGAGAACAGTCTCAAAGGCAAGCAGAGAAAATCAGAAAGATTGTATTTTCTTATTACTGTTTAATACTACTGGCTGACCTGGACAGATAGCCATATGAAATGCATCTGCATGGACCCTGCTCCATACCATAAGTTGCACATAGGGCTTTCTCTTTGCTTCAGACAGTTTCAAACACACCAATGTAAAGTATGCATGTCATAAATAAATTGGACCCCGAGAACCCTGTGAAACAAAAAGACTGAAAAAGTCAAAGGCAGATGGTAGATTTGTTAATAGGAATCAAGGAGGGGATATAAAAAGATGAAAGGGAGGGAGAAGGAATGCAGTACAGGTAGCATGTTCTTCTTTTTTTCTCCCCCCCCCCCTCCTCCCTTCCTCCTTTTTATGCTGCAAGAGACTAACAGGGCTACTACTTTGAAAACTACTACAATGGAAAGTCTAGTGGATTGGATACAGATTCACTGGACAGTTTATTGGTGACTCCACCAGCCTGATTGCTGCTAGTCTGGATGGAGAAGCAGAATCAGCTCAGCAGGCAGAGCTGTGAATGCCTGCATCCTGAGATATCATTCACAATGCAATATTTCCTGTTCCACTCTCTGTCTCTTTGCTGCTGGGAGCAACATATGGAAGTGCTTGCGTTTTTGCTGTTTGCTTTGAAGTTGAGCCAGTTGTGCTTATCACAACACTGGGCTGGCATTTGTTCAGCAAAGTTTTTCAGTGTATTACCATTCTATCATGGAAGGAGGGAAGGAATTAAGTTGTTCTAGGGCTTGATGGAGCAGTGTAAGGGAGCTTCCTACAGTCTGTATTCCTCCAAGGAGCAGGCTGGCTTCCCACACTAGGATCACCCTTCCCAGAACCTGAGACAACACTATTGTACGAAACACTGGGTGTATCCACACTGCAGAACTGAAGCAGTTTGGCACCATGTTAACTGCCATGACTCTGTCCTACAGAATCCTAGGAGTTGTAGTTTGGTGATGCATCAGATGACAGACCAGGCTGTAAATCCCAGGATTCTGTAGGATAGAGTCATGGCCATTAAAATGATGTCAAACTGCTTTAATTCTGCAGTGTGGATACACCCAATTGTACCACAAATTCCTCCCATTTGATCTTGGAGTTCTGATACTGCAGGAGTGTTATGGGAAAGATGGACTTTGCTGCAGCTTCCTCGCTGCAAAATTAACCCCAGAACCAGTTAGTGGACCAACAGGAAAAGTGGATGAGCAGATATCACTTGGAGGTAGTTGAATTATGGGAGCAGGCAGGTATAAGATTATTAAGTCAGCCATACAACATTAATTACTCACAGACTTTCAACCAGATGTCGGTCCAGAGCACTGATGCTTTCTGTTTTATATCTCTTCCTACACAGGAATTTATTAGACTGGGTAGCCTTAGTAAATTGTCTGGAAAAGGCTTACAGCAGCGGATGTTCTTCCTGGTAAGTGACAAGAACAACTTGCATGTGTGTAATTAATACAATACAATGAATGTACAATAAATGGCAAATGACAAGGAGAAAGGCATTTATGGAAGAAGTTAGATGTGAATAGGGAAATAAACTAAGAAAAGTGTAATATCCTCTGTACCTTGTGTGAGAAAAATATAGGCCCAGCCAAATTAAAAATAAATAAACATTGTATTGGATTAAATACAGAAATGTGCAAAGTTTAGAATCTAAAGAAGATAGATTATGCCACATTCTGAACTTTTTCAACTTTTGCAGAATTGTAGAGAATGTGTATATGTGATTAAGAGTAAAGATGGGGAAAAGTTTCATAAGATGTGCAATATTTTTTTCTCTCACAAGATTTATAGCAAGAAAAAGTACATCTTGCCTTGGAAATTAGCAATTTGGCAAGGTCTATAGTACACCCTGGAGAAATAAAATACAAAAATATGCATGCGTTTTAAAAACGTATTTGGCTAAAAATGTGGACAATTGAAAAAAAACACAAAGCACTATCCCATAAATACAAAATACAAAATATTCCAAAATCCAAAATTGTCTACATGGGTGGCTGAGATAATTGCATCTTTGCTTTCTGGTGGTTCAGTGTGCACAAACATTGTTTCATGCACAAAATTATTAAAAATACTGTGTATTTAGGCTAGGACTATAAGCACCTGAAGAAGAAAGAAGATAGATAAATGATGTGACCAGGTCTGCTGTACTTATTCTTACTTTTTGCCTACAGTTCAATGATGTCTTGCTGTATACAAGCAGAGGCCTAACAGCATCAAACCAGTTTAAAGTCCATGGTCAGCTCCCACTCTATGGTATGATGGTAAGTGCGCATAGAGTTGAGACTGATGGTTACTGTCATTGCTGGATTGTCTCAAACTGCAAAAGGTTATGGTTAATACAAACATATATGAAGCACAGAGCATCTTACATTTTTGAGAGGCAAATGAGAAATAAGAATGAATAAATTAAGTTTAGCATACTGTCCTAAGGCAGTAAGTTCTCAGCCTTTGACCCTCCAGGTGCTTTAGCCATCATTTTCCAAAATCCCTGTCCCTTGACTATATTGACTGAGCCTTTAGGTCATTGAAGCCCAAAACATCTTGAGAAGGACTGGTCTAGAGGACTGAGCGGCTTGAAAAATTAGTGAATCTGGATTAAGTCACAGCCATCCTTTTGATTTGTAGGAATTTGTGTTGCTGGAAACAGTTGCTTCATTGATTGGGAACCATGTCAAATTAATGGGAGGACCCTGCAAAGCCTAGAATTAGATTATTGTTTAGCAATCCTTTCTAATGGAAAACTTGCCTTTAGTTTCATATACACAACTGAAACAAAATCCCCTGTAGTTCATTCCATTTCTGCCTTGGAGATTACCTGTAGGGCTGCCAGCGGTGTGCTAATACAATTTTGATGCTTATAAGCCCATGTTAATTATCTTTTGAAAAATTCTCTGTTTGAATTGTGACTTGGACTTGATTAAGCTCTAAATGCCAAGTTTCCTGCAGTAACAGCTGTGAATTATTCCATGCACAGGCAGCTTTGTGTTCTCTAATATAGCGAGGAACCAGAATCTCTGGAATTACCATATTATCAAAAAGAGTTACTGTATGGTAGTAACTCTTAGTAACTGTATGGTTCTTGATGGTACTTGTACCGATCTTGCTATAGTTCTTGGAGGAATTTTCAATAGGTTTTGAGTCTCGTTGTTTCCAAGACACAGGATCTCCAACTACTACATTCATATTATGGAAACTGTGCTGCAGTCCATAACTTTTATTTCCACAAAGTATGCTGTCGTATATGTATCAGCCAGGTTCCATTGCCTACATCTTGAATGTGTCTTATCTGTTTGCATCCTCAGATAGAAGAGAGTGAAGAAGAATGGGGAGTTCCTCATTGTTTCACATTGAGAGGTCAACACCAGACTATTGTTGTTGCTGCAAGGTGAGTGATATGGACTGTGTCATTTGGAGGCATGTTGCCAGGGTTTGCAGAAAATGAAGTGCACACAATAGAAGAGGCATACTGTTTGAAAGGTAGTTGCACCTAGATGCATTTTTAATCATCTTTTTCAAAATATGAGAAATAGATACAGTGAAGTAAGATGGTAGTGGATCTCTATGCAGATTTGTCTGGAGTGTGGTGCAAGAAAAGAGGCTGGTAGTTCAATTCGGCTTCATTGTGAGCAGCTCTTCAAGCTCATTGCTGCGTGCACTAAGATGAAAGCTTTCCTTCTTGTTTGCAGCAGCCGCACTGAGATGGACAAGTGGACCGAGGACGTCCAGATGGTAATTGACTTGGCAGAGAATTGTAATGGCCCAGCTCCTGACTTCCTAGGTAGTAGCCCACCTGACAATAGTAAGTACAGAATGGGGAAAGGCTGAAGAATGCAGAAAAGAATAATGAAGTGGAATAAAGTGTACCAGTTAACAAACAAAATTATTTTTAAACGAATCAGAGCTTTGAAAAGTTAGTGTTAATGTTAATTCATGGGCATTAAATAATCTTTTAAAAGGATTCTAAAAGGCCAAAAATGGTACTTCATCCCTCCCAAAAGCCAAAGTTAAAACATTTAAAAAAATGAAATGTTAATGGATGCTTTTTAAAAAAGCAAAGGTGTTAAGCTTAATTATTTTAAATGTTTAAACATTTAGGGTTGTCAAATTAATATTGAACAAATTCTTCCCAAACTCTAAATAAATCTTTTTTATTTAAGAAGTTGTACTTCTCAATAATGGATTGTCACAACTGTGTTTTCATATTTGATATAAGTTCTGAGAGAGTTCATTGTTGGTTGGGGGTTTTTTTGGTGTGTATGTGGGGGGGAGGGGGTGTACAATGGATCGCCAGTTATATTCAGTTTTAACAATTCCAATACAGTTATCTGTATTTGAAACTGCTCTTAGAAAGACATCCTTAATGCTCCAACACAGTGTTGCCCAGAGTATTTCATGTTCGTACAGGATCTAGCAGGTTTATCAAACAAAATGGGAAAACATAGAAATATAGACCAGGTTGTTTTACTTAGAAAAGACACAAAGCTACAAAGAAAGCAATTCACTGTATTCTGTGCTGAATGGTGGCATACTTTATTTCTTGTTTGGAATATGAGATATTTTCCCAGAAAATTCCACTTTATTCCATTGTGCTGCATGTCCTGACCTATTCCAAACCGCAAAACACTGCCATCTCACAGGATTGTGATCTAAGCTTTATGAGGGCAGAGTCTTTTTTTTCTTCTTCTTGTTTTCTTAGTTGGTGTTTTATACAAGTCAGGGAAAGAGATGGCTTTTCCCCTGTGTTTTATAGAGTCCCCTGAGGAACCCACCATAGACCAGGAGTCAGAAGATGATCTCAATGCATCCCGCACCTCCCTTGAACGTCAAACACCTCATCGTGGCAACACCACAGTGCACGTCTGCTGGCACAGAAATACCAGCGTTTCCATGGTCGATTTTAGTATCGCTGTTGAGGTATTTGCCTCAGAACAATCACCTGGACTGCAGCCCCAGAAAGAACAATTCTTTGGGGACAATTTCCTTTCTGCTTTTCTGTATGTTAGGAAGCAATCATGTGTCATTATCCTTCTGTGGATTTTTAGGAATTAAATTAGTTCAGAATAAGATATTCAACAAGGCCTAGTTTTCATAAACAATTTATTTAGCTACTGAAAAAACTGTGGCATTTTTTCACACATAATTTCACAAACTTTCCAAAGAATGATAGAGTTTGAGAGCCTTGTTGGCTGTATTTTTACTCATATATTCTGAAAGGAAATTGACTCTAATTCTGGTTGCTGCAGTTTGGAATCTGCATTTTAATGCACCTTTGTTTTCATTTAGGGTTTGTTTTGTTTTGTTTTTCTTTGGAGCTATCGTCTCATCTCTTCTTGCCTTAATTTTTCTTCCTCTCTTGCATTTTGTCTATCATAGGGAACATATCTCTGTAGTTTTGACGATGCATTTGATTAGAGCTAAACCAATTGTATACAGTCAGTGTGGTTTTGAATCCAAAATGTTCCATCCTCAGTTTACTGAAATGCAGAAATACATGCAACAACATTTCATTCTAATAGCTGCTAACTTGAGTGTTCATATGGCACTTAAATTAATAATGCTTCAAGGCTATTTTGAAGAGTTTAAAATCATGGTGTGGTGTATAGCCCTGCTCTGTTTTTTTTGTGTTTTTTTTAAAAATGCATCAAAGTAGTTAAAAACAAAATGAGCACATAATACTCGTATAACAAACCATTCTTCAATAAAATTGGCTCTAGAGGAAATGATAACGTGGAACATCACGTAAACTGCTAAATTGGTGTAGCTTCTTCAAGGTACCTGCAGACACTCTTTTTCTCTCAAATGCCTCTAGGTTGCTTTAGTTACATTGTGTAATTGAGCTTTTAAGAGCATTTTGAAAATGTATATCTTACCAACAGAGCAGGTTTATTTATTCAGTAGGCTTATCAACTAAATCTTCTAATAAATGAGGCTGTTCATATGTTGCAATATTACATAAATACTTACTGGTTGTAATTCCTGTTCCACTCAGTGAGGCTTACTTATGAGTAAGACAGTGAAAGAAAAAGTGTGAGTGCCCTGATCATTTTTAAAAGCAAGCTTTTCCCATCCTCCAGCACCACTGTATCTTTACATGAATTTAAATGATCTAAATGGACACTTAAGCAACCTAGAAGTAGATCCCCTACTTTACACACCTGTCTTCTGTTCCACAGCTACCCTCAAAGCAGGCAATTTGCAGTCATATTTTCCTAGTTCTGTGGGTAATCTCACATCACTGTTATTGTTTATTCTTTCTCTTTCTCTCTCTCTCTCCCTCCTTTCTGTCTCTTTCTCTCTCTCTCTCTCTGTTATGGTAGAAGATCCTCTTGCTGTCAGTGACTGTCCTTCCTTACTTACCAACTTGATCAGTGATCAGCAGTCAATTTCCATTTCATATGTCTGCTGGTACCGAATGCAAAGCCTGTCCTTTTATGGTTTTCTCCAGAGTAACGAGGTAACCAAAATAGGAATTAGAAAAATAAAAAGGAGTACATAATTATTTTCCCCTAGTATGGACACACTTCGTCAGGCATCCTGTTAGGGACATATACATCCATAAGTTTCTTTATGCATCCATATGTCTTTTTTTGGGGGGGGGCACTAAGGTTGGTGTTCCCTTCCTTCCTTTGCAGTGCTAAAAGGACCCCCCCCCCCGACTCAGTGAAAAGTCGCTGAGCACCCACTCCCCCCCCCCCGGCACATGCTGTGCTTTGTGGGGATCATCCAGAATTACAGAAGTGTCTAGCTGTTTCCATGAAGCCAGATGATGACATCAGAGTCCTTCGGAGGTCTCAGTGCTGCTGTAATCTTTTCATATCTGGCTATGGGATGTGGCCAAGTGATTCTGCAATCCTGCACATTCCCATGAAGCAGACAATTGCTTGGGTGCAGTGTATTGTGAAGACATAATGTAACTTCACACTCACAGAGTTGCACTTTGTTTATGCTATGCAATATTGTTAGAATTGCAGTGTCCCACCAAGGCACATCATTGCACACTGCACAGTGCACATCAGTGGACGTCATTGCATACTCTGTGTCCATGCAGAGTGGCTAACTCCCCTTTCACAACCTTCAAATAAATATGACATTTCCAAAAAGGTGCAAAGATTCTGGCCACAGATATGACAGGACATGTGACTGCACCAACAGGATGCCAGGCATAACTTTTTTTGGAATACCAAAAACAGCCAAAAAAATCCTTTCCCAAACTGATCAGCAGTGCATCTGTTCCAAACCTGTATAGAAAGAGGTTCTAAATGCTAGAGTCATTTTAAATTGGGCCCAAATTTAGTCATCCTTAAAGTAAATCCATTAAAATCATGACTGACTTTTCAGTGGGCCCTCTTAAGGATGATTAAATCTAAATCCAGCACATTATGCTTGGTCTCTCCATTAACTGAAAGAAGCTCTTCCATTTTTCCCCACATTTTAAACAGCTGCAAAGGTGTAAAAGATTGAAATCACTGTGTGGACCTCTAACTCCAGTTTAGGTTAAAGTTGTTACTCCCCTTTCCCACCCTTCTTTATCCCAAATGTAAACATTTCTGCCTGTTAATGAGGTAACAGCAAATAATGTCTTTCCTAAAAGAATCTGTTTTCAAGCAAGCCTCATATAAAAAGCAGTAGATAATCCTAAATCTGATAGTGTCACATTAAAATTTCCAAAGGGAGAAAACTCACCCAGTTAGACTAGAAATATGCATTTTTACACAAGACTTGCCTGCTCTCCATGAGCCTGTTTTTACCATATATGTGTGTGATTTACTTAGTTTATTGCACAATTTCTTTAACTTTTTCAGAACCAACTCTCTGGAAACCTCTTGAGAAAGTTCAAAAACAGCAATGGATGGCAGAAGCTCTGGGTGGTATTCACCAACTTCTGCATGTTTTTCTACAAATCCCACCAGGTAAATTATTTTCTGAAGTCAGGAGAAAAATCTGTTGTAACTGATCACTTGTAAAAAGCGTGTCTTTCAACAAACCATCTTCATTGTCTCCAAGGATGCATGGGGGTGGGGGTGGGGGGTGGAAGCATGGAAGCACACAAATTTTGGCTTCCATGGATACAGCAACAGATTTGGAGAACAATTTTTTAAGCAAAAAGAGATGAAAATATGCTTTTTGGACTACATCTCTCAGGTGCCTTCTGCAACTGCAGCCTGGAAGCTGCTACTTCAGTTCTCCATGCAAATTGTGTAGATACCTGACTCCAGTTTAGGATAATTTGAAAGTTATTTTTCCCCTAGGGACGGCTGGGGCAAAATAACCAGGAGTCCTCCTGAAACAAATGAACCAGCACAGCATCTTCTGTGGAAAGCTCTGCATTTGATTATTAGGATAGCAGGGAGCTAGTCCATTTGGAGACCACTCCTCACTACTTTAACCGCTTGGAGAGTAAAATATTAACAGTAAATTCTGTTGGTTGTTCCAAAGACATTTGATTGGTATTTGGGGAACTCTAAATGCCTCAGTATTTCATAATCACTACAGTATTTAAGTGGAAAACATATGTTTAATATCCCTAGCCCAGCTCCTGTTTGCAGGGGTTGATGAAAAACGAGTCTGCAATCTGAATCTCCATTTAATTGCAGGTCGGAATCCCGTTTTAAAAAACAGAACCAGTCCCTCCCCACTTTGTAGTTAATTGACAAGGGGAAAAATTCTAAAAAGAAATTTCGTCTCCAGGTTAACACTATCTTATAACATTGTTCTAAGATAGTGTTAGAACGTTATTTCGTCTCCAGGTTAACAGTATCTTAGAACATGGGCTATATGGAAACCAGAGGAAATTAGCAGACACCTACAACTAATCAGTGGAATGGGATGGGAGCAAAGTTAGCAATGGAGTCTTCATTATTTCTGTCCAGTTGTCAGATTACTTTTTGCATAGGAGCTTTATTAAAGATAGCAAGGTTTCCAACATGACCTGACCTTGGTGCAGGCATGCACATCATCATATCAGCACTCTGATTCCTAGTACCATACTGCCCAGAACACACCTAACTTGTTTCATTCTTGGCAGCTAAGCAGCATAAGGACTGGTAGTAATAGGATGGAAGACAGAATACAGGGATCTCCAGTTCAGGCTAGGAAAGAATCCTGCCTGAAAACCTAGAAGGCCATTTCTACTAGTCAAAGATGACCATATTGGCTACATGGACCATTGGTCTCACCCAGCACACCTTTCCAGTACCCAACATTCTGCTCTCCAATTGCATAGCAAGCAAATTACACAAGCATAGCTACACTGCAGTACCAGATTGTGCCGTTACCCAGTCAATTAAACAATATGGCCACATGCTCTCCCATTATACAGCAGTCACTTCAACTCCCTAGCCTCCACTAAAGATAATTCTTTCTGAACCTCTAGCTTATGTTGGCATCACAGTATTTGCACAACCCTAAATAAGATGCCCGCCTCCTGTAACCTCTGGGAAAGTCTTTATTTTGCTTGTGTAACAACATTTACACCAGTGTGAAGCTACAACATGTTTCCAGCCTGTGCTGTTTTCTTACAGATGCTCCTATGAATGTGGAGCTGCTGTTAGGTTAAATAGGAACTGGGAGAAGGAGACACCTGGGCCCCATCCCATGGCTGATTAGAGCTTTGAAAGACCCCCGACAGTACCAATTTGGTATGGAAGAGGTCCTTCAAGTGACACCCAGATACTGTTTTCCTAGCATCCACCCCCACCTGGGCCCTTCCTAGCGCAACAAGTGATTTGGACTCTTAAGCCCTCTGAAAACTATCCACATGGCACTGATCACACAGCTTTCTTCAGAACTTCAGACCTTTTGGTCAGAAGGTGAAGAACACCTTTTTATTTAAGTCCATGTGCAGGCAGGTTGGTTGATTGAGGCAAAGTAACCACTGCATGAAGTGTTACTGCTGCTTTTCTCATGGCTATGTTCATCTTTCATTTGTAGGACAATCATCCTTTAGCAAGCCTGCCTCTGCTTGGTTATTCTCTTACCATTCCTTCTGAATCTGAAAACATTCATAAAGACTATGTCTTCAAACTACACTTCAAATCCCATGTGTACTATTTTAGGGCAGAGAGTGAATACACGTTTGAAAGGTATGTCTGTTTTCTGCTATATATTTTGGGATAATGGGACAGAAATGTGGTTAAGAGGATCTATTCAAATGCAGAACTTGGAAAAGTATATTTTTGGACTCCTATCCTACCAGCCAGAATAGCCATTGCTCTGCATTATAAAGTACAGCTGGCTCTCTGTATCCATGGATTCTTTATCCATGGATTCAAACATCCATGGCTTGAAAATATTAAAAGAAAAAAAATCCAAAAAACCTTGATTTTGCTATTTTATATAAGGGATACTTTTTTACTATCCATAGTGTTTAATGAGACTTGAACATCTACGGATTTTGGCATCCATGGGGTGTCGTGGAACCAAACCCCAGTGGATACCAAGGGCCCACTGTACAAGCTTTAATACAAGCATCACCATATATTACATAGTGTAATAAAATAATATTGCTTCAAGAGTCAGCATGAGTTCTGTTGACCAGATTTTAACTAGCTGAATCTCTTGGTTTGTTGTGTTAACTGTGAAGCCAAGATAATAAAGGTTATCATACTGCATCCTTCCTGTCCCCAACGCCTCCTATGGCTTCCCTGACTACTATAGTGCCACCCTTTAAGCCAAGCTCCTGGGAATTGCTGACTTGTCTTAGTCCAAAATATAAGAGCCAGGTAAGTCCCCTCACACATTATACATCTGAAAGGAACACTTTGTACCCTACTAGTTGGCTGCCAACAAGACATTGACCTGGTCAATGGTAGGCTTTTTCTTCACGCCAGTGTGGATATCTAGAGATGGAGTGAGGCAGTAGTATGACACTAAAGTACAATCTCCAGTCCAGAATTCATGGGATGCTCCCTACACACAAGTAGTTAATGAGTTCAGGGAAATTCAGCAGCTCTGGCACCCAGAGCCTTCCTCCATCAAAGGCCATGGTTGGCCAGCTGCTTAGTCTAAGCCAGTGACGGCAAAACTTTTAGAGACCTGAGTGCCCAAACTGCAACCCAAAACCCATTTATTTATCACAAAGTGCCGCATCCCTCTGGCTTTCTAGTAACAAACTCTGGTGAATTCTGTGCTGGGGTGACAGGTGTGTGCCACAGAGAGAGCTCTGAGTGCCCCCTCTGGCATGCGTGCCATAGGTTCGTCACCACTGGTCTAAGCATTCATTTTACTGTCTCTTTCTGTTGCATAGGTGGATGGAAGTGATCCGAAGTGCCACTAGCCCTGCCTCACGAATCCGTGTTTTAAGTCATGAAGAATCACATGTTTATTAATGACTGAACCCCAAATTTTCATTCCAGCAGTTGCTGCTTTTCTATAGGACGTTTGAATTTATTTTGTCCCTTCTAAAGTTTAGTAAAACATACTTTGTTTTTAAACAATTGTTTTGGGACAGCTTTTTGTAATTTTGCCTCAGCAGGATTGTTTACTGTTTCGGCCAAGTGACGGTTTCATGTCTTGTAATTGTCCTTCGGTGTGGTTTTTTTAGCTTGTGTCAGTATTAAACTATTGTCCTTGGAGTGCCAAATGCCAAAAGACATTTCCTTGCCTCAAGATTTGCACCAGAAATACAGTACCATTTTTGTAGTAATTTCATATTTGGTATTTCCCTGAAAAACAAAATGCCTTTTCTTTATGAGACAAATCCTCAAAATGATTGCAACACTGATTTTTTAAAAATGTACTTCCTCTGTATTGTATTAACAGCCTTCAATATAAGGAACAGTCTAAAATCAAGGAAGTTACCTTTCATACTTTATTCCCAGTGTTTCTACACATTTTGTTTCTAGAAATTAAAAATGCCAACTGAATGTGTAGCTTTCTCATTTCGTCTCCTCATTGGAAGTCCAGTGGTTTCCTTTATTCTTTCTTGATGAAAAATATACATCCTACTAACTTCCAAGGCGAACAGTTTTACACAATCTGTGCAATAAGGAGCACTGATATTCTGTGAAAGTAGAGAAGATTTGAGAAGCTGTGATTACTGGTTTAACAAAATGTTAACAACTGAATTATACAAGAATTGTGTTTCCGTGAGGACAGGTGCAAACATTAAGGCATCTGTTTTAAAGAATTGGGGTTTTTTTCTGGTTTCTTTATGTGTAGCCTCCATATATCGTGTTTTTCTGCACTTTGATACTCAGTGGTGGAACAAATCAATTCACGTTTTGTGTGTTTAAATTTGAAACCTGTTAACACATTTACATTTCCTCTGTTTGAATCAAGATGAGCCCAGGCAGATGACACAGTATTATAAAGTGAATATGACTGAGATGAGAATCTTTTTAGTAGCTGAAATATATTTCTTGTGATTTTATTATATACAAGTTCATTCACATTTACCACATGAGTCATTTAGGAAAAAGAACTGTAGCTATTAAATATTATGTAAACAGAATAAGGCTTTTTCTTAACCACTATTGTCTTCTGTGGTTATTGATTTATCAGTCATATAGGATCGGCCCTTTCTACAATGTGTACACATGTTTTCAACACTAGCTTATTAAAAAGGGAATAAAATATTTCAATATCTTTAATCATAGCAGTTTTAAGGTAATAAAAACAATGTTGCATTTTTCCTCTGTTTAAAAATCAAGTTTGCATTGCTTAAGATGAGAGTTTGCAGATGACACCAAATCAGAAGGCTAATACCCCAGAGGACAGGATCAGAATTCAAAATGACCATAACAGATTAGAAAGCTGGGCTGAAACTTAACCAAAATGAATTTCAGCAGGAAGAAATGTAGGCTGTTACACTTGGGCAGTAAAAATGAAGTGAATAGATATAGGATGGGTGACACCTGGCTTGACAGCAGTACATGCAAAAGGGGTCTAGGAGTCTTACTTGACCACAGGTTGAACATGAGTCAGTAATGCAATGCGGCAGCTAAGAAAACCAATGCAATTCTAGGCTGCATCTATAGGAGTACACTCTCCAGATCAAAGGAAATAATAGTACAGTTGGGTCTTCTCTTCCACGGGCTTGCCACCTTCAGATTAGAGCATCTGCAGATGGCCCCACCCCATTCTCCCTGATGGCAGCATGTGCATGTGGCCACACCAAAGTAGTTGCATGCACATCACACTGCCATTGGGATCAATAGGACTTAAGGTCCTTGGGATTTTGCTATCCAAAGGGGGTCCAGAACAGAACCCCCGAAAATGTGAAGTTGACTGTACCACTGTGTTTTGCTTTAATTAGATTACACCTGGAACACAGTAAGAGCTGTTCAAAAGTAGAATATGTTGCTTTGGAGTGTGGTGGAGCCTTCTTCTTTGGAGGTTTTTAAACAGAGGCTGGATGGCAGCGGGTTGGACTGGATGGCTCTTCCAACTCTTATGATTCCTCCCTTCAGTCTGTCACACTACATGAATTACAAAATTTTGCTGGTTAGTTCTTGTCTGTGTACCTGTGGCTGCAATCCTATGTGTGGTTCCTTAGCATGCAAGCATGGATAGGACTGCATAAATGCACACAGGATTAGGCTATTAATTCCCCATAACATAATACTGAGGTCCTCTGAGGCACCTGCTTTAATTACCAATTTTTTGTCAGTGCTCACATATGAGATATTTATATACATATATATATAGAGAGAGAGAGAGACTCTTCCTGTGAGGTCTGTTTAAGTGTACCATCACTTTTTCTTCCTTCCCAGTTAAATTTGAAAGTCTGTTTTTCTGTAAAACACTTCCACTGAACACACATCAAAATTGTTGTATTTCTTTATTTTTGTGAGAGGTAAGGTACAAGGAATTGAGGAGAGCTTGATGTGTGACATAAGCAGATTTCATACAGGTTGATAAATAGCAGTATTGAAGAAAACAGAGCTTGAGAACAAGGACTGGTCTTTCATAAGGTAGTTCTCATGATAGCTAATGTTGGTACCTCCATATACTGAGAAAATATGCCCTGTTTAACCAGAACTGGAGCAGGAGGACAGGCTATTTGTTCCCAGAACACTATGTGCACATTTCCTAAAGGCAGCCGGCTAGCCACTGCTAACAGCAAAGTGCTGAACCAAATGAACCTTCAGTCTCTTAGCTGTAATTAGTAATAAAAAGAACCAAAATGAGAAAGGCAGCAACCCAATAATATTTTATCCATCTCCTGCAAATTCCACAAATAAGGGTTTGCTCTGTATATGCACTATATCCTTAGTATGAGATACCAGATGACAGACATGTAGATCGATAACACAAGGGCTGCCTTCTGCCTGAGGACAAATATAAAAATACATCTTTTACCCAAAGACTTTTGCATTTGTTTATCATACCTTTGCTTATGAGAACATCCCAATACATTACAACTTTACTGTAACAGATTCTTAGACAGCTACTGACAACAGTCCCACAGAATGTTCATTCATTGTGGCATAGGTTTTTGCTGACATGTTTTTTCTGCAAAATTTTCTAGAGAATTTTCTGATACTATAAGTTGATTAGAATTCACCCTAGCGTGTTTACATTTAGAATATGCCATCTTAGTTTCATGTGCTATGTAAGTTTTCCCTCAAAATTTCCAATCTGTAAAGTATCTGAACTGAAACATTTGGCTAGCATCCTCTAAGTGAATTGCAATGGCATAAGTCAGACTAATGCTGTCCCAACTTACTTTTTTAGGTGTCGCAGAGGTCTGAATTCTGTTCCAACCACATAACCAGAAGCCTCTCAAAGCCCACTTTGTAAGCAACACAACCCCTGCCAACACAACCATTTCTGTGTTGTCAAATAGCAGGGGGATTAGCTGGGATGTACCCACCTATTTTTCTGTAGCTGGCTCTGATACAAGGGCAGCATCTGTGGGACCTCCCAAGGACCCCATTAAGTCTGCTCAGATGTCTTGTAGCTGCAGATACAAGAAAATGACTGGATACATGCCTGCTGATCTACATCATTCTCTGACCACACAGAAATGGCCATGTTGTGAATGGGGGGGGGGGGGAACTGTTCTGCCTGCAAGGTGAGTTTTGGAAGGCTGCACTAGGAGACAAGATATATATACACACCTCTCAAATCTAGGATCTTAGCCATTTGATGGTAGGGGGAAATGAGTAAACCAACTCTAAGGAAGTTTAAATGTTATATTCAAACAAATCCAAACCTTTCATTAGTTTACAAACAGTCCAATAAGAAATGCACAACATAACTTAATAGCATCCAGTATTTTACACTGTTTGAATGTTAGGTGAGCACAAAGGCACTACATGCTAATTTTAGCACACCCAAAGAGCTATTATGCACCTGCCCATCACCTGGAAATAATCACTTGAAATATGTTAATTCTATTCTGAGACAGGTCAAATACAGTAGGCATTTATTATGTTGCTAATGAATTTTAAGAAATAGCACATTTTAAAAAGTGGATACATTTCAGTCTCCAAAAACATTCCCACCTGATATCGCTGGACTAATGCGCTTGTTAGATACATGAAGTGTTTTGTGTGTGTGTGTGTGTACACACACACCTACTAGGGCACAGAAGAAAAAATTAATAAGTGGACCAAAAGCCATGAAACATAAAACACAAAAGCAGGTCTGCTGAACCCAAATGCCTGTTAAGTCTGTCTTTGCCCAATTTGGCCCCCTCTGGATATTCTGGACTTTCAAGCTCCCATCTCCTCAGCCAACATGGCCAGGCTCCTGGAGACGATGGATGATCAATATGGAAAGTGCCAGATTAGGGAATCCTACTCTAAACAAAAGCCCTTACCCTGCAAACCTACAGTTAACTCTTGCCTTTCATAATCCTTCAGCCCACCTATTATTTTTTCTTACGCATGTGTGTGTGCTAGCTACTGCCACTTTTTGGCTCAAGAAAAACTTGCGTGAAAATAAATCTGTTAGTTTTTGAATGCCAAGGTTTTGTCACTTTTGCCACTTTGTACATCTACAACTTGCAACAGCAAAGGAAAAGGAAAGGACCAGTTCAGCCTACACATGGCAAAGTGTAGGAGCACAGAGGGCAAGGTGAAGGAACAGGTCTTGGGATCCCGTGCACCAAACTCACTGCAGTGATTCTTCCTCTTCAAAATAGGTGGAGAGAAGATGAAGTCAAGTTAATGAAGCATCCACCTATATGTATATGCCAATACACTCACCACCTCTTATATGCGGACACAGGTACACAATCCCACTGTAGGGTATTACGGGGGCACAAACCTTTGAACTGGTTCTAAAATGGCTACAAAAGTATCAGTGCTGCATGGTATCAAAAATACAAAGTGCTACATGAAGGTCAAGAACAAAACAAGACCAAGTGCCACTCCCAAGGGAATGAACTAATGGAAACCGAAAATCCTAAATTACATGGGGGGAAGGCAGGAGCAACTTTCACTATTTCTGTGCACCAACACAATGGCCATCTACTTTTTAGCTCAATTACAAGAGTGTAACCGCAAAGAAAAAATTCTCACTAAACACATGGGATATGCCTTAACACAGAGAAACGGACAGTAGTAAGCCTTTCCAGTTTAAAAGAATCAATTTACTTTTACAGCTTGCGTAGCACTTTCGTTCTGTTCCATTTTGGAAAAGAGATAAACTTCTCCACACCTGAATGGAAAACCTTTGTGCTCTCTAGCAAAAATACCTTAGCCAAGGGAGAGTGTTTTCTACACTATGCACACAGAATGACCTAGAGAGCCTAGACTTCAAATGTTGCAATCGCTTAGTAGATGCCAGTTCTAATATGAAGTTTGGAGAATGATAAATAGCAATTTTAACAGGCCAAAGTAAAAAAAAAAAAATCTCATTAAATTAAAAGTAGAAGAAAGATGTATGATTTGGTCACAACTAAGAGTGCATCCACACTGCAGAATTAAAGCAGTTTGACACCACTTTAATTGCCATGACTCTATCCTGGAATTTGTAGTTTGGTGAGGCATCAGCGCTCTCTGAGAGACCATGCTGCATATCAAACTACAATTTTTTGTAGGATTCTACAAAAATCCCAGGATTCTGTAGGATAGGGTCATGGAAGTTAAAGTGGTGTCAAACTCTGCAGTGTGGCTACACCTGAAGAAGGAATGTCAGCTTTAATTTCAGAAACATACATATACCATATATTCCCTATTTCAAACCAAATAATGCATTAATGTCCCACAATCCTATGCATGTTTATAGGGAGGTGCACTAGAGCTCCTGAGCAGAAAGTCTAAGTACTCAGCTACAAGATCCAGGATTCTGTAGCATGTTATAACTGGAGTGTAGATTCACTCAAGGTTACCTGAATTCAATTTGAGGTTTGATTAATCATACTCCGGGCCAGGCTATAAATTGGCTGAACAGTCACCTTTTCATCCATTTCCAACTAAGCAATATTTCTTAAAAGCCATTTTTGTACAAGAACATATTTCAGGTTTGTCAAATTATATATAATGCAATATATATATATATATATATATATATATATATATATATAAAAATTCTAAATTCTGCTGTAGAGCAAATGTTGTTCTTGGACAACAGCCAAATTCTCAAACTTGAGTTTTCTGACTCCCATTTAGCAATTCTCAAAGCAATGCTCCTAGCAAAGTGAATTGTTAACATTATTCTTAAAAGCTGTAGATTGCCTACCGAGAACTTTCTGGCCTCTGTAAAGTGTTAGGTTGTGTACAGACATACCTAAAAAGAAGAGGGGGATTCTGACTACAGAATGGGCAGGCACATATAAAGCCAGGGGACTAAAACCTGTCTCTTCCCTATCACTACCCCATCCATATGCTTCAAGGCTACTAAACTTTACTACAGTATTTCCCCCCTTAGGCACTTGCATGATTATCTGCCTAAACAGGTGGCTGGACCATGTTAAAAGGGTTTTGGGAGAAGCTATTGGGTACTATCGACCAATCGATCTAATCCGTCTGCCACTCAGATTAGAAAGGTAGGGTGACTTCTACCTCCCTCCGTCTAAGGGAGAAAATGCTACAGACCTTACAAATGCAATGAGTGTAATTCCACACCCGCCTCAGCATATATCTTTACAATGTTTCTATGCTGTTATCAAGAGAAAACCACAATATTCTCATACCTAGTTGGACTATAAATGTTTTGGCTCAAAACAGTATGTTCTCCAGACTAAGTTGAAGTAGTTAAATAAAAGCATGGCAGTCAGAATTTCTATTTTAAGTCTAAAAGAAATTGGTGTTTTTTTCAACCATAGATCAGATATCAAGTTATCTCAATGATTGTGACTAAACATTTTCATGTACATAGTAGTTTTATATCTTTTTGATCATTTTTAATACCAGCATCTTACAAAATAGTCATTATTCAGCCAAGATTTCTAGGAATTATTTCAGTGTTTTTTGTTTGTTTGCAAATTTAGTCATAATGTAAGTTTCAGGTTTTACAAAACAGTTTCAAATAAAACTATTAAAAGTGAACTCAGACTGCAGATTGGCACAATTTTAAACAGATATAAAAACCACTAGGGAAAACAAAAAATAGAGAACTTCAAAATGGTGCCGTAAACTAAAATAAAGTCGTACCATGATTAAAGACCCATCTCTAGATCAACAACAAAGAACACCATTGTGTAACAAAACAAGAGAAAGTTCTGCATCTGAGGTACAAACAAGAATTTTATAGCACGGCTTTAATTATCTGACCTATAAATAAAAGGTCAGGTCAAACCAGTTGTCATACAATTCAAAGTTTTCATATATCAAAGGCAAGCCAATGATCTGCCAAAATATTTACCTCACTAGTATCATCTACAGAAGCACTTGGCGATTTGTACAGAGGGTTTTTATATGCACACTGAGCAAGTTTCAGTTAAAAAAGTGACTATATACAAATCTGTACACATAGCCAATAGTACATTTTCCAATTCACAGATTCATCGACTTAAAGCAGTTGCCTTCAACTTTTGAGACCCAAGATCCATCTGAAATCCCAACCTGAAATACAGAACCCACTTAATATCTCCTCCCACGGTTTTCATCTTCTCAAAATATAATCCTAAAATAATAAAATGGTGGCGGCGCCATTTTAGATTGGGGAAGAACCCACTTCTGGATCTGGGCCTATTAGCTGAAGGTCAATGACTTAAAGCAAGATACCTGAGATTTCACAATAGCTTTAGTTTCCTAACTGCAATCAATCCTAAATATACATCTCAGAAATTTAAAAAGATACCTCCTTTGAATATGTGCATTACGGTGTGTTTAAAAAAAAAAACTATACAGAGCTGAAAAACAATGCCCGTGCTGCATCTTCAGGATTGTCCATGAAATCACCCCACTGACCAACAGTCAAGTAGGTGCCTACACGATTCCCAGTGATGATGCAAATGTCATGAAAGAATACTTCAGTGGGATGATGTGCTTCCTCCAGCTACTGAATACCTGGATGGAGGGAGGAGAAAAAGAGTCGTAAACTACAAGCACAACCACCACAAAGGTGGAAAGAAAAGAGGTTTCCATTATTGTAATTTAACAGTTTTGTTATGCAAAGTACTTCAAGCAGAGGCTTTAAAAAGCATTGAGGATAACAACCATCTTAATAGATTCCAAGGCCTTCCTGTAATCCTGTCCAATGATTATTTTTTTCAAGCAACATATCTCAAACAGTTACGTAAAGTTTCTACATATACAACATGAAGGTCCTATGTAAAAACCTTAAAGGCACCAGATCCCATCAGATCTTCAAAGCTAAGCAAGGTCAGCTCTGGTTAGTACTTGGAAGGGAGACCACCAGCAAACCAGTTGCTGTAGGTTTATATTTCAGCGGAAGAATCTGGCAAAACCACCTCTGAGTATTCCTTGCCTAAGAAAACCCTATGAAAATTCATGGGATTGCCATAGGTTGACAAGTGACCTGAAGGCACTTTAACACACACATTTGCATGGATAGGTGACAGGCGCCCCCTTCATAAGCTGGAAGGTATGTGAAATGCTCACTATACTTCAGTTACCAGTTTTCCTGTCATTTGTCAGCTGTCTTCACTGAAAGCAAAACTTCCATTTCATAATTATCTCAAATTAGTGTGAATTTTGACCTAAATACAGTTAAAGCATCTTAACACAGGTCACAAACATAATAGAGACATGGGTCTAAGCCATATTTTGCATTATTGAAAAAAGGGGGGAAGTTCTACTTCCTAGAAGATGCACTACTCCTGATCACCATAGAAGCGGGTGGCATGGGTTCTACTTAATTCTTTGTAGTCGTTGTGTGCCTTCAAGTCATTTCCAACTTATGGCAACCCTAAGGTTTTCTTGGCAAGATTTATTCAGAAAAGGGTTGCCATTGCCTTCCTCTGAGGCTGAGAGCATGTGACTTGCCCAAGGTCATCCAGTGGCTTTCATGGCCAAGTGGAGAACTGAACCCTGGTCTCCAGAGTTGCAGTCCAACATTCAAACCACTATGCCACATTGGATGTCCTAGAAGATGTACTACTCTGGCGTCAGTAAGAAAGTGGGTGGCATGGATTCTACTTAATTCTACTAGCATTAAATCAGAAAGATAAATATTTGCATATGGGAACTACCCTTCAAAAAATTGAGCCCATGCAAGAAAAAAAAAAAAGCCCCACCATTTGAAAAGCACCATGCTAGTCCATACAGCCCTTTTGCTCCTTCCTTCATGTGAATGGGTTAGCAAGCCATGTAGGGATAACTTTCCATGGCATCTGAATTGGGTTATACTTAAATATGCCCAAATGAGTCCGAACTCATAAAAGCAGCCTAAAAGCAGGGTTTGTTACCTTTCTATAAATCCTGGCTTGTTGGAACACATTAAACCACATCATACAAACCTCTTCCCATCTTGATTCACCTTTCACACTAACAGGCTATCTCTAACAGTAAAAGCTTGTTATCATCACAATTTATTAAGCCTGGAATTCTCAGGATCACATGCCTACTGATTTACATTGGATACACTGGAACGTCCTACTTCACAGAAAAGTTACCCAACTAAATAATTTGAAAATACTGCCAAACTTGCTTGAGACCACTCAACAGCCAGCAGGCAGGAGAATCCAACTTTAACATTCTTTTATTTATGTAAGTTATGTCACTGAAACATTACTATGGAGTTTTTGTCTCAAACTATTCCCTGCTGTACAAATGTTTGATTGTTGCTGTGTGTTGCCTACTTTTTTAGGCTGCAGTTTCCTCCAAAAAAGCAATTTAGACACAGAGCCATACACCACTGAAAATCATTTAATTTTTTATTTAAAAAGAAGTCATTTAACTCCTGCACACATAAAGGCAGCAATGTCCAATGTATCTGAAGGCAAAGGGGTGCACTCTTACCTCTGAAGTCTTTGCACAAGCTCAGTCACCATGGTATCTGAAATTCCTGGACATGCTTCTTCAGCTAAATAAATGGCTTCCCTCAGTTCTTCTATAGATCCCATGTTTCCTCCACAAGCTTGACTTCTCTCCTTCAGCTAAAAATTGTAAGTGTATTAGTGATAAAACAACCCAAAATATTTATGCACTATAACACGTCGAAAAACAGCAAACAACTGGAAAGCACACATTGACAGTAAATGAATGAGAGGCGACAAAGTCACACATGCTATGTGATGGTCAAAACCTTTGTTTTTTTAAAAAGCTCAACATATTTTATCACCGATTGGCCTCCTTCAGGGGTTATTCAAACCACAAAAATTTCTGTAGGCATAGTCTGCACTCTTTATACAAATTGGCATCTGATTATTGGACAAATGTCCACTTGTACTGAATAGCCAAGAAGGCCAATTGGTGATAAGGCCAAAATGCATTGGGCTTTTTTAAAAATAAAAGCTTTTGTCTTTATAGCATATGCGACTTTTTTCCCTCTCATTCTTCTGAAGTTTAAAAACAAACCAAGCACTTCACTTTAAATTTAAGGCACTGTGTGATGATTACAGAATAAATTTTAAAATGGGACGTTATCACACGGGGAGTTGCGGGGAGAAAGTGGAAATAAACGGGACGAGCGGAAGACTTTAATTTACAGGATTTGTCCCGTTCCGCCTCGTCTGATAACTAAATTCGAATTTAAAAGGGGGCTAATTCGAACGAAAACCTGATCTTTTCAAATCCTCAAAAATCCCAAAAATGAAAAGATCAGGTTTTCGTTCGAATTAACCCCCTTTTAAATTCGAATTTAGTTATCAGACGAGGTGGAACGGGACAAATCCCGTAAATTAAAGACTTCCGCTCGTGCCCATTTATTTCCACTTTCTCTCCGCAACTCCCCATGTGATAACGTCCATGCTCTCTAATTACACTGCATAAGAGCAAATAAATCCAACTAAGAAAAATACAAGTCCCTGGTGGAACTTTGGGCAGGAATAGGAGTCACACTCACCAAATGTTTATAAAACTGTGTGATTTAATAGTCCCGTGTATGCCACAGGGCCATATGTAAGAAGGTCATTTCCATTATTTTCAGCATAACATCCTGCCCCTGCCCCACCTCTTTCCCCTGCACTACAAATCTCTTTTAAAAGTGGGTTCTGTGCCAACATAGGCAGCCTACTATGCCACACAAAAGGAATGGAAAGGAAGGGAAAAGAAGAAGAGAAAGGAAAAAGGAAAAGCAAAGGATTTCTTTGATTTCCTTGTCTAATCAGGACCAGATTATCAATGATTCAGTTGCTGCAATTGCTTCCCGGCCCGACTGGCTAATGGCCACTGTTGATGGAAAAAGGTTTGGCTTGCTTCCTCTTCTTCCTCAGTAGTTTCCTGAATCTCATTTTCTGTTACCATCAATAATTCTTCGTCTTTTACTGACTGTTTACTCATTTAATTTCTAATGCCTGCATTCCCTGGATAGCTAACACACGTGAACTAAGGCATTCTTTTTCTCTGAAACTAATTCAGGGGCCCCAACAACTTAAAAACCTAGTCTTGTGTCTAGTGAGTCAACAGGCATGCTGGTAATATTTAAAATCCCACAGACATTTGGAAAATTAAAGAAATTCTGCAGAGAAATCTGTCTTTGTTGAAGATGCCCAAATTCATGCTAGTAGACAGTGAAAGTAAATCCTCCCTACTGTGAGCAACAGAATGGATTTTATATAGGGTGATTCCATTTACTGATGAGTAGGTTCCTACTTTATGGCCTGGACTCAGCAGGCTTAAAAGGTTAAAAACAGTGAAACAGACTGCATGAACAAATGGTCAGCTTATTATAAATAAAAGCAGCCTTATACACAGGGATGATGGGAATGTTTGGACACACTTGCACACCTCAGCAATCACCCCAATAGCCGCTTCGTAGGGAAATTCGGGGCCATACAGTAGCAGCTGCCATTCCTCAAACTTTGTGGCATTACAAAGACCGGCAGGAGGAGGCTGCCTACCGCCACTGGTGGACTACCACAGCTGCCAGTATAATCCTCTCCTCATCACCCATCTCAATGGGACCTAATCCCAAAAGGTTGTGGAGAAAGAAGAGAAAGGACAGACACAGACATTATAGCATGTTGCATTCCCCAGGTTAGGAAAACTCACCACTCCTACAGAATACCTATATGTTACCACCACTCCAAAGATGTTAATGCCAGAAGCTATACCTGACAGTTTATCTTTGTTTTGTTTTTTTTTAAAAAAAACAACATCAGTCAGCTTCAGAGACATAGCTGCGTTAGTCTGCAATATCAGTATGCAAAGGGTTCTTGTAGCACCTTTGAGACTAACTGTGCAAAAAAACCTGTAGCATAAGCTTTTGTAGACTTGGGGGCGAAACAGACGGTCCCTTTGCGGCAGCTTCCCGGCAGCTTGGGGGAGTATTGTCTGGACAACACATTCCCCCAAGCTGCCAGGAAGCCACCATGAAGCCACCTGCCCGAACATGCCACATGCCACAAAAGCGCCGAGAAGCTGCAGCGGTGCAAAAGCTGGTATTTTCCTAGTGCAAAAAAGGAGCGGCTTTTTGCTGCTTCTTTTTGCGCCAGCAAAATAGCAGAGTGGGGTCGTGGCGTGCAGTTGCTGCAGCCCCAATCCTGCGTTGGCTGGGGTGGCTTAACGCCACCCCTTCAAACTGGTCTATTTCAGCTCTTGGTTTACTTTGATTCAACTGAGGAAGTAGACCAAGTCTATGGAAGCTTATGCTACAACTTCCTTTGCACAAGTCGTCTCAAAGGTGCTACAAGATGTCTTTGCATACTGATCATTCAGCTTGTTTGATATATGCTCTTGTAAGGATAAACCTGGTCCCATTGGTTTTCCTGGATCTTCTGTACCATCTCCATGCAAACACTAAACCAGGGGTAGGCAACCTTTCCCCTTTAAGGGCCAAGGGACTTCAGCTCCCAGAATCCCAGGAGCTATTGGCCAACATGGGACTATTGGCCAACATGGCTGAGGCTTCTGGGAGCTGAAGTCCCTTGGCCCTTAAAGGGGAAAGGTTGCCTACCCCTGCTCTAAACCAATGATGAGAAATAATTCAAAAAGAATTTACCTCTGCAAATAATGGTGATATAATCGTAGATAAGCACCGAGACAAAGGCCGCCTCTGAATGGTATTTTCCTTTAACAAAAACAAACAACAAAAAAAGGTAAAGAATTCCACATGTTAATCTTGTGGAACTTGCAATTATCTTCAACACTCATGATTTAATGCAAAACATTTCCAAATGCAAGCGTATGCAATATCCATTAATGTAACTCTTAAATTAACACTGTACACTGAAATTACAATTCCAGGAGGCAGCTGCCCTTGCATACATCATACACCAAATGTTTACAGGATAAACAAGAAGGAAATGCAGACATTGCCAACAATAAATATATTACAAGCCATTTAGATTGCAGCAAACTAAATTTTAGGATACTGAATACATTGGTTATATATTTATCTACAGCATTCAATTATGCATATCTGATGGAAGAAGTTAATTTGTGAAGCAAGGGAAGTAATGACAAGAACACCTGAATATGTACACTGTGCAAACAAACAACAGCACCACAATTTCACCACTAACACTGTTAGTTGCAGCATTGCACAAAACAAGTTAAGTAGCAGATTTTCACAGATAGGGATATTTTAGAACAGTGATTCTCAAACTTCAGTTCTCCAGGTGTTCTGGACTTCAGCTCCCAGAATTCCAGACCCCTGGCCAAGTTGGCTATGGCTTCTGGTAGTCGAAGTCCAAAACATCTTGGGAACCACTGTTTGAGAGGCAGCCCTGATGCCTTAGAAGGCATTTCAGACACCACAAAGCCACCTACTTGAGCACAATATGTCCTCAAAGTGGGACCCCCAAAGTCAAGTACTTGTGAATTTGTTAGCTTGTGCCTTTAACTACGCCTCACTACACCAATGTCAGAAGTTGAATTAGAAACTACTCTGAACCTCAAGAATGGCCTTTCTAGGGTGATTCTGAAGTACAGAATTCAAAAGGTTGTGCTGAACGCATGCTCACATTCAATCCCATATCCACTTTGGTAGAATGGTAGGTAAAACTAGAGTCAATGTGGTGATTGTTTGAGTGTTAGGCTATGACTCGAGACCAGAGTTCGAATCCTCTGTCAGCCTTGGAAACCCACCAGATGACCTTGGATAAGTCATGCTCTCTCAGCCTCAGAGGAAGAAAAAGGAAAAACCCCTCTGAACAAATATTGAAGCAAGTAGCAAGTACATTTCTATACTGCTTATCAGTGCACTTAAGCACTCTCTAAGCAGTTTACAATTTGTAAGCTAATTGCCCCCAACAAGCTGGGTACTCATTTTAGCAACTTACGGAAGGATGGAAGGCTGAGTGGCCCCTGGAGCCCTGCCTGGGATTGAACTCACAACCTTGTACCTGTGAATGGCTGCAGTACTGGCATTTAACCACTGTGCCACTAGGGCTCCTGGTGGAACCAAGAAAAATCCTGTGACAGGTTTGCCTTAGGGTCGGCATTGGGAAAATGACTCCAAGGCACACAACAACAGCAACGACAAATAAAAATATACACACAGGATAAGTTAGAGCAAATGCCATGTATCACAGCTATGAATACATATACTACAGTATGCAATTAACTACCAGTGTTGCTGCTGTTATGGCACCATTTATTTCAAAAAAATATGCACAGGCTTACTAGGTGGCAGAAGATTTGGCCTACAGTTATAAAATCTTTACCTCTTAAAGCATAATTCAGGTTTTGGCAATCAAAACTGGTTAAAAAAACATGCATTGCTATTTAAAATAGTAATTTCTGGTTTCTTGCAACATCTGTAATATAAAAAATACCTTGTTTCTTTCCCACTCGTGCAGTTGGGTAGCTCCATTCTCTAGATTCTTGGGATCTTTCTCTCGGATTGTAAATATCCAGTCACCTGAATCACTGCCTCCTGAGGCTTGGCCGTCTGTTTCACTTCAATGTAAACACATTTATGAAACATTACGAAACAGTTTCACTCACTTTATTAATGGCTAACAATAACATAAACCTAGCAAACTCAGTTGTGAGTATTTTAAAGCAATGCCACTGCAGCAAAATTCTAAATTTTATAAGAAACAAAAGTTGGCATGAAATTGCCTTCTTACAGCAATAGAGATTTATGATTAACTTATTTAGCACAGAAAACAGACCCTCACAACCCAGTTCTAGCTTTATACATCTTGGTAACCTAAAATAGAACAAATTATACTTGTACAATTAAGTAAGTCTGCTGCACTTCAGATTACTTAACCAGCATCATTTGGTTGTTGTTGTTTTTAATTAATGTATACTTGCTGTTTGTTCAAGATATCTGTATCTGTATACAGATAGTATACAAATAGTATACAAATACTATTCTGTATTTGTGAATAGGGGACCCAAACCAATCTAGAAAGAGGGCGTCAAACCCTGAAAAAACTCTCAATCATAGAAGGAACATACATGCCTGTGTGCACTACCCCAGGGGTAAGCAACCTTTCCCCTTTAAGGGCCGAGGGACTTCAGCTCCCAGAAGCCTCAGTCATGTTGGCCAATAGTCCCATGTTGGTCAATAGCTCCTGGGATTCTGGGAGCTGAAGTCCCTCGGCCCTTAAAGGGGAAAGGTTGCCTACCCCTGTACTACCCCATTCAACTGTACTTCATCTCCATTATGGTAGGGCAGCAAGGAATTCATATATACAGTATTTCCTCTGTCTTTACTCACTAAAATCTCTGTAAAAACTAAGCATCAAATAATGACTCATGAGTGGGATCATAAAGTACATTTGAAATGAGCCGAGATGAGAACATGGTGAATGGACATGTAAAAACCCTAATAACTAAGAAATAAGATTGGATAATCTTCAAATGTGTGACCTATCTTTCCCAGAGTTTACCAATGGGGAAAGGTGAGGCATCCCTCTCCAAAACCTGAGAATATGCTTTATGGTTTCCTTTAAAAAGTAGTGACAAATTAGAGTCACTGTTCAAACAAGGGCAGTACAGTATCTATTATCCCTTAACTATTTTGCAAAATTCAACCACTAATTAGCCTTTAAGTAACTGAAACAGGGCTCCATAGTTTCCCTAAACTTAAAGAAAACACAACTTTTGAGAAAATAAGCTGTTCCTTCTGAGCTAAACCAGGTGTAGAAGATCCACAGCCCACACGTCCCCTCGTCCCTCCTGAAAACTGGACCACCCAAATTCAGTAGCAAAACGCACTGCCAAATTTTAGCACCAAGCAGAACAATCCCATATAAAAGAACCATTGAACTGACTTTCCAATGATTCATAGTGATTTGCTGCTAAACTTAGTGGCAAATTGCTAAAAACCACTTGAAGCAAGCAAAATGCCTTAAACAAGGTTTCCCCAGCTTACTGCTCAATTTCAGCAGTGTGCTGAAGCTCATAATACTACATCATATTTTTACAACTGTATCTGAAAAAGCTTTTGAACATTGCCTACTCCATCTGACATCCTTCCCCATGATTATAAATTAAAGATGGCATCTGTACTTCCACACTTACCCATCAGAATCTTCTGAACTTGAGTTATCATGGTTCTGCTCAGCTTTCCATCTTTTATGTCTGTCAATCAGATCTGTCAAATAAGAGGTTTTCTTTGCATTTCGTACGATAAATTTGTGCTTCAGGAGTTCTTTTGCCGTTGGTCTCTTAAAAATAAAAAATATCTCCTTTACTAAATACACCAAGTGACCATAAATACACATCTACTGAATTAAAATGAATTAAAATTTACTGAATAAATACACATCTACTGAATTAAAATACCTACTTGAGGCTAATGAAAGCTTACTGTTTCTATACTCTCTTCCTTCCCTTGAAGTAGAAAGCAAAGGAAAAGGTACTAAGACGAACAATGCATTGGCTGCAACCTGCCCAAATACTGCTAAAGCAAAGTAGCTGCAATTTAGGATCTCAACTTACCATCAGTTCTAACTGCAGTTTAGACCCACTGAGCAAATAAGAATTTGGTAAATCGATACAATGGCCTAAATACCCTAAAGACACCAGATCCCATCTGATTCTGGACGGTAAGCATGGTCAGCTCTGCTTAGAACTTTTTGGATGGGAGACCGCCAACAAATACCAGATGCTGTAGGCCATATTTCAGAGGAAGGATATGGCAAAAAAAACCTCATAAGTGCCTAAGAAAACCCTATGAAAAATTCATGTGGTTGCCATAAGTCGACAAGATACCTGGAGGTACATACACAGACACACAAGTAAGCCCACAGATTATTCATGCAGGAATAAAAACTACATGTAGGCCTAGAAATAGAAAAACGTCCAAAAAATTGGAAATCATTTTTTTAAAAAGGTCATTTCTCAAATCCCCCTCCCCCCAAAAAAAATTGGTTCTTGCACAAGATAGCTAAGCAATTTTGTGGGGAAGGTAGCAATTTGCCAAAAATATCCCACTCAACCTAGACAAAACATGGATAAAAACAATGCAAAAGTTGAAATGAGTCAGAAGGACATGGGTATTATGCTACCACTACTTTAGATAAAAAATGGCTTTGCTTGAGCTATAATTTTTTACTTTAATAATGAACATGAAAACAATCTTATTTTGACATATATATCTAGAATAAAGTTCCTTTCAAAATAAAGTTTCCTTGACATAAAGTTTCCTTGTTTTCAGCAAGGCTCTATTTCTACAATATAGTGTATGTCAGGGGTAGGCAACCTGTCCCCTTTAAGGGCCGAGGGACTTCAGCTCCCAGAAGCCTCAGCCATGTTGGCCAATAGTCCCATGTTGGCCAATAGCTCCTGGGATTCTGGGAGCTGAAGTCCCTCGGCCCTTAAAGGGGACAGGTTGCCTACCCCTGGACATACACACACCACCCAAATACATCCAACAGTTCTATCTCCTGTCTTCTCACAAGCCTGAGTTAAGCAAAATGCCCTAAAACTATCACAGACTGAAGGTGGAGAAAATAACTTACAAAGCTTGGGTCCTTGTTCAAGCAGGCCTCAACAAACTCCTTTAGGGGTTTACTGTAGTTTCCTTCTAATGTTGGTGGATTGTTCTTTGGAATAAGGAATAAAACTTTCATTGGATGCAGTTCTGAATGTGGTGGCTCACCTTTTGCCAGCTCTATGGCTGTTATGCCCAGTGACCAGATATCTGCCTGTAACACACAAGAAATCTTACAGTAGGGAAGTACTAACAAGAGAAGAATGGATGACATTCAGGGGTAGCTGTGTTGCCCATTTAGCAAATTCCTGGCCAACCAAAATGCACAATATACTTGTTGCAAGCTTTTGAAGCTCCATGGGCTTCTTCATCAGGCAAGATGTTACAAACCAAACAAGAGAAAAACAATTGGAGATGTTACTCAGATGACATGTTGTTTCAGTCTTTAGTTAAGATGCTATATGGTGGGGAGGATATCTTTTGTAGGCAGGCTCCACCTCCTTCTGGCCCTGTGGCTATAGGGAAATTTGCAAAGTCCAGGAAATTTAAAATTCATTTGCATCTCAACAGGAACCCCTCTTTTTACAATCCAGTATGTCTCCATTCCAGTGAGGCCACAGGCCTCTTGGATGGTTAGTTACCAAGCTGGTCCAAATTGACCAAGTAGTGTGGGTTTAAAGGTGAAGCCAACTGATAACTTTTTGAAAGTTTGAAAACCGTTTATGGAGATTTTGAGCGATAAGAATTCCAACAATGCAACAATTTATGGGTTTGGTTATCAGTAACCTTAGTAAGTTTATTAACTTAGATCTGTAATAGTAATTAGTATTTTTTTTACCCTTTGGGTTCTTGCTTTTTGTTACAGTTTAGAATGGATGGATCAGAGTCCTTTTATGTTTTAGTTTAAGTTAGTGTTTAGGATATTAGTTAATTTGTGTTTACTGTTTTAGTTTGGATTTTTGATATACTGTTTAGTATGATGGCCAATTATATATACACACATATATATACGAATTTGTATGCGTGCATATTGTTATTTTTCTTTCTATTTTCCCCCCTTTGGTGAATGTGTAGTAGTTGGTGTGTTGTAAGATCTACATATCTACCTACCTATCAAAAGAAAAAAAATCTTACAGTAAGCCATCAACTGAAGCATTTCATGAATGCAAAATTTATTTTACTGTATTGACAGCTTATTTACAAATAAGCACCTGCTTACCTCTGAGTCTTTTACATATTTGGGTGTACTCCTGGATTCAACTTTCGACCTGGAGGGCTAGGTTTCTGAAGCGTCCAGAAGTGTTTTTGCACACTTAAAAGTGTATGGCCATACAAAAGGGACCCAAGCATGGATGTCTCCAAGAGAGGAGGGCATTTGTTCCCCTCCAGCCCAGAAATCATAAAGTTTAGATTCTTATCTTTTATTATTTTAAAGCTAGTTAATGCAGAACCTAACTATGAGGCATTTTAACCAATGACTGCAGTGATCAATGTAATTACTTCTTTGTTCATTTTTAAGTCTTTTGCTTTTATCACTTCCAATCCATATGGGGAGTGATTGCTACCACACAAACACAAAATTCAGAAACTTAAAAGATTTTTATGTAGCTGTTATAGGACAGCAGTCTATCTCCCCCAATATCCAAAAGATAGTTGTAAATATAGTATTCTATCTTTGGTAAGGTAAGGTGGCATGGACCTGGAAACTAGGTCTATCCACTAAAGGAGCAGAAAGAGGGCTGGTATATGTATGTGTACATTTAGCCAGTGTGTATTAAATGCTAGCACTCCCCCATCCCAATATAAAACCAGATACAGGTTGAGCATCCCTTATCCAAAATGTTTGGGATCAGAAGTGTTTCGGATTTTGAGTGTTTTTTGGATTTCAGAATATTTGCATACACATAATGAAATATCCTGAAGATGGGACCCAAATCTAAATACAAAATTCATTTATGTTTCATATATACCTTATGCACGTAGCCTGAAGGTAATTTTATACAATATTTTTAATAATTTTGTGCATAAAACAAAGGTTCTGTACACTGATCCATCAGAAAGCAATCATCTCAACCACTCATGAAAAAAGCTTTGGATTTTGAAGCATTTAGATTTCAGATTTCCAGAAGGGATTCCCAATGCCATTCCATGAAGAAAAAAATACAGTCGGACCTTCATATCCACGGATTTTGTATCCACGGATTCAGCCATCCACAGCTTGAAATATTTTTAAAATACACAAATTCCAAAAAGCAAACCTCCATTTTTCCATGTTAAGGGAGGGGCACCATTTTACTACACCATTGTATTTAATGGGGCTTGAGCATCCACAGATTTTGTTACTCACAGAGGGTCCTGGAACCAAATCCCAGCAGATACGAAGGGCCGTAGGAGCTCCAAAAGAACATACATTCAGCCCTTGGTATACATGGAGTCGCCATCTGCAGATTTAAGCCCGTGTTGTTCCCAATGGCGGTGTGGAAACCAATGTGACCTAGCAAGTTTGTTTTACCAACAAAGGGGCTGTCCACATGGGCCAAATTACCTATGTTCTACCCAGGTTTGCATCATCCTGATTGGATGGCATAAGCCAATATCCTGAGGCCAGGATTGGGATGGATCCTGGCAGAATGGATGTGGATCTGGTAGATCAGTCCTGATCCTTGGGTAAATGGGGCTTAACGTGGGTCAAAATGGCTCCTGGTTTGTCACTGAGTTCCCCAGAAAAGACGCCCGCAACTACATTTTACATAGAAATGAGGCACCTGGCGATGCGGGTGCAGCTAGGCTCCCCATTTCCATGTCAGATGCAGTGACCCGGATCTTTCGTAGCAGCAATGGGAAAGTAAGGTAAGGACATGTGGCAATACTGAGTCCATAGCGCAGGGACGAGTGGGCATGTAAACACATACCTATCCTCCTACCAGCCTGGATTAGCACCTAGGCCAGGAAAGCACAGGCTGTTACCCCAAGGTCTAGCCCCCTCCACCTCTTCTTTTTTGATATCAAGTTGATATCAAAAAGGATATTTTGGGCATGTAGCCAAGAGGTCCCCCCAGTGCAGGAAACTAGCCATGCCATATAAGGACAACTGTGGCCATATAAAAAGATCTGACTGGCTCACCCTGGGGGAAGCTCAAGAGCACATGGCCAGGCATGATCAGAATCTGCATAATCCCGTAACTGATAGGATTGTGGGTGATAGAACTGATGTCTGCAAAAAAACAAAAGTCTGAGCATACCTCCCTCTGGAGGAGATACTCCATTGTCCAGAGACATTTGCACTGATTGTCCAGTCAATGACAAGCTCCCTTCACATTCTTGTCTCCTGGAAACTTCATTTTAATCCCAAAATTTGTCCCAGATACGTTTTGTCTGATAAACGTGCCTGCCAAGGGACCTCCAATTTGGTGTTGCTGAGGTTCAGACACATCTTGTTTGATTCCTCCACATTGCTGGCAGCTGCTAAGCCATTTCACTTTACAGAATCCTCAACTGGAAACTTCGCTTCTGAAACCAGTAGAGTATTAACTTTTGCAATCCTTTAAATTGCTATCTACTACCACCTTTTATATCATTAGTTCTTGTGAGCATGTGTAAGAGCATATTTTTGTGTGAGTTTTGCTTCCCTTTTACAAATAAAGCTACCTTGCACTCTGGAGTTCTATTTCTCAGAAATGGTATACACAGGCCTGATTCATGCTTTGAGTTACCCATCCCTCCTGGATGCTCTAATTGAGCTAATAAAGTTCTCCTATTAAATATTGATTGTGGGTGCCCTCTCAGGACCATGACATTTTGAGTACCACATCTACTCATGGACAAAGACAACAAATGATTAGGTTCACCCTGTGTTTCCTGAAAATTTTAAGCTCTCCAAAATTAATCTTACCTTTGAATCATAAGCGGATTGCTTTATAACTTCTGGTGCCATCCAAAATGGTGTGCCCACAAAGGTATTCCTCTTTATTTGTGTATCTGTTAATTGTCCAGCTACACCAAAGTCTGCTAGTTTCACTTCGCCTTGTTCAGAGAGCAGCACATTAGCAGCTAGAAACATTTTTGAAAAAAGAAATTTGCAGTTTGAATGCTTAAGCTTGAAGCAATTTAAAATATTATCAAAGACCCTACAGTTTTACCTTTAATATCTCTATGAATTTTCTTTTCTGAATGCAAGTAATCAAGTCCTTTCAGAATTTCTCTTAATATTGTAGCAATCTGGATTTCATCAAGAGAGCCTGGTTCTAACTAAAAGAAACACAACTGATTATTTTCAGAATAAAATGTCACAGTAATACAAAATGCTGAAGAAAAAAATTAACCGAGTGTATTAATTCTTATTTTGTTGCACTTTCATTTATAGTTATCTAAACTAAAGATAATATAAACTTCATTTATAGTTTACCTAAAGTTGTTTAGAAATTTTTATCAATCAGAAAGCTTGCTTATTGGACGTATTGAATAACCATAGAGAAGGGAAAAGAACTAGATACACAAGCAACTCCACAAAACTAAAAGTAGTTTTTAATTATTATTATTATTATTATTATTATTATTATTATTATTATTACTTGTGTGTACATGCATCTTCCCATGCATGGGTTTGTAAAAAAAAAAAATGATCAGGGACAACCAATCAGATTTGTAGTAGGCTGTACAACCTACCTTGAGCAGGAGAGTGCCCATCTCAATACACGAGAATGAAAGAAAATCTTGCCTTGTTCACATGACCCAAATGCCCTGGCTTCCCCCTGGCATCACACCCTCTAAATTAGACTATGCAGGCCAAAACACTCGTGGCAGGATCGGGCCCAATCCTGCCTATGCAGACATGGATCCAGAGGATCCAGTCTGACACCGGGGTAAAGTGCCTTTATCCCAGGGTAAAATAGCCCTGGTTTTGCACTGAGTTTCTAAGAAATTCACTGCAAAACCAGTTTTTCAGACAGCCCGCCCCCCACATTCCTTACTCTTCTAGTAGGTGATCCATCTGAGAAGCTCCACAGAAATGGGGCACCTAGCTACATGGGTGTAGTCAGGTGCCCCCTTTCCACATCAGACAGGGTGACAAAGGGACTTCTCAGACAGATCGCCTGCTGGAAAGGTAAGGAGCGATTCCAAGTCCTAGGTCAGTGCAGGAACATGTGTGTAAACGCCCACCCATTCCTGCATCAACCCAGGGACTAACTGGGGCAGGATAGCATGGGTTCAGTTCCTGTGCTATCCTGCCCCATCTGCTCAGGTCCTAGGAGAAGATTATGGACAACAATGCAAACATTTGCCTTGGATAGGAGAAGGCAGGGTGGGTTTCCCCCTTGTCCTGCATGCAACTTTCTGAAAATCAACGGATGCACTTCTAGCATGTTGACACAGGATGCATCTACACTGTAGAAATAAGGCAGCTTGACAGCACTATGTGCTGTAGCTCCATTCTATTGAATCCTTGGTTTTGTAGTTTTACAAGGACTTTGGCCTCCTCTGCCAAAGTGCTGGTGCCTCACAAAACTACAAATACCAGGTTTCATTAAAATGGAGCCATAGCAGTTAAAGTGGTGTCAAACTGCATTATTTCCACAGTGTAGGCAGCATCTGCACTGCAGAAATAATGTAGTTTGACACCACTTTAAATGCCATTGCTCAATGCTATGGAAGTCTGGGATCTGTAGTTTTGCAAAATATTTAGTCTTCCCTGTCTGAGAACCCTGGTGCCACAACGAACTACAAATCCCAGGGTTCCATAGGATGGAGCCATAGCAGTTAAAGCAGTGTCAAACTGCACTATTTTTGCAGTGCAGATACAGCCAGATGCACCCACAATCTGGAACTGTTTCTGCCTGGGACTGTGGGGATATCAACTACATTTCCCACTATTTCCACCCACTGTCATTTTTTTCCTACAAGAACTATAAGAGCTGCAAACTAATCCTACAAGCTTGCAAGCACCTCCATTTAAAAACAAGCCAAGAACTGTGTAATGGTGCAAGCATATTATGTCATTCTCTTACTAAACTGGTTACCATACAAATCTGGGAAGCTGTCATTCTTGTGGTCACACTGCATAAGTGATTATGGCAAATTCAAATAAAGTAAGGATAGCCTTTAGTTGCATGAATGAAAGCTGATTACTTACAAGGTCAAGAGCAGAACCTCCGCCAAGATATTCCATTATTATCCATAATTTCGTATCCTGTTAATATAGACAAATTTCCATGTAAATAGAACTGGAAATTATAATAACTCTTGAACATCTTATTCAAAATAGATAACCTCTATGTTTCATCTTATGGTTGTATTTAATCATACACAGAAAACTTGGGACTAAAAAAGCAAGGACAAGGTGGACATAATTAATACTATAAATAGGAGGACATAATTAATATAAAAATGCTCCTTTTTAACCCCTTTTCAGAACACATGACATTTTCTAACAAGCAAAAATGAGATTATTTTTAGCCAAAAGCTTAATGCACCACATAATAATTATCTCAAAGTCTCAGTGTGCTGGGAGAACCATTACTTTCCTGAGAGGGTTGGTCTGCTACTTGGACAGATGACGTCGAAGAGAAGCTTCTTTGTCTCATCTCTCTTCTCCCTTAACACCCATTATTGCTTGTTTTGTATGTGCAGAGTAAGACACACCATTTCATGCAAAATATCCAAAAGCAACAAAACAGTGATGCCTTTAATGGGTCAACTAAAATGGACAAAATACATCATGCAAGATATCAAAACTTCACTAGCTAGTGAAGAGTCACAGGCCTACCAGTGAAAGTCACAGGCCTACATTTTGTATTAGATGTTACATATTGTTAGTTAAGATGGTCCAGAGAAATCTAGAAGCCACTCTCCTCTTGAACATGTGGGGAAAGGGTACAAATGGCAGTAGAAATTAGGCAATATAATTTCAAATCCATTAGCAACCACAAAGTAACTTCCATTGAGATCCAGGCAAACTCTTCACTTTGTGAGGCTAACTACCCTTTTCTTAAGCCCAATAAAGGTATCTTCGCTCAATAAACATACCACTGCTTTGTGGATTTCAGATTTTGTTCATGACCAATATGGCTGCCCAAAATATGTTTCCTGGATTTGAAGATGCCATTTTGTGCTTTTCTCTATTCAGAGAATGACCTTATTACTTCCGATTGCACTTTCTTCTCTCCTCTGATTGAAGTTGGAAAGTAACAAGAGACATCATTCATAGTTGTGATGATCTTCAGAAGGTTTGAAGCTTAACACAATTATACAGCAGTCCCACCCCGAACCCTCCAGCTCCAACGCAGAGCTGGCTGTTCAGTCTGTAAGTGGCAAAGGTACTTCCTGGCCAGGACACAAACTCTTCCAGCAGCTCTAGCTGGAGTAAGGAAGAGGGCAGTGGTGCCCACCCATTACACGAACAAGCTCCAATGCTGGAGGGGAAGACTAGAGCAGAGCAATCAATAGTCATGGTGCTCTGAAAGCTGGGGCTTCCCACATTCTCCATTGAAAAACAAGATGCACCCTTTCCCTCCAGAGATTGAGAATAAGGATGAACTATATTGGAGCCTGCCAAAACAAATCTTTCCTTGAGCAGGAGCGTTTCCTACCAAACCAGCAAACAAGGTAGACATCATGAATGTTGTTAATTTTTAACATACACATGGTAACAAATGAAATGTAAAGGTAAAGATATCCCCCCCCCCCCCCCGTTGACAAGGTTTTCAAGTCGTGTCCAACCGTAGGAGGCGGTGCTCATCTCTGTTACTAAGCTGAAGAGCCAGCGTTGTCAGATACTGTGATCATGCGGCCAGCATGATTGCACAGAATGCTGTTTACCTTCCCACCAAGTGGTACCTATTTTTCTACTTGCATTTGCATGCTTTCAAATTGCTAGGTTGGCAGAAGCTGGGACAAATGACAGGAACTCACCCCATCATGCAGCACCCAGGCCTCGAATTGCCAACCTGCCGACCTTGCAATCAACAGAGTCAGTGTCTTAACCCCTTGAGCCACTGCATCCCCTAAATGAAATGTACGATTTGTCAAAAAGAATTCTATCATTGGAGAAGAGCCACACATTTCCAAAAATTTATTCAGAGTCTTAACTCCAGTAGAATGTGTATTAAAAGTACACTGGGTAAATCACAACTAGATCATTTTGACACTCATAGTATCTTTCAAAAACAATGATCCCTGCATAACGTCAGCAGAAATTTAATTGACACTCATGAGATCATGACACTCTCATACAATAATCTCCTGTCTGTAGATCCTGAATTGATTTTGGTTATGTTCATTCAGCTAACAGTGATGAGTTCATTACAACATTATCATGCATATACAAGGTTTGGCTAAATAAATTTCTGAAAAATTCAAAAATGCTCTGTTTCTCCCCACCCCTTGCCATTTAGGTGCTATATTAGGAGAGGTACGTAGTAATTCTCCTTTCCTGAAAAATGTCTTGATAGGTATTAAAATGTTAAACTATGTAATGTGCATGGTAACAGCATTTCTTGCAATCATGCTGGTCACATGACCACCATGTAGTCCAGGGGTAGGCAACCTTTCCCCTTTAAGGGCCGAGGGACTTCAGCTCCCAGAAGCCTCAGACATGTTGGCCAATAGTCCCATGTTGGCCAATAGCTCCTGGGATTCTGGGAGCTGAAGTCCCTCGGCCCTTAAAGGGGAAAGGTTGCCTACCCCTAATGTAGTCAGCTGGTCTTTGGACAATGCTGGCTCTTCAGCTTAGTTACGGAAATGAGCACCACCCCCTACAGTCAGTCACGACTAGACATTCATATCAAGGGGAACTCTTTACTTTTTTAATGTGAATGAACACTAGGAACACCAGGCAAACAAAGAAGAAATTGAAAGATTCTATGCAGGAGTTCAAGAGGAAACTGATCACACATCAAAGCTAGTTAATCATAGAAAAATGGAACACACATATAGGAAATGGAGCAGAAGCAAGGACTGTAGAAAATTTGGTCTAAGATCAAGAAATGCTGCAGGAGGCCAACAGACTAAATTTTGCAAGGCCAACAGTTAGTTCATTGCAAACACATTCTTCAAACAATCAAAGAAGCGACTGTATACATGGACATCACTTGTCGGCCAAAATAGAAATCCAAGAGACTACATAATTGGAAGCAGAAAATGGAGAAGCTCCATTCTCTCTGCAAAAACAAGACCAAGAGCAGATTGTAGCACAGACTATGAACTACTAATTGCAAAAAGAGTAAAGCTAAAGACCTCAAACCAAGCATCATGCCAAAATGCAACTTGAACATCCCCAATGAATTTAAAGACAATGTGAAAAATAGATGTGCACTATTAAGCCTAACTGACTGGGAACCAGATGAACGCTAGACTGAAACCTAGCTTTAAGACAGGTACACTTTCAATTTACTAAAATAAAGGATGTTTCAAAGTTGAACATACTACCATATATACTTGACTATAAGTCAACCTCATGCGTAATTTGAGGGAAGGCTTTAGGGCCAAAATCATGCATTTTGCCATGACCCATGGATAAGTCAATGAAAGAACTTAGGGGCATGTAACAAAGGATCTAAAGGATGAAGCAAAAGGAAAACATCACTTCGCTCCCTCCTTCTCCCTCTCTGGACTTCTCCTGACTACCAAACACCACTTTCTTGGTGTTAGAGGATAAGGTTTTAACATTGGAGTGAAAATTTTAGCACCATCGGGCCTAAAATAAGAAGAGCCCTCCCTCCATTACTATCCGATGTCATCTGGGGGAGAGACACTAGGCCCAGCACCATTGGACCTAAAATAAGAAGAAGAGCCCTCCCTCCATTACCATCCGATGTTATCTGGGGGAGAGACACTAGGCCCAGCACCATTGGACCTAAAATAAGAAGAGCCCTCCCTCCATTACCATCCGATGTCATCTGGGGGAGAGACACTAAGCCCAGCACCACCCGGCCTAGAATAAGAAGAACCCTTACTTCTTAAAGGATGGGTGGGATTTGGGATTTTATGTTCTGTTTAATGTATGGAAATTGTAATGTTGTAAGCCGCCCCGATTGCTCTGCAGAGGGGTGGGATATAAATAAAAATTATTATGGGGTTTAGTGGAGGGAAGGTTTTAACATCCAATTGAAAAGGGAAAGGAAATGGGTTGTTCTGTGGTGAGAGAGATCTGAAGGAGGAGGAGGAGGATGGGAAGGGAAGGGAAGGTTTTAACATCTGATTAAGAAGGGAATCCCCTCTTTCACACACACACACACACTCCTGCCTTGGCAGCTCTTTCAGAGATCACTGCAAAGGCACGAAAAGTGGGGCATCCGGGTGGAGCTTCTATCAGGACCTTTCTAAGAGTTATTACTATATTTACCTGTATATAAGTCGACCAAGGATTTTAGGCTCACTTTTTGGGCATAATTTTTTTTTACTTATAGGCAAGTATATATGGTACTTCCAGTCTAAGACAACTGTAAATTAGCTTTAGACACTACCAACTGCAACCCACCTGGATTTATGAAGATGTCTGAAATTTGAATGATACAAAACAACATGCCTGCTATCAAGATGCACCTCCAATCCAGTCCTTGGTGTTTAATAAGCTTGCTAGCAGTGCATTCAACATACTGCCAAACCAGCATGAGGTTGTGGTTTGAGTGCTGGCCTAGGCCTTAGGGAGACCAAATTTCCATTCAGCCGTGGAAACCCGTTGAGTAATCTTGGACAAATCACACTCTCTGAGCCTCAGAAGAAGGCAGTAGCAGCCCCTCCCCTCTCACACACAAATTTTTGCTGAAGAAATCTCATGATATGTTCACCAGAAGTTGGAAACAGCTTGAAGGCACACAACTGTAATAATTCACTATCAGCTAGTTCTTGTTTGGTATGAGAAATTCCACAGACTTACAATTTATTCACTCCAAATCCAGAAGTAATATACTTCTTGGAAATGTAACAGCTGCAGTTCAATACACACAGAGAAAACATGTCCAAAAACGTTATTCTCTTTTCTTTTAAACCTAACAGTTCTCCATCATCACAATCTGCTTCTTAAATTCCCCAAAAGTTACAAAATTAGTGCGAAACTGTCCTATATATATATATATATATATATATGGGAGGTCTGAACTCTTTTATCCATCTAGAGGTGGTTGTATGTTCCAAAGGTGTACATTGTTGCTGTTTTTGTTCTTGTAGTGTGCCTTCAAGTTGTTTCTGACTTATGGTAACCCTAAGGCCCTCTCAAAACTCTATCATGGGGTTTTCTTGGCAAGATTTGTTCAGTGGAGGTTTGCCATTGCCTTCCCCTGAGGCTGAGAGAGTGTGACTTGCCCAAGGTCACTCATGGCCTAGCAGGGATTTGAACTCTGGTCTCCAAAGTTATAGTTCAATGCTCAAGCCACTACACTTGCTGGCTCTCTAAGATGTACATTACCTGCTTTTAAATACACTGCTGCTGAGTTACATGAAACTTATGGAAAGAAAGAATTTTTTATAGTTTATCCCTCTGAAAATTTGAATAAATATATATTACAGTTATGGCATGCTTATCGGTCACTTAAATCACCAGCTTGGGAGGGGGGGATCATACAAGTTCTATCAGACAAATGTTAAAAGGAAATGGGTTTGTGTTGTCTGAAAAAGAAAGAAAGGATTGTGTAACAGCAATATTTTAAAGAAGAGATTGCTACCGAAGGCTGGGCAATCGTACATGCCTCTCACCAGACTTTAGAGGGCTGTCTGTCCTCTGGAACCTTCTGAAATCCTCTGAAATTTTGTAAAGTTCTGTTACTTTAAAAAAATAATACTCAGAATTCCCCCCTGCAACCTATAGGAGAAACGGGGCCACCTGGCATGTTTCAAGCCTCAAAGAAGATATACCATTAAATACCTAAGTTAGGATGGTCCATGCCATCATCTTTCCAATTTCTATGTATGGTTGTGGAAGCAGGACAGAGAAGAAATCTGCAACTTATTTGCGATATGGTGCTGAGAAGAGTTCTGAGGATACCGTGGATGCTAAAAAGAAAAATAAGTGGGTACTAGAGGAAATCTAGGAACTCTCCCTAGAAGCCACAATGACTCAGATGTCTCCACAGCCCTGAGTCTGCAGGAGCAGGGTTGTTAATGATGGGATGACTTGGAGGTCCTATTCATGGAGTTGCCATAAGTCAAAGTCGACTTGATGTCACTTAACAACAACAACCTTTTCATTAAAGTTCTCCATCCATCCAGCAGGGTCACTGACAGTGGGAGAAAATGCATACTTTGACGGGTAATGCAGAATATACTCAGGAAACACAACGTAATTTCACCCAAGGACCAAATCACAAGAGGAGATATAACACGAGTAGCTTGAACACAATATGAAAACAATGTCTAACTGGACATGTATAAGTATGGCCAGTCAACATTTGAAGCCAATGCCTCAGAGAGCCTTCACAGCATTTGAACTGTTACACACACATACTACAGACCATTAGGAAAGAGCATCTTCCTAAATTGGAAGAACTAATTTTCACATTTCCATTTTTATATCTACTTCAGAAAAAAATACAAATATGTAGTATGTTCTGGAATGGTGTTGCTGTTGTTGTTTTTAAAGGTGTTATTTAGTCACTTGTAAATCTTAAATGATCATAGAATCATAGAATCATAGAGTTGGAAGAGACCACAAGGGCCATCCAGTCCAACCCCCTGCCATGCAGGAACTCCCAATCAAAGCATCCCTGACAGATGGCCATCCAGCCTCTGCTTAAAGACCTCCAAGGAAGGAGACTCCACCACTCTCCGAGGGAGTGTGTTCCACTGTCGAACCGCCCTTACTGTCAGAAAGTTCCTCCTAACCTATCAAAGAATAGTTACTAAAGATCCTCCTAACCTATTAAAGAATAGTTATTAAAGATATAACCTATTAAAGAATAGTTACTAGTGTAGTGACCTCTGTGTGGAAATAGTCACATGTTGATGTCTGGGACAGAATAGTCAAAAACAGAACATCCTACAATAGTAAAAATATAGTAAGGTTGATGAGTTGCTGTCCTATTAAAAGTATACAGAAGTTGGTATCTGGGGCAGGCTTTCTAACCCTGCCAAAAAGGACATCCACCACTGCGTCTATTATTTTTTACACTCCTATTCTTTGCACTAGCTTCCAGTTTTATTATATTGGTCACAAAATTCATCTCTCTTGATAACTGTTTTATCCTGGTGCACTAATACCCCCCCCATGTGGGAACATAAATCATCTTGCCAATATTTTCAGTTCCCCCCAAGCAGTTTCAAGCCATCATTATCAAACAGCAACACTGATAGAATAAAACCACAGAGGCAACTATGCCAGAGTATTCTAAAGTCTGAAAACAGAGTAAAATACTCTCAAATAGCTGAATTCTTGATAGAGGTGAAGGGGGTTAAGGAGAGATCCAAGGTCTACGCTGAGAAGCACAATACCTTCCCTCTTCCTCTTTCTACACACTTAAAACTGGGTTACCTCTCCCCTTTTCCCCATTCTGTAAACTCTCTTGATAAAGTGCACCATATGGTTTCAATTAGCTAGGACTGTATATCAACTGGGATTTGATAGCATTATTTAATTATTGTTAAATAACTTACAACTTACATTTTAAAATATTTAATCAACCTAAACCTTACAGATGGGGTACAAGGTATAATACTGTTTTTTCTTCTCCATCTAAGCATAAATTGAGTTTATTTTTTAAAAAGAAAATATGCAGTCTATATAATATGAGGTTCAAACTGTTGGTGCACAAATAAATTGACCACATAGAGCCATCTAGTGGAGAATCTGCAGCACTATAATGTTAAAACAAGACAGTTTCTTCTTTGTAATGTTGTGTTTCTGACTTACGGTGACCCTAAAGTGAACCTTTCATAGGGTTATCATGGCAAGATTTGTTTAGAGGAGTTTGGCTATGTGTTCCTCAGAGGCTGAGAGAGTGTGACCTGCCCAAGACACCTAGTGGGTTTCCATGGCTGAGGCAGGATTCGAATCCTGGTCTCCCAGAGTCCTAGTCCAACATTCAAATGACTCTTAGGGTTACCATAAGTCAGAAATGACTTGAAGGCAAAAAACAGTAAGTGTCTTCAGTCCAACTGGAGGAGAACAATTCATCTGCATATAAAGATGCAAACAAATAACTTGTCATTCTTTGAAAAACAGGGAAAGGCGTGAAAAGTCTTAAACCAATGGGAAGTTACTGAGTAGTCAATGAAGCAGAAACAGGAGTAAGTCTTGATCCAACATGCATCCTCTACTTGCGGCCCTTTAAAATCCCAAGTGCGGTTGTTATCTGTAAATGCCGTCTCCATGATTACTCCATGGAGTCTATGGTGACTAATTTCGGTTTTATAATCCTATTGTTTAAAAGCCAAATGGTTCTTGGCTAATACTGGGATCATACAAACAGAAGCCAAGACATATTGAAGGAAAATCTAAGGGGACCTGCTGTTTCTCTCACGGCCCTAAATGAGCCTCTTCCCATTCTTCAAGTGAGACATCTCCTGGTCTCATGCTCCAACGATTATGGAATAACCTCAACTGACTGGGAAAAAAAGGGATATAGCAACAAAAATGGTTGAATAATTTCACTAAATATCACAATATCCTAGCATTAGAGATATCATGTGTCCGTGCCTTTTTAGGCAGGGTAGAGATTGCTGCTGGTGCTGTTAAGTAAGATATGCAAGTTTCAACTATAAATGATAAGACTTCTCCTAAGTTAACATGTCAATTTGGGCACTGGGGTGTTAGCACATCCTGCATACTCCCACACTGTATTTTGGGGCCTTCATATTTCATATCCCATATCTGGGATCAATAAGAGATTGATGACCTTTCAGGAACACTAGGGGATGAAACAGGCGGGCAAAAAGAAACAAGGATAATTCAACCCATTGTCAGTTCTTGGGAGAGGACATCCAGCCTTTCTTACCTGACAACATAGCCCACCGCTTGGGGCTATATTTTAGGTATAAATACGTTTACAAAACCTAGTCTCTGCATATACCTATGTTCTGTATCGCCCGTAGACTTCACAGTCTGAGCCGCTCCAGCTTTCCATGGTCTATTCATCCATCAAGTAATTATCACTTCTCTGCAAATCTCCCAACTCCGCCATTCCAATTCCATTTCAGTTAGCTCTACATGTTATCTGTGTGAATGGCTATTGTGTGTGCGTGACTGCACTCTACATATTTTTCTAAATTAATTCATACCAAACCTGGAGTTCTTCTCAGTTAGTACTGGTATAAACAGGTACAAATGATCCAAAGGTTACCTAAGCCTCTTGCAAAATATAATTTCCCCAGCATTTGAAGTAATGCTGATAGTTGGTGGGGGACCTCCCAGTCCCCCCACCTTTCTTTGAGTAATAGGGGGAATGGTAAACACATGTTAATTATATGTTAAATTATTAGATAACATTGGGCTGAGTTTTATATTGTCGGAACAAGTAAAAGAAGTAATGATAAGTGATAAAAAATAAGGGTAAGTTTAACTCTGGAGTTAAATGGGAATTCATTTTCACCAGACAAAATATTAATAAACAGTAAATGGAGAAATAATAAGGTACTCTCTCTCTCTTGAAAGCTGGCTATTCAGAGCATGATAAATAGTGAAAATTGTCAAATTAATCAAGTACACTGATGTAAGAAATGGCAAGTCAAAAATGCAATCTGGATATTGATAAATATAAGATGACTTAAGGAACAGTGCTATTTAAAGATCAGGGCCTTAATCCTCTTGGTACTCCCACCTGGAATAGGTTTATTGAATCAGTGATTGAATAGTGAATAAATATTTGAATAAATCTCACTGATTTTATTCTGCAAACCATTACTTTTGCATCACAAAAAACTGAATGCTCTTATGCTGTGGACATACTCCATCAACAGAAGATTCCAAGTCGTATATAGACTCAATGAAGTAATGGTTTGTATATGCCAGATGGGATTATGATCCTGTTTTTCGGAAAAAGGTATTGCATACCAGCATGATGGCATGGTTTTATTATGCAAACTGCCTTAAGAGTGCTGCATAGTTTTTAAAGGCAGCACAGAAATTTGCAAATTTCACAAGGCCTCAAGAATGATGTGCAACCAGTTTTGGAAGAAGTTTCTGAAACTTCAGAAAGCTTCAGAAGAAGCTTCATGGCAGCCTAATAATAATAACTTTTATTTCTTACCCAGCTTTCCACAAGGCTACAACACAGATTAAAATATAATATATAACTAAGCACATGAAACCATGTACACCCGTCCCTCCACATTTGTGGCTTTGACTTTTGCAGATTTGATTATTCAGGGATTTTATTAATATGTTTTCTCTAGGAATATCTAGGTCCTCCAGTGCAACTCTATGGATAACTTTAACCAAAAGTCACACTGAAGAGAGAACACTCCATTAGGCATTTGTAGCTCCTCCAGCACAATTCTATGGTCGATGTCTGGCAGATGTTGACCACAGAGTTGCACTGGAGGACCTAGAGATTCCTAGAGGGGTGTCCCCTCAGGCAAAAACTGTGTTTTTGTTATATGCGGTTTTCCCACATTCACGGGAGTCCTGTGCCCCAACCCCAGAGCCCCAACATAGCTTAGAACACACAAACGTAGGATTAAGACAACCATTATAGATTTAAATCATCCTGACATACATAAACATATATAAAATCTAAAAATGCTTAGGCCTGCTGGAAGACGTAAGTTTTTAATACTGCTTTAAATTTAGGCAGCATATTTAGCTGTCAAATCTCTCCCAGCAGGTCATTCCATAGTCTAGGGGCAGCTGATGAAAATATCCTTTGTACTTCCAGTGTACTCCTGGCTAGTTGAAGCAAAGTCCCTCAGAGGACCTGAGTATATGGGAAAGATTATATGGGAGGGGATGACCCCATAGGCAACCTGGACACAAACCATAGAGCTTTAAAGGTAATTAGCAACCTGGCCTGGAAACTAACCGGCAGCCAGTGAGGTGATTTCAATATTGGTGTGATATGCTCACTCCTAGATATACCAGCAATTAATCTGGGCCTGAGCAAGCAACTGGTCAGTGCGGGGACTGGTATGTGAACACCCACCCATCCCTATGTCAACCCAGGGACTAACCTGGGGTGAGCACCTGGAGCAGAATACCACAAGCTCAGACAGTGCTATCCTTGTCCATATGCTCAGGCCCCTGGGCTAGCAAGAGTAAGAAAAAATGGTCTTGTGGCAATACAGAGAATTGGTTGCCCTACTCTAGTTTTCATTCCCCCACCCCCACCCCTGGCCTTGAGCTGCAAGCAGGACACCAATTCAAGGAGACCTGACAGAAAGCTTCAAGGGCTCCTTATAGTCCCACAACTCAGGGTGCACTCCAAGACAGATACTGACTATGATGGTAACATATGCAACTCAAACAATTCAGAAACCCATCCAACCCAAAGAATTATCATGCTATCCACCAAAAGCTATCCCTATCTGTCTCCCTAAATAACAAAGGCTAACAGAGTAACAGGATAAAACTCCAGGCAAAAAGAAAAAGGGCTTGAGCCTCGGACAAGCAGCAAATCCAATGGCAGATATGTGAGTGTCAGCTTTGGAAGCTGTTCAAGTAAACTGATACCCAGTAATCTACCTGGAAAACCACAAACCCTATCTTAAGGCTCTCTGTTTATTTTTCTGCTTGACAATATTTATTTATTTAATTAATTATTTTATATATTTGCTGTTACTTTTTATAATTTATGCATTTTATTTATTTTAAAGTTAATTTATTTTTATTTTATAGTATTTTTATTTTTTATATTCATATTTCTTATATTTAATATTAACTTTTATATTTTAAATGTTTTTAATATTTTATTTTATATTTTACTTACTTACTTTTATTTATATTTACTTACTTTTATTTTTTACTTTATTTCATATTTTACTTCATTTATTTTAATTATTTTTATATTTTATTTATTTTATATTCTTTTTAAATGTTATATTTTATTTATTTTTATTTATAATTTTATTATTTTTATGTATTTTATCATTTCATTTTAAATTTATTTTATTTTTTATTTTTATTTTATTATTTATTTTAACTCAGTGTTTGCTACAAGAGTTTTACCTTTATCATTAATAACATGAAAACTATTCACCAAAACTAATTCTTCCATGCTTTGCTAGCATCAGAATTTACCTAGCACTCATGAAGCAAGCATCAAATACTTCCAGCTTGGCTAATATTACTGTGATGCCCATGTAAACAGGACACACATTTATTTTTGAATAACTGAGAATTATCTAAAAGGAAAATGGGAGGCGGGGAAGGAATCTTTTTTTTTTTAAGACTAACTGGCTTATCTTAGCATGAGCTCTTGATTTCAATCCATGTCATGAGACACACTGATGGAAGTTAATATTAACGCACCAGGTATATAGCAGTTACGTGGTTCCAAGGGTGAGATCAGAGCGTAACAGCATACAGAAAGCTGTAAATTGTAACCTTAGCTATAAATCTTCAAAAGGCTGTGTAAGATGATGCAGGTCTGTCAACCTATCAATAATCTTGTGGTAGGAGAGCAATAAAAGTAAATTGAATAGTTTAAATGGCAGGCCCTGCTCTGATAAATCTTACATATTTTATATTTTTATATATTTTAATATTTTATCTTATAATCATTCATTCATTTATTCATTTAAATAAACCTGCTTTCACCTGATTCTCCTTATAAACCTGCCTTCACCTCAATACCGGAATCCACATGGACACATGTATATGATCCTCACCCCCATTTAAGTCTAGGTCAGCAGCCACAACGGAAAACTTCCTCAAAACTATACATAGGTGGTACCTTACTCCCATCCTGCTATAAAAAAATTGTACAGTCTCCCAATGAGCTGGTAGAGAGGGCGCAAGGACACTGGCTCCTATATCCATATATGGGTTGAATGCCCCAAGATACACAAGGTTGGGCGCCTAGTTCCACACTAGATCTCATGTATTACACACCAAACCATGTACTTTTGTCCAGCCCTGATTTTACTGTCGGTGTTTATTGACAGAAATGCCACCCTTAAGAATAGAAAACTGATTGCTTTTTTTATCACAGCTGCGAGACTTCAGGTGGCTAAATGTTGCAAACAGGGGGATCTGTCTATTGAAGGTTGGTGGGAAAGGGTATGGAACCTGTGGTTAATGGAAAACCTTCCCACTAGAATCAGACTTTGTAACGGATACTCAAAACAGGACACTTTTTATGAGGATTGGAGGCTCTTTATTGAATTTGTAAATGAACAACCTTTGGAAGGCACTTTACAACTGAACATAAAGACTGAACTGACTCCAGTCAAATCCCATCCATGGAATCTTGCAAACTAATGATCACTGAGTTAACATCACATCCTATGGTTATTATTCTATTTGTTCTTATGTTGCACTGTAATGTTTGACTACCTTATAAAGACTTGTAAATCAATACAAATTTAAAAAAAAAAAAAAACTGTCTTCACCTGATTCTTCCTCAATTTTGAGTTTCCCTCTCTTGGTTTGCAACACATACCTTATTTTTAAAAAGTATCAGTAATTTTATCTAGCGTTCAAAGCGGATCTTCTTCCAAATCTATTTAGTTATTTCACAAATATCTCAGTTCACAAAATAATATATTTTATGCAAGATCTGTCAAGTTTAACATGAATAAAGCCCTTACCTTTAAATAGGATCCATAATATTTGGTAACGTACGGACTGTCGCACTGACTCAGCACTGTGATTTCTTGTTGAATGTCTTCTATTTCATCTTCAGCCTCTTCAAGATCAATTATTTTTATTGCAACAACTTTTTGAGTTCGATTGTCAATTCCTTTAAAAACTTCACCAAATGAACCTTTGCCAATCTTCTCTAGCTTCGTAAACAGTTCTTCTGGATCTGCTTTCAGATTCTGGCAAAAGAAAAAAAGAAGTTGACCATGTTGATGTTTTAACTTACACTACAGCTCTCAGTTGATTGCTCCAAATAATGTATGTTGACTTCTGAAGTCACCCTCAGTATTGTAAGGAGGCTTGGATGAAAGTTCAGCCTATATTCAGTGACTACTCCCACGACATACTAATCATGCTGAATGATTACTGAATGAAAAAAACGACAGTGGGATCTTAGTATCTGCTGGGGTTTGGTTCCAGGATCCTCCATGGATAACCAAAACCTGTGGATGTTCAAATCACATTAAAAACAATAGTATATTAAAAATGTGTCCTTTAAATAAAACAGCAAAATTGAGGTTTCCTTTTTGGAATTTATATTTTCTAAGAATATTTTCAAGCCATGGATGGTTGAATCTGTGGATAAAGAATCCATGAATATGGAAGCCAACTGTATAATATAGCATCAATGAGAACCAGGATGGTATAGTGGTTTGAGTGTTGGACTAGGGGCTGAAGCAGACAGTCCAGAAGGAGCGACCTCTGGCTCCGATCAGGCCAGAACTGTGGCACCCACATGGTCCACTCCCGAAGTGGGCCGCTACCATGCTCCCTAGCCAGCAGCTAGCAGGACCGGATTTAATCCGCTCCTAAAAGGGTTGGCTCTTGCCAGCTTGGCACAGCATCAGCACAGCTTTCGGCCGCTTTGGGGATGTGTGTCATGTAAATGTCATGCCCCAAAAGCAGCCACAAAGTGCTTCATTTGGCCCATGTGTTTCAGGCCTAGGACTTTGGGAGGCTAGTGTTCAAATCCCAACTTGGCCATGGAAATCCAGTGGCTGACCATGGGCAAGTCACACTCCTTCAAGCTCAGCAGAAGACAATCACAAACCCCTCTGAACAAATCCTGTAAAGAAAATCCTGTGATTGGGTTGTCTTAGGGTCACCATGAGTCAGAAACAACTTGAAGGCATAACAATGACAACACAGCATCAACGGTATACAGTGGGCAGAAGATTCACTAAATGAGTGAATTGCCAGAAACTCTGGCTCTAAATTGGAGCTTTAAAAAGCAAGCCTACAGTTTGGCTCTAGGCAAACAGGTGAGGCTCCACTGCTACCATGTTGCTCTCCAATGCACATGCTCAACAACAACCCACCTTTTTCTCTCTCTCTCTCTCTCACACACACACAAGATTTCTGGAAATACTCTCCTCTATATGGCAATTAAGTATATTAAAAAGACTAGTTTTACCAACAGAGATGCTGGTCTCTGGTCACTTATTTGGAAATAAGATGGGGGGTACCTGAGAGGAGAATCTTGCAGATAAGGTGATGTCTTCCCATAGACTGCAATCTAAAGAAATCCAGCTTTAAGGATCCCAAGTTCCACGCACTATGGTATCCAAAGTTATGTGCCACATATGTGTTTAAAGACTGGATAAATCCAAATGCAATTACTTAAATTAACTAGGTATCACACTTGAGGGGTTGCAGCATGAAGATAATACAGATAAGAATAATGTATCATGGTAAAGGAATACAACGGGAAAGAAATAACAGTGAAAATAGGGTGATTCAGGCAGAAAAGCCTTCTCTCTCTTAGTCATTGCAATTTCAAATCCCCAGTTTCTGTGACTGAACTTTCCACATGCACTACGGACACACTTTCAAGCTTTTCTCTACAACCATGACAGATATCATTTAAATACATTTTTATTAGCAACCAAGTTTGTAAGGAAACAAAATGCACCTTAACAGTGCAAATGCCATACAGCATACCAGCCACACAACAGGAATTAGAATGCCATTCAGTAGCCCATGAACAATTTTGAGCAGGGGTAGGCAACCTTTCCCCTTTAAGGGCTGAGGGACTTCAGCTCCCAGAATCCCAGGAGCTATTGGCCAACATGGGACTATTGGCCAACATGGCTGAGGCTTCTGGGAGCTGAAGTCCCTTGGCCCTTAAAGGGGAAAGGTTGCCTACCCCTGATTTTGAGGATGAAAAAATATTCTCTAGGATGGGGAATCTATAGGTGGGAACCTGTGGTTCTTCAGATAGTGCTATATTCCAATTAGCCCCAGCCTGCATGGCCAGAGGTCAGGGAGATCCAACCACTTCTGGGATGCCATAAACTCCCCACCCCACCTCTAATATGTTCTACCTATGCCCCTGAAGTAGCTTCCCTCCTCTTATTGCTCCATTAATGTGTCATTTGATACCTTACAGTTGTGGAGGGTGAAGAATCTAAAACAGGGGTAGGCAACCTTTCCCCTTTAAGGGCCAAGGGACTTCAGCTCCCAGAAGCCTCAGCCATCTTGGCCAATAGTCCCATGTTGGCCAATAGCTCCTGGGATTCTGGGAGCTGAAGTCCCTCGGCCCTTAAAGGGGAAAGGTTGCCTACCCCTGATCTAAAATATCTCCATTAAGAAGGTGTTCCACCTTGTTCTTCAGGCCCTTTTGCCTTCTCTTTTTCTAATATAGGCACAGGGAACATTCAGGCCTCCAGATTGCAATTCCTACAATCTGAGTCAACAATGAGAGTTGCAGTCCAACATCAAGATGGCTACATCATTTCCTCCTCTCACACACACACCATCTATACCTGCAACCACAGGAATCAATTAAGAAACCAAGAAGCAAACACATAAGGAGTTGCAATAGTGTTACAGGCCTAGAGTTGCCAGCTAGACAGAATCATATGCATTTGACTTGAACAGATGTCAACACGGAAGGAGCCAGAAAACCAGAATATTGCAACCAAACTATTTTTACTTTCAATATGCATGGATCCATGTTGTCACAACATATACATATGCATAACATAGGGCTGGACTAGTATTACACTAGTATTAATGTAGTGTAAGCAGTATAGTGTACATGCCCAAAGAACCTTTTGCTGCAAATACAAACACACAATCTGCCATGCCATACAGATCTATGTTTTACTATTAAAACAGTAAAAGTGGCTGGCATCACTTTGCAAGGTGCATTGGGCAATACTGTGTGGGTGATAGTCCCCAGACAAGTTTAGCATCCAATATCAATTGTTTGTCTATCTAATTAAATTTTTAACAAAGTAAAGCCTTCAATACAGGGATGGGCAATTGTGGTAGGTCTGGAAATCCATTTTCTGCGCCAGAGACTCTCCAAGGACCACAACACCTGCCCATAATGCCACATAATGAAAATTAAAAAGTGGAAATGATTGGAAGATGTCCACTTGTGGTTTTGAACAAATGGGTTTTAAAATAAAAATGTTCAATAGCAAAGGCAGGAGAGCCAGCGTGATGCAGAGGTTGGAGTGTTGGATTAGGACACTGGAGACAGGGTTTAAATTCCCACTCAGTAATGGAAACGCACTGGGAGACCCTGGGCAGGTCACAAGCTCTCAGCCTCAGAGTAAAGTACAGTTGTCCCTCCCCGTTCACAGACTTCGAGTCCACGGTCTCACTCTTCGCGGGGAGGGACAAGCGGCTATGCTTAATGGCCGCATGTGGCCATGCACGGCCCCGCATGTGTGCCACGGGCATGTGCACCATTAGTTTCAATGGGGCTCAAATATTTGCAAGCCAGCATTTTTTTTGGGGGGGGGGGTCCAGAACGAATCCCCGCAAATTGGGAGGGGCAACTGTAAAGGCAAACCCCCTCTGCTGACTTGTGGCCTCCAAGGAATTCAGCAGCTTTTGGGAATTAATAGTGTAGTATCTCCAAGGAGACAACCATTTCTACATTTTATGCAATTCTGTTCTTGTTTGGTGGCTTTTTCTCATTTTAATAAATTAATTGCTGCCAATTGCTGATAAATCAATACTGCTCAAGGCTTCTATATGTTTTTAAACTGGGAAATATATACAAACAAGTCATGAACAATACCTACACTTGCTCGGTATTAATTAAAAAACAACAACAGTAGAGTTCCAGTGTAAAATGACTGTCTCCAAAATAGTCTTGCTGAGAGGATCTCCCTTGTTTCTGAAATTATAAACAATTGCTGTTAAATTAAACATTGAAGCAGACTATGGGGGGCAGTGGAACTGAGAATGGGGAAATGGAGGTGTGCTTACTGTTTCTGTAGTTATGAACCAGAAAAAGCAATTTTGTCACACAAAATCACATGAAATACTACAATAATAGATCAGATTGCCTGACCAAATACAACCTAACAAATCCAGTAGTCAAACCTGAATATAATGCAATTCTTTATTATATTTGTATTCCAGCTTTCCTCTGTCATGAAATTCAGGGTAGGCATTGAGGGTAGGCAAAAAGCTTGCTTAGCATCACCAAGACTCCTGCATAATATATCCTCAGACCTTGCCTTGGGACCAAACTGTATAAGACGACCCCCAACTTTTCCAGTTAAAATATAAAAATTAAAAAAACATCAGATTTGATTTCAATATGGTAATTTTAATTCAAATGCTTATGACATGCAGGTACTTAGAAGGAAAGCTGTCACTTATAAACACAACAAACTACAGCTCCCATGTTCCCTAGCATTTATTTCTGCAGTGTGTTTTGGACCTATTTTTTTAAAAAATAGTCCAGATGTAAATGCTGCTTTAAAAATTATTTCCATCTCCCAGCTATGAGATTGTTGGGGGAAATGAAAAAGTGCTGGGGGGAAGGACTGCCAATATACTAGGTGATGCATTCTGGGGTATGTACAATTTGCAGCCAAGTAAGTGACCCTGGGCATGTCACACACTCTCAGCCTCAGAAGATGGTAATGGCAACCCCCCACCTGAAGAAACATGCCAAGAAAACCCCATGATAAGGTTGCCTTAGGGTTGCCATAAGTCGGAAAGGACTTGAAGACCACAAGAACAACAAAAAGTCTGCAATTGTTTCATAGGCAGTACATGGGAATAAGAGCCAGCATGGTGTAGTGGTTTGAGTGTTGGACGACCACTCTGGAGACCTGGGTTTGATTCCCCACTCTGCCATGAAACCCACTGGATGAACTTGGACAAGTCACACACTCTCAGCCTCAGGGTTGCCAAGAAAACCCCAGGAGAGGATCGCCTTAGGGTTCCTCTCTTCCTTCTCTTCTTCCTGCCCCCACCTCTGTCCTCCTTGTCCTCTTCTCCTCCCAAGGCTTCTTCTCGCCCCCACCCGTCCTCTTCTTCTCCCAAAGCTTCTGGCCGCCCCCACCCGTCCTCCTTGTCCTCTTCTTCTCCCAAGGCTTCTTCCCGCCCCCACCCCTGTCCTCCTTGTCCTCTTCTTCTCCCAAGGCTTCTTCTCGCCCCCACCTCTGTCCTCCTTGTCCTCTTCTTCTCCCAAGGCTTCTTCTCGCCCCCACCCCTGTCCTCCTTGTCCTCTTCTTCTCCCAAGGCTTCTTCTCGCCCCCACCTCTGTCCTCCTTGTCCTCCTCTCCTCCCAAGGCTTCTTCTCGCCCCCACCCCTGTCCTCCTTGTCCTCTTCTTCTCCCAAGGCTTCTTCTCGCCCCCACCTCTGTCCTCCTTGTCCTCCTCTCCTCCCAAGGCTTCTTCTCGCCCCCACCTCTGTCCTCCTTGTCCTCCTCTCCTCCCAAGGCTTCTTCTCGCCCCCACCCCTGTCCTCCTTGTCCTCTTCTTCTCCCAAGGCTTCTTCTCGCCCCCACCTCTGTCCTCCTTGTCCTCCTCTCCTCCCAAGGCTTCTTCTCGCCCCCACCCCTGTCCTCCTTGTCCTCTTCTTCTCCCAAGGCTTCTTCTCGCCCCCACCTCTGTCCTCCTTGTCCTCCTCTCCTCCCAAGGCTTCTTCCCGCCCCCCACCCCTGTCCTCCTTGACCTCTTCTTCTCCCAAGGCTTCTTCTCGCCCCCACCCGTCCTCTTTGTCCTCTTCTTCTCTCAAGGCTTCTTCTCATCCCCACCCATCCTCCTTGTCCTCTTCTTCTCCCAAGGCTTCTTCCCACCACAACCTCTGTCCTCCTTGTCCTCTTCTTTTCCCAAGGCTTCTTGTCACCCCCACCCGTCCTCCTCCATCCTCCTCTCCTCCCAAGGCTGCTTCCCCCTCACACCTCTGTCCTCCTCCACCTCCTCCCCCCTCCTCATACCCGGCGTATAAGACGACCCCCTGACTTTAACCCCAGGTTTTCCTGGGTTAAAACGTCGTCTTATATGCCAGAAAATACGGTACATCCTACTTCAAAATATCAGAGGGCCAGTCCAGTCAAGCATGAAACCACCAATCATATATGCAAGAGTTCTGCAGCACATAATAGAGCCCCATCTTCCCTCATCATAGCAATGTGAATATAAAGGAAAACACACAAGAATTATAAGGGGATTTTGTAGGAAATGTGAAATCTGTATTAGGCTCTCATACCCCTGTGCATTTTGTCCATGTACCAGGAGGAAGGCAGGATATAAAAAACATAAAAGCGGCTCATAGCTACACAGTAGTTAGCAAGCCACAGATCTACTTTCTTTAGTCAGGCGAGGTTTCTATTATGAATAGCATTAAAGTTTCAGACTCAGGTTTTTTAAAAATAAATAAATAAATAATAGAGAGCTAGCCTGGCATAGTAGTTTGCATGTTGGACTAGGACTCTGGAAACCAGGGTTTGATTTCCAGCTCACTACGGAACCCACAGGTTTACCTTGGGTAAATCACACTCTCTCAGCCTCAGGGGAAGGCAATGGCAAACTACCTCTGAACAAATCTTGCCAAGAAAACCCCATGATAGGGTCACAACAGGGTTGCCATAAATTGGAAACAACTTAAAGGCACGCAAGAACAACAATACAGAATCACAGAGATGCCACGTAATTTATTGGAAGAGCAATTAAATATCAAAATTTATTCAAGCTTTTAGTTAATCAGGGACCTATAATAGAAAAAAACTGCCTTCAGGGAGCCAGAAAAAGAAGCTTCCCAAAAGTTAGAACTGCTTGGTTTGTGTGTTTTTCCTGTTGAAGGCCCCAAATAACATGGGCAGATAGACTACGAAAAAATTTTGTGCACCTGTAACATCCATAGATTCATTTACATAGCTGGTGGGTTTAGTTTATAAATTCTGCTACCAGCCTTGAAGGAACACAAAAAAATTAAAAAGTATAAATTAGTGTGGTATACAAAAAGCTAACAATAAAACAAATGAACTCAAAACCTGAAATATAATAAAATCCAAGAGATTAAGAGATGGAATTGTAATCTGATTATAAAAGCAAGGGTAGAAATAGCCATGAAGAAAATGGATTTTGAAGTCTGACTATGGTCCAAAACACACTGCAGAAATAATCCAATTTGAGACCACTTTAAGAGCCCTGGCTCAATGCTAGGGAATTCTGGGAACTATAGCTTTGTTAGACATTTAGCCTTCTCTGTCAGAGAGCTCCGGTGTCACAATAAACTACAATTCTCAGGATTCCCTAGCACTGAGCCAGGGCACTTAAAGCGGTCTCAAACTAGATTATTTCTGCAGTGTGTTTTGGACCTTTGTGAGGATTGGTTAGAAAGAATCTGAGAAGTGACAGACATATTTGGCTAGATTTAGTGTAGAGAAAATATTGAATAGATTATGACCGAGTACAATATATAGAGAGATACAGGTGATAAAGATGTATGCTTGTCCCTCCACGTTTGCGGCTTTGACTTTTGCAGATCTGATTATACATGGATTGTATTAATATGTTCTTTCTAGGAATATCTAGATCCTCCAGTGCAATTCTTTGGTCAATTTTAACCAAAAGTCACACTGAAGGACGTAGAGATTCCTAGAGGGAATACTCCACTGGGCATTTGTAGCTCCTCCTGCGCAATTCTATGGTCAATGTCTGGCAGATGTTGACCACAGAGTTGTACTGGAGGACCTAGGGATTCCTAGAGAGGTGTTCTGTCAGGTAAAAACATAGTGTTTTTGTTATTTGCAGTTTTTCCACATTTACGGGGGTCCTTGCCCCTAACCCCAGCAAATGCCGGGGGATGAGTGTAGATACATATCCTTTGCCCAGTCAATTTACAGGCAGAATTCAAAGTGCTGGTTATGACCTATAAAGTCCTATATAGCTTAGGGCCAGGCTATCTGAAGGGTCTGTATATCCCTATAGAAGCCTACCCAAGTTTTAGGATATCTGGGTAGGACTTTCTCTCAGTCCCAATATCATAACATGCACAGACTCAGGAAAAAGCCTTCTCAGTGGCTGCTCTCAGGCTATGCAACTCTCCGCCCAGGGAGGCTCCATTGCAGTGGTGTCACTAGGGTTGGTGTCACTCTGTGAAAAGAAAATCTAGCTCCAAATTTATTGCCAATATAATTTCTCTTCTTTTCCACCCCCTTTCCTTGGCTCTCATGTGCTTTAGGCATCTCTGATGCCACCTACATACAGAAACAAAGGGTTTCCCTGGTCTACACCAACCTGCTTTCACTGACCTGGGAGGGCCCAGACTACCTGCACCAAAGAGGTCCCAAGAAAGTAGATCCACTTGACCTGAGAGCAACTTTGCCAGCAAGGTTCAGCTGAGAAGATGTCAGTAGTCTTAAGGTGAAGGAAAAAGAAAAAAAATCTACTCAGAGATGCTGCTGCCACCTCCCCAGCCAAGCCCGGCTCACAAAGTTGATCTGAGGTCAAGTGGCTCTACATGCCCAAAGGCTTCAGCCAGAATGAAGTGTTGAGCCACAGGGGGTAGATTGGGCTTGCCTGAGTGGGAGTAGACTGGGTCCTCCTGGGTTGGAGGAAGCGGGTTGGTGTAGACTGAAATGACTTTCTATAAAATAATTTTATAGACAGTCATTTCTGTCTCATTCACTACGACAGTGTCATCCGGTGCTATCCGCATCTCCTGTACTCTCCTATGATGCCACTGCTCTGTTGGCTCCCTCCTTGCTCTCTTCTTGTCTGCAGGCAAAGACCCTCTCATTTAAACTGGCCTCCAGCTTTTAACTGGTTGGAGTAGTGCATTGGGTGTGCTGGTTTTCACTGTATACCATTTTAAAGTGATTTAAGCTGTTTTAAATTAATGTTCAAGTGAATTGTGTGTAATACCTTTTAAAAATTTAGCTGTATTATATTGCTTTAACATATGGTGTAAGCTGTTTTGGGGGCCATATGGGATAAAAGCAGGATATAAATTAATAACATTTAAAAATAAATACCAAAAATTAACATTTCATTGTATTAGAATAGCTATTACCAGAATGCTCCACTGGAAATATTGTCATTGTTAAAAAAAAGGTATAATTTTTTTTTTCACCATTCAAAACAGAATATACAAGTTAAGTAAAACTGTTTAAATAAAGGTTTTAGGTTCCCACTTCAAGATGTTATGCTGTGATGCACTAGAATATTATGATATAAATTTCATAAATGCAAAAAATGAATTCCAAAAAAATCAAATAAACGTATGTGGGCATCATACCTTTTATACTCAGATCCTACAGATTTTATAATTCTCACTTCAGTTAACAAATCTGCCTTCAAAATGAGTCGCTCCTCCATCTCCACAGTGTTTGCATCAACAGATTCAACCATCCATGGCTTTAAAAAAAATGTAATTCCAAAAGGCAAACCTAAATTTTACCATTTTATATAAGGGATATCATTTTACTATGCCACTGTATATAATGAGACTTGAGCATCCACAGATTTTGGTATCTACAAGGACCGACCCCGCCCCCCCGCCCCCCCCGAAGATACCAAGGGCCCAGTATAACTACAAAGGTTACTTTTAAGGTAACTTAAAAATAAATTTAAATTAAGTCCTCTGTGATCTTTAATCCAGTTGATCACAAGATATGGGTGACGCAAAAGATACTGAAAGGGCTACCCTTGAGCAGTTCCTAGAGGCTGGTCACAATTAAACACTCCTCACCTTGTAAGCTCTGGGGTCTTCTTTATACCTAGTATAAAGTATACCTAGTATAACAGTGCAGTACTGCTTTCCTTCTGATTCACTGTGTATGAAGATGTAAAGATGGTGGTGGTGGGAGTACAGGCACAATTTCTTAGATTCAATGCATACTTATTAATTCTTTCATTCCTCTACTTCTGCCCAAATCCCTGGTCTGCTTTGTAGAAACTGGTGGACTGACTGGTGTCCTTCAGCTTCTTTTACTCCCTTTAGTTCAGGGGTAGGCAACCTTTTTAAGCTTGGGGCCGGTCCCGCGAAGTCCCTCCCGCCGCTGGGCCGAGGGGGGGAATGGTGGCGCATGCGCGCGTGTGCGCGCATGTGCACCCCCCGCGTGCGCCGTCGCCACCACTGCGCAGCTGCCTCCGCACATGCCGTCACCGCCATTTTGGAAATCAAAATGGCGGTCGCAAAGCATTTGCGCATGCACAGTACTCCTGCGCATGCGCAAACGAGTTGCGGGCACCATTTTAATTTTCAAAATGGCGGCCGTGGCTCGTTTGCGCATGCGCAGCAGTACTGCGCATGCGCAAACGCGTCACGACCGCCATTTTGATTTCCAAAATGGCGGTTGTAGTGCACGCGGCCGCATGGCGGCAAAAACGCGCGGCAGCAGCGGCGCGCAGCAGCAACCTTCCACCTGGGCCAGTAAGTCCAGGGACCTGGGCCTTAACCGGCCCCCGGGCTGTAGGTTGCCGGTCCTTGCTTTAGTTAAACTGCCTTCGTTTCTGCCTGGTTTTTAGTTATAGACCAGACAGGACTGTATGGCATTTCTATTAATTATACATTACTACACTAACAAATGCTCTTCAAACATGACCCTCTTGCCTCAGAAGTCTAGTGTTAGTTTTTGCACATCCTGGGGACCTTTGAGGCCTTCTGTATGCACTGCACAGGTGCCCAAGCCACCCAAATTCACCACCATTGTTGAATTTAAGTTGTCATATCCAACTCAGCCAGCTTGAAGAGACAGAGATGGAGTCATGGGCAGCCAGTGGCACACATTTTTTAAAAAAAGAATAAATAAGTGAAGAAGGTATTAGGGCCAGCATTGAATCACATTAGGATGCTTTTGAACTGCTCTGTCCCCTTGTTTTATAATAGGACTGTGAACTACAGATGCTGTTGAGCTGCAACTCCCATCAGTCTTAGCTCACGGACAGCTGGGAGCTGCAGTTCAACAGCATCTGGAGAGCAACACAATCCCCATCCATATTTTAGAGTTCAAATTCAGAGTCCTCATGTCGGTCTCCACTCACAAGGTACCATTTCAGGGATTTGAATGGGTATTATTTTATGGGAGGAGAAGATTACTAATTTTCTGATGAAGGGCATAGAAGGGAACAATTAACTGAAGATTGAAAATGGGGATGGGAGAGAGTTATGTACATATAAGGATGAATGGTGAAAGGAAAGTTTGTGAGGGGAAGTTGTATGTTGTTCTTGGACGGAAACTGGCTACTCGCTGCCCTTGGTGTCTGCTGGGGTTTGGTTCCAGGAATCCCCATGGATACCACCAAAATCTGTGGAAGCTCAAGTCCCATTAAATACAATGGCATAGTAAAATGCTATCACTTACATAAAATGGTAAAATCAAGGTTTGCTCATTGGATTTTTTATGTTTTTAAAAATATTTTCAAGCTGTGGAAGGTTGAATCTATGGATAAATAGTCCATGGATATGGAGGGCTGCAAATATGGTGTACATACATGATGTATATACTGTAAATATCAGAGGCCTAATGTACTTTTCCTACCTATATTATGGGAACTATGGGCCTTTGCAGACTGCTAGAAATAGTGCAAATTGAGTCCATTTTAACTGCCCTGTCTCAGTGCTAGGGAATCATGGGAATTGTATTTTTTTCTGAGACACTGAGCCTTCTCTGTCAGAGACCTCTGGTGCCACAATAAAATACAGTTCCCATGATTCCCCAGCATTGAGTCAGGGTAGTTAGAGTGGACTCAATTTGCACTATTTCTGGCAGTCTGCAAAGGCCCTATATGAGAAAAACAGCAGCATTGATTCCTGCTGTCCCTGGGATCTCAAAATCTCAGAAAATCTCCACTTCCTGCCACCACTGAACTTGACTCCTGTGGATGCACAGGGGATGTCAGCCGGGAATTAAGGAACTCTGGGGCAGAAGGTTCAAGAGAAAGTGTGTCATTTAAGGATGGACTATCTCCAGCACTCAAAGCCATTAGCCCTACAGTTCACCCTCTTCTCCCATCCTTCTCAGTTCTCCAGGGCAGCCTGGTTCAGAATGCTGCTCCTTCTCTTCAGTTATGGCTCCAGCAAACCTCACAAACCCCAGTCAACTCCAACAGAGTCAAAAAGCAGTATCTTTCCACATGCACCTTGAAGCATGCTTATAATTTAGCTTTAATACTTCACCCTGCCCTCCCCAATGCCTGTGCCTTAAGTGCAGTGCTAAGAAAAAGGAAGCACACTTCTCCACCATTTAGCTTCCCTTTCCATTTGCTGTCCTTGTGGGGCAAGGGCCTTGCATGGGGGGGGGGGGGGGGGGGGAGAGAGAGAGAGAGAGCATACCAACCTTTCTAGCAAAAACAAGTCCAAATGTCTCCTATCTGCTGCAGTCTGTGAAGGACAGAAAATTCTCCCCATCACAAATGTCTGCATCTGCACTGCAGAAATAATCTTGTTTGGCACGCTTTAAGTGCCATGGGTCAAGGCTATGGAATTTTGGGAACAATTCCCAGAATTCCATAGCCTTGATCCATGGCAGCTAAAGTGGTGCCAAACCAGATTATTTCTGCAGTGCAGATGCTTGAGTCTCCAAATCCACTTCTTCACAGCAAAGATCCCCTCAAGGACATCATCCCAGTGTTGACTTGCCTTATCTGGAGGGCATAGAGATAGGAGGGAGCAAAAATAAACCAAAATGAGAGAGAAATCATCTATTTATCTATCTATCAAGGGCTGTATGGAGAGAGAAAATATTGAATCACACAAACATAGACAAAAGTATGTTGTGCATTTTGGTTGGTCAGTAAAGGTACCACTGATGGATTTTTGTTTGAATTTGCTAAATGGCCACCACAGCTACCCCTGAATGTTTTACACACAGACAGAGGCATCCTCCTCGGCTAAAACATTCCCCCTCCAGATACTGCTGGCTTGCTTTCAATCTCCCTCCTGCCCAATTTATCCAGATGGGCATCATCCCCACAGGACACCCTGAAGGTCATCTAAACTCCCCAGACAGCTGCAGTGCTTCAAAGCAAGGTGGTGTCTGTCTGTCTGTCTGTCTGTCTGTGAGCCCTTTCCAAAAGTATGGCCCACATCTGGGATTCAATGAACCACTTGCAAAAGAGAGAGATAATCATTTTTAAAAAAAATATCAATGGAAGCAGGGTGGTTGGTGGTGGCTCCCTTTCACTTCGGGGGCAGACTGTCCCCCTAAGTTGGGTCAAATAAAATAAAATAAAATAAAACAAAACAACACCCCCAAATCTTCCTCCCCTGAGAAGCCCTGCTTGGAAGAGGTGTATCCCCCCCTTATTTACCCCAAAATATATTCCCCCCCCCCCAGCTTTCCCTCCATTCCCTTAATCCCAAAACATGGGAAGAGGGTAGGACCCCCTGCATGCAAACTAACCCCCCAAATCCCAAGGAAAGTGTGTGGAAGCAGCAGCAGCAGCACACACAACCCCCGACCATGAAGTCCCCCACTGAAATGGCTCCCCAGCCCAGCCCAAGGGCTGGGCTGGGGAGCCATTTCAGTGAGGGACTTCATGGAGGGAGAGAGGGGATGTGTTGCTGGAGGTGGAGATGGAGGTGAAGGTGGTGCTGCTTCCCCGCTGGCTCACCTGCATCCCTGGCAGGCCGTGCTGCTGGACGGGGGAGTGAGCCATGACGGTGGTGGTAGTAGTAGTAGTAGGGATGGTGATAGTGATGGCTCTTCAGGAGGAGGAAGGATCACCTCAGCCCCATCGCCGCCCCCCACAAACTCGAGGCGCAACAGCCCCCCAAGGACCCCACAGAGGAGGAGGAAGACGAGGAGGAGGAGAGGGGCCTGCTTGGCTCTCCAAGGAAGGAAGCAAGGAAGGAAGGAGGAGCGCCCTCGACGCTGAGGGAGGAGAAGGAGGAGCCACTTGACGCCCGCCTCTTATCACCACAGCTTTCCCCTCTTCCTCCTCATCCGCCTCCCCCGCATCCACACTGCAGAAACAACCCACCCTTACACCGCTTCAGTAACCGCCATGGGGCTCAAGGCGGTGGGGTCCTGGGAACTGGGACGCATTTATGGGCCTGAACAGACTGCCATCAATAATGCAGCTTGAGGCCACTTTAACTGTCCTGGCTCAGTGCTAGGGAATCATGGGCATTGTAGTTTTGTTTTTGTTTTGTTTTTTGTTTTTTCCCCCTGAGACATTGAGCCTTCTCTGTCAGAGAGCTCTGAGGCCACAATAAACTACACTTCCCAGGGTTCCACCGCACTGAGGCGTGGCAGTTAGTTGAAAAGGTTGCCTCAGCGCTGCAGGAAAATAATGGGCCTTAACTGCCGCGGCTCAATGCGATAGGATTCTGGGAACTGTAGTTTTGGGATGTGGAGAGAGCTCTTGTAGCACATTTGAGACTAACTGAAAGGAAGAAGTTGGCAGCATGAGCTTTCCCTAGACTTCAGTCTACTGAGGCAGCCTTCTCTGTCGGAGAAGCCCTGGTGCCACAGCGAACTACAATTCCCATGATTCCACTGCACTGAGCCGTGACTGTTAAAGGCTGCCTCAGCTCTGCAGCAATAATGGAGCTTGACTCGCCTTTAACTGCCCTGACTCAATGCGGTGGGACTCTGGGAAGTGTAGTTTTAGGACACATTATAGCCTTCTCTGACCATACTGAGACATTCTCTGTCAGAGAAGCCCTGGTGCCACAACAAAATATAGTTCCCACGATTCCAAAGCACTGAACCGTGGCAATTAAAGGCTGCCTCAGCACTGTATGGAGTTTGACGCGGCTTTAACGGCTGTGGCTCAATGCTAGGGCATTCTGGGAACTGTAGTAGCGAGGGATGTAGCGAGACTAAGGGCCTTTGCAGGCTTCAAGAAATAGTGCAATTTGAGGCCACTTTAACTGTCCTGGCTCAGGGCTAAGGAATCATGGGAACTGTAGTTTATTGTGGCACTAGAGCTCTCTGACAGAGAAGGCTCAATGTCCCAGAAAAAAATACAATTCCCATGATTCCCTAGCACTGAGCCAGGACAGTTACAGTGGCCTCAAGTTGCATTATTTCTGGCAGTCTGTAAAGGCCCTAAACTGAAAGAAAGAAGGTGGCAGCAGGACTTTCTAGACTTCAGTGTCTACTTTCTCAGATGCTTTTGGATATAATAATAATAATAATAATAATAATAATAATAATAATAATAATAAATGTAAAGAGAGATCTTGTAGCAACTTTGAAACTAACTGAAAGGAAGAAGTTGGTAGCAGGAGCTTTCCTACACCTCAGTCTCTACTTCCTCAGATGTTTTTGGATCTTTGTGTAAGCTAATTGTAGTTTTTTGAGATGTTTAGCCTTGTCTGTCAGAGAAGGTCTGGTGCCACAAGGAGCTACAGTTCCCAGGATTCCCTTGCATTGAACCAGGGCAGCTAAGGTGGGATCAAACTGGATGTTTCTGCAGCCCAAGAGCAGTGGTTGCTCTCTGCGGCCCTCTCTCTCTTTCTCTTTTTCTCTGCTCTTGTTCTGCCTTTCTTTTCAAAAGCAGCACTAGAGGAGGAAGAGTTCTGTGGAAACTCCTCTCAGGGGATCCTGCTGCTCCCTAGCTCCCAATAAAAGGAGGACAATAAGTGGAGCTGTTGTTGTTGTTGTTGTGTGTCTTCAAGTAATTTCCGACTTATGGCGACACTGATCCACCCTGAAACCCACTGGCCAACTGTGAGCAAGTGACACTCTCTCTCAGGATGTTATCACACGTGGGCCAGAAAGCGATAATAAAGTGGAAATGAGGCATTCCGAAAATAAACCGAAAATAAACCTTGATTCCGCAAATGGCTTTCACACGTAATTACCTTAATTGCGAAATTACAGTAAGCGCATTTAACGTTCACACACAAATGAGAAAAGCTCGTAAATGTACTAGAAATGATCTTCTTGCACATGCGCAGATAGAGGAATGCTCACCGTGGAACCATGGGAAAAGCAGGGAAATGCTCCCAAATGCGCATTTGCTTTTCACATTACGGTAAATGCGAAATTACTGTACTTTCGCAAATGCATTTCCTCAAAACTACCGAATTTCAAAAGATCTCGGATAACACCAGTTTCTGTCCAGTTTCTGTGTGACGTTGTGTGAAATCGTGAGGCACAAATCCGGTTTCTGTTTGGGATTTGTGTGGATTAACCAGCAGATTTCCCCCGTGTGATAACATCCTCAGCCTCAGGGAAAGGCAATGGCAAACCCCCTCTGAAGAAACCTTGCCAAGATAACCCCAGGATAGGGCCGCCATAAGTCAAAAACAACTTGAAGGCACACAACACACACAAACCAGGCAAACCTGTTGTTGTTGTTGTTGTTGTGTTCCTCCAAGTCATTTTTGACTTATGGCGACCTTAAGGCGAACCTATCACAGGGTTTTCTTGGCAAGTTTCATTCAGAGGGGGTTTGCCATTGCTATCCTCTGAGGCTGAGAGGGTGTGACATGCCCAAATTCACCTAGTGGGTGTTTATGCCCCAGCAGAAGTTTAAACCCGGGTTTCCAGAGTCATTGTCCAACACTCAAACCATTAGGCCACTATCCTGGAAGACAAACCTGTCACGGGGTTTTCTTGGCAAGGTTTGTTCAGAGGAGGTTTGTCATTGTCTTTCCCTGAGGCTGAGAGAGTGTGACTTGCCCAAGGTAACCCAGCGGGTTTCCATGGCCCAGTTTGAACCCTGGTCCACATAGTCTCCACCACCATCTCAAATACAATACTGTCTCTTCCAATCCCAGGGATTGAGGGGGCAAAATGAAGGCATTTTGGTAATAATTCTGCCATCCCAAGTGAAATTGTCCTTCAGTCTCCAAATTTATAGCATTGCAAATAAATCTGAGGATAACATCCAAAATCCACAAAACAGTGATGCCTTTATGGGGCCAACCAAAATGCACAAAATACATGCTGTAAACTTGCCAATAAACTGCCCTCTAAACTAAATTGATTTCTTGCTGTCAAATAGCTAAAGCACACACTACTTCATAATTTTCACATTCTCAAGACTATGCAAATTACACATGCAAGTCAGAAAGCTGTGTAATAATTCAATCCTCTGGTGATTTCCTAGGGGTTTAAATATGGAGAATTCATTCAGAAGATGATAATCTCATACCCTCCCAACATACTTATCCTTTCGTGTTTCTCAGGAATGGTAAAAAATTCGTTTCGGTTAGATTTTGAGCAGAATTTATGGAATGTGTTCCTGCCCAAATCAGACATGGATCCAAGTGCAATTTGGGGTTGGAAGTGTCATGCCCTTGGGAGCTTACAATACAGTTTGGTAACAGTAAATGTTTGGAAAATATTCACATCTTTAAAATGCAAATTAGACTGCATACATCTTTAAAATGTGCATCAACATTCCCCCCCCCCCATGGAAATTTCTGCATATTTCTAACACTCTTTTAAAATGCACATTTAGAAGATTATCGTTTGGCTTTTTAAACTGGTTTACCTTTATCCGGTTTAATCTTAATTCGGGCAGCATCCTGATTTTATCAGACGTTTTTTGCTGCCGAATTTGTGGCCCGAATACAGCCAGGGTGCATCCCCACTTCGAGGAGTGTTCCTCACAGCTCTTTTCGAATCCAGGAGTTTTCCAGCTTAAGAAAATGGCCCTGAGGAGCGGCTCTGGAAGAGGGACCCGGCTGTATTTGGGCGGCAAATTCGGCAGCAAAAAAGTCTGATAAAAGCAGGATGCTCCCCAAATTAAGATTAAACCGGATAGAGGTAAACCAGTTTAGAAAGCCAAGCAATAATCTCCTTATTTGTGTACATTCTTAAACTTCGCACATTTTTGTCTCATTGGGTAAAGACCCAGTAATGTGTGCTTTTTAAAAGGGTGTCAGGAATATGCAGAAATTTCAGTGATGAGAGAGAAAAAGTCCTTGAATCTGATATAGGCCTTGAATAGGGTGAGTTGTGCCGAGGAAATCAGAAAGGCAAGGTTGAGTTTTGTTGATTTGCACATCTCTGCCTCCAATGAACTAAAGGACAAGTGTGTTGGAAAGAGATAATTCCTTCTCTGCTGTATCAGCAAATTATTTTACAATCAGCCATTATCTTAGTTTAGTCTTAGCAATGAGCACACAAGAGTTACTGGCGATCTACTTCCCAAAAGAGGGAACTGATAAGCAAATATTCCAGCAAAAGCAAAATAGGAGACAAGCTCCACATGCTGCATCCCTGCACAGCAGCCTGATCTTGCCAATACTTGTTGTTTACAAATCTGCCTTAATAAATAAGGGACAGCAAATTTGAGTTAAAAGGCTTTTGTGTTCAATTCTTTAAATGCTTTTTTAAAATGGTTTGTGTTCAGGTGCAAGAACGAGAAAAGAAAGATTTCAAAAGGGACACAGAATCACACTAGTCTCTTACATAAACTGTAGGATGTAAACATGCATCAAGTTATCTATTCTGTTGCTCTGAGTGGGTTAATAGTAATTAATAGTGGAAGCAAATAAAAATAGTCTAGTCTCAGTAGGATTATATGTATTTGCATAGACTGCAAGAAAATCTTGGATTTGTTCATAACAACCCTTGGCTAGGCCATAATTGCATTCCTTTCTTGGGATGATCAATTATAAGTTTCTGTTTTAACCTAGTTACTGTTGTCACACCCATAGCCGGACTCTTATACAATTAAAATAATTGGTGTTGATCAAACTTGCTGCAAAGGCTTAATGAGACCAAAGGCAGCTTAATTAGGCAAAGGAAGAATTTAATAGCCACTTCTGCCATCACTACTTTTCTGAGGAAGGTTGCTAAGATCATCCGTTTCTACATTCTTTAAAATGTATGCCACGTAGTAACAATTATGTTAATGTTAGACTCTGGTCTTCATCATCTTGCGCACAGACACACCATTAGATATAATGTTTAATACACTGATGTGCATTACTTCACTGACATGCATTACTTGATTTCTTTCAAAAGGTATACAGACCTCTGACAAAGCCTCTGACTGTGAAACTCCTTTTACAAAGGCTATTAATGCCTGCCTAGCCCTTTCTTTCCTCCTCTATCTTTATCTAGTTGAAAGCTTTTAGCAGCAGCAGCAGTATTGGAAGTATTTCCTCTCCCTCCATGGAAATTTCTGCATATTTCTGACACCCTTTTTAAAATGCACACGTTTGTTTACATCCTTAAAGTGCACACATTTTTTCTCTCATTGGGTAAAGGATGTTCCAAAAATAAATGTCTGGGAAATTTGCGCATCTTTAAAATGTGCATTAAACTACATACATAAAAAAAAAAAATTTATTTTATTTTATTTATCTTCAAAATGTGCATCAACACTTTTCTCTCTCTCCTATGGAAATGTCTGGATATTTCTGACACCCTTTTAAAATCCACACTCATTTGTGTACATTCTTTGGAGGTCTTTTAGAGGTTTTTAAACAGAGTCTGGATGGCCATCTGTCAGGGGTGATTTGATTGTGAGTTCCTGCATGGCAGAGGGTTGGACTGGATGGCCCTTGGGTCTCTTTCAATGCTACAATTCAATGGTTCTATGATTCTATGTTGATTCTATGTTGATGCATGTAGTCTAAGGCATTTTAAAAGATGTGCAATTTTTCCAAATATTTATTGTTACCAAAATGTACTGTAAGCTTCCCAGTGCAGACTTCCAGTCACAAATTGTACTTGGGTCCACCTGGAAAAACACAGAGCTTTAGTGATGGGTTACAGCAGCATGTCTGCAGTAAACCAAGCCATAAAGCTTAAGCTAGGAAAGAGTGGGATTCTACGCTAGCCAATCCTACTGTAGCTGTGTGTGCCTGCCTGCAATAGGAAAGGCAAAGAGCAGCTGCCTCCTGAATCTCTTACTCACCATGAACAGCAAAGCAGAGAAAAGGGGAGAGCAAATAAGACTGCTTCACCAACTACCTCTAGCGAGTTTCTTTTTTAAAAAAATCGCAAATTGGCTACCAAAATGGAAATCGTAAGAAAAGTGCAGGCTGGTGAAAGAAAAAAGTTATCTCTGGATGCATTTTGGAAGAAGCCTTCAAGTGGTGCCTAAAAGGCTCAAAATGTTTTTGTTTACTTCTGCAAAGTTGCCCTGACCTGTTTGTTTCATTTCAGGTATGGATATTGTAAGTTCTGAATAAAACGTGTGTTGAAATGTGTTGAACGTTTTTGTTATGGTGTAGGAATTCCTATTCTTTCCATGTTATTTCTGCCCATGGTGCCAAATTTAAAAAGTCATGCCCAGGAACACATCTACACCATTAAACTGAGGTATAGCTGTACACCAATCTTGCTGAATCTGGAGGCCCTCCTGCTCATTTCTGATCGGTGACAAGTGGAGTTCTGTCCCAAAGCCCTGTCCCAACAAGATTAGTGAATCATAGACCAGGGGTAGGCAACCTTTCCCCTTTAAGGGCCAAGGGACTTCAGCTCCCAGAAGCCTCAACCATGTTGGCCAATAGTCCCATGTTGGCCAATAACTCCTCAGATTCTGGGAGCTGAAGTCCCTCGGCCCTTAAAGGGGAAAGGTTGCCTACCCCTGATCCAAACGATGGCACTGATGCCTAGTACAATACTTGCCAATACTTCCATTCCTCTCAACAAGACATCCCATGATTTTGTAAGATGCAGGTACTTGTTATAGGGATCCCCAATCCGGGAATGGGGATACAAGCACCAGTTCTGGATGGGGTCATACTTCCCCTGAAAGACTGTGTTTGCAGCTTGGGGGTACTCCTTGACTCGTCTCTAGAGATGACAGCCCAGATAGATGCGACGGTCAGGAGTGCCTGTTATCAGCTTCGGCTGATATGCCAACTGCGCCCCTTCCTGGAACTGGATGACCTAGAAACAGTAGTACATGTTCTGGTAACCTCTCAGCTCAACTTCTGTAATGCGCTCTATATGGGGCTACCCTTGTGCCAAGTTCGGAAACTTCAGTTGGTACAAAACATGGCAGTCAGATTGGTCACGGGCACTTCGAGAGCCGCCCACATTACACCTGTACTAAAATCTCTTCACTGTTGATTAGTTTCTGAGCAAGGTACAAGGTGTTGGTTATTACCTCTAAAGCCCTACATGGCTTGGGTCCAAACTACTTATGTTGTAAGATTATGCTGCATAATGGGATGAACTCTCAGCTTCTGCCAGTCTAGCAGTTCGAAAGCATCCAAATACAAGTAAATAAATGAAAGTAAACAGCGTTCTGTGTACTCATGCTGGCCACATAATCATAGGACGTTATCACACGGGGTCTAAAGCAGACAGAACCCCGTCACATCCCCGTCCCATTGCGGATCCTTTGCCCCTGTGTTCACATGACGTTGCACAGAACCCCGCCCATCCCCGTCGCATCCCCGTCCCATTGCGGATCCTTTGCCCGTGTTCACACGACGTCACAGAGAACCCCCTCCCATCCCCCTCCCGTCCCCGTCGCATTGCGGCATCATCCCCGTTCTTTTGCATGCCGGTTTCATTGGGAATTACATTTGTGCGACCAGAAGCATACCGGAATGCTGCTGCTTTCGTTCATTCTGGAATGATGCTAGTTGCTAGAGACCCGCGTGTGAAAAAGTCCATAGAGTAGTCTCTGACAATGTTGGCTCTTCAGCTTAGTAACAGAGACAAGCACCGCCCCCTATGGCCAGACATGACTTGACAACCTTAACGGGGAATACTTTTACCTACCTTACTTACATACATACCAGTTTGGGAGCATTCCTTACTTGCATGCCTGGGCTCTTACTGGCCTCTGGCCTCTTGCGCTCTCTTCCACCCTCATCCTTAACTCTACCTCCCTAGCTTGTGCTCTCCTCAGCATGCCTTTCATGTATTTCTTATTCCTTAACACAGTTCAGAAGTTATGCTAACTCTATGGTTTTAAATTGCATGATTAAAAAAAAAAATAAAGTTTAAAAAAAAACTGGCTGTTCTGGAGTAGTGAAAGAGAGAGGAATAGAGGCGAGGAGGAGACACTGACACTATGTGACCACACAATCCCAGAACTATAAAAAGATGATTTACTGCACCTGATAACTGACACCATTGGGAACTTACTGCTGGGTGTTTCTCATCCATAGCAAGTGGTGGACTAATGATGGAACGACAAGGCAACAACAAGAGGGAGGCTGCATCATGTGATAGGTATGGCTAAAGGTGCCATCATTGAACTTTTATGATTTAAAAACTGCGTGTGATAAAGCCCAGTTTTTGGCCCCTCATAGTTTACAGACTGTTGTCTAGAGGTATTGCTAAATGTATCAGCAATATACCGAGTGGCAGAGCAATTTTAGAAAGAGAAAGGAGGGTTTTAATGTGAAGGGAAAGATGGCAAGAAGGAATGGAACAGATAGGATGGGGAAAGTTTGGGCTACAGCAGAAAGGAGTACTATTAGAGGAGGTGAGTGTTGAGTTATTTCTCTGGTTAATTATTGTCTTTTGTCTGTAATATTTGAAAAGATGCAGATGTGGACATGGACTTTATCTTCATGGATGGATCCCCAGAGTGGCTGGGGATTATCTACAGTGGCTAAGGTTTTTGAAGTCCAAAACAAAGGTTATCCACAGAGCATAAAAGAGCCTTTCCCCACTCTGTTGCATGTGCAATATTCACACCAAACATATGTCTTGATAGAGGAGAAAGTTAAAGGCTGGGTGGTAGTATGGGCAATGTGAGTATACTTTCCCTTTCTTGACGTAGCATGGCATAGTGAGTACCCATAGAGGAGTTCAGAGGAGAGAAAGAGAAGGATGGTGGGAGATGGGTGTGTTGTAAGATTATGCCATGGAAAGGGTGGGATCATTTTCCCCCAAAACCTGTTAGCCACTTAAAGCCACTGAGACAGGAATAAAAATATATGTTTATTTACTGTCAAGTCAACTTTGACCCATGACAACTCCTATGAATGAGAGATCTCCAAGAGCTCCAGTCACAAACAGCTCTGCTCTGGTCTTGGAAGACTCAGTGCCATGACCTCCTTGATTGAATCTATCCACTTGTAGTGCAATCTTTCTCTTTTCCTACTGCCTTCTATCTTGCCAAGCATTATTCAAGTACAAGCCATCTCTAGTTTCACTGGAACTTAGGAACATTTTGAGGTGTGCATGTGTGTGCATGTTGGGTTTGAATTATTTATTTTGTGAGTGCCCTATATTTTGTGACTAACCAAAGTTAGACGTAATGTTTATCTGACTCTCAGTAATAGCAATAAATAGCTCACTTTTATCACCTTTGGAAAAGTGAGAATTAGGGGGGTTGCAGACTGCCAGAAATAGTGTGAATTCAGTCCACTTTTAGGGTTAGGGTTAGAGTTAGGTAACCATGGGAACTGTATTTTATTGTGGCATCAGAGTTGTCTGACAGAGAAGGCTCAATGTCTCAGAAAAATAACAGTTCCCATGATTCCCTAGCACTAACCCTAACCCTAAAAGTGGACTGAATTCACACTATTTCTGGCAGTCTGCAACCCCCCTTAGACACAGTTATCCAGAGCATTATCCATGAATAGGACCACATAAAAAGCACATATGAAACCCAAAAAGAGATGTAACTTTAAATCATGACATATCCTCAGAACTTTTCTTGCAAGGGGAATTGATCTGTGAGTGGGATACAACCCATAAGCAAACCAGTTTTACTGTATCTTGATGAAAACTTTGCAGTTCCTCACAAGAACCTGGTGCAGTTTATATGGGCTGGCTTGAGTCTCATTTCTAGCCAAACAAGAACAACTTTGTGGACATGCAAGGAGCAACAGTTCACTGGTGCTTCTGACCATAGCAATCTGCTAAAGTGGAAATAAGGAACCCCTCCCCCCAGGTGTTGTCAGGCTTCAGCTCTCATTGGCCACAGCCAACATAATAAGGAATTATGGGAATTGGGATCCAATAACATCTGCGGGACCACAAGCTGCCTACTCCTATCCTACAGCCATGCACTGCTGCCACTATTACAACTTGTTTAACTTTTCAGTTGCCTTGAAATTTCGAGTAATGTATCTGAAGACAATCTTACCCTGCTACTACCTAAAATAGAAAAAAGACTCACTTTAGGTCTGGGCGAGGATCTAACGGCCCTCCAGATTCTGCCAGACTCCAAAAGTTTATTCTTGACATCAGTAAATCAAAATAGAAAGTAGTACATCCCGCCCACCCCATCCATGGACATGCCATCTGCGGATTTAAGCATCTACAGATGGCAAGTCCCATTACCCCTAATAGCCGTGCGAGTGTGCGCAAACACACACAGCCATTGAATACCTCAGGGCAAGCCAATGAAACCCTGAAGCCCCATGGTTTTTGTATCCACGGGCTGGTGGTCCGGAGGGGGTCTGGAACAGAAGCCCCCCCCCCCTAGATACTAAGGGCTGACTGTAGTATCACCTCCTCCCCCTGGAAATCAGTGGATCCACGCGGGGAATGAAAATTGTTGTTCCATTTGCAACAGCAGCACAGCGCTGTAGTTTTCACCCCCAGTGGATGAGAAAACGCTTTGATTTAGAACACCTACAGAACAACTTCACAGGAGAAGGTTACAGGTCCTACTATGTGATTAAAAATTTCACACCCCCATAATATGACATGCAATCTATCTGTATAAATGTTCAGCACATTGCCTCTCAAACCAAATGACCTCACAGGTCTATTTTATGTAAGAATAAAACAGAGGTGGAAGCAGAAGCACCTCTGCACTGAGGAATTTAGAGAGGGAATTCAAGATTTAAAAAAACCCCACCACAATAAGTAAATAAATCTAGTCTTCTCCAAAACTACTATTGGGATGTGGGGTGGGGGGTGGGGGTAGGGAGGGACTAATTTTGCATTTTATTGTATTCTGTGTATTTTTATTGCTGTAACCTGCCCAGATTTCTTGTGATTGGGCAGGCTATAAATAATAATAATAATAATAATAATAATAATAATAATAATATTTCATTAGCCCCAACTAGTCTGGCTTTTGATCAGGAATGGTGTGAGTTGTAAGCCAATGTCATCTGGTGGATCACAGGCTTCCCACTGTCTGTGCCATTTGTTCTGTAAAAATATTATCCCAAAGCAGAAATATAAGGACACTGTCCTCATCTGGACAATAGTGAAATAATGTCTCCTCATTTTAAGAAAGTGGTTTTAGACTTAATTGTTGGAATCAAAGATTTATTTCACTTGCAATTCCTCTTTGTTCATGTCTACCACCATTGTTACATTAATTTTGTTTTGGCAGAAACCTCCAGAAGTAAGTGAAGGAAGAAGTTTCTAGTGCAACACCAAGGTCGTAAACATTCAGCTGGCTCAGATGCATGTTTTCAAGAAAAGTACATTTGTACAACACATTCATTATTGGTATGACAGCATTAACAAGCCTTTAAACCCCCAGGGTTCTGTACAGTATTTTACATGAGACACAAATGCCTAGATCTGGAGGTGCTTTCCTTTTCCTACAATATGAAATTAGAGTTGCTCCGTATAAAAATAATACTTTGAATGTCTTTTCATTGTGGCAGGTGAAGACAGGTTCAAATCTCCCTCCTTTTTTTAAAGTGCAAATTCTTCTGAGAAAGGACTGGGGTGTCTTCATATTCTTCACAGAACAAATTTCCTGATGTTTGGCCTCAGGAGGACGTGTGCCTTTTAATGATGATGATGCTCTAAATGTATCCCTGCCCAACTTGTCCAATAACAAAGTGGCACTTATGGGTCTCAAGCTACAGACGCAGTTCTTTGAATGGCCATTCGCATTCTCATTCAGTCTTCCATATGTATTCACATCTTAGTCTGTGAGATGGATCCATTTTCATAGAATTGTTGTTTCTTTCCATTCTTCCTGTTTTCCTCCTCTACAAGTTGTGCCTCCACCTCAGCTGGGTCCACATAGGTGTAAAAATAGGCCATGATGGCAAAAATAATGGTAACCGCTATGAGCAAACCTGCAAACAAAACATATTCTACCCACTGTAAAAAAGAAAGGAAAACAAAGATATTTTGTAAGAGGGGATTTTTGTACTTCACACTATTGCTTTAAATAAACATTTTTTTTAGATTTATTTACTTCTTCATTAATTCAAAGAGCATAATATTATTGTCTGCCTGAGTTTCAAGCTTCACATTTTAGCACAGTAGCATGGTGCTCTGAAATGGAGAGGAAAACTTATGAAAGTAACACTCATCTGAATCAGACAATTTTAACAATGCTTTGGTGGAGCTTTGAAGAGGGCAGAGGGTAGGGAGAGAAGCAAGGAGATATTCAAATGTTGTGGGTAAGGTGCCGAGAAATTCTGTAGGATTTTGACTGACATTTGACACAGGTTCTACTATCTAAAGCCTCAACGAAATTTCCAATTCCTTTTAGGTTTGGCAGAAATTTTTTCCGTTTTGCTTTCCTATTTATAACTAAAGATAGGTGTAAGTGTTCTTTGTTTTAAGTTGTAGGGTCCCCTATTAACTATGACACCCTGTACTTGAAGTCCTACAACTTTTATCACAGTTAATATAGAGAATTAATGGACTATAGACCATTATTAGAACATAAAAAAAGTTAAAATCCCAGATGTTGAAACAGTTCAATGACTCATTCCTAGAAATGAAGAATGGCACTGAGCTACCTCCCATTTAATCTACTACAGTTGGCCTTCCATTTTTGTGGGGGATCCGTTCCAGCCCTACTCCCTGTGAAAACAGAGATTTGCAAATATTCAAGCCCCATAGGCTTGAATGGGGTGCATTCCACTGATTTTATTGGAGGTTGCCCCTCTGTGAATATGCAAAACCATGGACTTCAAGTCTGTGAGAATGGAGATACCAAAATATTTCCTATATCTAACATTTCTACAACTATACTTACACTACAGATTGCATGTCACTAAGAGTAAGCCAAAATAAATCATATGAAGGTATGTACAGCCAGAAGTTATTACTAGTCTAGATGCATTAATACATAGGCATTACTTTGCAAATGTCAGTAGAAACAATGCATGGTGAATTGATGAAGCTCCTTTCTCCATACATTTATATTTACATATGATTAGAGTTGATTGGGGAACATACAAAACACAGCACTGTTCCTAGAAGGGTCATTCTAAACAGACTGGAAGATAAGCGGTGGTTTTATTAAAACTAATACCAGATTAGCATAATTTAATCAGATTTCCTCCTCAGGGGTATCACTAGTGAAGCTCAGTGGGTGGAGAAAGGAGAGGCCTCACTCGCACCATGAGTGAGCAATGCCTCTCCTTTCTCCAGCCATGAGGCTCAGTTATTGCACCAGGTGACACCAGCACTAATGATACCACTGCTTCTCAGCAGACATGCAAACGATTGTCCTCTTAACCTCTAAGCTACATTTGAGGAATACAGGTTGAGTCTCTCTTATCAAAAAATGCTTTGGACCAAAGGTGTTTTGGATTTTGGATTTTTAATTTTTTTAATTTTGGAATACTTATATTTACATATACATACATAGTGAGAGATTTGGAGATGGGACCCAAGTCTAGACACAAAATTAATTTGTTTCATATACACTTTATACATATAGATTGAAGATAATTTGATAGCATATTTTTTAAAAAAAATTGAGAATGAAACAAAGTTTCTGAACCATCAGAAAGCAAAGGTGTGACTATCTCATTCACCCATGAAAAAAGTTTTGGTTTTTGAAATATTTCAGATTTCAGAATTCAAGATAAGGGAGATGTAACCTGCAATAACACCTTTTAATCTTGCCTATGGCCCTCATTTTTCAGTCTCAATTTCTCAGATTTGATAATTAAACATGGGGAGAGGGGGTGGCCCACTTGTACATCAGCATGAGTTATTCTTTGTCTTTGTCTTTTCTTTTTTGAAAGTTTAATTGCTTCACAGAGAAGGGGATGAGAAAGGAATGGTAGCTGAAGAAGGAAGGAAAAGAGGAGAGATATATTTTATGTGTGTGGATGGGTGCATGGGTAGTGTGGATTAATGTGATTGTGTTCTTTATGAATGAAAGGGGGGCAGGAATGGAAAGTTAATTAATGGTGTGTATTTTCAGGAAAGTGACGGGGGGGTCAACACCCAACCCACCACCTGTTACCTCGTGCAAGTCTGAACAGGTTTTTCTCAAGGACTGGAGAGAAGATCTAAGCATGGGTATCCAATTGACTTTGTGGAACTGCTACCAAAGATTTTATCATCTAAAGCTAATTTTAGGCATCATAGAGATAGTGCTGGATTTGTTTCTTGTCACATGTCATAGCAAAATATTTACATGTTGTGCACTCTAATACCATTACAGTTCTGCTTTAGTGACACAGCTCTATGATGTGATACTTACCTGTAACTGCCCTCTCCTATATCCAAAAGCTCACTGATAAAAGCACATGTACAGCTTGTAACCATTGCATCCTTTATTAAAACTATTACCAATGATTTACTTTACCTGCTCACTAAGCTTTGATGCTCCTGCTATAATAAGGACAATGATATTGCCAACAGCCACAGTCAATAGCCAGCCAGCTTGCAACACAGACTTCATGTTGGCAGGTGCCTACAAAATCAAAATATGTAATTTAATTCAATTGCATGGTTGTTCTGAGATACAGCAGGGCCCCCCAACCTTTCTCAGCTAATGGGTATATTTTAAATGTCTAGAAAGTATCAAGGGAGCTGTCACAAAATGGCTATCATGGGAGTGCCCATTCACAAAACATCTATGTATTATTTTCAACAACCCTGCAACTGTAAAAAAATTCATTTAATGTTCCAACTATTTTCACCTCCTGTAGTTCTTAACTGATGGTGGGCTAAGATTGTGTCTGTGCCTGTGATATTGTGTATGTGTGTGTATGCAGAATTCTGGAATCAAAAGTAACTGAATTTGGTTATCAGTATAGCTTTGTTTTTATATGGCCATGCTAGATTAGTTTCTACATGGCAAACATTTTGTATAATACTGTAGTATTCATTAGATTATAAGAGAATCTTAATGCAACTACACTTTTCCCTCCACATTCACTGGGTTTAGCAGCACAGGACCCCTGTGAAAGTGGAAAAACCGCAAATAACAAAAACACTATGATTTTGCCTGAGAGAACACCTCTCTAGGAATCTCTAGGTCCTCCAGTGCAACTCTGTGGTCAACATCTGCCAGACACTGACCACAGCATTGCACTGGAGGAGCTACAAATGCCTAGTGGAGTGTTCTCTCTAGGAATCTGTAGGTCCTTCAGTGTGACTTTTGGTTAAAGCTGACCATAGAGTTGCACTGGAAGACCTAGATATTCCTAGAGAGAACATATTAATAAAATCCACGAATAATCAAATCCGCCAAAGTCAAAGCCGCAAATGTGGATGGATGAGTGTATACACAACTGAAAAGAAATAAGCCATATTCAAAGACCAGAACCATTTGATATAGGTGTTACAGTCTAGTACTATCATATGCCTGTCCTTGGAAGTAGTCTCAATGCTTCACCAGTTTATCAGTATTTCAGGACTGCAATTAAAACTGAAACCTCTATAAAGGTTTACCTGGGAGTATGAAAATGATAGTCCAGTCACTGAGAAGACAACTTCGCCACACGTAATAAGGAAATATTGGGGAATTTGCCAGGCCATACTGACTGCGTTGGCACGAATATCGTCAACATATCTGAGTTGTAGTCCATTGCTGTCACACTGGGGGGTGGGTGGGTGGGGGGGGGTTAAATTAATAATACATTATAGTAAAATATTTGGCATTTTTAAAAAGGCAATCAAAATGTAAAAACTGCTTTCTTCTTTTACCATCACACATATCTAGAGTGGAAACCATGAGAGTAAAAACACATTAAGCATGAGCAAAAATTTACAGCTCCTTTTTAGCTGGAAATCAATTTTAAGATCTTTCAGATTAAATTGTATATAAATGAGCAACAGTAACAAAGTATTCTGAGATGCATATGTCCAGGGATTCCTGATGGGCATGAAAGCTATACTGTACACACCAACGTACTCAAGAACACCTGAAGATCTGTGCATCCGTACCTACTTTCTCTATCTATCCTGCAAACTTGTGATTTAAAATTCAGCACTCAATCTATAGCCACCTTCCAAGCAACTAGTTCCTATCACTCTCTTCTTCTTGTTCTGGGCCTTCAAGTTGTCTACAATGTCTAGAAATTCTAAACCAAGCTTATCACAGGATTTTCTTGGCAAGATTTGTTCAGAGGGTTTCCTTTCTCTGAGTCTGAGTGAGTGTGACTTGTCCAAGACCAACCAGTGGATTTCCATGGATGAGCAGGAATATGAACCCTGGTCTCCAGTCCAAACCACTACACCACACCTGCTGTCATCACTCTCTTAGTGGCAGAAATAAAATGCATGCCTGAATGAAGATACTCTCTCTCTCCATCAAAGTGAAGGGAAAGTCCTGCTCACTGAGATCTGTATGAAAAGCAAACATTTGGCTATAGATTGAGTGCTGAATTTTAAATCTCAAGTTTGCAGGATAGACAGAGAAAGTAAGTATGGATGCACAGATAGATCTTCAGGTGTTCTTGAGTAAGTTGGTAGGAGTTCCTTTCTCTCAATTTTCTTAAGATAGCAACAATTAAAAAGTGTTCTTCCAGTAAACTATTGCTCAGAAAGAATAACCAGGCAGAACCAGCTGTGAGTAAGTAAGTGTTTAAAGGATCTGTGAGCATTGTTTTGGTGCTGATCACAAATTGCTAGGCAAGATATATGGCTCAGAGGCATCCTGTTTCTTTCTTTAGTGTATGTCTGCCACTTGACCCAATGTTACCATTTGCTAAACCACAGAAGCTTAGCTGAAATATAGCTGCTAGAGCAGTGATGGTGAACCTTTTAGGGGCCGAGTACCCAAACTAAAAGGCGTCCAAACACTGGATTACCCGGTGCTGGGGGGGGGGGGGGGGGACATCCAGAGGGCAGGACTTCCAGGACAGGACTTCTGCCCTCTGGGGCAGGGACTTCTGCCTTCGGGGCAATGCTTCCAGGGCAGGAATTCTTCGCCCTGCCTTCCTGGGCCTTCAGCTGCCTCTCCGGAGAAAGCTGAAGGTCTCAGAAGAGAAGGAATAGGCGCACATCTGTTCCTCCTCTTCCCCAGGCTGCTCATGCCAAGGGAAATGGCTTTACGTGTCATCATTGGCACGCGTGCCATAGGTTTGCTACCACGGCGCTAGAGTCAGCATTGTAAATCCTCAGTACATAGCATACCATCTACTTAGTTCAAATTCTAAGTCTGAAACCACAATCTTTCACATTTATAAGTAGTATATAATTATATTAAATTTAAAATATTCTAGTGGCATTTATTGTGTAGCATTGTCAGCTGCTTCAGTTCTAGTGTTAAGGTCCATCTTCTTATAAGAGAAATAAAACCTTCAGCCAAATATCTTTTGCTTTGGAATCTTAGTTCCATTATGTTTTATCATGTGATATCAGTGTAACAAACAAGAAGAAAACAAGACGACCAAAAAGTTAATTATCATTCATATACATGCTACTGTTGCAGGTACATATACCGTATATACTCGACTATAAGTCGAGAAATTTATATCCAGAAATTGACCCTAAAATCTGGGATTGATTTATATACAGGGCAATGAAGTAATAGTGCTTAGAAAGGTCCTGAAAGAAGCATCACCATGTACCTCAGCAGTGATTTTTTTAAAGAGCTGCTAGCAGAGAGTGTGTGTGTGAAAGAGGTGATTCCCTTCCCAATCTGATGTTAAAGATTTCTCTCTCCATGAAACCCCACATTTAAGTCTACTTCTTTCCCTTCCCCATCTATGTTAAAACCTTCTTTCCCCACCAAACCCTACATTTAAATCCATGTACCTTCCCCATCTATGTTAAAACCTTCTCTCCCCCCCACCCCACATTTAAATCCACTTCTTTCCCTTCTCATCCAATGTTAAAACCTTCTCCTCCAACACCAGGGAAGTGGTGTTAGGTGGTTTGGAGAGATCCAAAGAAGAAGAAGGAGGGATGGAAGTGACGTTTCCCCTTTTATATCTTTTGTTATAGCTTCCTAAATTTTACCCTCAACTTATCCATGGGTCATACCAAATTCATGATTTTGGCCCTAAAATCTTCCCTTAGCTGAAATATGACTTATACATGAGGTTGACTTCTACATAAGTATATATGGTAGTTTTGTACAACTGACAATGATCTTTCAGTTTTTAAATATAAATATATACAAAACTATTTAGAAAACTTCAAACATTTTGTTTTTTTATAGCTTACCCCATCTACTATAATGGTATAAGCACTGCCATATCCAAATGGTAAAGATGGACTTTTGCACTCATAAAGATTGGTTTTGACAGTAATCTCTTTTCTGCAAAAAGGAATAGAAAAATATGAATACTCTAGAAATTACATATTAGCATTTCTGGAATTATTGGAATTAAAAGTAGCAAGCTCCCATTTTTGCAAAGTGGCTGTCTGAACGATTGCAGTCGTCTGGTGGCAGTGGCAACATTTCCACATGCAATAATACCCACTGCTAACCTGTAAAGTGACTGTATCCTGCCAGGGATAACTTGCATTATTTAGAGTGCAATAAGCTCCTTAGTCTGTTCACATTACATGGATTAACTACAAGCAAATTATTATGTGTTTGTTTGGTTAATCAGTTTACTTCCCCATCTTAAAACTGTTGTGACAAGAAATTGTTTTAGATAGTTTACTGACTACTGTCTTAGTGCATCATCATGTATTCCTGTTTTTGTGATCGAAGTGCATTGTGTTGTTTTCCATTTCAAGAGCAGCTTTGCAAGAAACAAATGCAAGAGATCTATGATCCTTATTTTTAAAAGTGCAGGTTACGCTAATGGACAATGGGCAAGCCAAGGACACTATTAAAGCATCCAGCTAGAATCCAGTGTCCAAGAGCCTTAAAAACAGTGCCCGATTGTTTTTGTTTACTTAACATTAGTACCACAATAAACATATTTTGCACCTTCCAGTGTTGAGTATCTTATGTACTTCAAATGATACCAATACCAACTGAATCCATTTCAGTTCCAGACTGTAACACAATAAAATGTGGAAAAGTCAAAGGGAGGAACGAACATTTCTGTGAGGCACTCTAAATTTAAGCACAGTGGGCCCTTTGTTATCTGTTGAGGTTTGGTTCCAGGACTCCCTGTGGATACCAAAATCCATGGATACTCGTCCCATTATACACAGTGGCCTAGTAAAATGGTACCCCTTATATAAAATGGTAAAATCAAAGTTTGCTTTTTTGAATATTTATATTTGAATATTTTCAAGCCATGGATGGCTGAATGTGTGGATAAAGAATCTGTGAATATGGAGGGCTGACTGTATAGCATTTCAGATTGTATCTGGACAGTACTAATGTGTTTTTGCAAAGAGCTATAGAATAGTTGAATTCAGTGCATTGTTGATATTGTTGGTAACACAACATCTCACTTTTTCAAAAGCTAGCACTAGGCAATGTTAAAGAGCAGTAATACTTACTGTCCTCTTTGAAAACTTGAATAGTTTGTGGCAGAGAAATACAGCACATCTGGAAACCCAGTACCACCCATAGTGATATTAATAGGTGAATCCAAGTTATTAATGAACCTTTTTTTAAAAAAGAGATACATGTTAGATTGAACACTTTAAAACATAAAACACTTTATGAGCAACTTATTACAGAAATCAAAACAGTATTATGGTACAACTATTTCTTATACAGAGCTTGTAGCAGTTTTAAAGAACACTGAGCGGATCTAGTTCCTCTGGTTTTTATTTGTTTTTCCTTTTTTCTGTGGATTTTAAGGAGTTGTTTGTTTGTTTTTTGAGAGGGTGCAAAAAGCCTGACCTCCTACTGTTAATTAAGGTTGCCCAAACTTCTCTTGTTGTGTAAGTCGTGGATGGTTGAATCTGTACATAGTTTAATTGTGTAGACAAGATCTAAATCTTACTGATTAATAGGCATATCCCTTTGCAGTTTCCATATATATTGTAAACAAGTTGGGAGAAGATTTATTTTTTTTGACCTCAGGAAAATGCAATGTGTCAACTTTTGAAGAATAAATATGTGCCAGAATCTGCTCTATTATTATTTCATTGTTGACTATCTGAAGTTTCCAATTTTGCTCCCCCCCCTCCTCAATATATGCCCTAATTGATATCTAACAAGCTGTACACACATTTGCTGCCATTATAAGATGCTCAAGATGTGATTTTTGCCAAAAGGTCAGAAATGAAGCATCTCCAGCTATTTAGTGGGGATTAAATATTGATGGGGAGGGGGATTGCTTGATATTTTATACTATAGTTATACTACAATCCATATTTCATATTGCTTTCTTAATGCTTTTATCATCTTATTTGGCATTCATTTTTTTTATTTTCTTTTTTTGTTTTTTGTTTTTTTTATTTTACATATACAGTAGTAATACAAAACTAACAATCAAATGACTTATTACAACAATACAAACAATTAAATAACCAACAAACAAGATAGATTGTGTTAATTCTAAACTCATAATCGACTAAATGAAAAAAAGAAAACAACCACAACAACAACAAGAGAGACAAACCAACCCCTCGCCTCCCCCCACAAAAAATAAAGGAAAAAAATCTATATAATCTGAAAATAACAAACAAACAAGCAAAAAAGATAAATAAATAATAACAAAACAAACCAAATATCAAAAAGAAAATAAAAAACAAAACAAAACAGACAAATGAGGAAGGTACAACAGCAATTCAGGAGAGGATCGTTGACATTATTAAGTGTTATGAATCTCTAACAACTACAGAAATTATTTATGCACTTCCTATTACTCTTAACATTTCATATATCTTTTGTATAGATCTAACAAAATTATCAGTAAAAATTGTAATTTATTCAAATTTTCTTAAATTCGCTAGTTTCACTCTTCTATGAAATCAATCTACAAGGAAGAAAAAAAACAATCAAGTTATTATTTTCCTTAATTCTTTTCCTACTTAATAATTCCTTTTAATATTGCTATTAATATTGTTTTTTCAAATTTACCGCCCAATTTCCCCAATTATGTTCTAAAAAGGTGAAGACTTTTCCCCAGACATTGACAAATACATCGGATTTTTCGTCTCTTAAATTTCTTGTAATTCTGTCTAAATCCAGAACCTCATAGAGTTTAAACAGCCATTCCTCTGTAGTAGGTGCTTTCTTATTTTTCCAATTTTTGGCAAACACTATTCTTGCTCATGAAATCATATAAAATAACACACAACCGTACTTCTTTTCTAATTGTTTATCTAACATATTTAATAGAAAAACTTCTGGTTCGGGCTGCATATTTATTTCTAATATATTGTTAATTGTAGAACAAATGTTCTTCCAGAATTTTTTAGCCTCTCTACATCCCCACCAAATATGAAAAAGGGTACCCTTTTTTTTATAACACTTCCAGCATTTGTTACTAGTATTTCCATAAATTTTACTAATCTTATCCGGGGTCAAGTACCATCTATGGCTAATTTTATAAAAGTTTTCCTTTATATCTTGACATAATGTATAGTTTAATCTTTTTGACCATGTAATTTCCCATTGCTCCAACTCTAAAGGTTTACCTATATTTTGTGCCCAGAGCACCATATTTTCTTTTACAATTTCGTCTTCAGTATATATTTTTAGTAAGTATTTATATAGTTTAGAAATTGTTACTCCTTTTTTTGAATCAAATATTTCTTTTAATTCCGTTTTTACAACTTCTATTCTTGATTCTTTTATATCTCTTTTAAATCTTTCCTTCAATTGAAAATATGCAAACCAGTTGTTTACTTTACCTTCACTTTTCAATTCTTCTAAAGATTTTAAATCTAAAGTTTCTTGTTGAAATTTTATTATGTCTTCATACTTTAACCATTTCTCTTTATCTTGTATTCTGCTTTTTGAAAAAGCTTCTTGTGGGGATGCCCATACAGGAATATTTGGACTAAAGAATTTCTTGTACCTGATCCAAACCTTAAACAATGATTTTCGTATTATATGATTATTGAAATCTCTATTTACTTTAATTTTATCGTAGAATAGATACGCATGCCATCCAAATCTCAAATTTGTGCTTTCTAATTTCAACAAATCTTTATTTTCTAGATCCAACCAATCTTTTAACCATATTAAAGAGCAAGCTTCATAATATAGTCTGAGATTCGGAAGAGCTAATCCTCCTCTCTCTTTAGCATCTTGTAAATATTTTAATCTAATTCTGGGTTTCTTGCCTTCCCATATAAATCTATTTATATCTTTTTGCCAGTCATTGAATACCGATACCTTGTAAATTATAGGGATCGTTTGAAACAAAAAAAGTATTCTTTGTAAGATTGACATTTTTACTGCAGCGATTTTCCCTAACAGGGAGAGTTTAATATCTTTCCATCTTTTAAATTCATTTTTTATTTTTCCCCAGCTTTTTTTATAATTATTATTAAATAGGTCTATGTTTTTGGGAGTCAGTATTATGCCCAGATATTTAATTTTTTTGCTAACCTGAAAACCTGTTAATTCTTTTAATAGTTCTTCCTCTTGTCTATCTATTCTATATTTTTAGTCATGATAGTAGTTTTAGAATTGTTAATCTTTAAACCTGAAATTTTTTCAAATTCTTTTAGTTCTTGTATCAAATTTGTAATATCTTTACATGGGTCACTTAAAGATATCAAGAGATCATCTGCAAAGGCACGGGTTTTAAATTCCGTCCCTTTTACTTTGATCCCCTTTATATTTTTATTTTCTCTTATGTTTTCAAGTAAGAACTCAAAAACTAGGATAAACAACAATGGAGACAAAGGGCATCCTTGGCGGGTACCCTTTTGCACATCTATTGCTTCGGTTCTTTCCCCATTGATTATAATTTTTGCCTTTTGTCTTGAATATATTGCTTTTATCCATTCTAGAAATTTTTGTCCTACCCCCATTTTTTCCAGAATTTCAAACATTAATTCCCAATGAACATTATCGAAGGCTTTTTCAATATCTATAAAAACTAACGCTAATTTCTTTTCATTATTTACCTCATGATGTTCTATCAAGTTAATAACATGTCTTATATTATCTTTTAATTGTCTTTTGGGTAAGAAACCACATTGATCTTTATGAATCCATTCGATTAATATTTTTTTCAATCTCTCTGCTAATATCCTAGTAAATAGTTTATAATCGATGTTTAAAAGCGAGATAGGTCTATAATTTTCTGGATATAAGGGATCTCGATCTTCTTTAGGAATCAGAACTATATTGGCTTCTTCCCATGAGTGTGGCAAATTTCCTGCTTGAATACTATTCATTGTTTGTTGCAAGGGCTCAATTAATATTTCTTCAAACTCCTTATAATATGAGGAGGTAAAACCATCCGGCCCTGGTGTTTTCCCTTTTTTTAACTTTTTAATTGCCTCTTGAATTTCTACTTTTGAAATTGATCGATCTAATAACTCCCTATTTTGATCATTAATTGGGATGATCTTATTTTTTTCTAAGTACTCTATTATATCCTGATTTTGAATCTTGTTATTTTTTTGAAAGAGGTTTCTATAATAATTTTCAAAGATCTTATTTATGTCGTTCTGAGTTGTTAAAATATTATTTCCTTGTTTTATTTGTGTTATCATTTTTTTCTCTTTTTCTATTCTTAATTTATGGGCTAGCCATCTTCCTGATTTATTAGCAAATTGAAATTCTCTCTGTTTTAGATATTTTACTTTTTGTTCTATTTCCTTATTCCAGCTTTGGTTTATCTGTTGTTTTAATATTTTAATTTCTCTCTGTAGCTTTTTACATGTTGGATTCACTTGTAATTCTAATTCTTTTGCCTTAAGTTCCTGATTTATTTCTTGTATCTTTTCCCTCTGTTCTTTCTTTAATCTACTATTACTTTGAATGAAAAAGCCTCTCATTGTTGCTTTTGAAGCTGCCCAAACTGTTGTTATTTTGTGTAGAATTTTCCTTAAAATATAGTTTAAGAGTTTTTTTTTTTTTTTGCCTCCTCTAAGATTTTTTTATTTTGAAGGAGGTGATCTTGTAATTTCCAGGTAAATTCTCTATTTAATAATTTTTTTTTAAAGTCAGAATAATTGGATTGTGATCCGAGATTGGTTTTGCCAAAATTTCCATTTTAGTAATATCTTTACATAGGTTTTTTGTTGTAAGGCACATGTCTATTCTCGAGTGTGACTGGTGTCGGTTTGAGAAGAAGGTGTAATCTCTCGCCTCTCCGTATTTAAATCTCCATGCATCTACTAAATCTATGTTTTCTAACATGGAGAAAAAGGTTTTAGGAAGTTTTCCTTGAGTATCTTTAATATGTTTAGTTGAAGCTTTGTCTAAATTAGGGTTGATAACCCCATTGAAATCACCCATTATTATCATGTCTTCATAGTCATATTCTAATAACACTTTAAATAATTTCTGGTAATACTTCCCTTTTTTTGATTGGGGCGCATAAACTCCCACTACTAACATTCTTTTATTTTGATTTTCTATTTCCACCCCAATATATTGACCATTTCTATCATTAAAAATTTCCTTACTTTTTAAATTACTATTAACATATATGACTATACCTCTTTTCTTCTTCTTTTCTGCTGCCGATACATAATCCACTCCCAATTTCTTATTTTTAAGAAATCTAATGTCTTTTTGTTTTATATGTGTTTCTTGTAAACAGATTAAATCTGATTTTAATTTGTTAACAAAATGAAAGATTTTTTTCCTTTTAATCGGATTATTCATGCCCTTGATATTCCATGACAAAATTTTTAGTTTGTTATTCTGTAACATTTTCTGTGTTTTTTAATATCTCTTAACTTTCTTCTGTTTGCACTATATACTTCACCTATATATCCTACTCAATATCTTCTTCTTCTGTTCTTACTTAATCTTTTTCACCTTCTTCTTCGATTTCTTCTTCTTCTTCTGTTCCCTGTGCTTTCTCTTCTTCCCTTTTTTTAATTTTTTCTATTTCGGTTTCATCCGCACCCTTGTCTGCTTGGCTTCTTGTTTTCATTCCTGTACGATTTGTGTTTTTTCTTTGTGATTCCTCTTGTTGTTTCTCTCTTCTCACAAAAGTGTTTTGGATTTCATAGCTATGCTTTTTCCAAAAATCTTTCGCTTTCTGTACCGTATTTAATTTATACCATTTCTGCTTATAGTTCACTGAGATGATTTGGCATTCACTTTTTGAAGTATTCTTAAATATACAAATGTTTAGCTGTCCTAAAAACAAATTTCCTGCTCTGTTACTTTGTTAAATAACTACATGATAAATTAAACTTTCCTTATTAATGTAAGAACAGTCCCATTTCCATCTTTCTTCTACATAATGCCTAGAGATGGTCAACACATCACATCAAACTGTCCTCTTCCCACAAGACTGCTCAGTGGAGTGGACAGAGAGGGGCTAATGATATATGAGCAGCAGGTGCAGTATGATTTCCTATCATGCACAAGGCAGTGGTGTCACTGTGAAGACACCCATTATGAAGGGCTGCCAGCAGGGGAGAAGAGGGGCAGCATTGGTATGCTCTGCCCCCCTGGCTAACTCCAGCCACCCAACCACCTACCACTAGGCCAGCCCCTAGAAAGGTTGCTGGATGGCAACAGATGCCCTGTTTCCCCAACAGCTGCTGAGTTGCCTTGGCCAGACAAGTGAGGCAGCAGAAATTGACAGAAGGGGTTTATTTGCCCCTCCTCTCCTCCGCCACTGGGCTTCTCCCCCAGGGTCAAAGCACGGCAGCAGAGTCACTGGAAAGGGTGCATGTTTGCCCCTCCTCTCATCAATCACTAGGCTTTCTCTCCAGGGTGAAAGCCCAGCAATGGAGCAACCAGGAAGGCTGCATGTTCACCCCTTCTGCCCCAAAGGGGGAGGAAGGCCCAACTGGATGTCACCCCTCTTCTTGAGTGCCACCCATTGCAGTCTGCACCCATAGTGATGCCACTGGCACAGAGTATGATCCAATATTAGACATTTAAGAGTTAAAACGACATAGGACGTTATCACACGGGGTCTAAAGCAGTCCCATCCCCGTCGCATCCCCGTCCCATTGCGCTTCCTTTTCCCCTGTGTTCACACGACGTCGCAGAGAAACCCCGCCCATCCCCGTCGCATCCCCGTCCCATTGCACTTCCTTTCCCTGTGTCTTCACACGACGTCGCACCCATCCCCATCGCATCCCCGTCCCATTGCGGCATCACCCGGCATCATCCCCGTTCTTTTGAATGCCGGTTTCTTTGGGAATTACATTTTGCCGTGACCAGAATGATACCGGAATGATGCTGCTTTCTGTATGCCAGTAAGTTCTGGATTGAAAAGGAACCGCAATGGGACGGGGATGCGACGGGGATGGGACTGCTTTAGGCCCCGTGTGATAACGTCCACAGTGCAACTTTCAGTATTAAGGAAACAACTTTATGGCTGCCACAATATGAAGTTAATTCAAGCCACTGTTTTCTTTTCAAGAAAATGTAATTATTTTAAAAATGTAGAATACAAATATAATTTTTATTACCTGATCTTATTGTCTCCTTGATCTGGTTTTTCTGTGAGGCCATCCACAAGCTGTTAGACAAGACAGTTTAGAGTTAATGAAGCACAAGTCAGTGTCTCAGATCTGTAACATTCTGCCTACAATAGCTGATTTCTCTTGTATCAGGAATCATAGAATCATAGAATCATAGAGTTGGAAGAAACCACAAGGGCCATCCAGTCCAACCCCCTGCCATGCAGGAACTCAAAATCAAAGCATCCCCGACAGATGGCCATCCAGCCTCTGTTTAAAGACCTCCAAGGAAGGAGACTCCACTACTCTCCGAGGGAGTGTGTTCCATGGTTGAACAGCCCTTACTGTTAGGAAGTTCCTCCTAATGTTGAGGAGGAATCTCTTTTCCTGGAGCTTGCACCCATTGTTCCAGGTCCTAGTCTCTAGAGCAGCAGAAAACAAGCTTGTACCCTCCTCAATATGACATCCTTCAAATATTTAAACACGGCTATCATATCACCTCTTGACCTTCTCTTCTCCAGGCTAAACATCCCCAGCTCCCTAAGTCATTCCTCATAGGGCTTGGTTTCCAGACCCTTCACCATTTTAGTGGCCCTCCTTTGGACACGCTCCAGTTTCTACATCCTTTTTGAATTGTGGTGCCCAGAACTGGACACAGTATTCCAGGTGAGGCCTGACCAAAGCAGAATAGAGTAGCACTATTACTTCTCTTGATCTAGACCAGGGGTAGGCAACCTTTCCCCTTTAAGGGCCGAGGGACTTCAGCTCCCAGAAGCCTCAGCCATGTTGGCCAATAGTCCCATGTTGGCCAATAGCTCCTGGGATTCTGAGAGTTGAAGTCCCTCGGCCCTTAAAGGGGAAAGGTTGCCTACCCCTGATGTAGACACTATACTTCTATTGATGCAACCTAAAATTGCATTGACCTTTTTAGTTGCTGCATCGCACTGTTGACTCATGTTCAACTTGTGATCTACCTGGACTCTTAGATCCCTTTCACATGTAGTCTCATTCAGCCAGGTGTCTCCCATCATATATCTGTGCTTTTCATTTTTCCGCCCTAAGTGCAGTACCTTACATTTCTCCGTGTTGAATTTATTTTGTTAGCTTTCACCCAGCTTTCTAGTCTGTTCAAGTCATTTTGAATTTTGATCCTGTCTTCTGGGGTATTAGCTACTCCTCCTAATTTGGTATCGTCTGCAAATTTGATAACTATGCCCCCAATACTGTCATCCAAGTCATTACTAAATATATTGAATAGCACTGGGCCCAGGACAGAGCCCTGTGGCACCCCACTGGTCCCTTCTTTCCAGGTTGAAAAGGAGCCATTGGTGAGCACCCTTTGGGTTCGGCCAGTCAACCAATTTTGACAACAGATGTTCTTGTATATTCAAAGACAGTTCATTCTGACTGAATGTGTTGCACAAATAATTATTACATCAAGTGTCCATTAAATAGGTCACATCTGCACCGTGGAACAATGAACCAGTGCATCCAAAGTTTTTACAATTACTTAACACTTAGGCAACTGAAAGTGGATTGTGTTCTCCATCCTGGAATATGCACAGCAACTTTAACTGTGATTAAATCTTACATAACTGTCATAGTAATGGCTAACTGTGTGGATTATCACACCTCCTCTCAGACCCGGCTTACCTCTTGCAAATTGGAGCCCAATTTGGGCTGGAGTCGGGTCTTATCGCACAGCTTTTGTCCCTAAAAGAGCCATCCAGATGCATCCCCTCTTCAATGTGAATTGGGAAACACTCTCTGGTGGCAATTTTTTCCAAGTTGGAAGCTTCTGACATGGAAAAATGGCCTCTGGAACACGTTTTTCAATTAGCATTGGAGAGGGGATGCACCCGGATGGCTCTTTTAGGGGCAAAAGCCATGCGATAAGACATGACTCCAGCCCGAATTGGGCTCTAATTCACAAGAGGTAAGCCAGGTCCGGGAGGAGGGGCGATAATCTCCAAAGTGTCCTCCCAACCAGGATTTAAAACCATTGTTCTGATAGAGGAACTCTGATTAGCTTTACAAATACTCAATTTTAGATGAATTAACTCAGTTATTCTAAATAGGAAGTCCTAGCATTACCAATCAAAAGGCATTTTGCAGATTATTTTTCAGGTGAGAAAAAAAGCAAAAGATTGGAGCAGCTGTCTGAAAACATAGGTTAAAAGCTAAATACAATGTCATCTGGAGAGACACTCTTAAAAACTTTTTTAAAAATTCTGTAAACAAGGCAGGGCAATTTCACAATAAAAGTTTTGTCTGAAGGTACCCAAAGATCAGAAACTCTATGAATGTATCAGCCCTCTGTATTTGAATTTTTCTCATCCCATGTACAAAGAAAGGATATTTTCCACAAACCTGAAGGCACTGCTATCTGATCTTGTGCACCACATTTTAAATGTTCCCCGGCTGATCTCTGATCAAATATGTTTTACAGGTTGTAAGATGCATGAGTACTCACAAGCAGAAACATTATCATACCTTCATGTTGTTTGGAAACTATCCTACATAGTTGCACATTGTACTTGGTATTTAACTTCTTTATTCCCCCCACCCCTCACATCAAAACAAAAGGCTGTTTTCTTAAATATGACATTAAAGAGATTTACCAGTTCAGCTTGGATTCTAGCTCTATTTGTTATTTCAAGAGTATGTCGTTCTTTTCCCGCATAAATAAAAACTTGGTTTAGAGTTTCATTTCCATAGGTTATAGAGATATTGTTAATCTTATTTAGCTGTGCTGTCTCAAAAGACATGTAATCTGTCTGTAAATAAAGAGAAAGAACAATTAAACAGTTGGCATTCCTTTTATGCATGAGGTTTTTTTCCTATGGAGTACTAGCAAATCTCCTAATTTTTGCAAACCATACCTACCCTTGATTCATCCAAATGTTGAAATTTAAGTAATCAGAATATTTTATTAAGAGCATAAATTAAGAGGACTCATTTTCCAGTCAACTGCACATAGGACTGCAGCCGTAAAGGGAATGGCAACAGTCTAGAAATAAGAGCATACCCTTATTCCAGGCCATGTTTGGGGCGTGCATCCAATGCAGCCTGAAGCCATATAGTTTTGCCCATCTGTTTCAGACTATTCTGACTAGTTAAATTTCAAAAGCACCTAACATACAATAATGAAAGCACAAAAACGTTAGTAAATAAAGTAAGTCTTTACCAGGGCTGAGGGAAAAGACCTAAAACTGGGTCCATATAAACCAGAGATACATGACCCAGGCTGCAACACTATTGCCATAAGGGAAAATACAGACCAAATTGTAGCCCATGTTTATGGATATTTATCAAAACTGGTTTCCTTGTACTGAATGTCCAGCTCTTCAGAGATTTGTTGGAGTCAAATCAGATGCAGGGTTAAAACCAAAAAGAAAAAGAAAATGTAAATACAGAGCTACTGATCTTCTCTAGGCCAGAAGTAGGGGGGATGCAGACCAGGGCGTTTGGAGCGCCCTGGTCCGGAGCGCCGTGGGGCTATGGCAGCCTCACCGCAGCGCCTCCCCGGCGACCCTGAAAGGAGCGCCAAAAAGGCACTCCTTTCATAAGTCGCAAAAAGAGCGCCCTAAAAGCGGCGGGCGCCCTTTTTGCGACTTATCCTCCACAGCGCGTCCGGACGCTGTGGAGGGAGGTCGCCCTGAACGCGTCCGGCGTGCGGTGGCCCGGAAGCGCTCAGGGCGACCTCAGGAAGAGGAAGGGCCGCCGCGCGTGCGGTGGCTCCTCCTCTTCCGGGCCTCCAAGACGACTGTTTTAGTCGTCTGCTTAGGCCCGTAGTATGCTTATGCCAGTAGCATTGCACAGGACATGGATCTCAAAGCTGCCCCAATTGGTTGACAGAGGGGCGGGGTACAAATAAATTTTATTATTATTATTATTATTATTATTATTATTATTAAAGGAAGTTTCATTTTTGCTAATTAAATTTTATTTCCTGGATTTTACAACTCTTTTTGTCTCCCAAAGCCAACATGGCCAAAAAAGAGAAGAGGCCTTCTCACATGAATATCCTTTCATACCATCTTAACTGAGAACAGCAATATCTTGATGAAATGTAGGCCTATTCTTTGTACACAAGAAAGAGGGATGGTTAGAACAATATAACAATGATCCCTGGACACATGGTACCCACTAGTACTGGTTAATATATATACTGCTCTTTCTGGCCACAAATATAAACCAAACAGAAATGTAAGAGGGTTCATCCTTATCCAGGCACATTTTTTAAAAAAAATCAGCCTAGTGCCTTAATTTGGGTATTTTTTGACCCCAATGAGAATTCCAAAGTAGTTTGCAGCATAAAAATGATCAACACCTATAGAATTTATTTATTTGGTACCAAAATCAGCCAGCAAAGGCTGGATTGGGGACAGGTGATGGTCAGATAGCAGCGCAGTGCAGCAGCAATTTCATGTGCAGTAAACCCGTTTTCCACCTTCCATCCGGATCCCATTTTTTAATTTTTTTTTAAAGAACAAACAAGACTATGCTGCACTCTGACCAGGTTGCCCTTTTGAGTATTTAAAAAATATTTATATTTTTGTCTAATCACCTCCAGTCTGAAGAATATTCCTACACAGCATGCTGGCTGATTTTTTTATTGACCAACCCAAAAGTTATAAAGTAGCCAACATGCCTTGTAAGAATATTCTTCAGGCTTGAGGTTAAATCGGGGGGGGGGGGGGGGAAGGGGAAAAAAGCTAGGATAGCATATGTTAGAAAAACTTGAGTGTGGGTCATGGTGTAATTTCAATAATCAAAATAGAAATATTTATTTATTTACTCTCACAAGATAGTATGGAGATATGATTGTATGCATGTTTTTCAAGGTCATACCACCTTTCTCCAGATGATACTTCAAATGTATGAAATAAATTCAAATAATAAGGAAGTAGTTTGCTGGTTTTCAATTAAGGGTCTTACTTCAGTAACACAAGTTTACTTTGAAAGTTGCAATGAAACATAAGACTAATGCTAAAACTTACCCAGGTCAAAGAAGTCAAATTAACAGTCTTCCTATCAGCATAAAAATAAACTGTTGCACTATCATTTCCAAGATTTATTATTTTGATTTGGGACTCGCCTTCATTAGGAAAGACTGGAAGAGTGTTCTGCAGTGGAAGAAAGGGAGAAGGAATGTCATTATATCACAAAAAGGCTGTAACATTTCTTGGATATAGAAATTACTCAAGCTTCTGATAATAGAGTATCACCATTGCTTTACACTGCTTTCCTGATAAACAGAATCACCACAAAGGCCTTGATCTTTTCAGTGGGGATGTGGTAAATTGGCTCTTTGATTCATTTCACATGGAACTACTTTGAAATCATAGCCTCTGTGTTATGTTAGCCCTAGCCAGAACAAAGAGGCCCTACTCACTGGAGGACAGCTATTGAAGGACAGCAATGGGGGAAAACAACAACAACCTCTGAGCAGTCCAGCTAGATAAAGCATTGGAGTGATCAGAAGGAACCAACCATCCCTCAGTTACTTCTTTTTATATAAATCTAGTGGGCTGGTGCAGTTATCCACGCCAATCTGTCTTATATCCACACAAAAAGAAGCTACCATATATCAAATCAGATCATCTAGCTCATTTATTCTCAGCAATGACTGCCTGTCAGAGGTCATGGTGCCTGGAGGATTCTGGAAGATGTAATGCACAAAAAAGTCTGTTTGTTTCTATGGATCTGATCCCAGCAAATTCTGCTGTGATCTGAAAATTCTGCAAATTTGTAGTGTGTTCTATATTAACCAATGAAAATATGAAGCTGAATTAAACCCTTGGTCCATCTAATCTACTGATTGACTATGTGGGGTTGCAGACTGCCAGAAATAGTGCAAATTGAGTCCACTTTTAGGGTTAGGGTTAGTGCTAGGGAATCATGGGAATTGTGTTTTTTTTCTGAGACATTAAGCCTTCTCTGTCAGAGAGCTCTGGTGCCACAATAAAATACAGTTCCCATGATTCCCTAACCCTAACCCTAAAAGTGGACTCAATTTGCACTATTTCTGGCAGTCTGCAACCCCCATATGTTGATTGGCTGTGGGTTTACAACAAGAGTGAGGAATGTGTGTCCCTCCAGATGCTACTGGACTGCAGCTCCCATTATCCTTCCCAACTGGAGACATTGGTTAGGGCAGAAGAGAGTTGTCATAGTCCAATGACATCTGGGGTGTCACATGTTGCCTAGTTATGTTCTACAGAATCTGAAGTAAGCATCACTCCCAACCCCTACATGAAATCCATTTAACTGGAGATGCTGAGGAAAGCATATATTATAACACTGAAATATGGCTCTCCCTTATGATTCAAGGGGATTTTTCTCCCTCTTGCAGTATTTGCAGCAGATACATTCCTTGATCCAGATCAGGTTTGTTGATGTCTTGGACCAGTTGTAGATACTCCATCCCAGGATTTCTGCTGTGTGTTTAGGCCTTGGACAAGGAAGGGAATGCAGAACAATAATGCATGTTTTAAACACCCGAAGAGCCTACAGCAGGGGTAGGCAACCTTTCCCCTTTAAGGGCCAAGGGACTTCATCTCCCAGAAGCCTCAGCCATGTTGGCCAATAGTCCCATGTTGGCCAATAGCTCCTGGGATTCTGGGAGCTGAAGTCCCTCGGCCCTTAAAGGGGAAAGGTTGCCTACCCCTGGCCTACAGTGTGACTTCTGAGAACTTAGGCCTCCAAACACAACACTCCCCACTCCTAACTCTGATCAAATACTTTATTGCCCAGTGATCTACCCCCATTTCACTGTCTTCTGCAGTCAGTATCATCCATCTTTTCTTTCTTCCATCTTGTCTGATAAGAATAAACTTGGAATGTTAAAATGTTTAGTATGAAGATACATTTATTTAAGTTTTCTCTGCATATTTAATTCCAGAATTTGTTATTTGTGTTCCCACAATCTGTTCTAAGTTTTTATTATCACTGTTTCCACCATACTGAGTGAAAACTGAAATCATCAGATTTTTAACCTGTATTTTAAAACCAAAATCCATCATTACAGTGTTAGAAGCTAAATAAAAATCCCCTTCATAGAATTTTGCTAGATTTTTAAAAACTTACATCTATTTGTACTTGCACCACAGCAGCAGCCCCAAAAGCCAGAGCTGCCAGCAACATGCCCACTGTCATCTTCCTCAGAGGCCTAGTGCAGAAGGGAGCAAACAGATATTTAGGAACATACTTAACCAAAAACCTCCAGCTGTAATTAAATCCACTGTTGCTATTAGACTACTGAAAATTATTGCCACATTTTTAGGAGAGTATACCAGGATATGTGGCACATGTAGTTTTATACTCCAAATAAGCTCAATGGTTTTTGAATTCTGACCCACAGAATTTGCCACTTGAAGCAGTTGTCTCATGCTGCCTAATGGTGCAGCTGACTCAGGTCAGTGTCCATGACTGATGGGAAGAGGACAACACTATGGACATGCTCTGACTGTAGTTAGCCCTCCACATTTGCGGTTTTGATTTTTGTGGATTTGATTATTCATGGATTTGATTAATATGTTCTCTCTAGGACTCTCTAGGTCTTCCAGCATTATTCTGTTGTCAGCTTCTGCCAAAAGTCATGCTGGAGGACCTAGAGATTCCTAGAGAGAACACTTCTCTAGGCATTTGTATGCCCTCCAATGCAATTTCATGGTCAGCTTCTGGCAGATCTTGAGCACAGAATTGCCCTGGAGAACTTAGAAATTCATAGAGTTCTCTCAGATAAAAAATAGTGGTTTTTATTTGTGTTTTCCCACTTTCACAGAAGTCCTGTGCCCCTGACTCCAGTGAAAGTGGAGGGTCCACTGTATACACATAACATCTGACATGTCAGAAGCCAAGCTGGGGTTTCTTTCTTTCTAAGGCAGTGGGGGCTTCCTTATTGTACAAAAGACGATCACTGCAACTCTTCATTTAATTGACTAGAGCAGCTAAATAATTTGGATATATTGTTCCTTATCTGCAGTGCAGTGCTGTTGCACATATACTAGACTGATAGAAGGAAAGGACCATATTCTTATGCCATCGCCACCACAAGTACATTTTCCTTTTCATCCATCATTTTGAAATTGATTTGCAAATTGCTTTATACTAAACCCAGCATTACTTTATACTAAACCCAGATATTGTATGTTTCCTAATACCACTACTGTACATGCTAGAGGTGAAAGCAACTTCTAATCTAAACAGTGAATTTTACTTACGTGAAATTTATGCGGCATTTCTGAATCAGAGGATAAATCGCAGCATCCACAACTGGGACCATTATAACAATGAGAATTGGGTTCACAACCTGTTGAGAGAAAATAAAAAATGAGAAAGTGGAGATTGTTCAAACACATTAAAAGGTCTGTTGGAAAGAGATGAAAACATAAATGTAGATATTTACTGTACCTGCATCTGGTCTGGCTGAATCTGAACAGCACCCTAAAGGAGAGGAAAAGAGAAGGATGTATATTATACTTTTAAAATGCTCATAAATCAGCACTTGAAATACTATTGTCCTAATCTAGCTACAAGGAATGCAGTTGCTCAAGTGGTTAAGACGCTGACTCTGTTGATTGCAAAATCAGCAGGTTGGCAGTTCAAGGCCTGAATGCTGCATGATGGGGTCCCATCACTAGTCCCAGCTTCTGCCAACCTTGCAGTTCAAAAGCATGCAAGTGCAAGTAGATAAATAGGTATCACTTCGGTGGGAACATAAACAGTGCTCTGTGCAATCATGCTGGCCACGTGATCACAGAGTAGTCTCTGACAACACTGGCTCTTCGGTTTAGTAATGGAGATTAACACTGCCCCCTATGGCCGGACACGACTTGACAACCTTGTCAATGGAGAATACCTTTACCTTTTACCTTTAATCTAGCTACCCTCCTGATTATATTACAATAATGAGCTCTACGTGGAGCTGCCCTTGAAGATAACTCGGAAGCTGCGGCCAGTGCAAAATGCAGCAGTTTCAATGCTTACTGGAATACCACATAGGTAGCATACAATGCCAGTCTTAAAAGAGTTGTACTAGTTGCCAACATACATCCAGGCTGTCTTCAAGGTGCTTGTGATGACATGTAAAGCCCTAAATGTCTTGGTACCTCGATAGGTGCGGGCATTTTGTCTCCTATATGTGCCTGCCTAAGGATTGAGGTCTTCTGGGCAGGGGCTCTTCTGTGTCTCAACAGTGATGTCAATACTCTGTGTTGGGACATGGGACTTCGCAGCCATGGCCTCCCAATTGTGGAATCCCCTCCCCTCGGTGCCAACACTCATTTCACTGAGTTGACTCAAGTTGACTCAAAACATAACTCAGGGCTTTTGGGCCTCATCAATTCATCCCAAATACTGGTGCATGTTGTTTCAAATACTTATTAATTTTTTAAATCTGTTTTTCACTCAATTATGATGTTTGATATGTTTTTAGATTATTTACATTTTTTATTGTCTTAAAGTGTTTAACTTGTTGTTTTAATGTTTTTTGTAAGCAGCCCTGAGACATTTTTGCTATAGGGTGGGGTATAAATATTTAAATAGATAAATAGAACTAACAAATAAGAGTACTCATGCATATAAAAGACAGGCACATGCCTTGCTATAGCAGGAAATGCAAGCATGAGTCAAAGGTGTTTTCAGTGGGATGCATAAGTTCATGCATAAAAATACTTCCCAAACACCTGACTAGAATTCAGTCAAGCTGTAGAAGTTTGAGAAATAACTTACAAAATTTCCATCCATTGTTGTGGCTTGCAGTGTCCACCGTGATCCCTTTGAAACAAAATAATAGATGTTTCTTAGCAAATAATTGCAATTAAATATTGTTAGAAGATACACTTACAGAATATCAAAAATATTTGTTTTATTCATACACTCCAGGTCATTGTTTAAAGGAAAATTGGTAAGAAATTAAGAAAATAATATATAATAAGATTGCCAGAATAAACGGCTTATGAACTGCTCTGAGGGCATTTGCCAGGGTAGGAATCAAATTATAAATTAAACAAATAAAACTCAATGACAAATATTTTAAAGAGAGTTTTGTTGGCCTGTGGACTTCTTGAAAATAAAAGCGTATCAAACCATAACTTACAAATCCACCAGGGCTCTTCTTATATTCTGTTATATTGGTGGATATGTGATTTGCTTTCCAAATACAATTGTTCTGTCAGCTTTACTACCAGACTAAAAGTATATTAGCCTCAGTTTAGTCATTTTGGCTTCTAGGGAGAGTCAGGCTTGATTTGCTCTGACCTATTTATTTGTCCTTTTTACAGTAATTAGCATACACAGAACTCTCCTCAGCACCACATTTCGAATTAGTTGATTCTCTTCATGCCAGTGTTTTTCACTGTCCAGTTTACAAAATTACAAAAATTAGAAATACAATGACATGGATAATTCTAGCTTCCATTTTTAATGATATATCTTTGCATTTAACCATCTTATCTCGTTCCTTCGTAGCTGTCCGTGTCTTCCTCTGATTTCTTGACTACATTCTCCATTTTGATTAATAGCTGAGCTGAAGTATAGAAAATCTTTAATTATTCAAATATCTTCAGCATCCACTTTATGAATATTCTTTAGTAATTTACCTGCTGATCAAAAAGTGCCCAAAACATAGGGAGAGGAATATACAGGAACAAAACTTTCAAAACCATCTTAGTCTGGACAATAAGTCGTTTCTGTAACAGATGAAGAATAGAAGACATATTAAAGTATTATCTCTGTAAAATGACAAAGTTGTCCATATACAGATTAGAACTGATAGTGACAACATATATAGAATAGAATACACAATGACATCTCCTGAAGCTTATCAATTGTCAATTAGGAGACAGAACACCTGCCCATCACCGAGGGAGTGAAGGGGGTACAGGCCACACCGGGTGACACCCCAGAAAGGGGGTAAAACCCGGTCGGCTCTCCACCCCCATGGGTGCTGCTTTGCCCCCCGTGGGTGCTGCTCTGGGCCACACAGGCATCACTCCGGGCCATTACATGGGTGCCGCTCAAGGCCACGTTCACTGCTTCTCCCCCCCCCCCCGCAGGAGCTCCTCAGGGCCACACGGGTACCACTCTGCCACTGCAGGAGCTTCTTGGGGCTGCGCTGGTGCCCCTCCAGCCTCACCCGGGAAAACACACTGGAAGTTTCGGTGCTGGAAGTCCCACCCCCCTGGAGGTCCCACAACCAGTGCAGGAACGCCACTGCTTCCTATATCCACTTCTCAAAGTTGCATCCTCCAAAACTAGATTACTGGCTTCAATCAAAAGTATTTGAAATCAACAGTAAGGATTAGTGCAAGATTAAAAATATATCAGGATTATAATCATATCAGGTGTAGTTCCAGAGTTCCAGAGCCTAGTTTGAACCCCAAGGTGCTCTAATGGTGCAGGGTAAGAGGTGGCACCATGGTTATTCCCATATTACAAAACTGGGGGAAAGAGCATTTAGAGCACATTCCCAGATATCAGAAATTGGGACCTGCTCTGCTCAAATAATGCTGCCTCTACTGTAGATGTCAGAAATTAGACATGCAGTCCTTATTTGCCAAAGATTTAATCAGTAAATTAAACTGATTTAATCACAGTTCCAGAGATCAAATAAGTCTATCAGAGAACCACAAACTGTGTCAATTACATTTAATGATGTTAATCTTCTGTTTTGTGCAGTGTCTCATGACTTACTGAGGACTTACAGAACAGGCAGTTACAGAATACAACTCAGTACAAGTGTTTTTGTACTTTGTGCAAACACTGAGAGAAGAAACAGCATTTATTGTGACTCAAAGACACTGAAGATTCCAAGTGATGGTCATGCAGAGACCAATTTGCTATGGACTACTGGACTTGGAAATTTCATGTAGTAGAATATTAAAAGGCACCAAAACAAGTGTCTTAATACACAGTGGCATCACTAGGGTTGGGGTCGCCCAATGCAGTAACTCATAGTGTCACCTACCCCCACTGACTTCCTCCCATACCATACAGAATCCTTAGTAATGTTTTTTTGTATACTAATGTTACTCATAAATCATAATTCCTGTATATCACTGAATTTAATAGCAATAGTTGTGACATAAACAACTAGCAAAATTAAAATGATACCTTTAAATTACAATATCATACGCACAACCTAAATGTATTTACATATACATAATTCCATGTGGTTTAAGTAAAAATTTGGTAAGATGCTATATTTTTAAAGAGCATTTTTAAACAATTTAAAAATGTAAAAAAACTTTTTAAAAATTATATTAAATATTAAATTTATTTTAAAACCTGGGGCCTCTTCTTTCTCTTCCCATTGAGCTGAGGCTCACCCCCCACACACCATCTCTTCAGAGTTTTGAAGTGATGCAGGGGTTTGGGGAGCAGTGGTCTCACCTCCCACCTTAGGGTGTTATTTGATGTAGTGCACATACCCCAGTGATGTCCATGTTAATATGTATGCCTTAACAATGTACTCTGGGTGCTACTTTAGATAGCTTTGACAGAAACATGTCACTTAACAAGAGCAAGTGAATGCAAAGTCCAAAAACTTTAGTTCTGTGCAAATAGCACAACTTACATCATACTTCTCACTAGCCCAGTCCAACCAGTGCTCCCTTTTGGGAAATTGTTTGCTGCGATGCCTGAATCTGTTTCCAATAGCAAACTGAAAAAGAATGATTTAAAATTATTAATGATGTTGTTTATTACCAATTATTTTAATAAATTATTGCAGACAGAACAATTCCACTGATTTACCAAACTGAAATAGAAGTGTAAACGATTCACATGTTTTAATTGTGTTTTTAATAGTTTTTTAATGTTTTAATTGTATTTTTAATTTGAAATTTGCTGCTATTGGCCAGCTTGAGCTCTGTGTTTTGGCAGAAAGGTAGGATAGAAATCAAATTAAAATAGTATTTTATGGATATTATATGGTGGCTGTTATCATCATCTCTAACTCCTCCCCATTTCCCTTTCAAAATAGAATGCCTTATTTCTTTTCTTTTCTTTTTCTTCTTTCTTTGGGTATTTTTTAAAGCTGAAAATGTTTTTAGAAATTAATTAATTAATTAATTAATTAAAATTAATAAACAATGAATAGTTGTTGCATTTTTTACTCTGAATAATACTATCAATTTAAGCCTCTGAATCCTTTGTATCTCTCCACTATGTATATCTAGAAGTAACTGCTAGTGATTGCAGGTTTTTAAAATCAGTTTGTTGAAGCTCTTTCCAGAGAGTCTAGATATATCTGATATTAGTGGATATTTAGAACAGTATAGAAGAAGGATGCTAACTGAACTAGACTTCTATGTCATAAGGAGTGTTTTGTAAACCTAAAAAAAAACAAACCAAGGGAAGCAGGTGGAGGATGCAGTTGTAACAGAGAAGCAGTCTGTTACAAGATAAAGAGAATATGCTGCATACTTTGTTGGATAACACTTGTATATTTACTAGGCTCTATTCAAAATAAACCATTTAAAAGGCTGGGAAATTTGTTTTTTTGAAAGGCTGGGGGACTCTGTGGCATGCAGTCTAAAAAGCTATGTTTGCTGAGCAATAATCTCTTGCTAAGCTCAGGAATACACAGTGATCCTTGAAAATGCTCACCCTGTAATTGTAATTGACACATATTGCTTACCGTAATGCATTTAGCAACTTGGACCATTATGTTGCCCTGTGGTTCAACTTTCTTGTACATCGTACTTCCAGCTATGAATACAGCTGCAGAGAGAGAAAAAGAAAACCACCATTTGACAAAGCTGTTACAACCTCAGAAAGAACAAGCAAATATCAGAAAGAATAAGCCTAGGTCAAATGGAGAGGAAAACCACTGCAACCACTCTAAGAACTGATACAGAAATCCCTGTAGACAAAATCGGCAGCTCACATGACTGTGTACTGCTTTGAGTTGTATCAAAGAACTTTCTCTTTATTTCATATAGCTTACCACCTCAGCAAAACAGAGAATGTCACTGCAGGAGTAGCATAGTAAGCCTCTACACCAGTCAGCGGCATCACTAGGGTTGGCATCACTTGGTGTAGTAATTCCTGGTGTCACTGTCCCCATTGACCTCCCCCCCATGCCACACCATATAGAATCCTTGGTAATGTATTTTGTACTAATGTTATTCATAAATTGTAACTCCCGCATATTACTGAATGTAATGGCAATAGTTATGATAAACAAATAGCAAAATTAAATTACAGTATCATATGCACAGCCTAAATGTATTTACATATACATTTTTTTCACATGGTTAAAGTGAACATTTGAGAGGATTTCATGTTTTTAAAGAAAATTTTAAAAGAGTAAAAATATATATTTTTAAAACTTTTAAAAAATTAAAAAAATATTTTTGAAAAAAACTCCTTTCTATTCCCACTGAGCCTTGCCCCACTCACACCATCTCCTCCACATTTTAAAGGGATACAGGTGAACACCATTTCTGTCAAGTTTGGGGTGCAGTAGTATAACCCCCCTTAAGGTGTCCTCTGGTGTGCACCGCAGTTTCTGCACTCTCCTGATGATGCCCCTGATACCAATGATTCCCAGAGTAGGTGGTACGGCCTCTCCAGGGAGTGATGAAAGATCCAGGAGACAGTGAGGTAAAAGGGAATAGTAGGAGGGCAATGAGAAAAAGAGGGGTGGCAGGGTGGAGACTTCATTCAAAGTATTGGCATACAAGAAAAACAAGGGGAGCCAGCAGCCTTTAGGATGAGGTGGGGATAAAGATAACACTAAACTTCTCTTTTCAGGATCCCTTAAAACCACTACTCAGCCTTATTGATCACTTCATGTGGTGTTGTCTCCTGCTCTTTGCCTGCCTGCATTAGCTCACTCCTGCAGCCCCATTTTGGGACAGACTGACGGTCTGGAGTGAGAAATTAGAGCACATGGTGGTAGGGAAGCAGCGGCAGCACAAAGGAGCTTTCACATTTGGGATCTTACTTAAGCTTTATGAGTTTTGCTGTATGTGGAAGGTGTGTCCCTGGGGAAGGAGGGGGGGAGGAATATCTGAGGTCGATTTTCAAAGAAATCTTTCACCTCTCTTGGCTCTCTCGAATTGAGTTCTTTGTTGTTAGGGAGACAGATGAGAAGTCAGCTGTGCACCTCTCTGGCCTGGGCAAAGAAGGATTGAGAGCTTTTCTTTGCCAGGAAGAAGCTTCTCCCTTTGCACCTGGTCACCTTGGGAGCAGCAACTGAGCAGCTGGTTGATCAACAACTAAGAAGTCTTTTGTCCATATCAGCCTTTGCTGCAAGACTAGCAAAAGTGAGAGGCCTCTCTGTCACTGCTTAGCCAGCTCCTCAGTTGCTGCTCCCAGGCTGACCAGGTACACAGTCAGCAGTCATCGAGCAGCCAGTTGAGCAGTAACCAAGAAACCTCTTGCCCACAACAGCCTTTGCCTCAAGGCTGGCACATGTGGGAGACTTCTCAGTCACTACTCAGACATGGAGACTGGGTGCAAAGGGAGCACTGGCCAAGCAGCCAGACAATCAGTGACCGAGAAGCCTCTCACCCTTGCTGGCCTTTGCCACAGGGCCAGCATGGGCAAGAGGCTTCTGTTTCACTGCTCAATCGATGCTCCCTTTTTACCCAGTCACCCTGGCTGAGCACCAAGTTTCTCAGAAACTTCTGAGAAGTTTCTTGAATGCGCTGTGGCAAAGGCTAGTGTGGGTGAGAGACATTTTGTTCACTGTTTGCGCAACTGATCAAACAGCGTTACATAGCATTTTCTACTCTATTATTCCCACTTCCCATTTCTAGTCTCTTATTGCCCACTTGTTGCCATTTGTTGCCCACTTTTTCCTGCTTTAGAACACAAGCTTTCTTCTCCTCCTCCTCCTCCTCCTCCTCCTCCTCTTCCTCCACCAGGTTTCCATATCCCCCTATCAGTTTAGGTGGTAAAGTTTGACAAGATTGTATCCAATTTTAATTAAAAGCTAAATTTCTGCTGACTGGAGATTTTCTGTTTAACCCAGTGGGTGTATAAGTTGAATTTGTAAAGTCAGAAGTATCACTGAGTTGAATGGAACTTACTCCCTAGTAACTATGCAGAGTTTTACTGTCATGCTGATCCTAGTATCATGCTATGTTGTCTTTTCATGTGGAAGGAAGGGGTGTGTGTGTGTGTGTAATAGATTAACAAAATTGCTTCACGTTGGGACTCTTGAAAGCATGGCTGTGGAGATTCCTTGAGGGCATGGCTATCAAGGATGTCACAATAAATAAATACAGTTTAAAAATTTACAAATACATCACTGCAATTCCTCCCCCCCAAAAAAAATTTGTCAAACTAAAGTAAATTAAAATAAAAAAAACATACCGAGTGCAATAGCCATTAATATAGCAGGGACTCCAAATGCCAGAGGATAACATTTTTGCTGGACGTGAATTCCACATTCCACCCCTTAATAAAAGAAATGAGCAGGAGACATAATCAGAACTCTTCTGGAACAGAAGCCTGTGAAGGCCATATTTGATCTAGCAAATTCTGGTGATTGCACAAAAACCAACTTCAGAACAACAACAATTGATTAATCTCAGGGATCCTGTTTGGATGTTTGGATAGCTAAAGGCAAAGATAACTGAATTTTTTTTTACACCAGACTTTTTTACACTCTCTCGTGAACAGGACATCCCCACTGGGCAACTGTTGTCTCTCACACTCCTCAGAAGATGCCACAGTGATGCTGTTTCATAAGTCTAAACAGTAGCCCCTTTGTTACTTAGAAGTAAGCCCAGACTCATACAGTTGTGTTGCCCTTACAAAGTAATGGTGGGATACCATTGTCACAACATTCACCAAATATTTGGTCTTTATAGATGAAGACAACTGAAACTGATGTCAGGTTCTTAATGAGCTAAAGACTGAAATAAAAGGTTAGTTGTTCTAAAATAAGTTTATACATATAGGAGAAAATTTTACCTCTCAGCATTGGGGTGATTATAGTGGAAAGAAGGCTTCCAGCATTAATGGACAAGTAAAATATAGAGAAGAACCTGCTTCTTTGTTTTTCCTGCAATGCAAAGGAGAAAATTAGCATAAATTACACTTGCCTATATTCATTGTTTTATAAAATAGAGAGTGGTCCAAAACACATTGCAGAAATAATCCAGTTTGAGATTGCTTGAACTGCCCTGGCTCAGTGGCAGGGAATCCTGGGAATTGTAGTTTATTGTGGCATCAGAGCTCTCTGACAGAGAAGGCTCAATGTCTCATAAAACTACAGTTCCCAGAATCCCCTAGCACTGAGCCAGGGCAGTTAAAGTGGTCTTAAACTGCATTATTTCTGCAGTGTGTTTTTGACCAGTATCTAATTTAGTAGTTATTTAGTAAGGAGCAAAGAACAAAGATGGCTATATAGATGTCTCTCTTTAAGACATCTTAAATGGGCCCTTGGTATCCACTCAGGTTTGGTTCCAGGGCCCCCATGGATACAAAATCAGTGGATGCTCAATTCCAATTAAAAACAGTGGTGTAGTAAAATGGTGTCCCTTATATGAAATGGCAAAATCAAGGTTTGCTTTTTGGAATTTATTTTTTTTTAAGTATTTTCAAGCCATGGATAGTTGAATCTGTGAATAAAGAATCTGTGGATATGGAGGGCCAACTGTATATGCTAAAGTGCAGGACTACTATAAATAAGCATGGTCTTGCATTTATTAACAATAATTAAGAAATAAAAGTTTCATGTCTTTTCATTTAGACCTTGGAGTGAAACTGGATAATGGATTTTTTTTTTATCAACAATGGATAAAAAATATTCTTAAATCATAAGGGGCAAAGTTGCCAATCATATCTTTTGTTAATAAAGTTATGAATAAATGCCCCAGTAAAGATTTGACAGATCTTGGAAGTAACTAATTTAATAATAACTAGCTGCTTCTAATCAGTTCCCTAATCAGTTATCCTTTTCAGTTATTCTAATCAGATACTGTATTCTAATCGGTTATCCTTTTTAGTAGAAAATAGGGCATAACTAACTTACATTGCAATTGTATCATAACACAGGAAAATGTCACACCTTTTGCAATGTAACTGTAACATTACTTTACTGATTACATGAGTTTCGGTTTGCTAAATGGCAGAGGAGGAATATCCATATGGACATGCTGGCTCATGTTGCTGTCATGTGCTGTGTTGTGGTTGATGAGGTGCACAGAAGAGTGTGCTTCGCTTTCTTTACAGTCCGGCAACTTCTAACATTTAGCACTTTTAAGGTAACTAGAAGTTTCTATTGTAATTATGTTTTTAAAAACAAGAAAGCAAAGAGATATTTTTTAAAAATGGAAACAGTGATAATTACTTTCTGGAGACTTTGAATTATACCTATAACTAATTATGTTTTACAAAGTTACTTTTCAAGTTCCACTTCAGAAGGTGGTCTGAGAGGATTATATCTTTTTTACATCCCTCTGTTCTGTCATCCCCTTCTAGCCAGAATAAGGCAAACATGAGTGAGAAAAATGATAGACGTGTTTGCCTTATTCTGGCTAGAAGGGGATGACAGAACAGAGGATGTAAAAAGGATGTAGGCTGAAGTTTTTCAGGGACACACAAACACAGAGTTAGGAAGGCTGAAACCTCTGGGGAGTGCCTCTCTGGAGTTCTGATGTGGATCAATGGAAGTGTTCCACTGTACCTCCATTTCAGTATTTTTTTTTAAAGATGAATACATCTGTTTCTTAAACACCTGAAGTCCCTCCCCCACCTACAAACAATGAAGCTCAATAAAACAATTCACCCTTGAATCTTCTCATCAATCACTGAGTTGGGGAGAGGGCAACAAAATACTATTTTACCTGATGGTCCTCAAACTGATCTCCACCAAAAGCTGCTACGCATGGCTTGATTCCACCAGTTCCCAAAGCAATCAGGACCAAACCAATCATAGAGAAAGCACTGCAATAATAGAAACAGATTAACAGTAAATGTGTGTGTGTGTGTGTGTGTGTGTGTGTACACGAGCTTGCATGGGGGAGACAAACTTACCTTGATATTTTTTTCCAGTCCTAGGGATGCTTCTAGTGTCACAATTACATATTTACAAATATGTTATGGGATCAAATGACTTAGAGCATTCCTAGGGGTTATTCAGATGGTGAAAAGAATACAGGTAGAATCTGGGCTAAATCTTTGTTGTTCATGTGCATTTTGAATGCATCTGATTAAGTTGGGGAGGGCTGCCAAAAACACACACAACCCACTTAACTCAGACTAGACAAGGCTTTTATCATGCCTGCTGCTTGCCTCACTCACTGTATTTTACAGGAGCTTCAGGAAATATCCACTATTACCCTCCCCTTGTAACCCTTCCTTGTTTTTCCACCCTGTCTTCCATCTTTTCCATGGCACAGAAAATCTCTTAAGGAGCAAAAGAGGGAATAGATGCATGAGGTGATTTCAGGTAAGGCTATCATTCTGCCATCATTTTGCTTAATTTCTTGGGGTTTTATGCACAACAAACATACACTGATCACAACTAGTCTGAGGGGGGGGGGGGCTCTGTCCCACAATGCTACATATAGTAATATCCAGTAATCCCCTGGGATCATGATACATAGTATATTATTAATCTTAAAGATGGACTACTGTGAAGTCAACTATTGTGAAGTCAATGGATAACTATTGGTGCAAGACAAGCTAAGATTTAAACATAGTACTAAAAAAATAAATATTAGTTGCTATGTGATCCAAGACATCTTCCTTATAGTCCATAGATTAACACCTGTCCCTCCACATTTGCGGCTTTGACTTTTGTGGCTTTCATTATTCACAGATTTTATTAATATGTTCTCTCTAGAAATATCTGGGGACGTTATCACACGGGGTCTAAAGCAGACAGAACCCCATCGCATCCCCGTCCCATTGTGGTTCCTTTGCCCCTGTGTTCACATGACGTTGCACAGAACCCCGCCCATCCCCGTCGCATCCCCGTCCCATTGCGGATCCTTTGCCCCTGTGATCACGTCACAGAGAACCCCCTCCCACCCCCCTCCCATCCCCGTCGCATTGCGGCATCATCCCCGTTCTTTTGCATGCCGGTTTCATTGGGAATTACATTTGTGCGACCAGAAGCATACCGGAATGATGCTGCTTTTGTTCATTTCGGAATGATGCTAGTTGCTAGAGACCCGCGTGTGATAATGTCCTAGGTCCTCCAGCACCAACTCTGCAGTCAACTTTAACCAAAAGCCGCACTGAAGGACCTAGAGATTCCTAGAGAGAATACTCCATTATGCATTTGTAGCTCCTCCAGTGCAATTCTAGGGTCAATGTCTGGTAGATGTTGACCACAGAGTTGCACTGGAGGACCTAGAGATTCCTAGAGAAGTGTTCTCTCAGGTAAAAACATAGTGTTTTTGTCATTTGCAGTTTCCCCACATTCACAGGAGTCCTGTGCCCCTAACCCCAGTGAATGTGGAGGGACAACTGTACTTTTGTTGATGTGCTGAGTTTATATTTCAATTTTCATTCTTGTGATATTTAGACCTAGAACTGTTGCAGTATTCTAGAATTATGGATCCATGTGGATGGCCCACAAAGCCAAGTCTAACTACCATAAAAATTAACTTTTAAATGTAAACAATATCTTCAAATATGATTGCAAATAAAGACTGCTGTAATAGGGGGAAATGTACACACACAAGTTTTGTGTGTGGGTAAGTGAACCTCTTTTTCTTTTCTTTTTCTTTTCTTTTTGTTGCTTCTGATTCTGTGGACCACATAATTTTTCTGTCCTCTTATGCATACCCATTAGTACATTGGATAACACTACATCTGATGCATATGTTTACCTTAAAGGGCAAAATTTAGAGCATGTTTCTAACTAAATTTATACGCTTCTAGCAATTACTTTGCAGGCACATGCTATAAAATATACAATTTCCTCTGTAATATGATAGTGGAGATTACAAATGTTCCATACTTAAACAATTTAAAGTCTTCAGAGAGTCATCAAAACACATGTGTCCTCCACCAAAGCGCATTTGCAATTTTATTGAGGGCAATAAGAGTAATAGGACAATGTGAAGAGGACAGCCAAGGCTACAACAATAAAAACAGCAGTAAACAGAGCGTTTGTGGTACATTGAATCTCTAGTATGCCCCAATGTGCATTCATGTGGAAAACAGAAATGAGTGCTGCAACTTACATAGGAATCTTAATGTCATCTGGTGCACCATCCCTGTTTCCATCCATCAGATCATTTATGGAACTTATTGACAAAACTGCCTGCCCAACTGTGTACACAATGGACAAGGAAATAATGGTCCTGTTATGAAGAAAGCAGACAGAAGATGTATTTTTAATGGCACGAACCCTCATTCTTTCTTCCTTGAATATGAATTTGTTATGTTGGTTTAACTGTCCAAACTATGTTTGGGCACCTATACCATGACAACAAAAAACTGAGCATGTTATTGCTCAACATATGCAAATAATGCTAAATGTCAACTCAATATCTGATGGTTTTTCTGTTCATAGTCTTAGTATCCTATTTTGTTCCGCGTCTCTATATCTGAATATACCAAATATGGAAAGCAGAGTAAAAGATTAACAGCTCAGTCCTCACTATGTTTGTCTTAAGGTAAGTAAGTTGATTTTGATAGGATGTTGTTATGGCCTGGAGGATGCACAGTGTGGACAATATACTTCTACATCTTTAAACATGCATACAGATGAACCCAACACCTCATGTGTATGTACCCAATTTCTACATGCACAGAAGGCCCCACACACACACACACACACCTGCAGTCGGTGTATTTCCCAACTCTGGCACTAGCTTGTCAGGATTTGAGATAGGTGTCTTTGCCATTAAAGGAACCAGGGGTTGAACTTAACAATCCCAGCATGCAAAGTATGTCCTCCATTACTGAGATATGGCTCTACTTGATGAAAAAGAACGGTGACATTGGTAAACAGAGAAATCTGTTGTGCTGGAGCAATGAGAGCCTGAGTATGTGCATATGTTAGACCTTATATAATTGTCACTGCACAACTGTACATACAACAGGTATCACTTGTGGCATCAGTGCACTCCAACAAAACTGGAATTCCCAGCCCAGCAAAGAAGGAAGTAACTGTAAGGCCACTCCCACACAATGAGAGCAGAACTGAGCAGAGGATCTTTTAAATTGTTGTGGCTAACCTGTCTTATACTCTATTGTAATATTTAACATGTTCTCACACAAAGTCTCTCTGGCCTGAATCCTGTTTAGTTCCAACTAGAGTAGATTTATGGCAGCTAGCATGGTGTAGTGGTTTGAAGGTTGGTCTATGACTCTGGAGACCAGGGTTCAATTCACAGCTCAGCCATGAAAACCCACTGGGTGATCTTGGGCAAGTCACACACTCTCAGCCTCAGGAGGAGACAATTGCAAATCTCCTCTGAACAAATCTGGCCAAGAAATCCCCATGATAGGGTCATCTTAGGATCGCCATTAGTCAGAAACAACTTGAAGGCACACAACAACAACAACAACAACAACAACAGAGTAGATTTACTGACTCAGTGGGATTTCTATAAATGTAGACTCACAATTCAACAATTGATTCAGTGGGTTTGCTCTTGTTCGGACTATCAGTGAAATTTAGGCTTAGGATAAAATTTGGCCATCTGTGGTTCAGTTTCTGTTAGTATCAATGATAAAATACAATTTTAAAAACAGAAAGTAGATGTATTTCATATGGAAATAAAAATGTATAGGTTATGTTTTACACACACACACACACACACACACACTTCATGTTTCAGGCTGCAATTTGCAGAGATATATCTAAAAATATGTGACTACTTTCACAGCTCTACAAATGTTATACAATTGTCAGAGCAGCACTCCTATGGCACCACTGTCTCCAATCCATGATTGTGTTTTTACAGACAGAAATTCAATAGATGCCCCCGTCACTTCTTTTTTGTACTAGGAAAAGGTGTACAATGAATTTTGGACAGGCTTGTGGCTCTTACCAAAGTGAAGTATTGATAAGGAGGGGACAAGATTAATTACATGAATTCCACATTCAAGAGATTTTTGCAAGATAAAATTAGAGCTTGCAAAAGTGACTTTTTTTGGACCGCAACTCCCAGAATTCCTCAGGCAATATGGTCACAGTCATACCCAAATGAAAATCTGTCCCTTCACTCTACTCAGCTGCTTCTTGCACAGAATTATTTTGGCATCTTACATTTGTACTCACTTGAACTTTCCCAGCCAGGAGTCAGCCACCAGTGCTCCTAGGATAGGTGTTAAATAGCATAAGGCAACAAACGTATGGTAAATGGCTGTAGCAAGATTGTCATCCCAACTGAGAAAAAACTTGAAGTAGATGACAAGCACAGCTATAGGGAGAAAATAAGAAGAAATTAGGGAGAGGAAGCACTCCGTAGCTGTAGCTATGAACAACGTACTACAATAAACTGAAAAATCACCTCTCATTCCATAATAGGAGAATCTTTCACAGAATTCATTGATGACGATGAAGAAGATGCTGAGTGGGTAGCCAAAGCAACCAGGCTGATAGAGCAGAAAAACAGACAACAATAAGCCATAATAATTATGAAGCCATGAAACAAATATCACTCCAAGGAAAAGGAAGGGATATTAAAATGTGGGCTATCATAGCAAAACTACATTGCAACATCTAAAATAAATATTTTCAAAATTTTATTCATTTTATTCATAAATCTTTTTGAACTGGAGTCCAGACCCCTTTATTTTCTGCAGAAGGCAGAAAGGGGGGGGAGGATTCTGTCATCTTTTGCATTGCTCCTCATGACCCTCCGGATGGCAGGTCCAGGTTTGAGGAGTTCCTAGTAGGCTCCATTTTACATCAATGGGCCCCATCCAGATTACACAGAGGCAGACAATAGCTGAGTCTGGTAGCCAAAAATATAATATCTCTCTGGGTGCATTGTGGGAAACTGAAATGGCACTTGGAGTGGCCATGTGCCCTTCTTTACAGAGGACAGTTCTCATTTCAGGTCCACATCTGGTTTAAAGACAAACAACCTGAAGAAGACAGAGCAGGAATGTTAAAGATTCCCATCAATAGGCTTAAACATATTCAGCACTGTACTAGATTGTGGTTACATTGTTGTTGTTATTCTTGTTGTTGCTGGATGATGTTAAAATTCTGACCCATCAGCAAATATTTTATTTGCAGTAAATGCCTTAACAACCAGGGAATTTTTAAAAAAATAAATTGTAGAATTCTAATTGAAGGGAAATTATAGTATGATATAAAACAGTGTGACTGGAATGTAAAGAAATAAATATATAAATGTTATATATAATATTATTTAGGACCTTGAATTTTGCTAGAAAGCAACAGGAAGCTAACAAACTTTAGAGCACTGATAGGGCCATCTCCTACTGCCAATTCCAGCTAGAATAGACATGATTATTGATTGTAAACTCAAGACATATAAATCTCATTGAGTTAATGCAGGTGGGGAAGGTGCAGGCCATGGGCTTCGTGCAGCCTCCAAAACCCACTTTTGTGGCTCCCAGGGGCCCCTGGCATTCTCTCAAAGTGCCTCAACCATCTCCTCCCAAAAATGGAAGAAAATTTGAAGTAAAACAAACAAAAACAAAACAAACAAAAATCCAGCCCCTGTTCCAAGTTGCACACAAATGTTATGGTTTGCCTTTACCTGCCCACCAACTTCATCCAAAGCTTTAAAAAAAAAATCAGAATTCAGCATGCATTCAGCCAGTTTTCACCAGAAGTGACATGACATCACTTCCAGTATGTCTGGATGTGATTGTGCAGCTAACTAGAGAGGTAGGGAGGCAAAACATTGGGCCCTGCTCCCTAAGTACCTGTCCACCACTGATTTAATGGGTCCATGGCTCCATCCACACTGCAGGACAGGTTGCTTCCCTGTAATTGTTATCCTGTACAGACCGGCACTTTGAGCTGGTGTTGGGGCAGAGTGGGAGCATGGCTACTGCACGCCGCACATCCAAACACTGCCCTGACACCAGCGTCATGCGGCTTGCCCAACCAGATGACGGGTAGCATCATGCTGCGTCTTCGGCATATTTAGATGTGCTGTGCTGAAGAATTGGTGAAAAGCCGCCACCACAATGGCAAAGGTGCCCTTGTGCCACTCTGAAAAGGAGCGGCATTTTGCCGGTTCTTTTTGCAGTGGCAAACTGCCGGAACAGGGCCACAGCGTGTGGTTGCTGCAGGTCCAATCTGCCACTGAAAGGGGCGCTGGGATGCCACTCTTTTGGGGAAGTCTGTTCAGCCCTGTATTTCTTCAATTGGTCAACTGCAAATTCACACAAACGGATTATTCTGCACCTGCACAGAAAGCTCAGAAACTTCTGGAATTGCTAGGGATAACTTTACTTGCAACCTTTTGGGCGTAGCTCCACCCATTTTTATAAACCCCCTAGCGTTCCCAGTCTTTCTTCAGTTCCTTAAGTATGGCACATAGCAGTGATAGAAAGGATCTTAAAAGTGAGCAGGAAACAACTGAGGGGAGGATGGGCAGGATTTGCATGAATTCACAGGTGAGCACTCGAAGAAATACAGTTACAGGTAAGCAATCCGTTCTTCTTTGTGGTCTCTGTGAATCATACAAATTAGTTAGACTGACAAGTTTTGGTCAGTGGAGGAGGAAGTGTCATGACACCAGTTGTGAAGTTCAAACAAGTTGTATTTTATTAACAACAATAAACTTTAAACTTCAAAAAGTGCACTTGTCAGAGTCATTTGTTTTGGTTTCAAGGCATATAAGATATGCAATGCAGTAAAACTTTTAGTGCAAACCAGAAAGCAACACTGCCCTCCCAAACCTGCATCCTGCCTGGCCCTGATGTCCAGCCTGTAATGTTTGATGAAAGTCAGTAGCTGGGACCAGACAGCAGCCTTGCAGACATCCTCCAAAGGCACCCCAGTCAAAAAAGTGCAGGATGTCGCTACCACTCTGGTTGAGTGAGCTTGAATAAGAGCTGGAGGAGCTTTTCCCGACAGCTCGTAACAGAGGGTGGATGATACTTGCCAACCATTTAGAAAACCTCTGTGAAGTCACAGCCAAACCTTTCTTGGACTCCGAGTAGCAAGCAATGAGTCTCTCAGAGCACTTCAAACTTGAAGTCTCTGCTGATGAGGGTACCAAGGGCGCTGGCTACCATAACAATGGCATGAGAGTGATTGGAATGAATAAGACATACCATATTTTTTGGCCGCCATCTTTATTTTGTATTTATAGCTCAACTTCTCATCCGTCTCTTTGTTGAAGAGGCTGGAGCTGGGGTCAGCAACTTTTTTTGCCAGGGGGGGAGAAATGGTGCACGGCGCCGTTGGGTGTTCCAAAATGGTGCCCTGCATCACGCGCGCATGCGCACAATGCGGAGCGCCATTTGGGAAGGCCCAATGGCACCGGCGCCATGCAAATTTGCATGGCACCGGTGCCGTTGGGCCTTCCAAAATGGCGCTCACACTCACGCGCAGCACGGCGGCAGCGCGTGCACGGCGGCGGCGGCAGCAGGACTGGCCATGGGCCAGTCCCAAGGCCTCCGCAGGCCACACCCAGCCCGCGGGCCGTAGGTTGCTGACCCCTGGGCTGGAGTCATCAAAGGGCATGTCCTCTATCGCACCCCGAGCCTGTGGAGTGAGATCTGAAGACCTTAGCCAGGCATGTCTGCAAAGGGCAACAGGTCCAGAGATTATCTTAGGAGTGCGCTCTGCAGAGTGACAGGCCGAGGTGATCTGCTGGCCCCCAATGGCATGGACCTTTGCCTGAAGTGCAAGGGCTAAGTGGTGCTTTGTCCGGGAAAGCTGCCAACACGTGGCTGATAAAGACAGGGCCTCTTCCAAGACAACAACCCAGTGCAAGTGACGTACCACTGTGTGTTTGCAGCAGGCAACCAACAAGTCCAGAGTTCTGAAAGGCAGGTCAGAGAGCAATCCAAGGTCCAGAGTTAACGCGAGCAGATAGTCCAGAGCCATTCCAAAGGTCACAGGATCTAACCAGTCTAAAGTCAAGCCGAGAGCCAAGAGATTTCTCCGGGGAATCCAAGATAAGCCTTGACGGAGAGCTTGGCTTTTCCCAGCTGCTTATCTAGCCTCAGCTCCTCTCTCACAGGTGTTTCTCTTTAGCTGCACGTTTCTTAGCTAACCTTCGAGAACGCCGCAGCCCCTCCCTATCTGTTCTCCTCTGAGCAAAGGTAGGGATTTCAATCTCTTGCTCCTCTGCTTCTTCCTGGCCTGCAACCTCTGCTGGGGAAAGGCTTTCTGCTGGAGGAAGGCTAGGCTGCTGAGGAGGAAGGCTAGGCTGTTGCTCAATGGGCTCCACACAGCTAGGTCCAGGTTCAGCTAGGTCTATGGGGGCTGGGAGCACCAAGCTAGGATCTGGCTCCACATCCTCCCCATCAGAGTCCTCCAAGTCCTCCACCTGGCTGTCCCTGACACGCTTTGCCTCCAAGAAGTCATCCAGTAGGGGTAACATGCATTCCATGAGATGCTGTTGGTAGGCCGCCATGCATGCAGAATAATTTGCCACCTTAAGGTCTAGCACTGTGGCTACATAGAACTTTTTTGCCAGGCTGTCGACTTTTTTGCCTTCCTTGGCCACAGGAGAAGTGGCCGTCTTGGGGGTAAACACCAGCTGAGAACCCTCTACAATGGCTGAATTCAGCTTCGGATGCTCAAACAGCCAGGAGGAAGATGAAGGTGAGATCCGATAGAAGCCCTCAGTCTTCCTCGACATGGATGGGATAGTCGCAGGTGTACCCCAGGAGCTCTTAGCAATCCACTCAAAAGATGGGAGGAAGCCAATGGAAGGAGGTGTTGGAACCTTCTCATGGATCCGATGCGTGATTGAATCCAAGGCATCATCGTCCATCTTGGTGACCTCAGTCTCCAGTACATCTCCACCTGTTCTGCGAATGATTTGATGTCATCAGTGGGAGAAGCTGGATTGTACACGACCATCTCCATTGGAGCGAGGTGAACCAGGAGAGCGTGAGCATGGCGAGTGTGGTGAGCATGACAACTCCACCAGGATCTTGGGCAAAGGCTTATCCTTCATAAGGTCCCAGTTGAATAAGTGGGGTTGGTGTCGATGCTCAAATCACCTGCACCTGAGTAGTGATGGTATGCTTGGAAGGAGAGGCTTCTCCCCGAGCCATGTGCTTGCAAAGGACCTCAGCATCCATTGGCATAAAGTAGTGTTCAGTCTCGCTATCATAAATGAAGTCTGGGTTAGCCTGGAGAACTGGATTAGGTTGGAGCTCCTCATGAGTTAGGCCCCTGTACTTAGACAGCTGAACCCGGGGTTGAGGATGCAACAACAAAGAGAGGCCCGGATTCAGGGTTAGAATCAGAATGTCCTCGTCTCCACTCTAATCTTCTGACTCAGATAATGTCAGGGACATTGCGAATTGAGTAATTGGAGTCCCTTCAAGTAGTCATAGGTGCCTTGGTACAGGCCCAATTCGGGTCAGTACTGAGAACTGCTGAAGAGGTCTCGTGCACCCTAGCCCTGCTTTGAGAATTTGAAGGCTTGGTCCAGTGAGAGGATTCAGAGCATGCAGAGGACTTGTCTTGTCTGGGAGATGAATCCTTGTCCTCGGAATGCCACCTTTTAGATGGTTTCTGGGTCTTGGAGTCGTCCAAACACCAGCCCCAATCAGATTTATCAGCCTTCTTAGGCTTTGCCTTCTTAGAGGACTTGTCCTTTGAAGCCTCCTTTTCCTTCTCCTTACCAGATGGGGTAGAGAGGGATTCGAAATCTGGGGCGCTGGAGCAGAAGCGGGTCACAAAGTCTGCTCTTACAGGGCTGCTTTAAGCCTCGAGTCCCAGTTCTATGGGCCTGTGGGGTCATGGAGCTGCAGAGGGCACAAGATTGTACATTGTGATCCCCACCAAGGCAAAGGAGGCACATAGTGTGCGGGTCCTGCCCAGGCATTCCCCCCCCACATTTGTTGCACTATTTGAAGGTGGTTGACCGAGTGGCCATTTTCAAACCGCTAGAAGGTCTCTCAGTCCGTGAAGAGAAATCGAAGTCAGACAGACTGGGTCGATCAATTTGCATGGCGATCAATTTGCATCTATCACCAAGTCCAAAATCCAAAAGAGTAGTCAAAGTGCAAAAAAGAAGTCAAAGCCAAAATTTAGAGGTCAATCTGAACTAAAAGAATAATGAAGGAGTGATTCCAAATGAGCAAAGTTCTTTCTAATCTGATAGCGTGGCAGACAAAAGAAACTGAAGAAAGAGCGGGAATGCTCAGGGCTTTAGAAGGGTGGCCGGAGCCACCACCAAAAAGTTGCAAGTTAAGTTTTCCCTAGTGATTCCAGAAGTTTCTGAGCTTTCTGCGTAGGTGCAGAATAACCCATTTGTGTGATTCGTAGAAACCACAAAGAAGAAATAATCCATCTTAACACGACTTTAACTGCCATGACTCAATGCTATGGAATTCTGGGAACTGTCATTTGTTGCAGTACCTCTGGTGCCACAACAAATGACAATTCCCAGAATTCCCAGAACTCTAACTGGGACTAGCAAGTGAATTTAGGGAGGCCCTCCAGATGTTGTTTTACAGCAGTTCCCATTCAGCATAGACAATGGTGAGAAATGCTTGAATTTGCAGCTGAACAACATCTGGAGGACAACATGAGTCTTACTTCTGGTTAGGCTGATCATCTATTTAAGAATACACTGCCTCATTGAATATGCTGCCTCGGAGTGTACTGAATTCTCCTTCTTTGGAGGTCTTTAAACAGAGGCTGGATGGCCATCTGTCAGGAGTATTTTGATTGTGTATTTTGGCAGGGGGTTGGATGGGATGGCCCTTGAGGTTTCTTCCAACTCTACGATTCATCAATTCTATCTTCAACATACAGAGATATCCAACAAGAACAAAACTACCAAATTCTACAGCATGAATACTTACCACACGATTGCTACGTTCTTTATTTTTCTCTGTGGGAAAACAAAAACAGAAAAGATGGGGGGGGGGGAGCAAAAAACAATGAGAATAAATTTAACAATAGAATACAGAGCGATACTTTCAATTTATTATTGAGGAAATGGGCTTTTTAACTACATTTTTGCATTACAGACATAAATAAACCAGAAAAACTAAAAGTGGATTTTATATTACATAATTACATTTTAAAAGAGATTAATAAAATGAAGTGCTTATGAATATGTAAAGGATAACAGATGCTGCCTAGTTGCAGCTCCAGACTAAAGGCTAAATGTTACAAAAGTTTTAAAAGTTCATAGGCTTATATATTCATTAATTTATAAAATAACCTCACATAAAATATATGCAGTAGTTTACAGTTTTTTTATATAGTAATTGAATTTTGGCTGCTCCTTATGTGGTCAACAGATACACACAAACACATAGAAGCACATATACACTTTCACATCACAATTAATTATTCTCCAAGTTGTGCCTTTTAAGAAGACAGCTCAGTGCTTTAACATATTTTGTACATACTGTTTCCTTTTATAATGAATCAATAACATAACTTGTACTAGTTATGTTAAAAAACAACAACATTAAAACCTTGGTTGAAGAAGCCCATCTGCTTATTCCAAGCTGATATACATTACAATTATTAACAGGTATAACACAGCAAGAACCACATGGTTTGAGAGCTGGATTATGACTCTAAAAACAAGGGGATCCCTATTCAACCATGGAAATCCATTGGATGGCCTTGGGCAAGTCGCACTCTCTCGGCCTCAGAGGAACGCAAAGACAAACTATGGGCCTTTATAGACTGCCAGGAATAGTACAAATTGAGGCCACTTTAACTGTCCTGGCTCAGTGCTAAGGAATCATGGGAACTGTAGTTGATTGTGGCACCAAAGCTCTGATAGAGAAGGCTCAATGCCCAGAATTAGATAGCACTGAACTGGTGCAGTTAAAGTGGTCTCAAACTGGATTACTTCTGCAGTGTGTTTTGGACCTAACTCTGAACAAATCTTGCCATAAAAACCCCATGATAGGTTTGCCTTAGGGTTGCCATAAGTCGGAAATTATTTGAAGGCACACAACAATACAGCAGCTAGACTGTTGACAGGACAGCCATGCAGATCCCATGTAATATCTGTCTTCAGTTAACTGCATTGGCTGCCAATATGCTTCCAGTCTGGATGAAAGGTGATTGTGATGACATTCAAAGTCCTAAATGGCTGACTAGAGGGGTACTCTCTTGTCTTCTGACACCTAGAGCAATATAATGTGAAAGCACAGTGGCATCCCAGTCATAGAACCCTTTGAAGGCTTTGGTGCCAACACTGACTTCAGCACCAAGTAAAACATGGCTTTGGATACAGCCCCTCAGGGATGTAATTGGTTTATTCCAAAATGTACACACATATGGTTTTAAACTGTTTTAAACTGGTGCAGCTACAGAGGGAGGGAACAAAATTAGGGCACTGCCTGCCAGGTAAGAATTCTACTCCCTAATGAAATTTACCTGGTTGGTTTCCTTGATCATGTCTCTGCTGAGCATTGGTCATGGTAGTCACCACACATACAGTCATCCTCCTTAGATTATAGCCCCAATATTTACACCACCTCCACACAAGTATACACACACATTGTCTATAGTTGGTCCCTTGGCACTCATTGGCTGCCACTGTTAAGCATTTACATCTGACTGGAAACATCAGCAACAAAGTTGGTGAGTTTTCATGTGTCATTATGACCAACTTTTCCCAAGTTGTATTCAGTGGGCCCTGAGTAGAGTAACCCTTAATTTGATCACACAGCAATTGTGTCTTGTCAGTGGATCCCCACACTGAGGTGTCACCCAATGTGGCGGGCAAGGCTTCAGCGTGTGGGGCCTCAGGGGTGGGGCAAAAGGACTCACCCTGACCTTCCTGCCTTGTGTGGCTTTACACATGTGTAAAACCATGCCAAGCAAGGGGGGGTGCCATGGGCCTCTCCCTCCCTACCACACACTGTGGCATGTGGCAGGGAAATGTGGGGGTGTCAGCCCTCTTCTGAAGTGTCTCCCCTCTTCTGGGGTGTCATCTGGTGCACTCTGCACCGCCCATACTCCCAATGACGCTAATGTGTTTGGTTACACGTACTTGGGCAGAGGAATTTCTGTACCTCCTGAGACTGAACCTAAAGGTTTTCCAGCTTCTAGCTGAGTTTTGCTATAGGAATCAGGAAGTTCACCACAGATAATTAAAAAGTAACATGAGAATGAGATTTATGTCAGCACTTCTTGTGCTACTATGTGACCAGCTTCACTTATCTTGAAGATAAGACTCAAGTACAAGAAGGATTTGTACTTTAGAACTCCAATTTGTGAACTAAGCATATCTGTAATTGGTACCTATAACTGTATTCTTGGCAATTCTAGTAGCATGTGGTCCATAGTTCAAAATGTGCACACACACATACACAAAACCCTCCAACAATCTGGCAGTATTATCAGCTGCTCTGTAGTTAGGGATGGGGGACCTTCAACTTTCCTGATGACCTACTACTCTCATCCTACCTGGCTAGGTCTGATTAAAACTGGAGTTCAGCTACACCTGGAGGGACAAGTATCCCAGTTTTGCTATAGATGCGACACAGGTGTGCTATGCACTGAACAAAAACAAAATTACTTGGGGAGAGTCAGAATTCACTCCAACAACATCTTCAATGCATAGTGCCCACTGGGAAAGCTTTGTTCCTGTCAGTTTCCATCTCACTCAGTCCATGCTGAGGTACTCTCAGCACGTGGAAGAGTCACATCATCAGACATTTCAGTATCCGTCACATGCCAAAGTATGCTAATACCTGGGAACTCCTAAGCTTCCTAAATGGCAAATCTTGGCTATCAAACAATATGACCTGAATCTATAAAGGGGGTTCCAAGCACACAATTGCAACTGATACTAAGCTGCCTGAAACATTATTATTCATCTGACAGTCATTCCATCAGGCAGAAGAAAAGGAAGAGATAGGAAGCAGTCTGGTCAGTTGAAAGATCAACAAATTTTTGTGTGTGGGAGGTTCTACTCTTTCATCTAATTTTGTTCAAGTTGGTCATGATAAGAAGGTAACAAAATCCAGCTATACAGCTACAGCACAGCTCTGGTAATTATATAAGTTTCATTTCATGGCATTAATTTCATGTCATGAGATTAAAAATTGCATTTTCATGTTTTCCTTTTCAACACCCATCTCCTTTTTCCTTTGTATTGCATCTTTTATTATTGTAAGACTGAGCATTGTCTTGTTACTAATATGTGAGCAACTCTGAGAAGAGTAAAGAGTTATCATCAATGTTAGCTATGTAATTAATTACAGGGGGAAATTAGTGAGTGTGCAGCAAAGCCAGTTACACCGGAGAGCCAGTGTGATGTTGAACTTGGACCCTGGGAGACCAGGGTTCAAATCCCCTCTCAGCCATGGAAACCCACTGGGTGACCTTGGGCAAGTCACATACTCTCAGCCTCAGAGGAAGGCAAAAGCATATTCCCTCTGAACTAATTATGCATGCCAAGAAAACCTGTGACAGATCCCCACTAGGCTCACCATAAGTCAGAACTAACTTGAAGATACACAACAACAACACAACAAGGCTACCCTTCAATAGTTATGTAAACAAGTATGAGCAAAGTTATTTTATAAGCCTGTGTAATGTGTAATGGTTTCTAATTATTTTCAAAAGGGAATTTTTATAGCCAATTTCACAGGAATGTAATTCTCTTACTAATTCTGAGGAGGGTTTACTCTCAAAAAACTAATAGAAAGAAAACTGAAACCAGTGACCAATATGGGAAAGATCACAAGTCACTGGTGTCCACCATTGTTTAAAACACTATAATGAGTAATGGAATGAATGTAAGTAACTTCCAAAGCCCTTCCTGAGAGACTGCACAGCAGGTTATAAGTACTATAAACAAACAAACACGTAAGCAAAGGCATTTCATTGAGTACCAGTTCCCATCTTTACCACTCAGGAATAGCATAAAAGGTTGCTTGTGAAATGAATGGCCTCTCTTGTACTGGCAATTGGAATTGTCAATATTTGAATTTGTATGATATGGATTAGTACAATACCACTGCACATATTAAGGAAATCCAATGCTGGTTTAAATGTTCCTTTTAAAATAAATGGCATTAGTGAGAAGTCGTAACATTATGGGGTAATACTAGCTGAAATCCAGAACTTTTCTCCATTGTATCAATGCAAAGAAAACCCATAATTGGAAAGTTAAGACATGACATGTAAACATAAGTGGAATTCAGGGTGGGTCCAAGCTTTAAAGGGTGGGCCTAACCTGCTTAATATTATCTTCTGCATTTAATCTTTTACTTAGGTTATGTAAAAAACAGAGAACAATAGAAATATTTAGAAAAGTAACTCATTTTTAAAAACCAAACAAGTAATGGATCAGAAATGTTACTTTTAGACTAGAGTTCCCATTATCCCCAACAGCCATGCCAGGGACCAGCCATGTGAGTAATGTGGTCCAAAGAATAACCTGGCCAAGCACACACACACACACACACACACTAAACAAGACAACAGTTTGGATTATGACTAACAAATGTCTAGAACCACCTGTGAGATCCTACTTTCTTGTTGAGCTACAACCTAAAACCCTGGATATTGCAGATATACTGAGGAAGAAGAATTTCTTTAATTAATGTTTTATATGCCTAAATTAGAGATGTGTGCTATTATAAGTGTAAAATAATGGTCAAGCAGCCATGCAAAGGGAATGCTGGGAAGTGGGCCTCTAAGGAAGATGCTGGAAGGTTTAAACTCAAAGAATGCTAAAGGGTTATTTAGGGGCTAAGCAGACAGGCGGCCGTGGGCCGCCCCGGGAAGCTGCAGATCGGGGCTGAGGTATCTGCACACCTCGGCCCCGCGGCGCAGCATCCCAGCCCCAGGAAGGAGCGCTAAAATAGAGCTCCTTCCACAAGACGGCGAAGGTGCGCGCAAAAGGCTGCCGGCGCACCTTTGCCGCCTCTTTCGCCACAGCGTGTGCGGACGCTGCGGCGGACAGGCATCCTTGGAGTGCCGGCCGTGCGGAGGGTCCGGCGCTCCGACAATGCCTTCAGGAAGGGGTTGGGGCGCCCAGCGTGTGGCTGCCCCTCCCCTTCCTTGCCCTGAAGACAGCACTTAGCGCCGTCTGCTTCTCCCCTTAGACAGGCTGACCCGAGATCTGGTAACCTGATGCATTAAAGACCTTCATTAGGAGCCAGCGTGGGCCAGAGAGCCATAATAAATCATTGGCAACTACTCTTGTTTGGGCAAAAGGATCTTTTCCCTAGTACACACCAGCTTATTTACTGATAAGAGATTTTGGTATGTGGTTGGCATGGCAACATGGTAACTTAAGCATTCTTACAATACCAAGTATTGTACACTTAAGCATTCTTACAATACCAGGTATTGTACACCTCGGAGTGTGGTGGAGTCTCCTTCCTTGGAGGTCTTTAAGCAGAGTCTGGATGGCCATCTGTTGGGGATGCTTTGATTGGGAGTTTCTGCATGGCAGGGAGTTGGACTGGATGGACCTTGTGGTCTCTTCCAACTCTATGATTCTATGATTATAATTTATTCTGAAATCTGTATTCTCATTGCTCAGGATTTTGTGTGTTTAAAGCTTAGAACACGGGTCCCCAAACTTTTTGATCTGGGGTCTGGTTCACTGGCCCCCAGATGTTCTGGGGGGCGGAGGCACACACACGCATGAGCAATACTTGGGTGCCATTTTGTTTTCCAAAATGGCACCCTGCATCACGCGCATGCACCCGACATCACGCGCGCACGACTCCAGGCGCCATTGTGGAAAACAAAATGGCACCCTGCTTCGAGTGTGCATGAGCACAACTCTGGGCACCATTTTGTCTTCCAAAATGGCACTCAGAGTCGTGCATATGTGTGCGTGATGCCGGGCACATGTGCACGACTCTGGACACCATTTTGGAAGACAAAATGGTATTCGGCGGCACGCGCAAGCAGTGGCAGTGGTGCGGTGGCAGTGGCAGTGGCAGTGGCAGCAGGACTGGCTGCAGGCCGGTAGGAGACCTCGACGGGCCGGGGCCGGCCCACGGGCCCTAGTTTGGGGACCCCTGGTTTAGAACATCCAATAGAATGTCAGCTTTAAATTTCTTTGTCTGTGAGTGCATAAAACTATGGCCATCTTGGCTCATCCTGGGCCCAATGATCTGAAATGCTAATTCCATTGGGGACCTTGCTGGCAATAAATAAATAAACCTATGCTTTCAATCTATTTTTGGTCCCCTGTTTCTGCATCAAGCTTTGCAAAGAACCGTGGATACTGGGAGTTAATTAGCAACAGTTGGTTTTTCCACTACAATACAAATGCTATACCTTGCAATGGTGCAAATAAAAAATACATTTTGAGATACACACAAGTGAGCCCACAAATTGTTTCAATCAGCCCATACACATGGCAGGATTAAAAGCTATATGTGAATATGCTATTTCAGAATATTGTGGAAAACTAATTGGTTATTCTCCACATTCACATACCTTTCATCTCTCTCAGGAAAAAAAAAAAGAGTGGTGAATGTCCACTTCTAATGTGCATATATTTTTTTAATCTTAAGAAGTATGCAGGTTTTTGAGTCTTGCCTTGTGCAAAGATTTATAGTAAGTAGGAAACTTTTTAAAAACTTGCACACATTACTATCAATCTGTATTAAAGTGAATTAACTGGAAGCTTACCTACAGTGCTTTCAGCTGAGCCTTTTATTCTCCGATCACCTAGTCTTGCTAATAGATTTGTACAGAGGATTTAGACAACAGAATCTTGCATTCATAATCCTGCCATGTTTCCCACTGATGCATCCCTCTTTTTTTCTTACTACAGAAAACCTATAAAGTTGGGAATGATGATATAGGTGTACAATACCTGGTATTGTAAGAAACTGTCATCTGGAAGCATACTTTAATTCTTATTGCTCATCCTTTCCACTGTAACATTTTGCATTAAGCATAATTCCACAACTACAGCCCACTTGCCTACAATATATGATCCAATCAATAATAAAAGGGTATACATGTTTAATCATTGTTTGTCACAGCCATAGTTTCAAGACCATGACAACGACATACCTGGAATACTGCAGGCACACTAGGGTGACCCTAGAAGTGTGCAGCTTATTAGATTGTTAATGTTTCTTTGAGTTTGATACCTGCAGTACCAGTTTAAGTTACTAGATGACAAATTTCCCTAAACAGTGCATACAGTGGAAAGAAGGAAGCACTCTGAGTAATATCATGATAGGGCCTCCATCCCTTTCATGAGTATGAGAAAGATGGAACCCTCCCTCATGTAGGAGAAGGAGTAAACCTGTTGCTCATTGGTGACTTCCTTGTCTCTGGGGTGAACCCACTCCAGGCTTTAGATTAAAACTTCAAAAGCACTATCCAAGGTGCTGAATGCTATACCCCAACCTAGTTTCAGCACCTTACATTGCACCTTATTTTGCTCCTTCAAATTTAGGACTTAGACTCAGAACAGATGCACGACCCCACTGACATGGATGTCACCACATGCCATTGGGTGCACCATGGCAGGAAGCATGGTTGGGTACCATCTTAACTCAGATGGGAGGCCACAATGGCTTAAATCCTGTTGTTAGTCCTCACTAGAACAGACCCCTTTAATCAATGAGATTTATCTACATGTTGACTCACCATTCAACAATTGATTGAATGGATCTACTCTAGTTGGAAGCCAGCATTGTATAGTGGCTTGAGTGGTGGACTATGACTCTGGAGACCAGGGTTTGAATTATGGCTTGGCCATGTAATCCCACTGAGAGACCTTGGGCAAGTGACATTCTCTCAGCCTCAGAGTATGGCAATGGCAAACCTAAAGAAACTTTCCAGGAAAATCACATGATAGCTTCGCCTTAGGTCATGAGTCAGAAGTTGGGAGTAACCAGCAGGCAGTGTTCAGCTCTGACAGCTGCATAACAATTCCACAAATGTGAAGTTCAGGCTGACCCTGAAGTAAATCCCACAGTGGTTCAAAACACACTACAGAAAAAATCCGGTGTGAGACCACTTTAATTCCCCTAGCTCAGTGCTAGGGAATCCTGGGAATTGTAGTTTATTGTGGCACCAGAGCTCTCTGACAGAGAAGGCTAAATGTCTCACAAAACTACAGTTCCCAGAATTCTCTAGCATTGAGCCAGGGCAGTTAAAGCGGTCTCAGACTGGACTATTTCTGCACTGTGTTTTGGACCTATGTTAAATGGGACTTACTTCCTAATAAGCAGGATTTCCCTTGTAGGACTAATTCGGTCATAATTGTCAGGGATGACGGGAGTTGTGGCTCTACACTTCTGGCTCTAACTCACCACCTTGTTATGCAGCAGAGCTGACCAGCTTTGATCAGTGGTTGATGCTTCTTTCCCAAGCAGCAGAGTTTCAGAGAATAGGCTGAAGACCCTGACAAACTCTCCAAGCCTTCTCACTCTTCTTCCTGAGATGTCTCCAAACTTCTCCAGGATTCTTCTGGTTCTTGTATCTTCCCTCAAGACACCAGACAACTCAGTAGTCTTATATAAAAGATCTACTTTATTCTACTATATACATAAATACTATATGCCCTACAAATCACAATCTCTACACTTCACAATATCTCCAAACTACTCCAAAACACTCCACAATGTACATTAGCAAACATTGCAATCTATAGCCATTGTTAGACACCACCCACCAGTCAGTTTCCACCCAGTGGGTGTGTACATACATCTTGATTGGTCCACATAGATCATCCCATACCTAAGACCAACCCAAGTGTTTCATCACTTTACCTTGACCACTTAATGAGTCTCAGGTGTTTGCAATCTATCACAGGTGTTCTCAATATACCTTCTATAACTTTGTCCTTGGCTCTCAAGGCTTCTTAATTATATTATCTTTTTCACCTGTGTATCTTCCTGATTGCTCCTGCTTAGTCACTTTGACATTCACATACATATTTTTATTTCTATTACTGTATATCCCATGTTGCTTTTTCCTTAACAATCCCCTCCGAAATAAAATATTGTATGTGTCTTACAATGTCATTCCAACCATTTGTGTCAGTCTTTCATGTTTTTCCGCCGTCAATGCTTTTGTGAACAAATCTGCTATGTTGTGTTGTGTTTCTATATATCTCAATTCTATTTTACCCTTCTGAACCATGTCTCGCACATTTTGATATCTTACTCCAACATATTTTGTTCTGTTCTTCAAACTTTCAGTTTCAGCCATTGCTATGCATGACTGTGAATCTTCCAGAATTTCTACTGGTATCTTGTAACTTTCATTTAAATCATTCAATAACTGCTCAACCCACTGTACCTCATTTACTATCTCATTTAAAGCTGCGAATTCTGCTTCCGTCGTACTTATCGCTACATTTGTTTGTTTCCTACTTCTCCAGACTATTGGACTTTCACTGTACTTGATTATTATTCCTGTAACTGACTTCTTGTCTCCTAATTCTGATGCAAAAGAACTGTCTACATAGCAATCTAAATCTGAATGACTGTTTCTAATTATCAATTTCTTATCTAGAGTTCCTTTCAAATATCTCAATAAGTGTTTTACTGCTGTCCAGTCTTCAATTTTTGGATCATTAACTCTTCTGGACAATACATTTACAGCATACGAAATGTCTGGTCTGGTGTGGCAAGATATGAATTGTAAAGATCCTATTATGCTCCTGAATAAAGTCTTGTCTTCAAAATCTCTAGTTGTTTTTTCAGATACAAAACCAGTTGTCATTGGAGCTCTTACTATTTTAGCATTTTGTAATCCACACTTTTCAATCAAATTTTCAATTTTCTTTCTCTGACTTAACAAACAATGTCCTTCTTCTGTCCACTCAACACCAATACCTAAATAAGACTTTAATAAACCTAGATCCTTCAAAACAAACTTTTTAGACAACTCTTTTTTTACTGATTCAATCTCCTGTCTTGACTTTGCTGCCACGCACAAATCATCTACATAGATCACTAACACTATGTCTCCTTTTGTATAGACACATGCATCTGCAACGCTCCTTTTGTATCCTAGCTTAACTAACTCGTCATTAATGCACAAATTCCATGCTCTGGCACTTTGTTTTAATCCATACAATGCTTTTTTCAATTTATAAACTTTCTGACTACTATTTTCTTCAAAACCTTGTGGCTGCTCCATAAATATCTCTTCATCTAAACTAGCATTTAAGTAGGCTGTTTCAAAATCAAAATGCTCTACAACTAAATTCCTTTTTGCTGCTACAGCCAGAACCATTCTCAGACTTTCTGGCTTTGCAGTTGGAAAATATATCTTGTCATAGTTCTCATACTGCTGTTGTGCAAAACCCTTAGCTACTAACCTAGCTTTATATTTAATACTTCCATCTGGCATTTCTTTCTTTTTGTACACCCACTTACAACCAATTACTTTCTTGTCCTTGGGTCTGTCAACAACTTCAAAAACATCTTTATTTACCAGACAACCAAACTCATCATCCATTGCATCAATCCATCTTTCCTTTTCTTCTCTAGACAAACTTTCCAACTCTTCAAAACTTTCAGGCTCTTCCACTGCTAAACAAGCTCTTGCATTTGTCACAACAAACCTATCTGGTGGCTTCCTAACTCTGTGACTACGTCTGGGAATAAACTCTGCTGATCTGCCTCTTTCATCCTCACTTTCTGTACTGGGAGTTATAGTTCTATGGCTAAATCTCTTGTCCTCAGTCATTCTAGTAGTAATAGGTCTAGATTGTGTCTCATTATCTGAAGAACTATCACTGCTGCTAGTGGATGTTTCTGGCTTAACTGAAACCCCTCCGTTTCCTGAAGTTGGTTCAGTTTGTGTTTCTGGCTCATTTGAACTTCCTAACCTCAAGAAAACTTCCTTATTGGCATGCAATTTGTCCCAACCGGCATGTCTCTCGAAATTTGCAGACCTAGAATACTGCACTTCCCTTCCACCTAAATGAAACTTGTAGCTATTTCCTGAATACCCCAAAAACCTAAGCCTTCTACTTTTGGGTTCTCCTTTCTTCCTGAAACAAGCTGGTATGTAAACATAAGCAAACTGTCCAAAGACTCTCAAATACTTGTAATTTGGCACTCTCCCATACAATACCCTGTAGGGAATGTCTTCAATTTCTGAATGATACAGTCTGTTACTAATATGTACTGCTGTCAAAGTTGCTTCTGCCCAGAAACTATCTTTTACCTCTGCATCTGCCATCAAACAAGCAGTTATCCTTTTTATATCTTGTATTTTTTTCTCCGCTAAACCATCTTCGTTAGGACAAGCGGGATTAGTAGTTTCATGCCTTATTCCTACCTTTTGAAACCAATTAAACAATTGATTACTTAGAAACTCTCCTCCCCGGTCAGTAACAATGGTGCCTACTCTAATATCAAATTGTCTTTCCACCATTCTCACCCATGCTTTTAAACTTTGCCCAGCATCAGATTTGTTTTTCAATATTCTTACAAAAGCAAACCTTGTATACCTATCAACAATTACCAGAAAATATTTGCTTCCCCCTAAAGATAAACAATTAGCTTGGGCAACATCTGCATGTACAAACTGAAATGGTCTTTGAGCAATTCTTTTGGTTTTCTTGGCTACTGGAAAAGCTCTGACCTTTACCTGATTGCATACAGTACAATCTAAGTGATTTTTGCATTCAGCAACTTTTAAATCTGGACACATACTGATTAACTTCTTTAAACATTTGAAACTAGCATGACCAAATTTTCTGTGGAGTTCATGTATGCAGTCTTTGTGAATTGGACTATTGTCTATGTTATTAGCATTTTCAACCCTGTAGCTATCAATATTGTCCTCCAAATAATAAAGCTTATCTTTTTTCAAACCTATGCCTCGCAATTCCCCATTCAGTTTTATCTTACACATGTTCTTTTCAAAAATGACTGTGTAGTCTCTGTCTGTTAATCTGCTTACTGATAACAAATTATTTTCTAACTCCTTTACATGTAACACATCATTAAAGTTTTCCTTTAGCCCTGGAATGAAAACTGTACCCATTTGATTTACAGTACTGAGCTCTTTCCCATCAGCTAAAACTACAGTATTTACATTAGCTGATTTTCTATTACTTATCAAATTAATATTGTTACACATTGAAGATGATGCTCCTGAGTCAATCAACCATTTACAATTAGCATTTTGTTTTTCCTTAATCATGGTTGCAAACCCCTTTTTGTTACCACTGTCCTTCAAAAATGGAGGTTTGGACTGTTTTTGATACTGCCGCGGCTGCCATCTGCTCTCTCCTTGCTTGCTTCTCTCAGCAGCAAATTGTTTACAATGTCTCTGCAGATGACCAATCTTTTTACAATAAAAACACCTCCGTTGCTCCCTTGTAGAAGCTGCTTCTTCCTGCTTTCGTAGTTCAGGCATTGTTTGTTGTTTTGGCACAGTCCTTAAACTTGCTGAGTCACCCTGCTCAGACTTTCTTCTCAAGTTTTCCTCCAATATTTTTGCAACAATTAAGTCTCTGTTCAGCTCAGCTTCTGGCAAATTTTGCAAGCTATTTGTAATGTTGTCCCAAGAAGAATCTAGCGATTCCAGCAAAATATAACACTGCTGCTCTTTGCTAATTTCCACTCCTCTCAGTTCAGCTTGCACAAATAAATCCTGCATTGTTTTTAAATGTTCTATTACACACTGTCCTTTAGACATCTTCTGCCTGTAAATTCTTTTAGACCAAAGCATTTTTGCAAACGCAGTTGAAGGAGTGTGTAATCTCTGCAAGGTATCCCACACATCCTTGGCGGACACTTTATCTCTTACGTCGTTAATCAAGTCTTCTTCTAGCATGCGATAAAGACATGCTTTTGCTTTAGCGTCTCTTTCTCGAGTGGCTGCATCAGCATCAGCTGCCAGCCCTGTTTCAACTGTAGACCACAGAGACTCCTTTATGAGTAGAGATTGGGCATATATTTTCCAGGTAGAGTAGTTGTTTCTATTTAATTTACTAAACTTTAGGATCTCCATCTTAATTTGTGCAGTGACTCAATTTGACACAGTCCCTCTGAGTATGCACAGCAGACAAAATACAAAATGATTTACTCACAATGCTCCACAAAACTTTCTTCCACCCTCTGGAATTTTCAGCTTCTGTGGATGCTGGTTGCTCTAGTATCTGGGCCCATAACCCTTGTCAGGGATGATGGGAGTTGTAGCTCTACACCTCTGGCTCTAACTCACCACCTTGTTATGCAGCAGAGCTGACCAGCTTTGATCAGTGGTTGATGCTTCTTTCCCAAGCAGCAGAGTTTCAGAGAATAGGCTGAAGACCCTGACAAACTCTCCAAGCCTTCTCACTCTTCTTCCTGAGATGTCTCCAAACTTCTCCAGGATTCTTCTGGTTCTTGTATCTTCCCTCAAGACACCAGACAACTCAGTAGTCTTATATAAAAGATCTACTTTATTCTACTATATACATAAATACTATATGCCCTACAAATCACAATCTCTACACTTCACAATATCTCCAAACTACTCCAAAACACTCCACAATGTACATTAGCAAACATTGCAATCTATAGCCATTGTTAGACACCACCCACCAGTCAGTTTCCACCCAGTGGGTGTGTACATACATCTTGATTGGTCCACATAGATCATCCCATACCTAAGACCAACCCAAGTGTTTCATCACTTTACCTTGACCACTTAATGAGTCTCAGGTGTTTGCAATCTATCACAGGTGTTCTCAATATACCTTCTATAACTTTGTCCTTGGCTCTCAAGGCTTCTTAATTATATTATCTTTTTCACCTGTGTATCTTCCTGATTGCTTCTGCTTAGTCACTTTGACATTCACATACATATTTTTATTTCTATTACTGTATATCCCATGTTGCTTTTCCTTAACATGTTTTAGTGTTAACAGATGGTTGGTGTGCAAAAGTCAACAGGTTCCATTTTTAATGCCCATAGGATTAAAAATTATAATGTGTGAAATGGGTGGCTACAGAGGAGTTAGCAACTCTACTTGCCACACAAGTAAGGCTGTCATCTTTCCCTGACATACTCATGTGCCTTTTAAAGGATGTGTGACAAGCAAAAAACTCAACAGGTGCAACTCCCCACCACCACCATGTGGAAATAAGCTAAAGGGACAAATATTTCTGATTTTATTTTAATATATTATGCGACACTAAAGAGTTAGGAACTTTACCCATAAAAAGTGGTGATAACACCATGCATGCTAGTGTGGTATACCAAAGGAAGATCGTAAGATCCAACCACTGCCCTGTAACATCCTCAGTTTATGATTATTTATGAATTTGTCCTCTGACTGTGCTGCTTTCAGTCAAATATCAGTACACTTCTTTGCATTTATTAATTTTTAAGCTTGTATAGCTAAACTGAAATGTAGAAAGGAAAATGAACTTAGTCTGACTGACCCATCTTTTTATTTACCTGCATTAACTTCTAAATACATGTCTGGCAATGATCTAAATAAGATGATGGAACACACATCCTTTCTAATATTTGATTATATACTATATAATATACGCAGAAATGTTTGTGTGAAAAACTGAGAGAGAAAGTTGGTCCATCCAGGAATATACAAAATCAGGCCTGCAATCTTGTGTTTATCCAGGAATAATTTCCAGTAAGGTGACTGCATCAGCAGGAAACACAACAAACAAGTTTTATTATGAAGACACAAGTTTCCCTGGACTATTTCATCATACCTGGTCCTTACTATTGTTACCAAGTGATATGTTTACCTCAGGTGGCAGATATGCTGAGCAGCAATGACTTCTGGGCTTTAAACAATTTGTCCTGGGCTCCCTGAATTAGCCCAGCTGCAGAGGAGGGCACTGTCTCATTGCCAGCACTGAAATGGGACTGCCAATTAATGTCATGGAACAGGGAAGAGAGTGTCATCTTATTCCTCACCTCAGACAACAAAACATCCTGGATCAGACTCTCTTCCTGGTCAGCACATGCCATGATAAACCTGTTCTGTGTTTGGATATGCCACAAGTTCTTTTGTTCTTTTCACCAGTAAACTTCGCTGTCACAAAAAGATGGAAAGTCTTCACCTAGAAGACTCTCTTCACACTACACTGTTATAACGCTATTATTCCACTTTAACTGCTATATGGCTGCATCCTGTGGAATTCTGGGGCTTGTAGTTAGTGAGGTCTAAGAGCTCTCTGGCTGAGAATCCCAAATGTTCCTCCCTAAACTAGGCAATGGCAAAACACCTCTGAACCAATCTTGCCAAGGAAATCCCATGACAGGTTCTCCTTAGGGTTGCCATAATTTGGAAATGGCTCAAAGGCTCACAATGCACACAAACTGCAACCACTCAGGCTTGAATTATCCCTGGAAGCCAAGAGAATCAAATGTTTTTTTCAATGATGTTGAAAAACTGGAGCGAGTCCAGAGGAGGGCGACTAAAATGGTGAAGGGTCTGGAAACCAAGCCCTATGAGGAACAACTTAGGGAACTGGGTATGTTTAGCCTGGAGAAGAGAAGGTTAAGAGGGGATATGATAGCCCTCTTTAAATATTTGAAGGGATGTCATATTGAGGAGGGAGCAGGCTTGTTTTCTGTTGCTCCAGAGAACAATGGATGCAAGCTACAGGAAAAGAGATTCCACCTAAATATTAGGAGGAACTTTCTGATAGTAAGGGCTGTTTGACAGTGGAACACACTCTCTTGAAGTGTGGTGAATTCTCCTTCTTTGAAGGTCTTTAAACAAAGGCTGGATGGCCATCTGTCAGGGGTGCTTTGATTGTGAGTTCCTGCATGGCAGGGGGTTGGACTGGATGGCCTTTGGGGTCTCTGATTCTATAGGTTGTGGTGCCTTGTCCTCCTCCTTTGCAGGGAGGACCTCTGGAGCCCCCTCTGGACTTCTGTGCTCTCAGGGTGACCAGATGTGTCCTCACCTCAAAACGGAGGACATGGCCAAATAAAGGCTGAAAACACTCATAGGAATATAATAAATGCATGCTGCTTTTTCCTGCTCAGAGTGGAGGCACATTTTTGGAATTCCAGCCAGAAAGAAGGCTGAAATGTCGGACAGGTCCTGGGAAAGGAGGACGCCTGGCGCCCTCTTCCTCGCCCACCTTTCTGTCGGGAAGTTTGAAGAGCGCCTTGGAGGCGCCAGACGCCTTCCGCCAACGCGGGACCGTCGCGCTTCAGTCTCAGCAGCCCCTTCCTACTCTTATTTATTTTATTGTGTGTTGGGGGAGGATGCATTGGCTGATCCTGGGGAATCTGGTGGTATTTCTTTCATTTTAGTGCATTTCCCTTTCCCTTAGCATTGCCCTTTCTCCTCTCAAGCGCTGTCCTCAGAGGTTTGCGCCTTGCGCGCTCTGTGCGAGAGACACAGTCCAGGCTGACCAGACACGTCCTCCTTTCCCCGGACGCGTCCTACATTTCCACCTTCTGCCCAGGAGGGACCCCAAAAGGTCCTCCATTTGGAGCATGGCAAAGAAGCATGCCTCTGTATTTAGATGAGCGGTTCCAGCTTTGGTGTGGGACTAGATATCTCCTGCGTTTTTCTGGAAAGGTCTTCTTCCATTTGGAGCATGACTAAAGAAGCATGCATTTATATTTATAAGAGTGATTCTAGCTTTCGTGTGGCCATGCCCTCCATCTTCCTTGAAGGTCCTCCATTTGGAGCATGACTAGACATGCATTTACGTTGCTAGGAGTGTTTTGAGCTCTTCTGTGGTCATCTCCCGCATTTATTTTCCTTGAAGGCTCTTCTTCTCCATTTTTCGGTGTCTGGTCCTTTTCCTTGGCAATGAAGACCTCTGGTCCCCCTTGAGCACAGGGCTCACTCGGTCCATGGTATCCAGGTGCCCTCCTTTCCCAGGACCTGTCCTCCATTTCAAACTCCTGTCCAGGAGGAACTCCAAAATGACATCTGTAGGGGTGCTTTGAGCTTTTCTTTGGCCATGTCTTGCATTTCCCTCGAAGGTCCTCCATGTTGCGGTGCCTGTGTCCTCCCTGACGGCGAGGAGGACACCCTCGGGCAGCCTTCGTCCTGAGGAGACTCCCGCCAATTTTGCCAGAGGGGAAAATTCTCCTCATTTTTTGTGGAGGAGGCCAAAAAGGCCACCCACGCCAGACCGGGACGTTCAGTGCAAAGACAGAAAAAGAGAGAGAAAAGCAAAAAGACAGACCGAGATAAGTGGAGTCTGCATCCACACTGGAGGAATAATCCGTTTTGGCACCGGTTTAGGTGCCATGGCTCAATGCTATGGAATTCTGGGGATGGTAGTTGGTTGTGGCACCAGAGCTTCGCTCTGGTTTCCATAGCATTCCTCAGAATTCCATAGCATTGAGCCATGGCACCTAAACCGGTGCCAAAACGGATTATTCCTCCAGTGTGGATGGACTCAGGTGCATCCAGAAAGCACCCAACGCATTATTCCTTTGGAAACCTCTCCTATGACCCTCACAGGTGTTTCTGTTCTCCATCCCAATCCCTCCTCACGCCCAACTTCTCTCTCCTCCACACAAACACACACATACCCATTGTGGCGGCTGCTGTTGCTGTTGTTGACTGTGCTTCTTGTGCAAGTGTCAAGGTGGACAGGAGAGGAGAAGAGGGCCAGGGCTTCCCTTTAAAGCCTCCTTCTCTCTCTCTCTCTCTCTCTCTCATTGCCCTTGGCTGGGCTCCAAGTCCTACCCTGCTTATTACCTGGGCAAGGAGGCAGCCAAAGAGGCGGGAAGACAGAGAGGAATGGACCCGACCGAAGGGGACACCCACACTTACTCCACACCTTAACCAAGGTGACCAGAGGTGTCCTCCTCACAACTAAAGAGGACCAGGTACCACAAAAGGGAGAACCTTCCAGAAAGCATGACCACATAAAAGCATTAAAAACACTCCTAGGAATGTAAAATGTCATGCTCCAAATGGAGGGACATTTTGGGACCGAAAGTTGGAATGGAGGACATGTCCTGGGAAAGGAGGATGTGTCAGGTCAGCCTGAGCCCAACACCAGCCTCAGGAAGGCAACCTATTTTCTTCCTCACCATGAAAACATTTTGTAGGACAAGGCAGGGCAGGGCAGGAGGCAGGGAATTGGGAGCCTTGTTTTTCCTGACCTCAGCCACTCCTTTGTTTTTGTGAAGATGAGGAAGATGGCGTAAAGAGGAGGAGAGGTGAGGGATGCAGCTGGTAATGTGGAGATGGGAGAGTCTTCTAAAAGAAGAGAAGCCACTCCAACCCCAAAAGGAAAAATTGGTGGTGGGACCATGGGAGGAAGGCTCCACCATCACCACCACCCTGGTCCTCACCACCTTCCTGTGCCTTTTCTAGCATTCAGATGGATAGAAACCCACCAGGATCTTTTCTTCTCTCAAAGGCACTCCTGCATCCCCAAGACACATTTGTTGAGTTTCCTTCAGTCAAGCAAGGATCCTACTGCAAGAGACGAACAAGAGTAGATTTTGAAGTACTGTACATTGCCTATAGGGTTTGAGAGAAGTCTAGGGAGAAAGGGGAGAAGGTTTGTTTGCAGTAAAGCTGAAAGATAGAACAAAGAAAAATAGTGGCAGGAGACATTGGGAGGAAGGGGGGACACAGTCAAGAAATGTTCCTGGCTGGAGATAGTGAGGGTCAAGAGACTTAAGAAATAAAGGAAACAGGGAAGGAAGAAAAGGAAACAGAAGGATTAAAAGGTATGTACAAATAATTCTTTATCAGAAATAAACGAAAGCATACCCAAATAGTTATTTGTTTTGGGTTTGTTTGTTTGTCTATACAACTGGTCCTTCTTTCTCTCTCAAGGTAACAGGACTAGAAAATACATGTGGGAAAACTCTAATCTGAGGGAAAGTGCAGACAAGAACAAAATCTAGAGCATTAATCGTCCTTTCATGGCTTTTGTAATGCTGTTATTTGCCTTCAAGTCATCTCAGACTTACAGTGATCTCAAGGTGAACTATGAACAGGGTTGTTGTTGTTTTTGGTCAAGATTGGCTTAGAAGATGGTTTGTCATTGCTTTCTGAGGATGAGAGAGTGTGACTTGCCCAAGGTCACCCAGTGTGTTTCCATGGCTGAGCTGGGATTTGAACCCTAGCTTCTCAGAGTCCTAGTCTAGCACTCAAATCACAAGGTCTCTATCTTGTGTTTAAATCTCTCTGTATGTATTCTACTTCTGAATTTATATGTGGGGAGGGAAATTAGTGTGTCTCCAAATGATGTTGAACTGCAGCTCCCAGCATTCCTCACCATTGACTATGCAGATTAGGGCTGCTGGGCATTGCAGCCTGGCAATACCTGGAGGGCCATATGATTGCCAGATCTGATTTGTAGCAGGGAAGTGATGGAGATGTGACTGCTGTTTATGCTGGGGAGTCTATGTCACAAACATTAATTTTAATGTTTTCTCCACCGGCTCTAAGATGATATCAGTGTGGCTAAATTATCAATAAATTTTGAATTAAGATTTACACACTAATCCTAATACAAAAGCACATAATTCATGATGGATCCAGGCCTTGTCTTCTTATGACTGTAGTATGATGGGCTGAGAGGATGAACTTGCTTGTTGTTAGTAAAAAGTGTAACCGAAGTACTTTTTATATTCCAGGCTTAATGTCTGCAGAATGGTTGAAAAAGGATACTGGAGAAGCACAAAATGTCACAGTTGTATGTATGCTGACTCAGAATCACTTTGGCCTAAAATCATTTCTGCTAGCAATCTATTTCTGATTGACCGAGTTTATTCTTGCCATACTAGCCAAAGCTGGCTCAATATACTCTGCTGCCCAAGGCAAAGAGCAGGATGGCACCTGCCTTCCCTTTCCATATAAAACAAGCCAGCTGAACTGGCAATGTAATGATCTTCCACACCTGCTGATGGGGCAGTGTCCTCCATTACATCTAAAGCAGGCAGGCTAGTTTAGGAAGCTGGAGGAAAATATGTAGCAGTCAGCTTTCTCTTCCAGCAGCTTTGTGCTGACTTCCCAGCATCTGATTGATCTTGCTAGAGGTAGGGTCACTCCTGTTTTTTGTGACTAAAATGCATTAAAAAATTAAAGTAAAATCATAACCAAAAGTCAAACAATTTAAACAACTCAGCTGTAGAACCAGGCGCTTCACTGGCATATTTCACTGAAATAAGTATTTTCAGCCTTGTGTAAGAGAGAACAGATCCTTACATAGGTGTACAACACATAGATTTACAAGCATTGCATCAAAATCTGCTGATGTGCTGTTTATGCAAATGTGAAACTGCAGGACATCATTCTAACAAAAGAGCATAGGCATGAAATGGTGTGTGCCTTAATTGGCCACTTCCTCCTTCACCACAATGAAGTTGATAAACAATACTCTTAATAATAATGTAAAATGTAGATTAAATGTTAAAAATTATATTTGATATTTTGTAATGCTCAATTCTGCCTTCTATGTATACATATAAGCACCTGCCTTTTGTTTTTGACTAGGGTCCAAACACACTGCAGAAATAATAAAGTTTGAGACCACTTTAACTGCCCTGGCCAATGCAAGGTAATTCTGGGAATTATAGTTTTGTGAGACATTCAGCCTTCTCTACCAGAAAGCTCTGGTGCCACAATAGACTACAGTTCCCAGAATTCCCTAGCACTGAGCCAGAGCACTTAAAGCAGTCTCAAACTGGATTATTTCTGCAGTGTGTTTTGGAGCTATGACCCTGGAGATTAAGATTCAAATCCCACCTTGGCCATGGAAGCCCACTAAATGATCTTGAGCAAGTCACACTCTCTCAACCTCAAGGGAAAGCAAAGGCAAACTGCTCTGAACAAATCTTCCCAAGAATACCCTGTGATTAGGTTGCCTTAGGGGGCACAATAAGTCAGAAATGACTTGACAGCATTACTGTCTAGATAAAAGTGTTTTCATATAGATATGAAGCTGCTTATATTTTCCATAGTTCTTGAATTGCAAAGCAACAGAAATTAGAACCCTGGAAGAACCAAAGTCCATGAAGAAATAATGAAGCAATTTTGGACAGAATGAGATTTTTTTGTGGGGTTAATTATTCTTGTATCTATAAATAGTGAAAAGTACACTATGTGGCTTTCATTGCTTTCTGGTTAAATTTTCAACTACTGCTTAATGTTATCCTCAGGCAAGCAAAAGAGTGTATGGACAGAGAGAGTTAGTTCAGTTACATATAATTTTTGTTTTGTTGTTGTTAACCACCTTCAAGTCGATCTCGACTCATGGCGACCCTGTGGATGAGACATCTCCAGGGTTCCCTGACTTCCACTACTCAATTCCACTACTAAATTAATATCTGTGACCTCCTTAATAGAGTCCATCCACCTAGCATGTGGCCTTCCTTTCTAGTATAATATATGTTTCAAAATCAGATATATAAATTTGTTTGGAACAGAGAAAGAATTTTGGTGCCCTACTTTTTCTTTCTTGAAGGAGAGAGAGTATGCTGTATAATGACCAGCATTGATTTGTTGTCATCATATTGTATTCTGCTAAAAAAAAAACCCCAATCCAACAGATTTTGGAAATTTGTTGTCTCAAAGCAGTACACTATACAGACTGGTTTATATTAGAAAGTGGAGAGGGCAGACTGCAGCTTACTACTGTTTTCTTTTGTCCTGCCGGAACAAGACCAGCTAGAAGGGAAGCTAGAACTTCACAAGGAAAAGTCATCTTTTTGACAAAGATGTTAAAACAGGAAAGGCAAACTGAAGATACATTTTCATTGTCAAGAGATCAGGGCTCCCCAGCTTAAAAACTGGGTGACCTTTATTAAGAGAACTATCTAAGTACATAAACGTTGAATTAGGGTGACAAGGGGGTGGCTTGTAAAAAAACCACAAACTTTGCTTTACATATGTCCTCCCTCTCCCAAACAATTATGGCAAAAACAATTTGTAACCATTGTAAAAGAGCTTATCCACAGTGTTATGGCAAAAATAATGCAGGGAGTGATAAGTCTTACTATTCAATGTAAGTCTCTTACAAGTCTGTTCTGTTTAATGGTAATGTGAAAACTCTGTCCTGTTATGAAGTGGGCAAGTTAGGCTTTGGCCAAGAACAAGACTGATACAAGGTACTTTTTTATTCAAGCATGTGAAGTATGCCCTTTGTTATCAGATTAGGGTCTGATAGCGAAACTATTTTTTCTTGATCTAGCAAGGTTGGCACAGAAAGGTTGCTGTTTGACTGGGAGAGAAAAATGTTCCCAAGATTCAGAGGGCCTATGTTCAGTGGTGACTTGTGGACTGAGCCTGGGAGATGCCTTTCCCTAAAATAGCACAGGGCAACATCCCCTGCCTTGTCCATCAAGCGTTCGTGCCCGGGTTGTTTTGTGAATAGCACTGGCTGCATGCATGATGGCTATGATAACTCTAAAATGTCTTCAAAATATGTATAATTGAAACGATTATTACAGAGATGCTGCATATCTCCTATGCTCACTGAGGGAAGATCATATAATGAAGGCTACCCTCCCTCCCTTTTATTTATTAATTTTAAGCTCAATATACCATACAACATATAATACATCATTACTATATATTTGAATTTTTACACCACAAAAATTTCAAATCCCTTCCCCTTCCCTTCCCTTCATCCTCCTCTAATGGCTGTAACAAATATTTTAGGATCTAATATCTACAATGTGGAATATTTTATTAATAGTTTTGCTCACTTTATTATACTCCATTTTGCCTTTTACTTTCTTAATGCAAAACCCCCACCTATCCCACCACATCATTTCCTTCATTTGACCTTTTTTTTCCTTTTCTCTCTTAAAAAAAATCAAATAAAATATATTCTGCAATATAATGTGACCAATTTCTCCCGAACATTGTTAATTTTTCTATACCAATGCTATTACACTGTGTGCTGATCTTAATTCTTTTTTTTATGTACTCTTCTATTTTATTGGATCCCAATATTCTTAAATTCAAAGTTAAAACAACCCTCTTTATTAAAATAGAGGTTTCTTTCATCATTCTATTTAGCTCTTTTCTAACCAGCATTTTTGTACATAGGGGCACTCCCACCACATATGAATATATGTCCCTTTTTGCCCACACCCATGCCATGAAAGATACCTTGAACCACCCACATCTTGCTGTAGAAGAGGATGTACAAAACATGATACTGAATTTTCTTTGATGAAACTAATTAGAGTGTTTGACTAGGGCAATTAAGGGACATGTTGGTAATAATGATAAATGACACTTAAATAGCAAATGTTTATTATGGGAGGGGAATAATGTGTTTTTTGAAACAGACAAAGAAGAATATGATTTTGTATCCTGGAAATATTGTACATATACTTCCTATGAAATTTATTGAATTAAATCATGATGAAAGTATGAGTAATTTTGGAAACTTAGAAGAGGAAGCTTTGTTATGTGGAAATGCTTTCCAGCAACAAACAGGAAAAAAATTTATAGCCACTTTGCATGCAAGCAGACAAAGTGACTTGAACATTTCAGCACTGGTGAAAAGTGCCTATTAATTAAATTATCATTATTAAGAAAAACAATATCATGATACAAATGAAAAGCATGTATATACTTATAGGCAATAATGTGGAAAAAACTATTCAATTATTTTTAAAGATATTGTGTAGGAATCTAGACAGTCATGCTCAGAGCAGGCCTATTGAAATGATTGGGACTTCAGTTATTTATGATTAATTTATCCATTGATTTCAGTATGACTACTCTAAGCAAGAGAGCCAGCATGGTATAGTGGTTTAAAAATAGTAATCATCATCATCATCATCATCATCATCATCATCATCATCATCCCAGCTTTTGCCAGCTAGCAGTTCAATAGCATGCAAATGCAAGTAGATAAATAGGTACCACTTCAGTGGGAAGGTAAACAGCGTTCTGTGCAATCATGCTGGCCACATGCTCACAGAATAGGCTCTTTGGCTTAGTAACAGAGATGAGCACCGTCCCCTATGTCGGACACAACTTGACAACCTTGTCAATGGGGAATACCCTTACCTTTACTTTTAGTAGTAGCAGTTATTATTTCTTAATCTTTAATTGGAGCTGAAATTGATTGGTAAGGTGGGGTGTTCCAAATTGAATTCCATTGCTTTCCTCTTTTTTTATCCCCGAATCTGATTCCCAAATTAATCTGGATCTTCTTGATTTGCCAAGTTTAGCCTCCTCAATTATCTGATATAGGAGCTATGCAGATGGCTGCCTCTGGACTGCCCCTGCTAGCGGCAGATCAGGGCCGTGGCAACCCCACGCCACAGCCCCAATCCTTCCTTTTGCCGCTTCTAAAAGAGCAGCAAAATGCCGCTCCTTTTACGAGTGGCAAAAGGCCACCCTAAGAGCCAGTGCCATGGCTCTTCTGCACCCTTTCAGCAGAAAGGGTGCACAGCATCAGGACGGTGTTGGGATGCGCATAGTTTCAAGGCATTTTATTTAGCTAGATTCAAACTATTATTGTTTATTGTTTCAGATCAGACTGAAGCCCTAGTGGAACCCTTTTTTCTGATTAAATTAGCCTGAAAGGATTTTATTTGCATCAATTATAACCAAGGGGTGAAACAGACAGGCCAAATAAAGGGGTTTCCACTCACTTTGAAGGCAGGGCATTTAGATTATGCATGTCTCCAAAGTGGGCGGAAACTGGATTGAAGCTGCACTCCAGGGTTAAAAACTGGAACAAAAAATACCTGGGATAATTTAACTTAGCCTGGAAAAGCACACCTTCAACCCAATATAAACACCCCAACGTGAGAGTAGTTCTGAAGGAGTGATCCATTCTAATCCTAAAGCTGCATATAAACATACGGTGCAGATGCACATCAAAAAAGGATGAAGCTACTGTACCCAAGCATTCGGAGCAGCAATGCAAACACATAAAAGTGTGGCATCTCCAATGGATATAAGTAGAACATACACAAACCAGACAGTCCAAGAAGGGACATGGGGCGAAGGGGGAGTAAACGGGCATGTAGTGGGGGGTTTCCATAATTGTGTTTTGCAAGTGTTTTATTGGGCACACCGATGCTCCAATGCCCTGTACTGGTGGAGGATTGCAGGTGTGACTGTGTGGCCGATTAAAGGGAAGGCCATCTAGTGGGATGCCATCTAGACAACAGGCAGTCACTGCTGGTGTGTTTGTGTGACAGTGAGCATGCAGGGTGAGGAGGCAACAACAAAAACAATTACCCAGTGTTGTGGCTTGATGCCGAGCCATTTGGTCGGGCCATGCACATTCATGCTTCCTTGGGAGTGGCTGGTGTTGTCAGCGGGGTTTCAAACCACTTTTGGAAAAAGCAGGTTCAAACTGCTTTTTCCTGCCTGTCTGTTCTGCCCCCAAGATGGGTTTATCAGATTCAAATTATTTTTCAGTTGGTTTCGTTGTACAGGTTTATCCCCTGGAAATATGTTATTTTGTATATTTCTTTCTCTTTCTACCCCTTAAAGTGATTATATTTATCTTCTTCTTTGAAAAGATAATGCACTAAAAATGGACAAAGGGGTGATGGGGTGGAGCTAACAGTTTCTTATACTTCAGCTACATACCATATATAGTCATCTATAAGTCTAAAAATTTATTCCCAAAAATTGACCGAAGAATCCCAGGTTGACTTATTTATGGGTCACTATGGTAATATGATAGCAGCTCTTTCAGATTTCCCCATGTGGTGCAGAGAGGAGTTTATTTCTCTCTGAAGCCAAGCAGAAAGAGTCCTAGGTGACCGATTGCTGTTAAGCAAACAGGGCCCCTCTCCTGCCTGCCTGTCAGCCCCCACTCTCTGAGGAGTGAAGGTAGAAATGAAAGCTGAAACGCTGAAGCAAAAAGCCTCAATTAGAGTGCCTCTTGCTGTGTGCACACATATACACACTGAAGGAACCTCCAAGTTTTAACCTTGACTCCTCCACAGGTCATGGCAAAATCCATAATTTTGGCCCCCCAAACCTGCCCTTGACTTATATATGAGGTCGACTTATAGTGAGTATAGGGTTGCCATATCCTGTTTTTTGCTGGAACATTCTCAGTTTTTAACCCTTTGTGAATGTCCTGGCTCAGGTTTTGAGCCAGTCCCAGCTCGTCCTCCACATGTTGCCGCACTTTCGGTGTGGCGGCAGCATGCAAGGCCTAGCTGCCTTGCTAGGCCTTGCTGGGGTTGGGGGAGGAGCGTTCAGTGGGGCCTCCACTACCGCCTGCCATGCGGGGCCTTGGCTGAGGCCCAGAGTCATCCTGCGGCATGGCACAAGCCTCTCTGCTGCTGGTCTGAGCAACTGCGCCACCTGTGCAGGGCCTTGGGCGAGGCCCAGAGTCATTCTGCTCATGGCTCCGCCACTGCCGCCGCCACCACTGTCACCGCCTTCTGTCATGCTTTCAGCACAGCGGCATGCGAGGCCTAGCTGCCTTGCTGGGGTCAGAGGGGTTTCGGGGCCTCCACCGCTGCCTGCCATGTGGGGCCTTGGCCAGCTGGCTGGGCAACCCTGAGGAGATGGAAGGAGGCCGCCACAGTAAGGCCTCTCCTCTAGCAGCGGTGTAACCGTGCGGGGCCTCAGCCGGCTGGCTAGGCCCCAAGGAAATGGAGGGAGGCTGCCATGGCAAGGCCTCTCCAGAGGCGGTGGTTGTGGTTGGCACCATGCTCCCTGGGAGCCTGGCTGGATGGCCTTGAGTTCCTAGATTTTGTGGAAGAGGTCTCTCATTTTTCCTTCTTTTGTTGTTGTTGCCTTCTATTTCCCTGTATTGATCATTATAGTAGTTGTCTTTATCCTCACACACTAGTCATTGCACAGTGGCATTCATGGTTCTGGTTTTATTCCTATCTCTTTTAACCTTTGCCTCTTTCTTTTATTACCTAGAGCAGGGGTAGGCAACCTTTTCGAGCCAGGGGCTGGTCCGCCGAAGTCGTCCCTCCCGCTGGGCCGAGGGGGGGGAATGGTGGCGGCCAAAACACGCAGTGGTGCGCGGTGGCGGCGGCGGCAGAAGTCCGCCTGGGCCGGTAAGTGCAGCGACCTGGGCTGGAACCGGCCCGAGGGCCGTAGGTTGCCGGCCCCTGACCTAGAGTGTTTAATCTATCATCCATTGTTTTTTTCTCTTTCCTTTTGGTCACCATTATTCATAAGTATGAATATTATTCATACTTTTTTTTTCTCTTTCCCTTTGGTCACCATTATTCATAAGTATGAATATTATTCATACTTATTATTACAGTATTCATACTGTTATTGGCCACTGCTGTTCATGAGTATTTTGTTATTTAGCCTCTGTTATTACTCTCTTTAATGTCTGGATTCCATCTTACTATTGTTAAAGAATGGGCAGAATCTTTCAAAGAAGACACATTGAAATTCTTGCATAATATAATAATAATAATAATAATAATAATAATAATAATAATAATAATAATAATAATTTTTTATTTATATCCCGCCCCTCTGCATGGCAATCGGGGCGGGGAACAACAATATTTAAAACAGAACAAAGTTAAAAACATTCCCTCATCCCACAATCCCATCCTCCCCCCCCATCCTCTTAAAATAAGATTAAACAATAGACTCGTTAAAATACAATATTAAATAAATTAAGTAACAAAATTAACATACGGAATCAAAACTAATGGGACTCATCTATGGGCCGACAGTTATTCCGGGAAGGCCTGCCGGAAGAGATCCGTCTTTACTGCTTTCTTAAAAGCAGCAAGAGTAGTAATAAGACAGATCTCGTCTGGCAGGCCATTCCAAAGTCTAGGAGCAGTCGCAGAGAAGGCCCTCTGGGAGGTCTGGGACAGCCTAGTTTTTATTGGCTGTAACAGATTCCTCCCAGAGGACCGCAGGGTGCGGGGGGGATCATATGGGGAGAGGCGGTCCCGCAGATAAGATGGACCCAAGCCATGTAGGGCTTTAAAGGTCAAAACCAACACCTTGTACTGCGCCCGGAAACTAATTGGCAGCCAGTGGAGGGATCTGAGTACAGGTGTTATGTGCTCCCTCCTTGATGTTCCTGTAATTACCCTGGCTGCCATATTCTGCACCAATTGAAGTTCCCGGGTTAGGCACAAGGGTAGCCCCATGTAGAGTGCATTGCAGTAATCCAGACGTGAGGTTACCAGGGCATGTACCACACCTTCCAGATCCCTCATGCCCAGATAAGGGCGCAGTTGGCGTATCAGCCGAAGCTGATAACAGGCACTCCTGACCGCCGCATTCACCTGACTAGTCATGTGAAGCGACGAATCAAGGAGCACCCCCAGACTGCGAACACAGTCCTTAGAGGAGAGTGTGATTCCATCCAGGACTGGAGACTGTATTCCCAGATCTGGTTTCGGGCCTGTCACTGCAAATACCTCCGTTTTGTCAGGATTCAACTTCAATCTGTTTTTCCTCATCCAACCCATTACCGCTCTTAGACAGTCATTAAGAGGAGAGACGCCATCAGAAGTCTGAGCCGATGATCTGGTCATGGAGAGGTATATCTGGGTGTCGTCAGCGTACTGAAGACACCAAGCTCCATGCCTCCGAATGATCTCCCCCAGCTGCTTCATATAAATATTAAACAACATCAGGGACAGGATGGCGCCCTGAGGGACGCCACAATTAAGTTCGATTTTGGATGAGCAACTGTCCCCGAGCCTCACCCTCTGAGATCTGCCTGAGAGGAAGGAACGGAACCACTGGAGAGCAGTGCCTCCAATTCCTAACTCTCTCAGGCGATCTAAGAGGATGGCATGATCTATGGTGTCAAAAGCCGCTGAGAGATCCAAGAGCACCAACAAGGTCACACTACCCCTGTCGATACTCAGGCGGAGGTCATCGGTCAGAGCAACCGTGGCAGTCTTCACTCCATATCCTGTCCTGAAGCGGGTTTGAAATGGGTCGAGATAATCGGTTTCATCCAAGACTGCCTGAAGTTGGGAAGCAACTGCCCTCTCAATCACCTTGCTCAGAAAAATAGTTGTTTCTATCCAGGGGATCCAGGGAAGGCTTTTTCAGGAGTGGCCTAACCGCCGCCTCCTTAAATAATATGGTACATTGCCTTCCCTGAATGACGCGTTGATTGTGTCCCGAAGGAACACCTTCAACACGTCCCCCCCGGACGACCAGCCAGAATAGACAAGGATCGAGGGGGCAAGTCGTCTTTCTCACACTTCCAAGCAGCTTGTCCACGTCATCGGTACTCACAGATTGTAATTGATCCAATAAAGTGCCATCAACAGAGTTCCTGGATGCCTCGTCTACGGATTCTGACAGAACAATGGCATCTAAGTCGGCTCTTATCCGAGAGATTTTATCTGCAAAGTGAATATTGAAGGCCTCACAGCAGGCTGTCGTTGGGTTAAGTAGGGGATTTGGCGCAGGAGGAACTTTCGTCAACTCCCCCACCACCCTAAACAGCTCTGCCGGGCGAGATTCTGCAGACGCAATGCGTGCAGAACAGAAAGATTTCCGTGCTGCACGCAAAGCCTCCCTATAGGAATCAAGATGCTTCCTAAGGCGAGTTCTGTCGGTTGAGAGACGAGTCTTTCGCCATTCGCACTCTAGTCGTTGTCCAGCTCGCTTCATCCTCCTAAGCTCCTCGGTGTACCAGGGCTTACAATTTGAAGCGGGCTGGAAAGGACGCTTGGGAGCGATTGTGTCAATAGCTTTGGTGAGGTCGGTGTTCCAGGTGTCCACCAAGGCTTCAACAGAATCACCGGCGTTACCAACCATTAAACCCTCTAGGGCTTTCTGGAAACCAATTGGTTCCATTAGCCTTCGAGGGCGGACCGTTCTAATGGGTCCGCCACCCCCGGGAGGGTGGGTAATAGCCTTTAGTTCTGCCCTAACTTGTCTGTCATTAGAAAATGGACAATTGTGGAACAGCTACTTTATATTAACTATTTCAGTGACAGACCCCATGGTTTAGTGTGGGAACTGCTGCTACATTACTTTTGGCATGTCAGTTGACCCAGAACATAAACTTTCTCCCAATTTCTCAGAGCATAGCAGAACTGGAAAGAATTCATACAGCAATTTTTTAAAGTTCTGTATCTCATGAAATATGGTATTGAATCCTATGTTTTGAAGGATAGCCAATGAATATGTCAGGATGACCATCAAACAGAATACTTGTCACGTGCTTTCCAGGCAAACATATGAACTCACACATATTCTGACAATACATATGTATGTATGATGAACTTTAGGACTTTGACGATACATGTCTAGGGAGATTGGTCCCAGTAACTCTCATTCATACAGAACTCAGATCTTAGGGATCTTAAAACGGAAAAAAGAAGAATAAAAATGTACACAATTTTACGAGAGATTAGCAAATATAGTTACAAAACTTCTAATAGGAATTTAGTGGTTTAACAAATGAAAAATAGTTCAATACAAACTAACCAAATAACCAAATGATTAAATAAATGAACTGCAGTTCCATAAACCTGGGTTTGTTGAAACTGGGAAAAATTAACCCAGAGAACACACACTGTAAAAGCAGGTGTTAGTGGTTTAACAGAACTAGGCAGCAATTGCATGGCCGGTGCAGCAGTTGTGGGCTGGATTTCAGTTCCAGCAAGTTGTAGGAGACAGGGCTGAGCAAATGTGGGGTATGAGGTGTTCTTGAAAGGGAATGTAGAGAAAAAAGAGCTCAGATGATAGGTTTAGATTCCAAGTTGCTTGGCATAAAGTAAAAGGAGTGTGGAGCCTAATCCTCATACAGGCTCACAGTGGGGAAAGGATAAGTAAGGATGACTGGAGGGCCATAAGCTACCCACCTCTGGGCTAAGTGATAGAGAAGTCACCCAGTCGGAAGAGCTGAGGGGTGGAGTCTGAACCCCTTCTCCAATCTTATTCTCACCTAGCCCATCATTGAAATGTACAGAATACCATCACAAGTACAGGAACAAATGCTCCATGGATTACAAGGCACAGGAACAAATTCTTCATTATCTTCATTATCAAGCTACCATGAATGCTGTCAGCTTCCCTATGCTAGACTATAATGCAAACAAGAAAGTCCTCAGTACCACCACCAAGGAACCCATGTGAGTATGGCACACACCATCCTATGGAAAAGTAGATTCTTTCATCTCCAATTGTACTTCACACCCCCTCCACCCAACATATTGTACTACATAGCAGCAAGTATGTCAAATACATGAGATGGAAACCAGTATGGAATAATGTGTTCTGTATGTTAGGCTAGTAAGAAATAATGGGCATGCATGCAATTTAGGTTTTTAGGAATACCTTAGTTTTTAGATCCCATAACTATGGAACTGATTATGTATTTTGTTGGACACACTCTCTCAGCTTCAGAGGAAGGCAAAGGCAAATCCCTTCTGAACAAATCTTCCCAAGAAAATCCTGTGATAGCTTTGCCTTAGGGCCACCATAAGTCAGAAATAACTAGAAGTTACACAAAAACAACAATACACACATTAGAGTCTTAGAACTGTTGCTTGGGGCTTTGTTATTGTTTTTAAGTTGCTTCAGGAGAAAGCTGGACACAGAGTAAGGGGCAAGGGAAAAATATAATTCTCACTGCCTGCAGTTTCCACATTTTAAGTCATACTACTTAATGATTTTCACCTGTGCATTTCAAAGATATTTCTGGGTGAAAGTCAGGGCAGGGGTAATTAAACCATGTAAAAACTGGAATAGAAGATTGTCTAATGATTTTTTTAAAAACAAACAGAATAGTTGGAATCCATTGATGTTTATGCCACTGCACTGATCAGTTCCTTTAGATAAATCCATGGTGCTTCCTCCTGTGTGATTCCCACCCCAATACCTTTTGTGAAAGCAGGGAACCTAGTTTCAATTGATGGTTTGACACAGACATGGCCAACACTGTACATTGTTTATGGATGGGAATGTTTTATTTATATCTATACCCTCATAGTGTCTCACAGTGCTCATAGTGTCTCACAGTGATGCTTTTCCATTTTATCCAGACATTACAGTAAGAGGTTAGCAACTTGCCCATTAGGATTTATGGGTGAACAGGGACTTTAACTCCATCTCACTGCTTCAAGTGCAATCGCTTACTGAACAGGCTGGTTGTTGTAGTTGCTTCACATCATGTTGGAATTCACACTGAAACTTTAAATGCACCTAAACAAAAGCTGCCCACAGTTATGTTGTAACCTAAATTATACCATCCTACTTGGAAGCAAAGGGCTTGACCTCAGAACTGACTTGAAGAGGAGGCAGATGTATAAAAATATGTCACCCAAACAGAGTTAAGCCCTACTGACCTATCTGGTAGTGTCACCTCTTCCTGTCTTGGATTTTCTGTCTTTTGATGACCACAGAAACCAGTGTTGATTAGAAGAGTTGTATAAGAGGCATTTTATTTATCTTCCTTTCTTCCTCAGTTCTGAATTGCCTTTAGCTTACTAGGCATATAGCCAGAAGGAATCCGTGTGCATAATCCTTGTGAATGGGAAAGCATTCTGATACACAAGATGTGTCAGAAGATGTGCAAGCAAGTTAGAATACACTGAATTTGGGACAATATTTGGCAATTGGAATTGAACTGGATTTGGGACAATATTTGGCAATCTACCATATTCAGCCCACAAGGAAAAATTAGTGACCAGATAATGCTTCATATTTTATCTCTTTTTAAATTGAGGCAGGGTGACAATCCCTGGGGATATTTGCAACATCCCAAACTGTTTTTTATGTCCTCCCATACTTTCCTGGACTGTACTTTTTTCTGGAAGAGGGGGAAAGAGAGGGAGAAACACATATTTGGAAACATCCAGGAGTGCAACTCACTTTTTAGACAGATTGCAGGGCATCCATTGCATAAAAATAAAATTGGATTTCTGGCTATTTCAAATCTCAATTTTTGAAGGGCCCTGCAAAAAACAAGTAAAAACAAAACAAAACCGAAGTAAGTTATCAGTCTCTGTTCTTATTAAATTAAGATTACTGAAATGTGGAGTGAGTTTGGTACTAGATGCTTATGAGAATGAAATTGGAAATGGATGTGAAAGCTCCTGCTTCAGCAAAACAGCAAATTAATTTTGAGAGAAGCCAAGGAATTTAAATAAGACTATTAAAAATTCCTCAGCAGATTTCCAGATGTTCTAAAACTAACTTTTTGCCTACAGAGAAATGAAATGCAAATCTGAAGATGCCAACTTGAGAAAAGTTGCAGTGGTTTCAGTGTTTCCCAATTACCTAATCACTGAGAAGGGGAAAAATTATACCAGGTTAAGAAGAGTGATGGCCAATCTGCAATAAGTAATTGTGTTCTGCTTATCTACATTCCACAAGCAGATCTAATGGAGGTATAATTATTATTTCCTCCCTTTCAGCTGTTATGTAAGTACTAAATACACAATTCTATTAATTTCAATTAATCTGAACTGAAAGTGGCACCACAGAACTCCTCTGATCATACACTACGTATAAAGTGTTCTATTATGCGCCACATACTTTTAACTAAAACTATGGGTTCAATTTAATGAAGCAGAAACAGATTTTTGTTAATAGACCCTTACTCCAAACTGAAGTGGGAAGAGGCAATTTTAAAATTTCTTTTTTTTGCAAAGGGGGGGGGGGGTTCCTTTATTTCCATGCAAAGACAATATGGTTCTCAGGAATCATTTTTGTGAACAGCAGCAACAGCAAAATAAGAATTACAGCAATAAAAAAAACAAAACTATGAAATTCCCTTAAAAATGAAATGGTAATCCTTGGTAACCAATCTACTGGAGGAAGGGTTTCCCTTATCTGGAATTCTATAATGCAAAATACTCCCAAAACCAAAACTTTTTTCATGGGTGGTTGAAATAGTGAGACCTTTGCTTTCCAATGGTTCAATGTACACAAATTGTTTCATGCACAAAAATATTAAAAAATACTGTATAAAATTACCTCCAGGCTATGTTTATAAAGTGTATATGAAATATACATTAACTTTGTTGTTTAGATTTGGATCCCATTTCCAAGATATCTCATTATGTATGTATATGCAAATATAAATATTCCAAAATCCAAAAAATAAAACAAAATAAATCCAAAATCCAAAACACTTCTGGTCCCAAGCATTTTGGATAAAGGATATTCAACCCGTACATATTTTTTTAAATTTTTTTAATTAAATAACAGAAACAGAAAAATAGAAAAAACATACTAATACAAAGAGAAAAAAACCAATGTACAATACCACACATACATAATGCATAATACAGATACATAGTAGAATGAGTACAATAAAACATAAATTAAAAAAGTAAGGAAACACTAAACAAAGAGTTGACCTCCTGGATTTTGTTTTGATTTACATCTACATATATTATACTCCTGTAGAGATAGTTTTCTGCTTTAATAAGACTTGAAGAATATAATAAAAGAGAACTTACTTATTTTTTTTTTAAAAAAAGAAGAAAAAATACAAAAGAAAGGTCAAAAGAATGTAACATAAAGGATCCCATTTGGTTAAAATTGAGCTGCATTAGATTATCTTAGTGCTCTGAACAGAATAATTTTTATTCATAATATCTTCTCAAAAAAAAAATCTAACATCAGATTTTTAATGATTTCCCCTTTTTTCCAGGTATGTTATCAGCGGTGACCAGTCCTTTTGAATTTCTTCCCAATCACTTCCTCCACTTAAACAAGTAAGTTTGTCTAGTTCTATATACCAAATCAATTTGGATACCCATTAATTTGTATTTGGAGATTCTTTTTTCTTCCACCATCTCACTAAAGTCACTCTAGAGGACATATAAAAAAGCAGTTTCCCATGTGCATTTTCCAGCTTGTCATAACCATACTCAAAAGATAGAACTTAGGGTCAAAGTTTAACTTACACTTTGCTTTATCGTCTCATATATCTCCAGCCAATATTTTTTAACTATTCTACAATTCCACCATAGATGTACAAAGGTTCCTACCGATTTCCCACATTTCCAGCATTTGTTAGATGATGTTTTATAAATTTTTGCAAGTCTTGCTGGAGTTAAGTGCCATCTATATTGCATTTTTAATAGATTTTCTCTAAGGTCACTGCTCAACGTATATTTAATTCTCTTGGTCCAATTTTTCTCCCATTGATCTTGTGCCCATCTCACTGTAGATTCCTTAATAACTTCATCTTCTATATCCCATTTCCAGAACATATCATATATATTTGAGATTTTATAATTTTTTCTGTACTGCAAGAGTTTCTCAAAGTTTTCATCAGCCTTCCCTATTCCCGGTTCTTTTGTATCAAGATTAAATCTACTCTGAAGTTGTTTGTAAAAGAACTAGGTTTTGTATTTCTCAAATTCTTGTTGTGATTTCTCAAATTCTTGTTGTGTAATAAATCTATAATCTAAAGTTTTATCGTCTTTTAATTTTGATGAATAAATAAATCAGACAAGTAGGAGCAGGACTATGTGACAAACCCTACCAGTGCTATCATGAAGAGTACCGTACATTCTGATTTTGTTTCTCGATTCCTTACTGTCTTACATTTTGCTGCTACAGTCATGGATTATTTTATTTGTGCGATGTCTACAAATAAAGATGGCACTAACTGCAGATCTGGAGTTATAATTTACTTATGTCTGATGCTATGTCAGTGTTATGCTTAAAGATAGATACTCCATGCACAAGAAAGCTTTCACCAGTGTGGTAACTGCTTGGAGAAATTCACTATCATTCCACATGGCCAAGGGACTTTCAATGATGATGATAATAATAATAATACATTTTATTTATAGCCCGCCCCTCTGCATAGCAATCGAGGCGGGTTACAGCAATTATAAAACATACAAATTTAAAACATTCCTTATCCCATATCCAACCCTCCCACCCCTTAAAACTGAATTACAAACAGTAATCACAATGATCAAAATGGCCATAGTTAATTACATCAGTAACATAGTTTTTTTTTAAAATAGTCTAAACAATGCATGTCATTTTGTTACTTTCCTTTGCTGTTCAGGAAAGTCAAAGGAACTATATGAGTCAATTACATCAGTAACATATGTATAGAGATTTTGTAGCACCTTTGAGACTAACTGGAAAAAAAAGAGGTTTGTAGCATGACCTTTCATAGACTTTAGTCTACTTCTTAAGATGCAAATGGTGGATTGAAAGCCAGGGACAAACAGGAGTGCGGGAGTTTAACTGAAGAAAACTGAAAAGGAACGTTGGCTACTGTAGATCCAGTCAACATGGTTAAAAACCATGAGCTGTACATGATACGTAGTTTGCAAAGGGCTCCCCACACAGGTCCTTAGGAACGACATGCTGTTGTTTGCACTTTTTGAAAAAGAAGATATCTGTCTGTATCTGGGCAAATTTCTTGAAGAGGTATTATAGTATATATAATATATACTATATAGCATTGCTATTGCACTTTAACTGCTCTGCCTGCCTCCTGTTGCATTCTGGGATTTGCAATTTAAGGAGGAGTGTTTAGAAATCTCAGCCAGAGAGCTCTTAGGCCTCACTTGAACTACAAACCTCAGAATGCAACAGGAGGCAGCCAGGGCAGTAATACTGGAATAGCAGCACTATAAGAGTGTAGTGTGTAAATGTGGATGGACAAGGAGCAGTAGAATCCAACTACAAGAAAAGAGATTCCATCTAAATCTCAGGAGGAACTTTGTGACAGTCAGAGCTGTTCAACAGTGGAATAAGTTGCCTTGGAGTGTGTTTGAGTCTCCTCCTTTGGAGGTCTTTAAACAGAGGCTGGATGGCCATCTGTCGGGATGCTTTGTGAGATTCTGCATGGCAGCGGGTTGGACTGGATGGTCCTTGTGGTCTCTTCCAGCTCTAGGATTTTATGTGTTCCTCTTGTACACATGAATATTGCCTATATTGAGAGCATGTTGATACAATGCACTTGTCAACTGTAAATGCTATAATTATTTCTAATATAACAAGTCAAGATGAACAGAAAAATTGAGAAGACTTACTAAGATCACTGAATGTTTCAGAAATGTTGATGTCCAAGAACATTCTAACACATACTGCCACTTACTCTCTTCTTTTCCTGTTCCTCTTTTTACCTTCCATTTGCAGTTTCACTGACACATTTTAAGGAGCCACACCCTCTGGAGTGTTTCACATCTAGACAGGCAAAACGGGTTAGTTACTGGGTGTTACCTCCTACACCCTTAGTTCCTCTCACTCTGAATATTTGTTTCACATATTGGAAGTTATCCTCTCTTGCCTAATAAGACAGTCTCTCAGCTAGTATGGCACCTCCTTCTGGAGGCAACAGACAAGGGTCTTCAATAGGTTTCTTAGGCTGCTTGCCAAGATTGTTCTAGAACAGTGGGGAAAGAAATATGCTTTTGTAGAACTGCAGCATTATTACAAAATAAAATAAAATGACAAAAAGGACTGCTATGAATCTGGATATATTTTCTATTTTGTTGAGCTTTCCAGCACTAAATTCTGATTTTGTGGCTTAGTGGTTAAGATGCCAATTATGATGATCGGAACATCAGAAAGTTGGCAGTTCAAGGCCTGGGTGCTGCATGATGGGGTGAGCTCCTGCCACTAGTCCCAGCTTCTGCCAACCTAGCAGTTTGAAAGCATGCAAATGCAAGTAGATAAATAGGTACCACTTCAGTGGGAAGGTAAACAGCGTTCTGTGCAATCATGGAGGCCACATGATCACAGAGTAGTCTCTGACAACGCTGGCTCTTTGGCTTAGTAATGGAGATTAGCACCGCCCCCTACAGTCAGATACGACTAGACATTCAAGTCAAGGGATTACCTTTACCTTTAAAATAGAGTAGTTACATTCAGCAATACCCTTGCAAAGATGTAATGGTTGTACCTGATTCTGGAAATGAGCACATGGTCCACAAGACCATTAAAACAGCCTTAACTGAATCAGCCATAATACCTGAATGAGAGAATAGATGATCTTAAAAATGCTTAGTTTTAACAGACTTAAAACTGCTAGATCAATGTGAACATCATGTCAACTATGTGCATATTTTGATGTCTTCCTACATCAAAAATTAAAAGAACTCTGTGTTATTATTTAGATGTCTGCTGAAAGCACACTTATTTGTGCAAGCTTAGCGAGATAGGCAAGTCTTAAATTTATTTTGTTTAGAGGTAGGCAACCTCTAGTAGTGGTGACGCTACAATTGTGTCCCGTTCCCACCGTTCCTTTAGTTACAATTGGCTGCAAGCTATCCCACACATTTTGCTTTGAGGTAAAGAAGTGGCCTTTATTGGGCAGGGGCTGGGTGGTAAGTGTGATGGAAAAATTCAGCCTTTTTCTCCACTGTAATGCCACTGAATATTGGAAGCAGAGCCTGAAAAAGAGGTAAAGTACATACCAACACATGGTTTAGCTGGGGACCCTTGTTAATGGTTTTATTGTAGTTGGGGTCTAAGATTTATGATTTTATTCATTTTGCATATTGTGTTTTGTTTGTGTTTTATGAAAATTGGTAGCCGTTGTGGCCTTTTTGTAAGGGCTCGATATATAAACATTCAGACACAGAAAGCAACATGGAACCTTGTGTTGAAAATGTCCATTCATCTCCTCTTCCTGCAATTAAAATTGTTGTTGTTAACTGCCCTCAAGTCAATCTTAACTCATGGCGACTCTATGGATGGGACATCTCCAAGACCCCCTGTCCTCCACTGCTCTGCTTAATTCCTGCAACCCCTTAATACCTGTGGCCTCCTTAATAGAGTCCATCCATCTGGCATGTGGCTTTCCTCTCTCCCTCCCCCTCTCCCTCCCCCTTTTCCAGTATTTTTGTCTTTTCCAATGAGTCCTTCCTTCTCATGATGTGTCCAAAGTACAACAGCCTCAGTTTGGTCATTTTGGCTGCCAGGGAGGTTTCCAACTTGATCTCTTTTGTATAATTCTTCTGTGAATTGCAATTATACTATGATGGTTTTTAATTTGGAATCACTTGGGTGATCTAACCATGGCTGCAGTGGGATCTATAAGTAAACTCTGCTGTAGAAGGGATTCCAAATTTAGAGCAGGACAAAATAACATTTTTTTTAAAAAAATAGAATACTTCAAAGACACCATCCAAGGATTTCTTACCATGTTCTGTTTCCACCTATCATTTAAAGTATACCATGACAATTTGAAACCGGATTAGACATGGGCACAGCAAAGAAGAGTAAGTGAACTATCATTTAGGAGAAATGCATTCCATTCTGGCATATGTGCTTTTTTTTTTACCAGAGGTTAGACATGCTAGCTTTCTGGGCACATGTATGTTGTACTGTATATTTTATTGACATTTTCGATGACATCTTGGTTCCAGAATCCCTTTTTTCCCTAGAAGCAGCACCATGGAAACATGACAGGCATTATACTAATGTCTTGAACATCCTAATGGTCAGAGTAATTGTGTACACACTTGTTCTACTGATTAGATCAACTCAAATCCTTTACCCCTGACCCCCTTTACATCTGCATGTAGACATTGCGGTCCCCCTGCTGGCTGTAGTACAGTCAGCCTTCAACTTTTGTGGGGGGGGGTAGGAGTACAGGACCACCATGAAAGTGGAAAAACGTCAAATATCTCTAGGGCAGGGGTTGGCAACCTACAGCCCGCGGGCCAAGTCTGGCCCGCTAAGGCCTTGGGACCGGCCCATGGCCGGTCCTGCCGCCACCGCCACCACGCGCCCGCCATTTTGGTGTCCAAAATGGCACCCACCACCATGCGCATGTGTGCGCAAGCGCATGCACCATTTTGGATGCCAAAATGGCAGCCACACACTCACACGCGTGCACATGGCAGCAGGTGCCATTTTGGAATGCCCAACGGCGCTGGCATCATGCACAGAGCGCCATTTAGGAACGCCCAACGGCACCAGCGCCGTTGGGCCTTCCAAAATGGCGCCCCTCAGGTGTGTGTGCATGCGCATGCGCCGGCCCCCAGTGCCATTCCCCCCCCCTCCCGGCCCCCGGCAAAAAGTTGCCAACCCCTGCTCTAGGGTCTGGCTGTGTATCTTCCCTTCCACAAGCATTTTTTTGGGGGGGAGGGTTTGGGGCAAAGGAGTAGGAGGAGAGAGGAAAGGGAGAGAGTGGCAGATTGTTCTGCACTCTGCTCCAGATTTCCAGCAGCAATTCTGCAATTCTGGTTTTTGACAATGGGCTCCCTTGCTCCCCCTTCCAGCAGCATAGGATCACTGGAAAACTATGCTGAGGTTCTGCCCCAGATTGGACATCCGGGGAGAGGAGGCAAGAGAATAGATTGTCAAAAAAACCAATCAATCAAGCTCCTCCCAGCTTGAGATGGCTGTAGTGCCTTTGAAGAAGCCTTGTCTTCCTGTTTCCTTCTTCCCAGAGCTATGTAGAGCTCCTGATGCCTCATAGTCTCTAAGGAGCATGTGCTTACTGTACCAATAATGGAATGTTCAGAGAAACTGAGCAGGAAATGCATAAAAAAGATGCTTAGCATGACTCTTTCGCAGGGACCAGTCAATCTTCAATGATGCACACACAGGCTTGCCCTTTCTTTTCATACCTGCTGAATATCTGCAGGCTGACTTTTCTTGCATTCCCCCCAATGAAACTATTGAACCCCTTCGGGGTCCTGCCCTCCAGTTTGAGAACCACTGGAATAGATTAGAAGAGTTGCTTCTCTGTAGCTAGAGAAACAGGCATCATAGCAAATTACGAATAAGGATATATTTAAATTGACCTATTCAGATCCTTGGCAGGAAAAACAGCCAAATCCTGAAGCTTTCCCATCTACTAGAGCAGTCAGTTGGTTTAAATGTCACCCAGATGACATGTGTGATACCCTTTGTTTTGAATAAAGTAGTTAATTCCATTTATCTATACTGAATGCACCATTTGAATATATAAAAGTCCTAATTTTTGGATTCTAATGGTTATTTGAGCTAAATTTCCATCTTGGAAGTAGCTCTTAGAATCACAGAGTTGGAAGAGACCACAAGGGCCATCCAGCCCAACTCCCTGCCATGCAGGAACTCAAAATCAAAGTATCCCTGACAGATGGCCACCCAGCCTCTGGTTAAAGAACTCCAAAGAAGGAGATTCCAACACTCTCCGAGGCAGTGTGTTCCACTGTCAAATGGCTCTCACTGTCAGGAAGTTTCTCCTAATATTGAATGGAATCTCTTTTCCTATAGCTTGCATCCATTGTTCCGAGTCCTATTCTCTGGAGCAGCAGAAAACACGCTAGCTCCTTCCTCAATATGACATCCCTTCAAATATTTAAACAAGGCTATCATATCACCTGTTAACTGTCTCTTCTCCAGGCTAAATATACCCAGTTCCCTAAGTCATTTCTCATAGGGCATGGTTTCCAGACCCTTCACCATTTTAGTTGCCCTCCAGTTTCTCCATGCTCCAGTTTCTCCACATCCTTTTTGAATTGTGGTGCCCAGAACTGGACACAGTATTCCAGGTGGGGCCTGACCAAAGCAGAATACAGTGGCACTATTACTTCCCTTGATCTAGATACTATACTTCTATTAATGCAGCCTAAAACTGCATTGGCCTTTTTAGCTGCTGTATCACACTGTTGACTCATGTTCAACTTGTGGTCTACTAGGACTCCTAGATCCCTTTCACACATAGTCTTGTTAAGCCAGGTGTCCCCCATCTTATATCTATGCATTTCATTTTTTTGTCCTAAGTGCAGTACCTTACATTTCTCTGTGTTGAAATTCATTTTGTTAGCTTTCACCGAGCTTTCTAGTCCAAGTCATTTTGAATTTTGATCCTGTCTTCTGGGGTATTAGCTACTCCTCCTAATTTGGTGTTGTCTGCAAATTTGATAACTATGCCCCCAATACTGTCATCCAAGTCATTACTAAATATATTGAATAGCACTGGGCCCAGGACAGAGCCCTGTAGCACCCCACTGGTCACTTCTCTCCAGGATGAAGAGGAGCCATTGCTGGGCAAACTTTGGGTTCAGTCAGTCTACCAATTACTAACCAGTTGTAACAGTTGTATTGTCTAGCCCACATTTTACTATCTTGTTTGCAAGAATATTGTGGGGGACCTTGTCAAAATCCTTACCTACTGAAATCAAGATATGCTATGTCTAATGCATTCCCTCCATCTACCAAGCTGGTAATTTTATCAAAAAAGAGATCAGTCTGGCATGACTTGTTTTTGAGAAACCCATGTGACTTTTAGTTATTATGGCATTCCCTTCTAAATGTTCACAGACTCTCTGTTTAATGAACTGTTCTAGAATCTTTCCCAGTATTGATGTCAGACTAACTGGGCAATAGTTGTTGGGATCCTCTTTTTTCCTCTTTTTGAAGATGGGGACAATGTTTGCTCTCCTCCAGTCTGCTGGGACTTCTCCTGTTCACCATGAGTTCTCAGATTATTGCCATTGGCTCTGGGATTACATGTGCCAGTTCTTTTAATATCCTTGGATGTAGTTCATCTGGTCCTGGAGACTTAAATTCATTTAGGTTAACCAGGTATTCCTGTACTTCCACTTTACTTCTTCTGTGCTCCATTTCCCCTATCGTGTCCTCTGCTCCATTTTCCTCAGGTTGAACACCGTTTTCCTTTTGTGAGAAGACTGAAGCAAAGAAGGTGTTGAGTAGTTCTGCCTTTTCTCTGTCCCCTTTTAGAGTTTTTCCATCTTCTCTGCACAGTGGCCCTACCATTTCCTTCTTCTTTCTTTTGCTACACACATACCCAAAAAGCCTTTTTATTGTTCTTAACCCCTCTAGCAGGCCTAAGCTCATTCTGCGCGTTGGTGTTCCTGACTTTAGCCCTACATGTGCTAGCCATTTGAATTCCTTTTTAGTGATTTTGCCCCTTTTCCATTTCTTATACATCTCCCGTTTAAAACTTAGGGCCTAAGCAGACTGCCAGAAATAGTGCACATTAAATTGAGACACTGCCCTAGCTCAGTGCTAGGGAATCATGGGAACTGTAATTTATTGTGGCACCAGAGCTCTCTGACAGAGAAGGCTCAATGTCCCAGAAAAAAATACAATTCCCATGACTCCCTAGCACTGAGCCAGGGCAGTGCCTCAATTTAATGTGCACTATTTCTGGCAGTCTGCTTAGGCCTTTAGTTCAGCTGAAAGTTCTTTTGTCATCCAAACCAGTTTCTTTAGACATCTCCCATTTCTCCTTCTCATTGAAACAGTTTGAGATTGTGCCATCAGTATCTCCATTTTGAGAAACTACCATTCATCTTGAACTCCCTTTTCCTTTAGTATTCCTGACCTCGGGATCACTCCCAGTGTTTCCCTAAGTTTATTGAAATCAGCTCTCCTAAAGTCTAGAATGAGTGTCTGACTACGCCTAGCTTCTCCTTTCCACTGTATACGAAACTCCAGAACATGATCACTCCCACCTAAGGATCCCATCACTTGCACCCCATTGACCAGGTCATCCCTGTTGGTTAGGATCAGATCTAAAATAGCTGATCCCCTTGTTGCCTCTTCCACCTTTTAGACAATGAAATTGTCTTTGAGGCAGGTGAGGAATTTGCAAGACCTTGAAGTTTTGGCTGAGTTTGACTACCAGCAAATATCAGGATAGTTGAAGTCACCCATCACTACTACATCTTTCCTTTCTGAGTGTGTTGTCATCTGTTCTAGAAAAGCGTCATCCAATTCCTGAGTCTGACTTGGGGATCTGTAGTAGACTCCCACAGTAACATTCCTGTTGTTTCCTTCCCCTTTAATTTTCATCCAGATTCCTGGAAGTAGCTATTTATTGAAAGCATTGTGAAGTACATAAATCTATTGTGTGCACACCAGACTTCTGATAAAAATTCCTAAATCTGAGGTTCATTACTGAATTCATAAACATCTCAGTTCATGTAGATGAGAATGCATGATGACAATAAATACCTGAAAACTGTTATTGCATATGCTTCACATACGTAATTATACGAAGCCTGCTTATGTATTGGGTACCCTTAACAACAGTCAAAATGTAGGTTATGATTATCTGGAATGTTAGAGCAGAAGGCCTTGATTAAGTTTCTATATCATGTATCAAACTAGAGTTGTCTCTGGCTTGAATTGTGTTGCTGAAAATAATTTTTATAGAAAACAATGTTTCTTCTGCAAGGGGAGGTACAGAACTTTTCTAAAATTAGCAGTGTGGCCAATAAACCAATTTCACAAAAACTAAACCAAATATTTATATCCCAGTATTTGCGGAGGGTAACTATTAGTATCATTTATGAAAATAACATAGTGCCCAACTTCAGCAGATAGTGTTGCTTTACAGCAGGGGCCCCCAAACTATGGCCTGCAGGCCGAACCCAGCCCGTCGAGGCCTTGGAACCGGTCCATGGCCGGTCCTGCCACCCCTGTGCGATGTAGGGTGCCATTTTGCGTCGTGCGCATGTGCCTGGATGCCACTTTGGAACACAAAATGGAGCCTGGTGTCGCACGCGCATGCGCACCTCTGGCCCCCTGAACACGTGGGGGCCAGCAAACTGTCCCCCAGATCAAAAAGTGTGGGGACCCCTGCTTTTCAGTAACAAAATAAAATGATCTGAGCAAGTTTCACATAAACTTTTTTAATACAGATGGGGTATATAATGTTTAATTACAGCAGGACAGTGATTTCAGTTAAATAAAATTAAACCCTTTATGTTCTCAAATATAAAATTACTAATTCATGTCTTAAAACAATATAGCAAAAGCTTAAATTACATCACCATTTACCACAGTAGTTATCACCACTTTCATATTCCATCACTTTGGCAAAAATGATGTCTTTTTAAAAACAGTGCATAATGTTACAGAAACTGTATACAACTTCATATTGCACTTATTTATATACAATAATGTGTAAAAAGAAAATAGAGCATTTACTTGGAATGAACATGAATTTGTCACAATTGTAGGATGAGAGCTGGTATGAATATTAAAAATGCTTAGAACTGCAATACATTTATTTACAGACTTTATCATCTATATTAACAAATATGTACAATTCTTCCTTTATAGGCTATATCATGTATAGCCTATAAACATTTGGTTTGGTTGGATGCAACTGCTTAATTAATTTTATGCTTCTATGCTCTCCAAAATGCCTAGAAAGTATAAAATGGAACACAACTGTTAGTTAAATACAAAAAATTATGTCTAGTACATTAACCCCTCAAATTAGTGTTGATGTAACCCATTAGTGTTTGTATTTTGTATCAATATGTGCATACAATTAACAACACTTTTGTGGTTTACGTCTGCAAACATACATTCCATAACACCTGCCTGTAATGTGCTATTTCTTCTATAATACCATTATATGAAACAGAATTTCCCCCCCAGGACACTTCTGTGTTTATGTTTGCTTTTACAAACACAGTGAACCTTTAATATTGCCAATAGAATATAAAAATATGTGCACCATCAGTATACATATATGATATCTACCATCTATTTTCTTTTCCCTGACTGAGCCAAAAATTTAAACACTCTCATTGTTAGAACCTGCACAGTTCTCTTTCAATTGTGGCTTTCATCCTGAGTTTGAAAAAAAAATATTTTTTGGTTCCAACTTAAAGTAGTTTTTCAAAACACTTATGCAACAGAAGAAGAGCTGGGCATTCCGTGAACTGTTGTGCTTGTTGGTGTCCCACTAATAGCATTGAAAATATGCAGGGAATTAGGCATTACACTGGCCTTTTCTTCCACAGAAGTTATCTTAAAGAGAGAGAGAAAGAGAGAGAGATGTCATACAATAAATGGGGGGGGGGGGAAAGGCTTATCAACAGTGTGGTATTACCATGGTCTTTGCTTTAGTGACTAGTCAAAAGGTGAATATCAGAGACTTAATTTTAGATGACAGCAGATTCTATTCTATACATGTAATTAAGAAACCAAGTCATTTATGTGGAAGCAATGCCTTTTTGATTAAATGACTGAAACCGTATGAATCAATGTCAGTTCTCCAGCATGACACAACTTAACACAAACAATAGTCTTAGAAAGGCAGCATATGAATAAATAAAATAAGTTATGGTTTCTGAAATCATAATTAATGTTATCTGCAAGTTTTGGTCCAGAAACCATAATTAGTTGTGATTAACCCAAACTGGAAGGGAAAATTTCCTAACACTCCCAGTTAGGTGTGTACGGGGAGGGCAATTCACACTGGCAGCCACTCACTCCAGCTTCTGTATTTTCATTGTTTAGCATGATGTTCATCAGGTACAGAATAAGAAACTACTCAATTTATTAGATCTAAAGAAGAGAGCAAGCCAAGGTCTGTGTACAGGATAAAGTTACACATTTTATCTTGTGCCATGGGAGTAAAAGTCAACACAAAACTAGAAAGAGAAACCAAAAAATATTACCATCCCAGCTGATCCCATTTTCAAAGCGGCATGAAGGGAAAGGAAGGAAGAAAGAGAGATGCCCATTAAGATTTCTACAAAATATATAGAGGTGTGTCTAACAGAAAACTGGTTTATCTGCTTAATTTCTTCAACATGAATTTAAGAAAGCACAATGGACATTTTTATCTTAGCAGAATAGGCAGTTCAACCAGATTTATATGCTCAAAAAAATACAAGATGTACACTTAGATAGTTCAATAAGATGAGCTACTCCTACTGAAAATTTGAGTTGTTTCCCATTGTAATTGGATGCTTCTCCAGAAAAATCCCACAACATTAAATCTAAATTAAATTTGTAACAGAATGAAGAGACATGTACCCATATCATTCATTGTTAGAATAAAGTGTGACAGAAATCTTATAGTCAAGGAACTGATAGTGTGTATCTGCTGACATTCTAGTATTATGTGTTTTACTTGGTTTAACCTATAACCACAGTAGTTTGTTCCTTAATTACCTATTAGATTACCATAATACAGGATACATAGGGTTGGCCTTGAAAAGTGTTTGGAAACTGCAGCTACTACAAAATATGGTAGCTACGTGGCATGCATTTTAGAGACTACGGCCAAAAAAAGATGGGCTTAAAAAGCCAGCTTCCGCATGGCTTGGGGGCGTGGCAATTACATGACACATGCCCCCAACCCACACGGAAGCTGCCCTGAAGTGGCCCAAAAAGGAGTGGATCTTATCTGCTTCTTGCCATGGTCCATTTGGGACTGGGGCAGCAGACGCCCTCAAGGCTGCAGCGTGTGGTCGCCGAGGCATGTGGTCACTGTGGCCGCAGGGCGATCAGGCTAGGAGCAGCTTCAGGTTTCCCCTGCCTGCCTGTCCTGTTTCACACCAATATTGGATTCTACTTTACATCGACAGTAAGTGCAATTCAAAACTCTGATTTTGTCTTACAAAGCCCTAATGACTTAAGGCCAGGTTATCTGAAAGACTACCTCCTCCCATATTTGCTTGTCTGGCACAGAGGCCCTAATGTGCGTCCCACCACCTAAGAGGATAAGCTGGCGAGTGCATGTGACAGGGCTTCCTCTGCAGCAGAATCCTGGTTGTGCGAAGGGAAGTCAGACTGGCTCCATCTTCTCTTCCATTTCATGTGGGCAGCTAAGACTGCATGTTTTGTATAGCCTTTGGACCCTAAAACCAGAATTTGCTTTGGGAATTGTTTGGGATTGTGTTTTATTAAAATTGGTTTTAAAAAATGGTTCAGGTTTGTTTTTAAAGAAAGTTTTATGTGCTCAAGGGCCCAGGCAGGCTATTTTTTCTAAATAAATATTTTTCTAAATAAGTAATATGAGTAATCTTTAAATCAGAAGTGGACTACTGCTAGATTCTGTGGGTTTACACAGCACCCCACAGGATAATGGGAGGCAAAACCTCCCCCTGTCATCCTAGTACTGTTGCTAAATTGGGATGAATTAACTTTTTGTCCCCAAATGGCCAATTATGGCAGTCCAACCTTTGAAAGTTGCAGCCTTTGAGTATTTCAAGCCACCTCTTATCTTTCCCAAGATATTTGTTTTAAGAAGAAGGCCCTTGGTAGCCTAAAAAAAGGTAGGGGGGCCAAATATGAGAGAGAGAGTGACTTGCCCAAGGTCACCTGGGGTTTTCCCTGGCTGAGTGAGGAATTGAACCCTGGTCTCCAGAGTCATATTCCATTGCTCAAACCACTACACTATGTAATACTATTTTAACTTTAATTTAAAAAATTTCTTTAAGTTACATGTGGTTTTATTTATACAGGTATACCTCACTTTGCCTGTAGCACATACAGCTACAATGGAATTAGCTAGAGTGGAATCCCAGTCTTTCACAGCACAAGCTTTAGCACGTTGTTTACTACAGACATGCTGATGTAACCCTATACTGAAAGTATGTGAATCTCCAGCTCTCCTTCTCCCTCTTTCCAATGATGCTGCCACTAAAAAAAACAAACAAAAAAAACCTCCAGCTACACAGAGCACAAAAAGAAAAAGAGCAGGTTGAGTGAGCATAAAAAGACCTTGTAAAAAGGAACTTCATCATTAGAAGCTTTGTAGACTGAGGTATGCCTGTATTTCTATACTATAAGCTACCTTGCATCTTGGGGGTAAATGGTTGTGTATAAATAAAGTGATAGACAGACAAACAACTCGATAAGAAACTAACACTTATATGCAGTTATATTTAATTGTCATAAATGTAGGGAGTAGTAGAGATTCCCAACACTTCACATATGGTGGAAACTGTGGGGGTTATCGCACCTCCTCCCAGACGCGGCTTACCTCTTGAGTATTAGAGCCCAATTCGTCCTGGAAACGGGTCTTATCACATGGCTTTTGCCCCTAAAAGAATGTCCAGGTGCATCCCCTCTCCAATGTGAATCCGAGAATGCACTTTGGTGGCAATTTTCCCAAGTCAGAAGGTTCCAACTTGGAAAAATGGCTGCCGAAGCACATTTTCAGATGTGCATTGGAGATGAGATGCATTCAGATGGCTCTTTTAGGGGCAAAAGCTGTGTGATAAGACCTGGCTCCAGACGAAATTGGGCTCTTAAATTGGGAGGAGGTGCGATAATCTCCTGTAGTGTAATTACAGAGTGGATTGCCCCCAATTAGCTTAACAACATTATCTTTCTGAATTGGTCTTATATTTGGGACACAGTGATATAGTTATTCCTGTCCTGCTTACAGTTTTAGTACCAGAATTTAGTGCTGGGATATTTCTGGCTGACTCCTGAAAACTTGCACTATGGAATACTATAACACTCTGTGTCATGTATGTTACTTAATATTTATATAAACCTGTTGGGAGAAGTCCTCATCAGTAAGCTGATAGGAGACAGATTTTTTTTTTCCTGTATGCCAATAAACTGAAGCTCATTCCCAACTGGATAGGAGTTCTGCAGATGAATGCTTCTCATATTCAGGGAAATCATATTAATTCCATTCAAAACATTGCATTGCCCATGAGGAAGTGCTCATCAGTCTAGCTTTTCACTGTCAGTAAAGCATGGATGTCTTCTATCAGCTGAATTTAGTATGTCAACTGTAGGTTCTCTGCCTAACAGCAGAGGTCCTGCAGTTCTGCAGTCTGTTATACTGGGGTATTTGTTGAATTACTGTTGACAGGGTTTGGAAACAGCAGCTAGTACATAATGAGATCATTCCTCACCAGTATTTTAAAATACCTTCACTGAATGCCAGTTGTTTCAAAACCCAATTGAGGTTTCTAGTGCTGATCTTTAAAGGCATTAAGGTCGTAGGTACCCCAAAGGTAAGGCTATATCCTTATCAATCTGCACAGATGTTAAGGACATCTGTTGACTAGCTTCAACTCCCTGACCTGGGAGGTGAAGCATATGATAAGCAGGAGATGATGCTCTTGGCAGTAGAAAAGTGATGAGCAGCAGACAGGTGATGAGAGGGCATTGTTGTAGAAAGCAACTCCTCTTTTATTTTTCCCATATAGAAAAGAATGTTTAAATCTGCTGCTGTAATTAGCTTAATGGTTAATCATGAAAAATGTATTCAACACATTCATGCACATCCCCCACACAGATAGATATTCCACCCTGGAATCTTTTTTTCTGAAAAGAAGAACAAAATTTCCCCAAGAACCAAAAAGCAACTAAAGTAGCAATGCATAAATAATTAAAATATTAGGGTAGAATTCAGAGCTGTGTTGGGCTGGAATATCACTATACAAAGGGTTCTTGTAGCACATTTGAGACTAGCTGTGAGAAAGAAGTTGTAGCATGAGCTTTTGTAGTCTCAGTCAACTTCTTCAGATGCATTGAGTGATTCTGAGGAAGTAGACTTGAATGTACAAAAGCTCATGCTACAATTTCTTTCACACAGTTAAGTCTCAAAGATGCTACGAGATCCCTTTGCAATTAAAATATTAGTGAATTTCCCACGTCTAGTTATTCCATCTTAAAAAAACTGAAGCATAATCGGGGAAGAGATCAATAGAATACATTTAGAATCTGCTTCTTTGAATTAAATACTGAGACTAAATGGAATTTGAGACCATTTATTGGTAAAGACTCTTCTTAACTCTTATTACCACTTAGGATATTTTGAATGAAATACTTAAGATTTAATACATACTTGTTCATGCATAATTTCAGAAAGCTCTTTTGTCATTTCTCTGTAGTTAGCCTTCATTTCTTCTTGATATTCTATCTGATCTTCTTTTATTAGCCGCTCATTTACTTCTAGAGCCTGCCCACAAGCGTCAACAAATTGTCTGGAATTGTAATTAAGCAAAACTAATTATCTAAAAATGATTCTGAAGGCAGCTAAATAAGTAAAATGATAAACTTGCACACTGTTTACCTGAAGACTTCCTTCAGTAGCTTCACTTTATTGTCTGGATATCTTTTGGTATTTGTGTCATCCAAGAAAGCTCTGGCATATGCTAATGGTCCAGCATTAACCTTTTTGAAACAAGCATAGTTATCAAGTAACATCATTTTAGTAACATTAAAGCAAAATTTCCACTATTTGGTGGGGTAAAAATAAAAATTCTAAAAGAAATGCTTCATTTCAAATTGCCCATGAAAAACAACAGTCTGCCAGGGACTGTCAAGATTGCTCTTCAAGCTTGACAGAAGCCTTATTTGGGCATTATCTCACATATGTTTTAAGGGGGAAAATAATGAAAGTCTTCAAGGACACAACAGAATCCAGTTCCCAAACTCCACCTCTTGTATTCACTGAATAATGCTGACTATGCATATTTTGAACAAAATAAAAAATATAATTCTAAAAAAAGGGAGGGATCCCCCCAAGTCATGTTTTGTTTCAAAATTCACCCAGAACTAAATCAGCAAAGCAGGCATTTTACAATGCTGTAAAAATATTCCCAAAGTTTCTGCATGTGTGATTAATCTTAACAAATTGATTCGAATTTTGCCACTGAATTACTTTATTGGTGCTAGCCAATGTAATATACGGGGATGAAAATGTCACCAGGTTGGCCCTGTTCAAAAGAAATAGACATTTCTTCCATTGGGAGGAAACCACAGTTCATAAAGATCAAAAAATACCTCCACAAGAGAAGAAATTTACAGTGTATTCTATTCGACATAATTTTATTTTAGTTGTATTTCATCTTGTATTTTCTGTCTTTGGGCATTTAGGTGAAATAGACTTGATTCTGTACACACAAACATTCCTTTGCACATGGGGAATTTTTCAATCCACTACTATGGTCAGAAAATACCCCACAATTCCTTGTGTATGAAAATTAATGTAAAGGAAATTTCTGTTAAAATCAGTTTAAACACTTTACCTGTACACTGACACTGCCTTGTAACTTTAGCTGAAGTTTGATCATGTCCACTTCCACTGATGAACAAAGCTGCCGGAGCTCTGCAACCTTCTTACTCATTTCATCAATAGCTACTTCAATCGGGTTTAAATCTATATGGTGTTGATACATTATGGGAATCCGTTTTTTTACATAAGGAAAACAATGTATGGCTAGAAAAAGAAAACCATTAACAGTTAAATTTTGGTTATATAGTTAAATACAAACATTTAACTTTGTAAAATTAAGAAACTGTTAATTTTGGAGGACAAATAAACTTGTTACGCAATATGTGCGGCATTATTCAACATATAAATAAAATAATAGTTTTAGCAGCATAATCCTTTGGAAGCTATGGAGTCAACTGTATCAACGGGAACAAACCTCAGGCATTGAGACTCCTGCAGCATTTGCTGGCATGAGAGGAATAACTGAACTTTGTGGATTGTTTATGCGTGCCATCCAGAGAATGACATACATGTTGCAAGCAAAATACTACACATCTATTTCCTTTTCTGGAAACAACAACAACAGCAACAACAATTTAATTTATATCCTGCCTTTCCCCCAATACTGGAACTCAAGGTAGCTGAAAAAATGTAAAAGCCCTTCTAGTCAATCCCTAAAAGCTTTTTAGAACAGAACAGATGGAAAGACAGCGAGAGAGCCACCCTAGCTCCCTTCCCTAAGGGGAAATTCCAAAACTTGGGAGCACTCATTGTGAAGGCCCTCTCCCTCGTTCCCACCAAATGTGCTTGGAAAGGACATAGGATCAAGACAAGGGCTTCCTCCAAAGCTCTTAGAGCTGAGGTAGGCTCATATAGGGAGATAGTTGTTCAGAAAGCATGGACACAAGCTTTATGTAGTCATAACTGGTACTTTGAATTGTGCCCAGAAATGGATTGGCAAGGAAGTTGTATGCTCCCTGTAGTTTGGTCCAGTTAAGAAACTGGCTCTTGCTCTTTGGACCAGCTGTAGTTTCTGTTAAGTAAACAAAAATAAGCTGGCAGTTGTTGATTGCTTAAGTATTCAATCCCCTTTGCTACAACCTGCCTAAATAAGCTGTATTTTAACCTGTTCCCTCCTGCAATCACATAGGTAGGTGAATGGAGTCTTCATGTGGACAATTCCAATGCCACATGATCTCAAAATAAATACTTCTCTTTCTGGAAGACTAAAGAGATTATTGAAGAGCAAGGAGCTGTCAAAACTAATCTGGGAAAAAGTTCTACAGAAGAATCAATCAGCTATACGCTATAAAAATATACCCACCTATGAATAATTAAACCTAGAGCACCATTAAATCCATTATTATAAAATGGAAAGAATATAGCTCATCCATGATTCTGTCTAGAGAAGGCTGTCCATCAAAAGTCAGTGACTGGGTAAGAAGGGCATTAGTTAGAGAAATAAGCAAAAGGCCGATGGTGACTCCGAAGGAGTGAAAGAATCTGCAGCTGAGGTGGGAGAAACTGTCTATGGAAAAACTATCATCCAGCTGCTCCACAAATCACAGCTTTATGAAAGACATATGAAAACGAATCCATTGCTGAAAGAAGCAGATACTGAAGTCCACTTGGAGTCTGGAAGAAGCCATGTGGGAGATAAAGCAAGCCTGTGAAAAAAAGTTATCTAGTCTGATGAGCCCAAAATTGAATTCTTGGCTTTAATACAAAATGATGTGTGGTGCAAAGCCAACAACAATTCTTATTGCCCTGAGTTCACCATTATCAGGGTAAACCGTGGTGGTAACAGCAGCATGTTGTGGAGGTTGCTTTTCTTTTGCAAAGACTGAGAAACTGGTCAGGATTAAAGGAAAAATGAATGGAGCCAAATACATGGCAAGAGACCTGGGGCTGGGGTAAATGTTCATCTTCCAGCAGGACTATGAATCTGAATGTCTTAGAATGGCCTAATCAAAGTCCAAACCTCAATCTGATTGAGAATCTGTGGCAAGACTTGAAAATAGCTATTTGCCAGTGGTCCCCATCAACTTGACACAGGGAGAACAATTTTATCAAGAGGAATGGGCAAAAATGGCAAGCTCCAAATGTGCAAAGTTGATAGAACTCAAGAAGGCTTATAGCTGTAATTGCTGCCAAAGGTGCTTCTGACAAGTATTGACATAGGATGTGTTTCTCTGTGTGAATACACTTTACTTTTATACAATAAAAGTTTTGCACCTTCACTGTTGAGCAAATGGTTAAAATTTCAATTAAGTCAATTTCACTCCAGGCTCTATCATCAAAATAGGAAAAAGTCAAAATGAGAGGTCAATACTTCTGCAAGGCAATGTGTGTGTGTCTTTTTGTGTGTGTATAAAATGTAAATAGTAAAATGTAGTAAGAAATCTTCAGTGGGTTTCTTACTAAAAAAAAGGACAACATAGCAACTGTTCACATGCTATTGTGGTCTTTAAATTACTGACTATAATAATCACAGTGCAAAAAGTAGTGATGAGTCAACATGTAAAATAACTGTACCCTGTCTTTGGCATATTAATTGTTGAACATAAGGAAATACAGACATAATAAAAATGAATAGTGTACAAAACTCTATACATAAAATTAGCTCTTAGATAGCAAAAGTATAAAGGAAAGGCAAGACCTGATTAGTGCCATGATCCTAATGTGTAAGCGGTCTTCCATGTTATATACACCAAGAAAGTGTGGTTTTTGTTTATTATTTTAGCATAATGGGTTTTTCTCATTCACCTGTAATCAAGCTGCAAGTGATGCTGTATGGTTTTAAAAGTTAGGCAGCTTCCCAACAGCACCATAAAATTCATGGTAATAGGTTTTGTGTATTTCTGCTTTGCACAATACATACCAGCAAGTAATCTGTATCTGTCAATATACCCACCCTGAACATCTGCAGCCAATCCTACCCCAGTTACCTGATGGATCTACTTATATAAACAGATATTTTACAAATAATGTTTATCTGAATAATATACTACTCTTTAAAATAAATTCTGCACAAGCATTTTAAAAATGTAAATACAGTGCATGAAGTATCTCTGGATATGTTCAAGATTTTCCAAGACTTTCAGCTGGGGTTCTTTGCATATAATACTTCTTTTGAAGAAATAGAAATACTGAAGACTTCTGTATATTTTGTGGGGAGAGAGGGACATGAAATCTTGATACTAATAAAAATGTAAAAAGATGGATCCATCTCTCTTTCATGTTTGTTCATGTGAACAATCTCAGATATATTTCCCAGGCTAATACACAGATTAGAATACAGTTATCCCATATATAGGCCTTTCCAGATTAACCATCCCGGCCCAGGCTTCCTGATCCCCTCATTCCTCCCGTGGCCCCATCTTTAGTGATGGTTGAGGATCTCCAGAGGGACATCAGGATTTTTAGGTGGTTTTAATTATGGTTTTATGTTCTTATATTGTGCTTTTAATTTGTTATATTGTTTAATACTTTCTTAAGGGGGGGAGGGATTATAATGTTTAATGTTATATTTTAATCTTGTCATATTTTATTGTTGTCAACCACCCAGATTGGTTCGCCACAGGGCGGTATACAAATAAATATTTTATATATATATATATATATATATATATATATATATATATATATATATATATAATTGAGTTTTGCTATGCTGCTTTCTATTCAAGACATTATACAAAAATGTGTTTATTAGAAGTTGTATACAATAAATGTGCATTAGTTACATATAAAACACACATATATGTTGGACGGTTGCATAAAACATTAATGCAGTTTTTTCATTTAAAAAACTAGAGCTGAGTCAGAAAATGGGAAGAAAGAGACTTATGATGGTTTATGTTAAACTAATATGGACCAGAAATAAACTGATTTTTCCATCTTTACGTACATGTGGGGGTGGGAGAAATGATAATTCATGGTTGAAAGTATATGCCAGTTTCCTGTCAAATAGAGTTATGGACACATATGCCTGAACCATTCAAAACTTGCAGCAATTAATAAAGACAGAGATTACCATGAGACAGTTTTGAATGAAATGAAGCATGCAGCAGGTAATACAGCTTAGTACTTCTAAATGGCGGACTATGTAAAAAGAGTAAAGTAATGCCCTGGAAGAAATGTCATTTTTGGTCTAGTACCTGTAAGAACAGTGCGCCGTTTACATTGCTCTTCCACTCCACCTCGTCTTTTCCCCAGCTGAGTAAAAGGCATCTCAAACATAAAGCGACGGATGTTATGATTTCTTTCAAACTCTGTTTTTCTCTCCTGCAGTTCCTTCTCCTCAAAGTATGGAACTACATGTGTAACTTGAATATAGGCATATTTTGAGTCCAAATCCTTAGGATTCACCTTTAAAAAATTAGAGAACATAAAGACTCAACTCTGAATGCATACAGTCATTTAAGGGCTAATAAAAAGATGTGATAAATAAAATCTTAAATTCTCATGATAATCTCAGTATCAGAATTAGTATTTTATGTTCCCAAGGCCCTTTTTACTTCATTCACTGTCCCATTCTTTGCACTGCCAACTGCTCAACAGACAATACTTTGCTGAGCCACTTTTTAAGTGTTGGTAAGGCTAGAGGGAAAATTTCAGGTTCAGCACATGCTAGTCCCCATTTCCCACATTGTATATTATTTTGTATAGATTTTTAAACCAGATGAAATTGATTTAATCTGTTCATAATGATTTTTCACACTTACATAGATTGCTTCATATTCATATGTTGAATCTATTTATACAGATATAGGTCTGTGCTCTTACTTTGCCAGAATCCTGGATCATCCTGACGTTTTCAGATCCAAATTTATCTGAATATAGTTTTTGCAGTCTCTGGGAAATCTCTGAAAGAGGTGTGAGTTTAGGCTCTTTGTAAATATATTCCTTTCCATCTTCATCTTCAAAGAATCCCTTTAGAAAAAATAAAATAAAACAGTGACATTCTGAACAGATATATAATTAGTACTTAAGGCTAGGTTAATGGATAATGCCAAGGATGAAGCAAAAAAAAAAGTGCCATTGAAGAATCAAGAAGAGTAGAACAGCTATGGGTGTATTGGAAATAGAAACAAAAGGTTATTTAAGGGAATGCTATAAGATTATGTGAAATGTCAACATTAATGTTTTGATGGAAAGTCCTTTTTTCCATACTGATTGCTCATATGCCTGTTTCACATGCCAGTATGCTAGTCCTCTCCAAAAATCACAGCACAAACCAAACTTGATTTATATTCATTTTAATCTAATCCTATTTTATTTTTTAAAAGAATTGTACACTTCTTACAGTGTCCATACAGTAGTGACTTGTTTCCTCTGAGCACAATAAAAACAGATTCAATGGAAGGTGAAACAGGTGTCTGCTTTCATATAGAAAACCAGATCTGAGTTAATGGTTTAAGTTGGCAAAATAAATATTCCTATCTCAAGATGAAATGGACAATGTAGTGCAAAGAACACAACATAGCACGTATAAAACGCAGACTAGACTGACAAAAAATCCACATCAAATTAAGCTTATATGCAGTAATTACTACTGCATTGCTTGCTTTGGAAAGCAGTTTCTGTAATTACCTCCACATCTGTTTCACTGTCTGTAAACTGGTATTGCTATGGTCATAAGAAACAACAGAATAAATGGAATGTTATATTATTTGAATTGTACATTTCAGTGTCCTATATACCAATGATCATATTTAAGTTAAATCTAAAACTGATTTTCCTGCACCGAATACAACATGCACACACACACGCACAGTTAGCTTAAAACAGAATGTTAGCTAAAAGCTTGGCTTGGGGCTTTGTATTGTTTTGTTTTTTGCATTAAGCATGCATTACCAACAGAAGCCTGTTTTCTTCTTCAAGTGAAACTACATTTTTAAAAATAAAAATTGACAAAAGCGAACTGAGACCAAAGCACCAAATCATAGCTGAATTGCCATTATTGAAAAACTTACCGCTGCCTTAAGAAAGTAATAGTAAAGAAAAAAGAAAAAAGCAGAAAGTTTACTGATGAAAAGATTTACCATTCATAATGCAGCTATGAGCACAATAAACAGTTGATTAGTTTCCAATATAAGAATTAGAAATATACAATATAGATATTAAAAGGATGTTTTTAGAAAAGAATACATTACTAAGTTGGAACTGAAGAAAGAACAAAGAACAATGCTCACCTGTCCAAAAAATGCAACTCTGAAATAGGTTCCCAGCAATCTCTTTCCCGTATGCATTACTTCTGTGACTTTGCTGTATGCTCGATGTAATGTGTCATAGAGATGAGCTAGTCTCTAAAAAGAAGTTTAAAATATGTTCCTATGAATGACACTTGTTATTTATTATGTTTTAAACAACACAAAAGAAAATAAAAAACATCCCATCCTAAAATCTAAACAAGCATTTGTATCATTATTGATCAAGGTGAGGTAAATTTCCATTTGCATTTAATAATGGTAATTTATATGGTGTGGAAGTAGTACAGATTAACCATCTAATGATGGTAGTGGTTTGTATTATTCGGTGTGGGAACTGTCTGGAAAACAAAATGGTAGTTGGCTAATGTTAGGCAAACTTTACTACCATATATACTTGACTATGACCTCATGTATAAGTTGAGGTGAGGTTTTGGGACCAAAATTATGGATTTTTATGTGACCCATGGATAGGTTGAAGGCAGAACTTAAGGGCATGTAGTAAAGCAGGGGTAGGCAACCTTTCCCCTTTAAGGGCCGAGGGACTTCAGCTCCCAGAAGCCTCAGCCATGTTGGCCAATAATCCCATGTTGGGCAATAGTTCCTGGGATTCTGGGAGCTGAAGTCCCTCGGCCCTTAAAGGGGAAAGGTTGCCTACCCCTGTAGTAAAGAATGTAAAGGAGACAGCCAGGCTGGGGAGAGGCTTGAAAGGAGAATGCTTGCCCTTCCTCCTTCTTCCCAACCCAGACAGTCAGGGTGAGAAAAGGCTCGGGGAGTTGGGGGGGGGGGGGGGAACGGACAGCCTATTACCATATTGACCTGTGTATAAGTCGAGCCATTTTGGGGGGGGGGGTCAATTTTTTAATACACATTTTTCAATTTATGCACAAGTATATATGGTATTTTGACTAAGGATCAATAAAGCAAATTAGTCTGAACCAAATGAAATCTAATAACTTTCAACAGGATTTAGCTGTGACTTACTCTAGCTTGATTGTGGCTAACAGATAATGTTCACTGTTACAAAGTTCAATGCAACACAGTACAGACCCCTATTAAACAAAATATAGTATTCATAGACTGATATAAAATACCTCAAAATCTCTCCGCTTCTCATAAATAGGAATTATAAGTTTGTAGATGTCAGCAATCAGTTCATAACGTTCAGCCTTCCACAGTCCATCTGCACATTGTTCTAGCAATTCCATCAATACATCCTAGTTACAGAGGGGGAAAGCTAATATAGTACATTTTTAACCAGAGCAGAGCTTTAACGTAGAACAACCTAACTTTATTATTTTCCAGAAGAATTAAACAGGATTAATTCCCCAAACAATGTATTATGATATAGTAAATCAGTCAGCAAAAAGTACAAATACATTAAACAACAACACTAGAGGTGCATTTTCACATGCACGGTACAAGCTGAGCATCTCTTATACAAAATGCTTGGGACCAGAAGTGTTTTTTATTTTATTATTTTCTGGATTTTGGAATATATGAATATGCATAATTAGATATTTTGGAGATGGAACCCAAGTCTAAACATGACATTCATTTATGTTTCATATATACTTTACACACATAGCCAGAAGGTAATTATATAAACAATGTTTTTAATATTTTTGTTCATGAAACAGAGTTTGTATACATAGGTCTCAATAATGACAGTCACCAGTATTAGGATATTTACATTTGGTACTGTTTGAAGACTGTTCTGTGTCCTTGCATTCATATACACACTATACAGGTTGTTTATGTCGCAATCCAAACTACTCCAAAATTTTCCATGTGAACCATCAGAAAACAATGTTGTTGCTATCTCTGACACACATATGGAAAATTTGGGAGTATTTTGGATTTCTGGATAAAGGATACTCTATCTGTATAGTATGTGTGTGTGTGAATGCATGCACACAGAACAGTCTTCAAACAGTAGTAAGAAGTAAAGGTATTCCCCATTGACAAGGTTGCAAGTCGTGTCTGACCGTAGGGGGCAGTGCTCATCTCCGTTACTAACAGACTACTCTGTGATCATGTGGCCAGCATGATGTTTACTTTCCCACCGAAGTGGTACCTATTTATTTACTTGCATTTGCATGCTTTTGAACTGCTACGTTGGCAGAAGCTGGGACTATGTATGACAGGAGCTCACCCCAGCATGCATCAAACAGTACCAAATGTAAATATCCTAATACAAGTGACTGGCATTAGTGAGATATTTATCCAGACAAACAGTAATACCAATTAACAGACAAACAGCAATTCAATGAAGTTTTCAGTAAATTGAGAGTAATTGAAAGAATGGACAGTACCAGACCTATTAATCCTTTCCTTGTTTAGAAACATAAACCAGAATTACAGTTATCATACGTATTAGTTTAATAGATAACTTGCAGGACAAAAGTGCATTTTATTAGTTTATCACAAAACTTGGTCTTGCCCTCTTTATACCCAGGACTTATATATGACTTTAACAGGGTCTATAGTTCAGATGATTATTACAATGAGATAAAGCCTTTGAGTTAGAAAACATGGATAGAAAAGAATGTGCAATAAATGTTAGTGGAATAAAACACACCTCCCCGAGGAGCAATAAAGAAAAATTTAAAAAATAGCCAGAAAGCAAACAACCCTTTTTTTAAAAAAAAATGTTAAAAAATATTTCTCTATGGCCCAAAATGCATGGGCTAAATAAGGTGGCTTCTGGCCACTTCGAGGGCATGGTGATTACACAATGCACACCCCCAAAGCAGCCAGAAGCTGCTCTGAGGCTGTTCTAATGGGGGAAAAGCCAGCCCCAAAATGAATGGATTAGCTCCTGTCGCTGGCTGGCTTGGGACTGTGGCGTCGGCCCACTTTGGGAGTGGACCATGCAGTTGTATGGTCCCGGCCTGATCCCAGCAATTAATTTCTTCCAGGCAACTGGTTTATATTTTTTATAGGTAAATTTCAACTTTACTGAATTTAACTGACAAACTTCTATCACTGCCTGACACTTTGAATTAATTCAAGCAGACCATCTAGGAAAGGGGTAGGCAACCTTTTTGAGCCAGGGGGTGGGTTGCTGTCCCTCAGACAATTGGGGGGCCGAAGCACCAAAAATAAATAAATAAATAAATAAAAATTAAAAATTTAAAAATTTAAAAAATATGCATGCACACTCTCTCAGCCCCAGAAAAGCCATGGCAAAACCCCTGTGGAGATTTTGCCAAGAAAACCTCAAGAACAAGTAATAACAACAATAATGAATATCATTATGGCGGGCGGTGGCGGTGGTGGGAGGCGGCGGCAGGACCGGCCTGGGGCCGGTCCAAAGGCCTCGGGGGGCCACATCCGGCCCCCGGGCCTTAGGTTGCCTACCCCTGATCTAGGGAGTGCATTCCATAGCAGAGAGGAGTCCACACTTAAAGCCCATCCTCCAGCAGACCCACTTATCATACCTCAGTCAATCAGGGCACTAGATAAAACCTTAGATAGTGACAAAAGATAGGTAAATGTAGAAAAAGGAAATATTTCAGATCCCAAACTGTGAAAGGTTTTAGAGGTCATAACCATAATTCTGAATAAATTTCGAAATGCACTAGAAACCAGTAAAGTACAAATGAAATATGTTCATAAAACGAGCTCCAATTAGTAACTTGTAACCATGGGCTATACCAGGAGCTCCAATTAGTAACTTGTAACCATGGGCTATATCAGGTCAGTTTCGGCCAGGACAGGGGAAGGAGGAGGAGGAGGCTCTCCAGGCCAGTTTCTAACAGAAAGGAGAAAGAGAAAGAGACTTTCTAGGCAGTTCTGCCAGGAAGGGAGACAGAGAAGAAGGCCAGTTCCTGCTAGGAAAGAGGAGAAAGCAGTTTCCAGACAGCCATCTTGAGTGGGTAAGTTTTTAAATTCTTTTTAAAAACACTTGGGGGGAGTGTGACTGTGACTCAGCGGGTGGGGCTTTGTTGAGTGGCATTTGCAAGTCAATAGGGGGTGGGCTAGGCAGTTAGCTCTATACAACTGCTGCCAGAGGCCAGTTTCAGGTCAGTTTCGGCCAGGACAGGGGAAGGAGGAGGAGGAGGCTCTCCAGGCCAGTTTCTAACAGAAAGGAGAAAGATAAAGAGACTTTCTAGGCAGTTCTGCCAGGAAGGGAGACAGAGAAGAAGGCCAGTTCCTGCTAGGAAAGAGGAGAAAGCAGTTTCCAGACAGCCATCTTGAGTGGGTAAGTTTTTAAATTCTTTTTAAAAACACTTGGGGGGAGTGTGACTGTGACTCAGCGGGTGGGGCTTTGTTGAGCGGCATTTGCAAGTCAATAGGGGGTGGGCTAGGCAGTTAGCTCTATACAACAGCTGCCAGAGCCGCACGCCTAGCGGCGCGTGAATTTTATAACCAGCAGACTTAAATACTGTTAGCAAGGGATTTTCTTTGAGGAGGAAAGTCGTAGTCCACTTTCAGGTACTAATTAAGACTTAGTATGGACACTGAAGGAACTGCTGCCGTCACCTGCAATACCTGTGGGATGTTTGTATTCTTACCTACAGATGTGGGGAACTACACATGCTCAAAGTGCAAGTTGGTAGCCCTGTTGGAGGACAAAGTACAGCAGCTGGAGGCGCGGGTAGCTACACTTCAACATATTAGGGAACAAGAGGCTTTCCTTGACAGAACAGAACACACGGTCTTGGATGGGGAACACACAGAGGAAGTCGCTGGGGAAGAGAAGGTCACATCACACACACAGGAGGTAGAAAGCTGGAGGAAGGTCACACGCAGAAGTAAGGAGACCAGGGATCGTACTGGGAGCTTGCGGCTACAGAATCGATTTCAAGCTCTTACTCTTAGCAAGGAGGACACAGAAGAGCAGCATGGACAGATTTCAGAGACAGAGCAGGGGACCCTGGCAGTTCCACCACAGGGAACAGTCGCTGCTAAGCCTTGGAGGTGTGTGGTCGTGGTGGGGGACTCCTTGCTGAGGGGGACAGAAGCAGTGATTTGTGGGCCTGACAAGATGTCTCGAGAGGTGTGTTGTCTTCCTGGGGCAAAGATCAGAGATGTGACAGAGAGGCTGACAAGACTGGTCAGGCCTACCGACCAATACCCCTTCCTTTTGGTCCACGTGGGAACGAACGACACAGCAAGACACAGCCTTCAGAACATCAAAAGGGATTACGAGGCTCTAGGAAAGAAGCTGAAAGAAATGGAGGCACAGATTGTCATCTCGTCTCTTCTGCCAGTTCAAGGGCATGGTCCAGGAAGAGAGAGGAAGATAGCAGATGTCAACAATTGGCTCCGCAGATGGTGTCGTCGAGAACAATTTGGATTCTTGGATCATGGGCTGCGGTTCCATGAGGGCGGACTCCTGGCATGGGATGGGCTGCATCTCACACCAGTTGGAAGAAATGTTTTTGCCAACGGTCTGAAGAATTTGATCAGGAGGGCTTTAAACTGAACTGTGTGGGGAAGGAAGACAACGTCCTGGAAGACAAAAGGACTGGAGAAAATAGTCAAACTGTCATAGAGGAAACAAGGCAAACAGTACAGGGACCCAACAGTGGGAGGCAAAAAAATGTGCACAGGCAGCAAGTAAAGGGGACACATGGTCTTAGATGTCTCTACACTAATGCACAGAGCATGGGAAATAAGCAAGATGAACTTGAACTCCTAGCACAACAAAGCAAATATGATATAATAGGCATCACTGAAACCTGGTGGGATGAGTCTCATGACTGGAATGTAGAAATAAAGGGGTATAACCTTTTCAAGAGAAACAGGACAAACAGGAAAGGAGGAGGAATAGCATTATATGTCAGGGATATTTACACCAGTGAAGAAATCCAGGACATCAATCCTGGAAGCCAAGTGGAGAGCATCTGGATAAAAATTAAAGGGGAAGGAAACAACAGGGATGTTAGTGTGGGAGTCTACTACAGACCCCCAACTCAAACAGAAGAATTGGATGAAGCCTTTCTAGAACAGATGACCACACACTCAGAAAGGAGAAATATAGTAGTGATGGGTGACTTCAACTATCCGGATATTTGCTGGAAGTCAAACTCCTCAAGGTCTAGCAAATTCCTCACTTGCCTCGAAGACAATTTCATTGTTCAAAAGGTGGAAGAGGAAACGAGGGAGTCAGCTATTTTGGATCTGATACTAACCAACAGGGAAGATCTAGTTAATGGGGTGCAAGTGGTTGGATCCTTAGGCGGGAGTGATCATGTCCTCCTGGAGTTTATTATACAGTGGAAAGGAGAAGCCAGGCATAGTCAGACACGCATTCTAGACTTTAGGAAAGCTGATTTTACTAAACTTAGAGAAATACTGAGGGTGATCCCATGGACAGGAATACTAAAAGAGAAGGGAGTTCAAGACGGATAGGAGTTTCTCAAAAGGGAGATACTGAAGGCACAATTTCAAACCGTGCCAACGAGGAGGAAGAATGGGAGGTGTCTCAAGAAACCAGGATGGATGACTAAGGAACTTGCAACTGAACTATGTTTTAAACGGAACATGTATAAGAAATGGAAAAATGGGGAAATCACCAAAGAGGAATTCAAACAAACAGCTAGCACGTGTAGGGGTAAAGTCAGAAAAGCTAAAGCGCAGAATGAAATCAGGCTTGCTGGAGAGGTTAAGAACAATAAAAAGGGCTTTTGGGGGTATGTCAGTAGCAAAAGGAAAAAGAAGGAAATGGTAGGGCCACTGTGTGGAGAAGATGGCAAAAAGTTAACAGGGGACAGAGAAAAGGCAGAATTACTCAACACCTTCTTTGCTTCAGTCTTCTCAGAAAAGGCAAAGGGTGCTCAACTTGAGGATAATGGAGCAGAGGACAGAATAGGAGAATTTCAGCACAGAATAAGTAAAGAGATAGTACAGAAACATCTGGTTAATCTAGATGAATATAAGTCTCCAGGACCAGATGAATTACATCCAAGGGTATTAAAAGAACTGGCAAATGTAATATCAGAACCATTGGCAATAATCTTTGAGAATTCCTGGAAAACAGGAGAGGTCCCAGCGGACTGGAGAAGGGCAAATGTTGTCCCCATCTTCAAAAAGGGGAAAAAAGAGGATCCCAACAATTATCGTCCAGTTAGTCTGACATCAATACCCGGAAAGATTCTGGAGCAGATCATTAAACAGAGAGTCTGTGAACATCTGGAAGATAATTTCATAATCACAAAAAGTCAACATGGGTTTCAGAGAAACAGGTCATGCCAGACAAATCTGATCTCTTTTTTTTGATAAAATTACCAGCTTGGTAGATGAAGGGAATGCTGTGGATATAGTATATCTTGATTTCAGTAAGGCCTTTGACAAGGTTCCCCATGACATTCTTGCAAGCAAGTTGGTAAAATGTGGGCTAGACAAAGAAACTGTTACATGGATTTGTAATTGGTTGACTGGCCGAACCCAAAGGGTGCTCAACAATGGCTCCTTTTCAACTTGGAAAGAAGTGACCAGTGGGGTGCCACAGGGCTCTGTCCTGGGCCCAGTGCTATTCAATATCTTTATTAATGACTTGGATGACAGTATTGGGGGCATAGTTATCAAATTTGCAGACGACACCAAATTAGGAGGAGTAGCTAATACCCCAGGGGACAGAATCAAAATTCAAAATGACTTGAACAGACTAGAAAGTTGGGCCAAAGCTAACAAAATGAAATTCAACACAGAGAAATGTAAGGTACTGCACTTAGGGCGGAAAAACGAAAAGTACAGATATACGATGGGGGACACCTGGCTGAATGAGACTACGTGTGAAAGGGATCTAGGAATCCAGGTGGACCACAAGTTGAACATGAGTCAACAGTGCGATGTAGCAGCTAAAAAGGCCAATGCAATTTTAGGCTGCATCAGTAGAAGTATAGTGTCTAGATCAAGAGAAGTAATAGTGCCACTCTATTCTGCTTTGGTCCGGCCTCACCTGGAATACTGTGTCCAGTTCTGGGCACCACAATTCAAAAAGGATGTGGAGAAACTGGAGCGTGTCCAAAGAAGGGCAACTAAAATGGTGAAGGGTCTGGAAAGCAAGCCCTATGAGGAACGACTTAGGGAGCTGGGGATGTTTAGCCTGGAGAAGAGAAGGCTGAGAGGTGATATGATAGCCGTGTTTAAATATTTGAAGGGATGTCATATCGAGGAGGGAACAAGCTTGTTTTCTGCTGCTCCAGAGACTAGGACCCGAAACAATGGATGCAAGCTGCAAGAAAAGAGATTCCACCTCAACATTAGGAGGAACTTCCTGACAGTAAGGGCGGTTCAACAGTGGAACACACTCCCTCGGAGAGTAGTGGAGTCTCCTTCCTTGGAGGTCTTTAAGCAGAGGCTGGATGGCCATCTGTCGGGGATGCTTTGATTGGGAGTTCCTGCATGGCAGGGGGTTGGACTGGATGGCCCTTGTGGTCTCTTCCAACTCTATGATTCTATGATTCTAGGAGTGGGCAACTGCAATGGATATGGGGCCAATTTTTGCTCCGGAAATGGTAAGCTACACTACCAAATTTCCAGCTATAAAATATCACTAGGAGTTTACTTCTGATTTTTCGTGTCAAAATTTTTCATCTAGTTTTCAGTGGATGGAGCAAAACCATCACATCAAGAATGGCAATTGACAAGGGGTTTCAAAATGGGGTTATGTGCCATAGACTTTACTTTTTTCCACCATTTCCTGTATCAAGTGAAGTTTGTAAACAGTTTTCAAAAGAGCAATTCATATAATGTACAATATGTGGGGGTTAGGGGAACAAGACCCCTGTGAATGTGAAAAATCTGCAAATAAGGCAAGCCCTGCCCACCTCCTCCAATGCCTGGGATAGCTCTAGCCAGCTGTCACAGGCATGGGAAGAAGAGGTAGGGGATCCTGTTCCTGAGCCCCAACCACCTCCTCCGATCATGAATAACCAAAGTTATGAATACCAAGTCCACAAATTGAAGGGCTGACTATATTGTTGTTTTTAACTGCCCTCAAGTTGACCCCGACTCATGGTGACCCTGTGGATGAGACAACTCCAAGCCCCCCTGTCCTCCACTGCTCTGCTTAGTTCCTGGAAATTCAATGTATACAATGTACTGCTGTAATTCAAATTGGGGTGGGGTGGGGATAAAATCAAGACATGTCCTGTTTTACATTTAGGCGAATACCAAGACTGGGTATAATAGCTGTTAATGCTAAGAAGCTGATAACGTTTGTCCATTTGCAAGCTAAATTTCTTACTTGTTCCTTTTTAATCCTTATGCCATTTTTTATTCTGCTTCTTCTATCCCAATGAATCAAGGCAGATTTCCCAAATTCCAACAAAGAAATAATATAACATTAAACTCATTAATGTTGTGCAGGAGTCTTCTCTTCCTCACCAATAATGTCATGCTCTATTAAATCAACTAGTGATTATATTTTCATCTTGCAATGGAATGAATGGCATAAAAGCAATCATATAAGTCATTTGCCTAAATCTATTCCTTGCCCAATTGGCATCTCTAGCATATATTTGCACTTTGGTGGCTTTTAAAAGATATTTTGTTGGTCCATGAAAGAGTGTGACAAAGTTTTTAGAAAATAAGCATGTAACAGAAAATAACAGAAAATATATTCGCAATATAAAGTATAAACTTGATTTACATACTTCATTAAAGTGAACATCCTGCATTCCCACATCTTCCATCATTGAAGCCTCTTCATCTATATTTGGAGTAATTACTCTGAAGCTTATACAACCTTGTTTAAACATTCCTATTTATACAAAAGAAAAATGCACAGATTAATCTTAGGAAGTCTATCAACCTAGATGGAGAAACTGAAAGTCCCCCATTGGATTAAAAAAAAGGTCTGATAACTATTACAGTAGCACCATGGGATAAATTTGTGGAAAAACAGCTGCCACATCATTGGCTAGCAAGTATTAATTTGCAACAGTTAGTTCTGTGCAGGTTTTGTACTGAAATCTTTGATATCCTTCCTGTCTTACTAAATTTCATCTCAAGAGAAAGGCAGGCTATAAACACAATAAAAATGAAAACACAAATCAAAATTTACTATTTGCCATGTTTGCCCCATCTACAAACAGCTGTGGTACATATTTTTCCTCTCCACGAATGAACTTCTCTCCGAGTTGATTCCAGACATGCATAGGCAGCATGCTTAAATCACAAGAACCAAAGAATCAATTCTGAACAGCCTTCCTGATGTTGTCAGGTAGTCATTACTGGCAATTAATGATACATTTAAGTCAAATCAGACTAAAGACGGTGTTTTTCACCCTCATTCTAAATGGGCAAATATTTAATCTCATTTCAGAGTACATCTTAATACATGGTGAAGCAAGAGAATGTATTGGTGAAGCAAGAGAAGGGGAAGGTATGTTCTGTTTTATCCTGTTTTAGTCCCAGTTAAATGCACAGACCTGTGATAAACAATATAAAATAGAGTCATTTCTTTTCAAGTTATTAATGTACTATTACAAGCCACATGGTAATAGCTTTTGGTCATTATCTACTCGAATTTCCAAAAGCCTTTTGATGAAAACCCACACCTCAGCAAAATTAGCAGTCACAAGAGAAAAGGATAGAAAACTGGCTAAAAAAAAAAAAAAAAAAAAAAAAAAAGCAAGCAGAGCATTGGAATAAATGACCAGTTCCCATCATGGAGTGGGGTTGCTATTTGAGATCAGTTCTTATTCATTAATAATATGGAGTTAAAGGCGAATGGCAAAAGACAGGTGGCATACCTGTAACTGTAGTTCTTCAAGTGGTCATCTATGAATTCACATAACTGGGTTATCCTGCACTTGTACAGAGCCTCTTTGGAGCATTCTAAAAATGTTCTAAATAGAATTCTGGTGGTAGCCCCACCCACCTCCACCAGACCTATATAAGGGGCTTCCTGCCAAAACCACATTCCATAGGATGCTGATGCAGCCATCAGTGGGAACCCGCATGACACGATGAGGAGAAGTTGGGTCGGGTTGTGTGAGTTCACAGATGACCATTCAGAGAATTACAGCTACAGGTATAAAACTTGTCCTTCTTTGTAGTCTCACATAACTCACATACCTAAAAGCAGGAGGCAGGAGTGTTGGTGCAAACAAATATTTTACGGAACCAATCAAAGTCAACAGCAAGCATGAATAACACAACACCTATATGTGTATGCAACAAGCATTAATAACACAATTTCCATATAATGACATTTGACAGGTTTAAGACAAATCATATTGACATATCAAACCAAAAATACAAAACCAAGAACACGGTACCAAAAGACAGCTGGATTTGAACATATCCAGCAATATAGTACCTAGGTAGATGTAAACACAAAAACAGAAACCCTTTTATACAGAGATAAAACATAACAAATAATTTAAGTAATGAACGTGGTACAGCCTTCCCAAATATATTATTGGCTCGATACCTCAAGTCCACCTTATAGTGTGAGATAAAAGTCATAGTCTTGACCAGGTAGCCACATGGCAAATGTCTTCGATTGATACACCAGCTATAAAAGCATGGGAGCAGCAATCACCTGAATGGAATGTGCTCAAATCTGAGCAAAAAGGTATTTTCCATCCAATTCATAGGAAAGACAAACAGCCGAAACCATCCACTTCGAGAAATTCTGAGATGAAACTAACAGTCCTTTCCTCGAACCCAAGTAAAAAACCAGCAGTCTGGGCAAAGTACGGAAGGCAGCAGTTCTGTCCACATAGAAGGCAAGAATACATCGAGGCAGTGACAACACATCTCACAGTAAGTTGGGGGTTTGGAAAAGGAAAGGCAACAGAGACAACCTTCAGTAGGAAGCTAATTTCTGGTCTCAACACCATTCTATTGGGATGGAGCCATAGGTGAGGTTTGTCCACATGCAAAGCACACAACTCACCAGCTTTCCTAGCAGACACAATGGCAACCAGAAAAGCAGTCTTGTAAGATAGCAAAAGGCCATCACAACTTGCCATTGGTTAATAGGGTCCCCCACACAGCTGGCATAACACGAAGTCTAGAGCCCATTTAGGGATTAGGCCCAATACAGGAGGGTGCAGAACTTGTACTCCTTTAAGAAATTATTTACCAAGAGGTGAACAAAACAGGAAGATTTGCTCAACAATTGGAAATGTGCCAAAATGGGAGCCAGATAACAATGAATTGAGGACTATGAAAGGTCCTGATTTGACAACAGAAAATCCAGCACATGAAGAATGGTGGCATCAGACATCTCAATGGATAGCAGAAGCAGAAACTCATCAAACTACTTCCTCTTATACTTGTAAAACCTCTTGGTTGATGGATGGCATTAATGACATTCCTCACTGCAGCCAGCAAGAGATTTAGGGGAGGATCCTCCATTCTGACAAGTGAAGTGTGTTGAGGTCTGAATGTGAATGTCTGATGTGGCCATCGTAGGTAGTGAAAAGGCCTGGTCTGAGTGGCAAACAAAGATACAGTCTTCAAGACATGTGCAGAAGACAGCTGAACCAAGGTTGTCTTGACCACCATGGAGCAATCAGGATGAACCTTGCTTGATCCTGAAGAAGCTTGGTGATGACTCTGGTCAGCAGAGGAAATGGGGAGGGGGGAGGAGTACAACTCAAGACCGTGCTAGCTGAACAGGAAAGACCTCTTCATAACCTGCCCTGATATGTCCTCAAACAAAACTCTCAACACTGGACATTGTAAATTGAGACAAAAGGTTGAGTTTGGGCAGCCCTTAATGCTAAAAAATGGGACTCAGTACCTTGGGATGGAGCATCCATTCATGGCTGGAGTGTGACTTCCAATTCAGGGCATCCATGAGGACATTCTCCTCTCTGGAAAGATGGACAATCAAGATTGAGCTGTTCCTCTTTATTCACCAATCCAAAATCCAAAGGGTGCAGGACCAAGTACCACCTTGCTTGTTAAATAATAAATGACCATGGTATTGTTGGTCAGTACTTGTACTACCTTTCCTGAGAGCAGGGTTTCAAAGGAGAGGAAAGCCTTCTCAACAGCTAAAAATTCCAGCGCATTGGTGTGGATCTCCTGCTCCTCCTGAGACCAGAGTCCTTTTATGAAGAAGGTGTTGGGATGAGCGCCCCAACAAGAGCTTGAGGTCATGGGGTGGAAAAAGGCATACTGACTTGAATGCTGAATGGGTCCAGCCACCAATGTAGAGATTTCTGAACTGTCCTTGGTATAGTGAGCCAATTTCTCAAAGAGCCTCAAAGTGCCTGATGAACCAAGACTGGAAGGGGCGCATCTGAAGGAGGACATTTGGTGTTACTGAAGTGGTTGATGCCAGATGGCCCAAAGTGACTTGAACCTGTTGGGCCCAAAAGCATCGGTACTGAAGACATGCCCTCAGAGACCTGCAGAGGTTGCTGAAGTGAGAAAGGCAGCTTGCGCCATAGAGTCCAGGATCGCTCCAGTGAACCAAATCTGATGGGTTAGTTGTAGTTTGGACTTGTCTTTGTTCAGACACAGTTCTAAATTGTCCAAGAGAGTCAAAACTGTGCTGTATTCAACACATTTCTTAAAAGAAGCCAGTGGTACCAAGAGAGCCCAGAGGGCGACAGCCAATGCTGGCCAACAGCCAATGCTGATGAAGCAATCCAATGAAGGATCCTGGAACTGAAGCTGCTGCAGCAGCAAACAAAAAGGAACTGGCAGTTTTGGCAGGAAACCCCTGGCAGAGGTGGGTGGAGCTACTGTCAAAGTTCTATTTAGAAGTTTGTAGAATGCACCAAAGAGGCTATTTACAGCTGCATGATAATCCAGTTGTGTGAGTTCATAGATGACCACATGAAGAACTACAGTTATAGGTATGCAACCTGTCCTTGGCCATTCACCTTTAACTTCATGTGATTAATGAATAAGAACTGATCTCAAATAGTAACCCCACTTTGAAGAGGCTCTGCGCAGGTGCAGGATAACCCAGCTGTGTAAAACACAGAGACCACGAAGAAGAAGTGGCCATTTGCTATTAATACTAATTTACCAAAAGTGGTGAAAACAAAAATGGAATTCTGAAGAGCTCCAAAGGATGCTACCAACCTGGGAGAATAGGCAGCAAGATGCCAAATGAGATTCAATGCAAGCAAGCGTACAGTGATGCATATTAGGATTCCACTCAAAAATAAAATAAAATAAAATAAAATAAAAATCCCAACTTCATGTTTATAGTGATAGGAGTCGTCAGTGACTAACTGATAAAGCAAAGGATCTTGTTAATGTGGTAGGTAGCTCAGTGATAAAATCAATCCAGCTGATCTTAAAAAGGTGCATTCCATGTTGGGCATAATCAGAAATGGATTCGAAAATAACATTTCTAGTACGATGCTATCCTCATACAAATACCTAGTGCAACCACATCTGGAATACTGTGTATATTTCTGATTGCTGCATCTAAAACAGGATGTTGTAGAGCTGGAAAAGGTACAGAAAAGGTACCTAAACAATCAAGGACTAGACTAGAGCAATTCACCTCTGAGGAAATGTTAATTCTATTCAGTTTAGCATCAACAAAAAAGCAAGGAAGGATAGATCCAACAGAGCTATACAAAATTATGCATTGTGTGGAGAAAGTAAAGGGTTTCCTCTCTCAGGGGCTAAGCAGACAAACAGGTAAAACCAGGCTGTTCCTAGTTTTAATGAAAGTGGGTGGAAGCCTTGCTGTCCGAAGGGCCTGCTGTGAAGGCAGGCCGAACACTACATGCAGTACACACCACAGTGTTAAGCCGCACCTCTTGGGGGTTTTTCTGCCACCTCCCCCATGTATGTGTACCATTGCATGAACACCACCTGAGAATGGAATTACCTCCCTCTTCCTGCTTAGCTGTCATCTCACTGGATGCCCTGCGTGACCGGCCACACAGTTGCACAAGTGATACACTGCCTGTACAGTGCACTGGTGCACCCACTGACACACTGGCAAAACACAATCATGGAGGCACCCCATAAAAGCCCCCTTTCCTCCCTTCAGCCCATGGCCCCCTACTGGACTCTCTGTTTGTATATGTTTTGAATACATCCAATACATTATTGACAACCTGCTGTGTTTGTCATACTTTTGTATCATGGGGTCAGTCATTATACTTGAACTCAATGAAAGGGAATGATGGAGATTCAGGAGTGATAAAAGAAAGTATCACAACTCACCCAACACTGTGTGAACATTATATGTTGGGTCAGATTGACCTTTGAAATGATCCAACATAGTTCTTGTGTTTTTATGTAGCAGTGCTGTGAGGATAAGGGATGTAGCCGTTTTCAGCAACTTAGAAGAAAGCTTGGATAAAAGTATGAATAAAAGTGCAGTTTTATAACTACAATTTTTGGAAATAATAAAGAAGTAACTGTGTGATTTATACCTTTTCGTAGAAGATATTCTGCCACTAGAGCCGCTACATGGACGTAGCACATCGCTGCCTAAAATAAGAACAAATACAAAATTACCATAGACTTTTTACTGTGACACAGCAAAGTTCTGCACATAGCTAGAGTGAAACATAGAAGCTGTAGCTCAGGGGTAGGCAACCTGTCCCCTTTAAGGGCCGAGGGACTTTAGCTCCCAGAATCCCAGGAGCTATTGGCCAACATGGCTGAAGCTTCTGGGAGCTGAAGTCCCTTGGCCCTTAAAGGGGAAAAGTTGCCTACCCCTGCTGTAGCTGCACACCCATGCTTTCTAATTACTACCTCTTCTTAAATGTACAGTATTCACTTTCATTTGGCCACATCACTATGCAATTCCATGGGCTGTGGCAACCCATGTGATGCACCATGGATAATTTAGCTTAACTCCATGATGTCATAAATTCAGCAATAACACTGTAACTTCAATAAACTCCTATAGACTGAACAGCAGCATGAGCAAATGGTATCAAGGACACTAATGGCAAGGAAGAGAAAGAAGAAAAGGGTGTGGAACAGAAAAACAGATAAGCTATTTGATTTTGCCTGCAACATGGAAATATTTTTTTCAACATCCATGATGAGATAGTTTCAGCTTAGTGCTAGAAGATATCTAAACAGGAAGAACATTATAAGTAAAACGATTCACACAAAAACTGATTACCGCCCCAGAATACAATTAATAGTTGATCATTGCCAAAGGAAACAGGCCATGGTAAAGCACAATTTCTTCCCCATAATTTCTATCTCTAGACACAGTGGCCTAAATACTCTAAAGGCACCAGATCCCATCTGATCTTGGAAGCTAAGCAGGGCCGTCCCTGGTTATTGTTGTAAGCCACCCCAATTGTTTCTGCAGAGGGGCGGGATAGAAATAACAACAACAACATATTATTATTATTATTATTATTATTATTATTATTATTATTATTTGGATGGGAGACTGGCAACCAGGTGCTGTAGCCTATATTTCTGAAGAAGGAACTGGTAAAATCACTGCCTAAGAAGACCCTAGTTCATGGAATCTCCGTAAGTCGACAGGCAACTTGAAGGCTCATACATACGCATTGTGAGATTTACCATTGGCATTTTTTTTGGCTTTGTGTAAATTACTAAGATTTTAAGCAGATAATAATAATAATAAAATTTATTTATACCCCGCCCCTCTGCATAGCAATCGGGGCGGCTTCCAGCATAAAAATACAATACAATAAAATCAACCCTAAACCCCAATCCTCCCAACCCTTAAAAAATTATTAAACAGCATCAAAATTACAACAGTTAAAACAAGTTACCAATTTTTTTTTTACCAATTACAATAAATTAAATTACGGCAGGAGAGAGTATAATAGCAGCTGGAATGGGGGCGGGGGGGGAGAGGTACAGGGGACAAGTTCTCTGACTGGGAGGACTAATACACGCAGAATACTGAATGCATGGTACAACATGGTACCACATACTCACAAAGGCACTTGCAAACAAGGTGTTTTTTTGTCTTTGTTTACCTCTGAAAGATCTCCATTTTTAACATGAATTCTTGCCATGCTATCCAACCACGTCTTTCTGAGTTCAGGTGTGCTGGCATAAGACTTTGCTAAACTGTACTGAAGATCCACAAGCATTTCTGGATCATTCTCGTGCTCTTTCATTTGTGCTGTTGCCATTAGGACCGTACGGATGCGTTTAGTCAAATCCTTTACATCAGAAGGGAATGTAGTGTGCTAGAGTGTGGAAAAACAAGACAATACGTAAAAGAAGCATAAGGGACACAAAACCCAGTGAAAACTAAACTTTACACATCCAGTGAAAAGCCTGCTGCTCAAAATAGTCTTCTAGAACTAAACAAGCAGCACAAAAGACGAAATTAGTATTGTGAACTATTGTTCAGAATCATTCATACCTATTAGTATTAACATTGTTCCTTTTTAAGCAAAGCAGCTGTAACAAAAAAGTAATTTTCTATGAACCATTATCTTACTATACAAGGAATTTTTAAATTAGTGGCTCAAAAAGAGACTACAAACTTCCATTTTACACAGATGTAGTCATGCAGTGGTAAATTTTGAAGTGCAGAGAAAGAACAACCCTCATAGTTATACAGGGAGAGATACAGAAAGGGTAGGCTTGGGGAAAAGGAAACAAAAGGGTGTTGATCGCCCTCAAACCGTCCCCCAGTTCAAATAACCTCAATAGCCTTGAAAATAGTCTCTCTGGGTTGAATAAGACTGCTGCTTAATGCCAATTGATAAATGGTAATACAACTGCCACTCAAGACTTGATCCTGAACAAGCATGCCAGCCTGGCATTTATCACAAAAACTTGGTTGGGTGAGAGTTAATCAGCTTTGCCAACCAGGGTTCCTTGTACAGGAGCAAGCAAGACCTGGGGAGTGGCAGGTGGAACTGCAGTAGACAATAGGGCCCCTGACCTATTTCACTTGGGTTTGTCTGAAGATGAGTGGGCATGGAAGTTTAGGGATTCTGTTGGTTTACCACCCAGCCCTCTGATCAATAATCCCTCTTCCTGAGAGGAAGTGTCAAGGTTGCTTTTGGAGTCCACTCAGCTTCTTGTGCTGGGTGACTTCCAACATCCATACTGTGGCTGTCCTGTTAGGAGTAGCTCAAGACTTCATGTTTACCATGACAGCCATGGGTTGGTTCCAAGTGGTAACTAGTTCTGCTCATGCTGCTGGGCATATTCTGAACCTTGTTTTCTTTGCTGGGTGGGGAGATGGTGATCTCGCAGTGGAGGAACCTTATACAGTTCCATTGTCTTGATGGGTCTAGACTGGCTGGTACTGAGAATATCTGCCAGGGTTTGGATTAGGAAGGCCTGCCCCTTGAAGGCTGATGGATCTGGATTGTTTCTTGATGCTCTTGGGGACTTTCCTGTTGCCTTGGCAGGCAATTCTGTCAAAGCCCTTATTGACTCTTGCAATGAGGAAATGGCCAAGGCAGTGGACAGAAGTGCTCCTGAGTGTCCAATCTCAGTATAGAGCCAAATCAGCCCCCTGGTTCACCAAGGAACTGGCAGCAGTGAAATGAGTGAGAGAGATTGGCAGAAAACTCAGAGTCTGACTGAATATGGGTTACAGCCTATCTGAAGGCGTACTCCATGGCAATGTGGGAAGCAAAAAATCCCTATTACTCTCTGCGAACACTGCATGTGAAAAAAAATGGCGAAAGGAGCTGTTTTGAATGATCACTAGTCTTTTACACACTGGCCTGTGAAGAGAATCCAGACCTCTCAACAGCCTACTGCAACCAACTCCCCTGACACTTTGCAGATAAAATTGCTCATTTGGATGCTATAATTAATACAGATCTAGTGTGTATAACTGTGGCCCCTGCTTGCACAGTAATAATGGATACTTTTCAATTTATACAGCTTAGGTATAGGACAGATAGCTTTGACCGGGAGTAGGCAACCTGTCCCCTTTAAGGGCCAAGGGACTTCAGCTCCCAGAAGCCTCAGCCATGTTGGCCAATAGTCCCATGTTGGCCAATAGCTCCTGGGATTCTGGGAGCTGAAGTCCCTCGGCCCTTAAAGGGGACAGGTTGCCTACCCATAGCTTTGATTGTCTTGGTGAATGACCTATGTAGAAACCAAACAAGGGAATATGCCCTGTTGGTTCTGCTGGACCTCTCAGTAGCTTCTGATACCATGGTAACCTTTATGGGCTGCCCTGCTGGGATGGGACCCAGAGGCATTGTTTTATAGTGGTGCCATTCCTTCTTGGAGGTACAAACCCAGAAGATGGTTTGATCCTTTAGTCACTGGCCTATGGGATCCTATGGGACTTGGTTTTGTCCCCATGCTATTTAATATAGACATGGAACTGCTGCGAAAGACTGCCCAGAGCTTTGTGTCAGTCATCAGAAATGGACTGGATGAGAGTGAAAAAAAACACCCCAAAATTTTATCTGGACAACATTGAGGTGCTCGTGGTCAGTTGACTAGGTTTGCACTTTGGATGTACTACTACTGGATTCACTCCTCAACCTGGAAGCTCAGGTTCCTGTGGTAATAAGGAGTGCATCTGTAAAATTCAGGCTTGTGTGCCACCTCCATCCATTCATAGAAAAATCAGATCTGGCAAAAGAAGAACAGATTGTTTACTTGTAACTGAAGTCCTTCGGATGGCCATCTGTGCCCTCACAGAAATAGGTTTCATGCCTGCATAGAAACCCCATGAACAGAAACCTCATTCAGAATATTCTACAGCTGAGTAGCTTGGCGGGAACTCTGCCTGCTCCCTATCTACCACACATGTCCCAGCCCACCAAGCTATTGTTCCCTCAGTCTCTGAGTCTGCCATGAAAATGATAAAGATCTGAAAGAGAGGTAGGGTGGGTTTGTGTGAAGGTATAAATAACCACTCAAAGAACTGAAGTTAACAATAAGCAATATTCTTCTTCTTTGTGGTCTCTGTGCATGACACAAATGAGTCATTGTGAAGGTTACCAAAGGATGGTGGGTCAGGTCATTGAAATATTCAGGAAAGAACAGCATGTCCAAATGGAACATCAACCCTGGCCCTGCAACCTAGTCTATACAGTTGGCCCTCCTTGTCCACTGAGTCTTTTTCCATGGATTCAACCATACATGGCTTGAAAATGTTTGTTTAAAAATATAAATTCCAAAAAGCAAACCTTGATTATGCCATTTTATACACAAGACATCATTTTACTATGCTACTGTATTTACTGGGATTTGAGCACCCACAGATTTTGGAATCCACGGTATATGTGTTCGTGTGTCATGGAATCAAATCCCAGTGAATACCAAGGGTCCACTGTAATGCCATATGAATGCAGGCAGCTGTGACCATGTTTCAGCTTTAAAGAGATCTGGGAGAGAAACACCCTAGAGCTGTGATGGCAAACCTATGGCATGCATGCCAGAGATGGCACGCAAAGCCATTTTCCCTGGCATGCAGAGGGAGGGGAGGAGGAGGAAGAGGCGTGTGCTTGTTCCTCCTCTTTCCAGACCTTCCTCGGCCTTCAGCTGCCTCTCCAGAGGCAGCTGAAGGCCCAGGAGGGCGGGGGGAGAAGTCCCACCCTTGGAGAGTGGAAGTGACACCAGGTAACAGAAGGCCTTTTAGTTTGGGCATTCAGCCCCTAAAAGGTTTGCTATCACTGCCCTAGAGGAAAGCGGCCATGGAAATAATTTTTTTTTATCACACAAAATAATACTACAAACCTTAGTAAGCCTGTCACTGTTGGCACAGTTATTTATGATGGACAGAGACTGCTGAAATCTGGTTCCTCCAATTCCAACAACATCTGCGATCAACTGACTCACTGAAATAATAACCTAAAAAACAAAACAGAAAACACAAAATTCAGGTATTTGAATATTATCTCAAGACTTCAGTTCAGTATACATTAAAATTAGATATGAACTTTTAAATATATTCTGCACCATACAAAATGTTTTATTTTCTATTGACACCCAATATATTCAGAATGATTTAATTAAGTTAAAAGTGTAGTTTACACAAAACTATTAATTTTAAAAATGATGCTGTTGGAATTGTTTCTGGAATTGTTTTTTACCTGCCATGTAGGCTTGCCTTTTGTACAGGCTGCATCCAAGTGCCCATATGTGCCTAATCTTACTCATCAGATAAATTGTCTGAAGTGAAGAATGAAGCTGGATCTCCAAATGAAATCCAAAAAGCAAAAAGAGATGTAGAGATGGAAACAGAATATGATCCTGCTTTCCTGAATTTATTTGTCATTAATCCAGAAGCTAGGACTGCCATCAGAGATCAGACTGACAGGGACAATGTTCATTTCCACTAGAAAATGATTTGAGATTGAGAGGTTGGGATGGCAGGAGGAGCAACCCACCATGATTGGGGCAATCCCCATGTGCCAACTTGACTAGATAGGAGCCCACATTCTTTTTCAGTTATCACTGTTAGGACTTTCTTTCCCTCCTCTATCAATTAAATTATCTAGACCTGACCTAAAATCAAAATATCTAAATTTATATTCTCTTTTTCCTGCAAGCGGATATGGATTGCTCCTCGTGTCATCCCACAAAGACTATTCACAGTAAGTCCAACCTCTCATTCTCGGGATGGCACAGAGGAGCAATCCACCACAATTGGGATATACTCAAGCCCCCAACTCTGTATGGGACTATAATTTTTATGTTATTACCACCTGAAGCACTGTTCTGCCAAAAGAAGGCTGTGCTGATTTATACCTATCCAAATTTGCCTAATAAAGGTCATAGGCTCTTTCCAACCAGCTGCCTAACAAATGTCTTGTAACAAAGTAAATACAGCACAGGCAGGTCTGGCAGCCATAGATCTCACTGAATGATGCCAAGCAGACTTTAATGCCACAGTATTACTATTGATACTATTAATACTATTGAAATCTCATATAAGGAAACTATGTACAGTTGAATATGTTGTTTTGCACCCCTTAAAAATCTCCTAACATGATCTATTGATACTATTAGATCCTCATTCTTTTAAGTTCTCTTTTAGTGTCTGTACTGTCTCCATTCTGAACCTCGGGTACTTCACAAATCCAATGAGCTACCTTAGATTCAAAATGGGATGGAGAGTAGTTTTGGGGACAGAGGTATTGGAGGGCAGGTGGGCAAAGGCTCCAGATTTGGAGACATGGCTACTGAGCCATCGCTCAACAGAAAGTCAAAGTTGGCATTTGGGGCCTCATTGGATTTTCTCCTCAACTGCCTGGGCTTAAATTTCTGGCCTGAAGTAGAGGACTTCTGGGCTAGACATGTAGATGGTTGTAACTGCATCAAAACCGTGATGTGAGAGGGCTATAAATTTGTTTTTAGTACTTCACATACTTGGGGGCACTGTACCAAAACTTTGAAGAAGACTGCACAAGGTGGGCTGAAACCAAACTTTCCCTCAGTGGATTGCATCTTGTGGTTATATTCCAGCCAGGAGTCAGTCTCTGAATTAAGCAGGCCAGCATCATCAAATGAGAGGTCCTCAATTACTGATCTAGCTTGGTCAGAAAGTCCTGATGATCAAAGCCATGTGTGGTGATGGAGAGCAACCACACCGGCCACAGCTTTGCCCCCACAGTCAGCGATGTGTTGAGCAATCATGATCTGATGACCCGCCAGCTTGTGCGCCTCCAAGTTCAGAAGAGAAGCCACTTTACGGTCTTCATCTCCGAGTTTGTTAAGAAATGTAGTCATCTTCTCCCAAAGGAGTTGATTGTAAGCCCCATGCAAACCAAGCAGCTGGAGCTCTTGGAGACTAGAGCAGCCAAAGAGTAAAATATTCTCCCCATAGCTTTTTGTTCTCTTTCTCTGCAGGAATAGAAGACAGGCATCGTGAAGCTCTGGATTGGGCAGCATTGACAATGATTGTGTTAGGTTTTGCATGCTGTCTCAGAGGGGGAATCACCGAATTATCAACTTTGAAGAGAGTCTCTAACTTGCTGGAAGTGAATGGAATGAATAACGGTGTCATCTAAGACTTCTGAATGACTTGTAAGAGACACAGATTGGTAGAGTTGCAGGAGTGGTTGCTTGAGACTGGATCTGCTGGAAAATGTGATCTTGAATTCAAATGAGCTGTTGCTGGACCTTGATATCCAAAGATTTGGCCATGGGGAGCATCTGATCCAGAAACACCTTGATATAATTAGTCAGGGAGAAAGAGTCCATTGTGCCTAGTTCCACTGGAGGCGACTTCCTGGTGGTTATGACCACCAAATCTGAATGGGATCCAGACCCTGAAGTCCCAGACATTGTGGAAAGATGGTTGGTCTAACTAGCAACAACAACTGTGGCAGAAGTAATGGATATCCCTTTTGCAGCAGAAGAGGTATCACGGGCTTGATAGGTTGAGACACAACCTGGTCTCAAGATGTACTCTGTTTAGGAGAGATTTGGTCAGGTGATGTGTTCTCTTGCTGAATGGAGGTGAGGATAGCTGAATGCATACAATCTGAATGGTGCCTTTTTCATCTCAAAAGATGTATTAGAATCACAGAGTTGGAAGAGACCAGAAGGGCCATCCAGTCCAACCCCCTCCCATGCAGGAATAGCCAATGAAAGCTCTCCCAACAGATGTGATCCAGCCTTTGTTTAAAGACCTCCAAAGAAGGAGACTCCACCACACTCTGAGGGAGCATCTTCCACTGTCAAACAGTTCTTACTGTCAGGAAGTTCTTCCTAATGTTTAGGTGAAATCCCTTCTCCTGTCATTTGAATCATTGCTCCAGGTCCTATTCTCTGGAGCTGCAGAAAGCAAGTTTGCTCCATCCTCAATATGACATCCCTTCAAATATTTAAACAGGGTTATCATGTCACTGCTTAATTTTATCTTCTGCAGGGAAACATACCCAGCTCCAATGTTGAAGAAGTCTTGTTTTTATAGTGGCAAATACAGCACCCAGAATGGGTGTTACCAGCGCAAAAGCTGGCATCAAAATAGCAGGATTCCCAAGAAAAGGATCTGTTCCAATAATAGCTATGATATCACTGGCTATGAACACAGCAGCTATGAACATGCCATGGACAGGACCAATGGTGCCATCTACTCCAATATGAAGAAGCTGAATCTGAGCCAGAGAAAGACTGTGACTTGGAAAGGTGTCAACAAGAAGATAGGATTGCTGGGAGAAATTTCGCTTGAACTGGGATAGGAACTGGAGGAGCTGTAACTCTGACAACAGAAGAATTTTGAATTTCTGTTAGAATCTTGGTAATATTTTATCAGAAATGTAGTTTAGTGTGGGGATAATGGGAGGTTGGGTTAGAGGAGTCAGTGTTCCAGGTGCCTTATCTGCTGACCTTGAGGGCTAGGCTCTTCTGGCTGAGACTGTTTTGAGAAAGGAGGGAGAGATGAAAGCGCGGGCTTTTGCACATTCTTTTACTGGCTGTTGGGAGGGGGAATCTTCAGTCTCAGCTAAAACGTCTAATGGATATGTCTGACCGATAGATCTTCCAATAAAGTTCTGTTGATTTTTCAATCAAACTGACTGGTTGGTTGTCTATAGGTGCTGCTGTCTATTACATGACAATTTCTCCCTTTGAAACATGATTGTCTGACCTCCTGTCCTGGATGGAAATCTCTCAGAGCTGCCCACTCCACTTGTGGACCTTCCTTGCTGGGCTCTGCAGTGCTGCAAGCACCTACAATTACACCAGGTGCTAAAGAAATATTCAAGGGTCACTAAGTTCTATTTACAGAACTTTACTACTAAGTATATACAGCACTCTATACATGACAACCAACCATTCACAACTCAGTAATAACTGCACTGTCCATAGGTCATGCCCATATTTATACACACTGCCTACTGCATGACCTCCCCAATAGCCAGCTGCCATATTCTGTCCTGTAAAATTCTTAAAAATAGCGCTGTACATCCATACACACACTGACATAGTCTCAGTCACAATAGTACACCATTTTGGAGAATCCAGCAAGGGAGATACCAAGGCCTCATGAAAAACTACCTCTGAGGCAATTTTGCAGAGTGGAATAAATGGTTCAGCTATAACCCTATCTTCAGTATCCAAATACAAAAAAGAAAGTTGAGGTGAGGAGTGCTTGTTCAATCTCTTCTTCTTCCGTTTATGTTTCAGGGCAGTCTCAACATCATTAGACCTTCCCGAGGTTGAAGGGCAGTGCAAAGATTTGTCTCCAGAGCTTATGTACTTCTTAGCTGCAAGTACTCGAGGACTTCCTTTTTGAAGTCTCAACCAAAGTACTCAAGGTCTTCCATTTGGAGGGACTGTTGCCTGTCTGAACTGAAGCTGCCTTTTCCAAGACAGACTTCTACAAAACCGAGGAATGATATCAAGTACTTGCTATTACTGTAGATGTCAAAGGTTGTTTATGACGCCCAGGTGCTTGCAGTTTCAAGGGAACTTTCAAGCAGCTTTCTTTGTTGTGCTGGCCTGTGGTGTAAATGCAACACAGTGCATACACAAGGCAACAATATAGGCTTCACCCAAACACTGAAAGCATCTCAAATGCCCATCTTGGTTTGGAATGTTAGTGCTGCACTTCTTTTAAAAAGCTGAGAAAGCCCCGAGGACTAGCCGTGGCTCAAGGCCCACACTGACAATCGATCTTCAGAAGATATCTTCCAATACATGGATGCTGTTCCTGACAAGGCAGCTGTGGAAAAAAAGGAACTGGTGGGCTTTGTCAGGAGCCCATTATATAGCACTGGCAGAGTTGGGCAAGGCTACCACAAAAATTATTTAGAATGCTATAAAATGCTCCATATGAGGCTCTGTGCAGAAGCAGGATAATTTAGTTGTGTGAGTTTACAGATGAGCTCGACAAAGAACTGGAAAAGAATGTGGGCTTCTGCTTGGTAGGTTTGGTATGAGTGGATTAACCAATTGTGGTGAGTTGCTCCTTCATGCCATCCCAAGAATTGCAGATATGAAATACAATGGGTTACATTGTAGTACTGCAGTTTAACCCACAAATGCTGAATCTGTGTGCGATCAATGCACTATTTAACTTCAAGTCTATTAACTACACAATTCTGTATTTAAGGTAGGATAGCATAAGGGAGAAAAGACAAAAACTGGAGAGTAACCAATGGAACCTATAAGAAAAAATGGTAGATAAGATAGAAGAAAGAGTCATTATGGATTTTCTAAAATCCATGAAACAAGTAAAAAAAAAAAGCACTGACCTGTAGGTGTGTTCTGACAAATGATCTCTTTCCTGTGTAATCAAAATTATTCTTCATCAAGAAATAAAGGAGTTGTGAAGCTTCTGTTCGAATTGAACTGAGTTTGGAATTGCAGCACTTCAAAATTTCATAGCACAATGCAGAACACATATCAGCTCTTCCTTCATAAAACGTAGAGGGAAACTGTAGAATACACAAAAATATTAACTGTGTTAAGACTAACTTCTTTTAAAAGGTAGGATAATATGATTACATAAAACCAGTGAAATAAAATATATTAAAAGATTTTCAAATCAGATTTATTTTCTGTATTGCTAGATGTGTTTCCATGCATACAGAAAAAAAAATATATAGGTCCATCATGCAGAGCAAAAATCACTTTCATATCAACTGTTACAAACATGGAATGAGCAGAAAATGAAATCAAGCCCAGGGCTGTTAGTGGAATGAATACAGGCAGGTAAACTGTAGAGTATTAACTGGTTAAAAGCAGCATTGATTGTATATAATAGATACTAAATATATCTCACATCTCTTTCTGATCACAAATGTTGTAAGCTATTGTAAGTATGGAACAATCAATGTAGTTGGCAAGCAGAGAAAATTTATTCAACATTACAACAGGTTCTACAGTCATATAATTTTGGCAGGATATTTTTTTAATACAAACAACATTTATTACAATCTACATATTTTAAACAAAAATGTCTTTTATTGCAATTAGATGCAGAGCTTTTAATGCAATTAGAAAGAATCCGTTACAAAAGGAAAAATATAGCTGTTTAAACACAAAAAGAAAAGATATGGTTCAGTATGTGTAAGAACTCTGTCATTCTTGTAAGATAGGTACACAATACTTATTACACGCTTATGTGTGCCTTCAAGTAATTTCCAACTTATAGTGTCCCTAAAGCACAGGGTTTTCTGAGTCTGAGAGTGTGATTTGCCTAGGGTTACCCAGACTGCATAGAAAACAACTTAAATGATCAAGGGGCTGCAACACTTATAATGACAAAAAGTTGTACGTTTGGGATTGTTAACATAGAAAAAGTTGAGTAAATCTATAAACTGATGCATCCTGTGTAAAAGATGCCTCTTCTCCCTCTCTCACAATGGTGGGAGATTCTGAGCAGACAAAAGGAAACACAGAACACACATGTGCAATTTGTTACCACAAGTATTGGCTGAAAAATAGATGGATTTAAAAGAGACAAAATAAATTCATAGTGAGAACGGCCATTGTAAGCTGCTAATCAAGATGGTTATCCATGCACTCTCATATCAATACATCAGTTGTTGGGGAACATGAGCTGAAGGGTGCTCTTGCACTCATGTTCATTCTGTGGGCTTCACATAGGTAACTGGTTGGCTACTGTGTGAACAGAATGCTGGACTAAATAGGTCACTGGACTGACTCATTTATTTATTTGATTTATATGTTACCTTTCTCCCGGAGTGGGACCCAAGGCATCTTCCAGATATAGCAAATTAAAAATGTTTACCATAAAAATTTTAAAACAATTAAAATTCCCACATTAAATACCATGAAATAATTTAAAATCCATACAAAAGTTAAAACAAGTATAAAACACATCTAAATAAAACCTTTCCCTGCTCAACTATTAAAAGCCTGCTTAAAATAAGAACACTAAAAGCCTGATTAATAAATTAAAAGTCTGCTTAAACAAAATTGGTCCCTGAACTATACAGCAAGCTGCTACGAGGGAGGGGCCTCTTTGTCGGCCCTTGTGAATGGAGTCCAGAGGATGAGCCACTTGGCCAAACTGGATCACGTGATGATGGTGTTAGAAAGGCTATTTAAGCCTATTGCCCCCTCTTATGCACTCTCTTTGGCAATTTCAGCAACCTGCCCACAGTGCAGTATGAGCTTTGCTGGCCACATTGGGGCCGGGTAGGATCCCCCCCCTTTTATCTGGGGTTTTTCACCTACCCCATATTGTTCCTGTCAGGACTTGCACTGGTGTCAATAAATAGGTTTCCTTGGCAGGTAGAGGGGTGGGAGGTGGGGTGGGAGAAGATATTAGATCGGTGTATACCTTGGCACCCCACTGTGATGGAGCATTGGTCTCTGGAACTGCTTCCAGGCGGCACATGACGGGGTAGTGGTGGAAGGAGACTACTCTTTGGGCTGATCTGGGATTCATTCTCTCTTACAAAGTCATGTGAGGGAGCACCCCAGGTGTGGCCTTCCAAATATGACTGTCTGAGGTAGCAACCAATCCCTTTGAATTGCCTTTGGGGTCTGGTGTTTTGCCCAAGAAATAGCTGGGGAGATGTCGAGGCTGACATCTGGGCCTCAGCTGGACCTACACTAGGTTGTTCCCCCCTTTGTATGGTCAGTTTGCTTATTCCCATGCCTTAAACAGTTTAAATAGTTTATAAGTAAAAATTAAAAAAGGCCCTTGTTTAACCCAATTCTGACTGTGTCTGGTCTCATTATTTCATGGTTGGTCAACAAAGCATTTTTGTTTAAGCAGGCTTTTAATGAGTAAGCCTGGAAAGTTTTTATTTAGATGTGTGTTTTATTTGTTTTAACTTTTGTATGGCTTTTAAGTGATTTTATAGAGTGTGGGAATTTTTAATTGTTTTAACATTTTTATTTTAGGAGGCTCTTGTGATTTCACCAAGTGAGCCTGTGATGGTGGTAAGACCAAGAGAAAGCTTTCCCTTATAAATCTTAGTGTTCCAGCATGATCCAGTATGGCTGGTTATAAGAATAAGAGAATATTATGAAAACATGAAACACATTAAGCACATTAAAAGAAATAAGAATTTAAGATGACTCACCTTAAAAATGAATGATCTTAAAGCATTGAAGACATTTTTTAATGCTGTCTCTGACTGATTTTTTTGAAGAAAGCAAAGGTACACATCAAATACCTTTTTCATCAGAGGATTATGCCCGTGATCTGCTAGTAGCTGATTCTTAAAATTGAGAAAAAATGTATACATAACATTGCAAGATGAATTATATTCAGGTTCCCAAAGGTCATTGCTATATTATAGATCTGCTTTCAAGATATTTGGATGGAAGCTATTTGTAAACACAACATCCTAGCATATAGTAATATTGCCAGATGGCAGTTCTCACTTAGTAAATTTCAAAAATAATTAGTTAATAAAATAAATAAATAAGGCTTATATCTTCCATATAAATATATATTTATGTTTACTGAAGAAAAAAATATCTGTGGTGGGTATAATTGTTAAGAGAATTGTATTAAGCTGCCCTAATTATAATTTGCCCCTAAATCTCATGGACAGTCCACATGCTTTTCTGTGTCACAGGGATGTCTGGGATAGCTGCTCTGCTCACCAGCCCCAGTGACATATGACAAAACTCTTTAAATAGTTTAAAAGCAGTTGGATGACACTTTCAGTGCCACTGTTGCTATTAACTTTATTTATACCATGCCTTTTCCCCAAAAACAGATCTCAAGATGACTTACAAATTAGAAATACAATATTGTTAAAACATATAAAAGATTAACACTAATATGGAATTAAATAATAACTGTAAAAACAATTTAAAACATATAACAAATGTACTGCATATTCTCAGAGGCCCTCAAACCATTTCTGATTAAGAATTCTCCACCTTTGAGTCAGTGACTGATCTTTGTAGCTGTCCACGTATTGCTCTACTTGCAATGGATCAGTGTTCTCTAGGTGAATAAATCATTTCTTATTAACCTTTAACAAGCAAGATATTTGAAGAGTGAGTGAAGTGTACTTATTGATGGAGTGGAAAGAAAAGGTAGATATAGTAGTATAACAAACTGAACTGAAGAGGCTGAAGATGAGCTCCAGTGCTTTAGAACTGCATTTCTTAATCTGAGCATTGCCAGACATGCTGGACTCCAACCACTCTCAGGCAGCAATCCTATTATCAGTTTTTAGTTGACTTGCGCTGACTCCTATTTCCCCCCCCCCCAATTTGGGGGGATTGCAAGGCTTTAGCAGACAGAAGGGAGGCATCAATTCCCCAAAAGTGGGGTTCAGGGGCGTCGCATATGGGCCACAGTCTCCCCACCTCCGCCCTAGGATCAACAGTGACAATCTCCATGTTATTCTCTCTAAATTCCATGGTGATGACCCAGTTAAACTATTTCAATGAGTACTGTTGGTGGTAATTAATTAATTTTCCAATTTCTAATGTCTATTATATCTCAAATTAATTTTAAAACTTAACATTCCAAATTCTGGCTATTACAGTTTTGATTACTGTATTAATTGCTATGAGCACTGGCTGCAATTCAGAGAGGTATAGTACAGATTTTTCCTACGTATTTAGAGTGAAGCGGGGTTAAAGTGTCACACATAACACAACAATCTTTGGTAAAATCAGCAAAGAACCCTCTTTTCTTGCTGTTGTTGTTGCTATTTGCCATTAAGTCAACTTCAGTGTAAAGGGACTCTCTAGTCAGGCAAGCGACATCTATATGAGGTATTATCTTTGTATGTATAAGAATAAAGCTAATGTGAATACTTAGCTATGCACATCTAAAAACATACCTTAAATGCCATTGTAAATAAAGATAAGGTGTCCAGAATTGTAAGGCAAACTTCAGTGGCAATATTGGCTTCAAGCAAAGATTGGTGAAGGACATCTGCTTCTGAATGACCATAACCTATGGAAATTTGAAGTAGCTTTTATGCTGAACATCGTACATACTTTTACAAAGTACATCTTTTTAACACTAATAATGGTAATCTGCTATAATTGCAGATTGACCTCAAAGAAAACTATTAAAATAAATCTATGTATAACATTTGTATGTCAGTTCTGAATACATAATGACTACTTATTTTCCATACCCTAAAGGTTGAGAGTACCTAAAGGAAATAATAACACACAAAACATGTTACAATATTCTATTGGTACCCTCAATTGTGGTTTAGACACAGATGAGATTAGTTTACATCTCTAATGACCACAGAATATAATTAAATATTATGAGACATATTGAAGTTATATAGGACAGCATTTCCCAAACTCTGGACAGATGAAGTGAAGCTTTTAAAAACTAGATTCATACTTTACTCTTAAAAAGGTGTGCTTTAAAAAGGTATACATTTTTTACTAAGTGTGTAAAATTAAGAATTATGGGCGCAGGCCCTCCCAGCCGGGTACTCTGTCAGTGAGCAGGTGAGGGGAAGTGGAGGGGGGGGGGCGGGGAGGAATGGCTCTAGTTCATAAGAAAACCTTGACCTTGACCAGGATACCTGTCCGGAACATAGCCCACTTCGAGTGTTTGTACCTCAGCCTGAGGACCAGGGATAGTTTGGGGATTCTGCTAGTCTACCGACCACTCCATTGTCTAGCAGACTCCCTGACCGAGCTGACACAGCTGGTCTCTGAGCTGTTGTTGGAGACTCCCAGACTTTTAGTTTTGGGGGACTTCAACATTCCGCTTGAGACCAGTTTAACAGGCGCGGCTCGGGAGTTCAGGGATACCATGACAAACATGGGCCTATCCCAACTGGTCGTTGGGCCCACACATTGTGCAGGTCATACACTCAATGCGGTCTTCAGTACGGAACAGGAATACCCATGGGCAGAGGTGGTAAGTACCTCCGCATTGTCATGGACGGATCATTTCCTGGTCAAGACGGAACTGAGAGCCAATACCTGCCCTGCCGGGGGTGGTGGACCCATTAGAATGGTCCGCCCTCGAAGGCTAATGGAGCCTATTGGATTCCAGAAAGCCTTAGAGGGTTTAATGGATGGGAATGCCGGTGACCCTGTCAACGCTCTGGTCAACACCTGGAACACCGATCTTACCAGGGCTATCGACATGATCGCTCCAAGCGTCCTTGCCATCCCGCTTCGAACCGCAGGCCATGGTATACGCCTGAGCTTAGGAGGATGAAGCAGTTTGGACGACTAGAGCGCAGGTGGCAGAAGATTCAACTCTTATCCGACAGAACTCGCCATAGGAACTTTCTTTGTTCCTATTGGGAGGCAATACTTGCAGTGAAGAAAGCCTTCTCCTCTGCACGTATTGCATCTACAGAGTCTCGTCCAGCTGAACTGTTTAAAGTGGTGAGGGAGATGACGCAGGTGCCCCCTGAGCCAAATCCTTTACTTAACCCGACGACGGCCTGCTGTGACACATTTAATAACTTCTTTGCAGATAAAATCTCTCAGATAAGAGCCGACTTAGATGCCACTGTTGTGACAGAGTCTATAGGTGAGGTGTCCAGCACTCCGTCGATGAAGTTATCCTCAATCAGCTCCAATCTGTGAGTACCGAGGACGTGGACAAGCTGCTTGGTAAGGTGAGGAAGACAACCTGCCCTCTCGACCCTTGCCCATCATGGCTGGCCATCCGGGGAGGGATGCATTGAGGAGATTCCTCACGGATATCATCAATGCATCCTTCAGGGAAGGACATGTCCCATCTTGTTTAAAGGAAGCGGTTGTTAGGCTGCTTCTGAAAAAACCTTCCCTGGACCCCCTGGATATGAGTTACTACAGGCCTGTTTCTCTGTTGCCATTTTTGAGCAAGGTAATCGAGAGGGCGGTTGCTCTTCAGCTCCAAGCTGTCTTGGATGAAACCGATTATCTAGACCCATTTCAAACCGGCTTTAGGATAGGCTTTGGGGTTGAGACTGCCATGGTTGCCTTGACCGACGATCTGCGTCTGAGCATCAACAGGAGTAGTGTGACCCTATTGGTGCTCTTAGACCTCTCAGCGGCTTTTGATATGATAGACCACGTCATCCTCTTGGACTGCCTGGGGGGGATAGGCATCGGGGGCACTGCTCTACAGTGGTTCCGGTCTTTCCTCTCGGGTAGGTCCCAGAGGGTGCTCTCGGGGACAGTAGCTCCAGTAAGAGGTTGCTCACTTGTGGGGTCCCTTAGGGAGCTATTTTGTCCCTGATGTTATTTAACATCTATATGAAGCCACTGGGTGAGATAATACGGAGCTATGGTGCTGGGTGTTATCAGTACTGATGACACCCAAATCTATTTCTCAGTGTCTTGTTCGTTGGCCTCGAATTCTAATGGCATCTCTTCTCTCAATGAATGTCTTTGGGTGGTAATGGGCTGGATGAGGAAAAACAGATTGAAACTGAATTTGGACAAGACGGAGGTGCTCACGGTAGCGGCCCCGAAACCAAGAATTGGGTTGCAACCTCCAGTCCTGGATGGGGTCACGCTCTCCTCCAGTGACTGTGTTCGCAGTCTGGGGGTGCTCCTTGACTCGTCGCTCCTGATGACAAATCAGGTAAATGCGACGGTCAGGAGCGCCTGTTATCAGCTTTGGCTGATACACCAGCTGTGCCCTTTTTTGGAAGTAAGGGATCTCGAGACTGTTGTGCACGCGCTGGTAACCTCATGCCTTGACTTCTGTAATGCGCTCTACATGGGGCTACCCTTGTGCTTGGTCCGGAAATTACAGCTGGTACAAAATATGGCAGCCAGGCTTGTGTCAGGAACATCTAGGAGGGACCACATTACTCCGGTTTTGAGGTCCCTCCACTGGCTGCCTATCAGCTTCCGGGCCCAGTACAAGGTGTTGGTTATTACCTTTAAAGCCCTAAATGGCTTGGGTCCAAGCTATCTTAGGGACCGCCTTCTCCCATACAATCCTCCCCGCGCTCTCCGGTCCTCTGAGAGGAACTTGCTGCAGCCTCAAAAATCGAGGCTTGCAGCTACCTCCCAGAAGGCTTTTTCAGTTGTCGCCCCCACACTCTGAAATGGCCTGCTGGATGAGATCCTTCAGTTAACATCGTTAGACAGCTTTAAGAAGGCTGTCAAGACGGATCTCTTCCAGCAAGCCTTTCCAGATTAATTATCCTGGCCTCGGGCATTGCCACCCGCAATGTTCTCTGCATGGCCCCATCTACGGATGGAGGAAGAACATTGCCGTAGGCCAACGTGTTATTTTTGTAGTATGTTTTAACTGTTTTAACTTTTAACTGTTCAAATTTGTAATTTTAACTGTTATTTGATTTAATACTGTTTTAAGGGGGGGAGGGATTGTTTTTGGATATCTTATGTGATTTTATTGTTGTAAGCCGCCCAGATTTGGTCCCCAAAGGGCGGGATATAAATAAATTTTATTCTTATTCTTATTATTATTACCTACCCTCAAAGGTAACCAGCCTTTATGCTTCCAAGTGAGTTACCATTCTAGGATATAACTACTGACTGAAAGGCAGCAGGTCCAGAGCAGAAACTCATACAGGGAAGCAACAGATAGCTTGTTCCAAGTTGCTCCAAGGGCCACATGTGGCCTCCACCCATTTTTATAAGCCTTCAGGAATCCCAGCCACATACACACCAATAACTGACAAAAGAAGCAGCAAAAAATGCTTCTTCTTGAAGCTTCCAGGAGCATTCATTCTCTTTTACAACAAAGTACAAGCCCCATTCAGTGCTTTCTTTCAGCCTTGCCAAAAAGGGCGTTCCAATAAGAGTTCCAGCCCCTCTTTTGGGCCTCAGCAGACGGCTTAAAAAGCCGTCCTGGAGGCAGGGAAGAGGAGGGGCAGCCGCACGCTCAGTGCCCCTTCCTCCTCCTGAGGTTGCCCTTGGAGCCGCCGGCCCTCCGCACAGCCGGCGCTCCAAGGGCAACCTCCCGCCGCAGCGTCCGGACACACTGTGGCGGAAAAGTCAGTGAAAGTAGCGCTATTTTAGCGCTCCTTTCAGGGACGGGGAAGGTGCGCTGCTGGATCGAGGCGTGGGGATGCCTTGGTCCCGCGGCGCACCTTCCCAGGGCGGCCCCGTGCCGCCAGTCTGCTTCCCCTCTTAGTTTCATTGTCTTGAAATGGTGTCATTTTGGGGTGGGGGAGGGGGGAAATTGGTCCCAGGACCTCCAGAGCTGTGGCCACCCTGTTTTAAGGGAAGACAATTTGCTACATCTCTGCATGAGTAGTCTGTGAATGCTCCAGTGACAGAAGGCAAGAGCGAAAGGTCAAAATGAATCACGCTGAGAAGAACATGTGACCTCTTTTAGGAGGATAACATTTACATTTATTTTCTATTTTTTCTCCTGTTGTGCCCTAGCAGTATTTTTCAGAAAACTACCATCTATGTTGAAAAACTTATGCCAAAAAATTGGGTAAACTTATACACGAATCAATGTGATAATCCTGGTGGGAGAAGGGAATGGTGGTGAAGACTTTTGGGGTTTCTCTGTCAAGGTGGAGAGTAGAGAGGTGCTAAAAGAAGCATTGACTTCCCCTGCACTCTCCCCAGCACAGAGAAATCCCAAAGAGCTGCTATGGCAGGAGAGGGCGTGTTGGCGCTTCCTTTACAGAATGCTCTACCTGGACAGACTATAGTAAGAGCTTAGACTGTCCGGGCAGAGTCCTTCTGAAGGAAACAGTGACACTTCCTCACTCTACCTGAGGAAGTCTTGGGGAAACTGCTGCTAAAGGAGCAAGAATGGGAGATTTGGTGCTTCTTTGGGATTTACTATACATTTATATCTCCATATTTGCGGCTTTGGCTTTTGTGGATTTCATTATTCATAAATTTTATTAATATGCTATCTCTAGGAATATCTAGGTCCTCCAGCGCAACGCTATGGTCAAATTTAACCAAAAGTCACACTGAAGGACTTATGAGATTCCTAGAGAGAACACTCCACTAGGCATCTTTAGCTCCTCCAGCGCAATTCTAGGGTCAATGTCTGGTAGATTTTGACCCCAGAGTTGCACTGGAGAACTTAAGAGATTTCCAGAGAGGTGTTGTCTTAGGTAAAAACATAGTGTTTTTGTTATCTGCGGTTTTTCCACATTCACGGGGGTCCTTTGCCCCTAACCCCTGTGAATGTGGAGGGACGAGTGTAGTTGATTCTTTTTGTAATTCACTAAAAATCTAAGATTCGCCAGATAGAAAATCATTGTCTGGAGATATAACCACTTTTATTTGACCTTTCGCTTTCATTAAGATGCCATCTAAACAATTGAAAAAGTACACTTGTTGCCTCAGATGCACTATGATTGGTACCAAACTTTGGTGAAAACTCTTGTAGCCAATGCTAGGCCAATGCTACGACAGTGCCTTGAACTGGAAATGTTGATCATTGCATTTGAAATGGAGGACTCTTCTGCATTCTGGGCTCACTGGTTTTCCAATCCTGTTGGATTCAATTGCATTTTTTTCTACAGTGTTGCTGATTTTGATTTTTTTTTTTAACTGAAATCTTGTTTTGTTCTACTGAGGTCTATAAGACCTGAAATCTTTTTGCCTCTAATAACTTTTCTCTCCACAAAAGGAGTAAGAGCCATTCCTGTAATTTCTCCTGTCAAATTTCTTCCTTCCATTAGTTGGCAACACTTCTTTTTTATCTTTGCCTTGTACTAACACTTTATTAAGAGCCTTTTCACCAAACAGCATTTACTTGGGAATGGCATGCTAGATAAATTTGCTCTTGCCTTAAAATCAACCTCCCAATGTTTCAGCCATAACAAGAGCCATCCTACTACTACTACTGCTGCTGCAACTGCCCTGGCTGAATTATCTGTTGCATCATGGCTCATATATGTAATATATTGTAGCAGATTACCTAACCTCCTTAACATTCTTTGTAATATTCAGACTGACACCTAATGGATTTTCCTATTCTTGTTTTAATAATTTTTTGAACACTGCAGGAACAGGAAGTTGCACATCTTTTAGAGGGCATTTGCTGTAAGACCATTACCAGCTTTTTCGTTTTTCTCTGCACCAAATTTCCTTGCACAGACTCTTCTATATTCAGTAGATTTAATACAATACCTTTAACAAACCTTTAAACTGCTCTATATTCAAAAACCCTTCACTTAGTACTCTCCTTTTCCAAATCCTTTTCTGAGTGGACTTCACATGAATCTGTAACTTCTAATTCTTCCTCCAAATCAGGGGTAGGCAACCTTTCCCCTTTAAGGGCCGAGGGACTTCAGCTCCCAGAATCCCAGGAGCTATTGGCCAACATGGGACTATTGGCCAACATGGCTGAGACTTCTGGGAGCTGAAGTCCCTCAGCCCTTAAAGGGGAAAGGTTGCCTACCCCTGCTCCAAATCATCAGTAGTAGGACGGTGGTTGTTATCGCTGAAACATTGGGAGGTTGATTTCAAGGCTAGAGCAAATGCTATTCCCAAGTAAACTGCTGTTTGGTGAAAAGGCTCTGAATAAAGTGTTAGTAGAAGGCAAACATAAAAAAGAAGTGTTGCCAAAGTCTGTAGTGGCATTTCCTCATGACATGCTGACCTATTTGCAGGACGCATCCACAGTGTCTAAATGCTTTTTGTTTGTTTGTTTGTTTTGTTTGCATTTTCCTTGAGATTTAGATTCTACTCTATCATTCCTCTGTTCTTTTATAACTCTCACCTGCTTTTGACTTGATAAATTTGAACTAAATTTGAGCCCCAACTCCCGGTTTTGTGCTTAGGATGTAAAAGCCTCATAATGGACACACATACAAACAATGTGTCCCTCTCCCAGATGAAGGAGGCAATGGGAGTGACCATCACGGCCTGGGAGTTAAGCTCCACAGTTGTTACGCCTCTTGAACAAGGTCAAAATAGTCGCCATTTTCCACAGAATCGACATCTAACAGTCCAAGATCAGCACAGAAAAAAAGTCCAAATTTAAGAGAAGCGATCCCAGCGCCAGCCCATTGAAAGACTGAGGCCGCGGGGAGAAGGAGGGCTCCTTCCCCCCGCAGCCTCAGTCTTTGAATCGGCTGGCGCTGGGATCGAAGCGATCCCAGCGCCAGCCCATTGAAAGACTGAGGCCGCGGGGAGAAGGAGGGCTCCTTCCCCCCGAGGCCTCAGTCTTTGAATCGGCTGGCGCTGGGATCGAAGCGATCCCAGCGCCAGCCCATTGAAAGACTGAGGCCGCGGGGAGAAGGAGGGCTCCTTCCCCCCGCGGCCTCAGTCTTTGAATCGGCTGGCGCTGGGATCGAAGCGATCCCAGCGCCAGCCCATTGAAAGACTGAGGCCGCGGGGAGAAGGAGCCCTCTTTCCCCCCGCAACCTCAGTCTTTGAATGGGCTGGTGCTGGGATCGAAGCGATCCCAGCGCCAGCCCATTGAAAGACTGAGGCCGCGGGGAGAAGGAGGGCTCCTTCCCCCCGTGGCCTCAGTCTTTGAATCGGCTGGCAGTCTTTGAATCAGCCCATTCAAAGACTGAGGCTGCGGGGGGAAGGAGCCCTCCTTCTCCCCGCAATCTCAGTCTTTCAATGGGCTGGCGCTGGGATCGCTTCGATCCCAGCACCAGCCCATTCAAAGACTGAGGTCGCGGGGGGAAGGAGCCCTCCTTCCCCCCGCGACCTCAGTTCAATGGGCTGGTGCTGGGATCGGAGAAGTTCTCCGATCCCAGCACCAGCCCATTGAACAACCGGCCTCCGGCTAAAGGGAGGAATCCTTTTTTCCTGGATTTTCTTCCTTTAAAATTGGGTGCGTCTTATATGCCGGAGCGCCTTATATGGCGAAAAATACGGTATATGTGAGGATGTCAATTCAAATTACAAATCCTTTGTGTATGGGAATGAAGTGGCAGGTTCAGTCTTAACGATGGTTATTAATGCACAAAGACATAGGACACTGAATCGGCTGGCGCTGGGATCGAAGCGATCCCAGCGCCAGCCCATTGAAAGACTGAGGCCGCGGGGAGAAGGAGGGCTCCTTCCCCCCGAGGCCTCAGTCTTTGAATCGGCTGGCGCTGGGATCGAAGCGATCCCAGCGCCAGCCCATTGAAAGACTGAGGCCGCGGGGAGAAGGAGGGCTCCTTCCCCCCGAGGCCTCAGTCTTTGAATCGGCTGGCGCTGGGATCGAAGCGATCCCAGCGCCAGCCCATTGAAAGACTGAGGCCGCGGGGAGAAGGAGCCCTCTTTCCCCCCGCAACCTCAGTCTTTGAATGGGCTGGTGCTGGGATCGAAGCGATCCCAGCGCCAGCCCATTGAAAGACTGAGGCCGCGGGGAGAAGGAGGGCTCCTTCCCCCCGTGGCCTCAGTCTTTGAATCGGCTGGCAGTCTTTGAATCAGCCCATTCAAAGACTGAGGCTGCGGGGGGAAGGAGCCCTCCTTCTCCCCGCAATCTCAGTCTTTCAATGGGCTGGCGCTGGGATCGCTTCGATCCCAGCACCAGCCCATTCAAAGACTGAGGTCGCGGGGGGAAGGAGCCCTCCTTCCCCCCGCGACCTCAGTTCAATGGGCTGGTGCTGGGATCGGAGAAGTTCTCCGATCCCAGCACCAGCCCATTGAACAACCGGCCTCCGGCTAAAGGGAGGAATCCTTTTTTCCTGGATTTTCTTCCTTTAAAATTGGGTGCGTCTTATATGCCGGAGCGCCTTATATGGCGAAAAATACGGTATATGTGAGGATGTCAATTCAAATTACAAATCCTTTGTGTATGGGAATGAAGTGGCAGGTTCAGTCTTAACGATGGTTATTAATGCACAAAGACATAGGACACTGGTCTTTGTGCATGAAGATGAACTGGCAGATCCAGTCTTATAATGCAACTAGCCTGTGGTGAGAGGAATAGATGAATGTAGGGCACCCTTATGAGGATGGGGTCAGATAGTGTTGAAGTGTGTGTAGTGAGTAAGAAACCTGTTGTCTTTGTTCAATCCATTGCTGAGGGACTGTAGTTGGTGGATAAATTCCAATTCTGCTGTTTCTCTTTCTAATCTACCTTTGTAGTTCTGTTCTGAGGTCTGAGATGGAATGCCCAGGGAGATTGAAATGTTCTGCCACTGGTTTTTGTGTATTCCCATTCCTAATGTCTGATTTATGTACATTTATCCACTGGCACAGGGACTGGCCTGTTTGCACAATGTAGAGTGCTGAAGGGCATGTTAGAAGTGATTATATCCTTATTGCCTCCTCATCCATCCAACCTTTAGGGTGAGCACAGGCACAACTGTTTTTGTACATTCTTTGGCATAGTTTTCTTTTGCTTTGTCCTCAGCTTATCCACAAGTCATATCAAAACCATAATTTTGATCCCAAATCCTGCCCTTGACTTATACATGGGATCAACTTATATTCCAGTATATACAATAGTTATGATTTGCATGATATATTTCAGCAATATTCCTATTTTTGACATCTGAAACTTCAGAAACTTGAGTTTGTCAAACGATATTAATGATGAGTGTAGTTATTTCCAAAAATGACTTTAAATTACTAGATTCATTTAAAGCAATTTCAACAGAAGCTGACTTCAACCTCATTATCTTACCATTGTCTACAGAAATTCCAAGTAAACTTGATATTTTTCTCACACTGAAAACACAGAAAAAGTCACTTCATTACCGGGTGCCTCTTCACATCCAAATTAAATCATGGACTTTACATTTTTCATTTTACTTTTATCGATATTCTAAATATTCTCTCTTAAACTTCATGCCAAAATATGGTCACATGATCAACCAGGCAAATTGCAACATTTTTAAAAGGGTTCTAGAGAAAATGTACTTCAATTAAATAGTTCCCCAATGGCAGCTGAAACACAACAACAAAAGCAAAACCATAACAGAATGCAAAAGTGCAATTTTGAAGTCTGCCAAATATTGCTATAGAACAATTTTTATTATATTGTATTAAAATGCTGTACTTGACCATGTTTCCACATTGTGTCATCTCTTCTTATTACTATTTGGCAGTGAGCACACAAAGTTACTTGACCTAGAAAAAGAAAGTCCATGACATGTTCTGGTGTGGGTTTCGACCTGTCTCTCGTGTCGTGGTACTATATGGGATTTCAGCTGTTATGATGCCATGGAACTTACTGTGGCTAAATGTGAGAGAGTTATCCAGGCTGCTCAGCTGCTGTAATCTGGCATGCATCATCCCTGTTCTGTTACGGGAAACAGGCAATGTCTGAGATTTTCGATCATGAACTATGGGTCCCAACCCCTCCTGGTTCCTGCAAGATGAGTGAAATGGGACAGAAGCAAAAGTTAGACATGTTGCACTGCAGCAAGAGAGGAGGAGAGTTAGTAAAGCAGCTCATGCAAAACTCTTGTTCTAGAAGGTGAAAACAGAATGTAGCCTATTGCCTATTTCAATTAACATGCTGGGGTGGGGTTTCACCCAGGCAGCTGAAAAAATCATCTATGGCTCACAGTGTATAAAGGATGTGGCCTGTATGATTTACTTTCCAAACAGGATGATTTGTACTTACAGCTAGAAGCACTGTAGACAGCCAGCTACTGTGAGTCTTTTAAAAGATAGTCTTAGGGCCTTTGCAGACTGCCAGAAATAGTGCAAATTGAGTCCACTTTAAGGGTTAGTTTTAAGGTTAGGGAATCATGGGAACTGTATTTTATTGTGGCACCAGAGCTCTCTGACAGAGAAGGCTCAATGTCTCAGAAAAAACAACAACAATTCCCATGACTCCCTAGCACTAACCCTAACCCTTAAAGTGGACTCAATTTGCACTATTTCTGGCAGTCTGCAAAGGCCCTTAGTCAAGAAGACTAACTACGTCACAACTGTACTTTGGTTGTTTTGCATTATCTAGAACACAATAGGCAACATTCCATAAGCCCTACAGCAAGTTAATGTCTAAACTCAAAAGCTTCTAAAGTGCTTGGCATCTGTAGCACACAAGTGCTCTAGAAGTTTTTTTAATTCAAAGCAGTAAATATATTACATGTATAAAATTATAACTAAGTTGGAACAAAAAAGAGCTAGTGTGTTATGAAATAATGTTAAAGGAGGGTCAGGGTATGTTTAGTAAGCAGGCATGCAGTAAGAGCAGAATTATGTGAGATACTATCTTACCAAGACAGGAAGGGAGTAGAGCCATATACTTTGTTAAACTTGCCAGCAATCAAGTGAAAGAAACAGAAAAGTGATCTCTGTTAGCAATCAGTACAGACTAACCTCCTAGTGTGTACCACCACCAGAGCTGACAAGAAATGAAAACCAATACCAGAATTACACAAATCCCTGTCTCCTCAACCATAGGGTGTGTAAAGATTGCATGCACTTTCCTGCTAACACATTCCTTTGATGCATCTCAATGTGGAAAGTTAATATTTTTGGTGAATCTTTTCAATAATTCAATAAACATTAGAAAAGTGTATAGTTTTCATTTCAGTGTTTTCGCATGCAACACCTTCATGTAATACATTATCAATTAAATAATAAATTCATCAAGAGCTTAATAAATTTTCTTCTTCTTACAGATCTATTTCTGTAACCTTATCGAGTATATCTCATGACAATTATATGCAATGAAATAATCATATATTTTAAATGACAAAGCTTACGTACAATAAGTATAATTACAAACATGCAATTGTAAAAGAATCAAGATAATTTTACCACTCACCCTGAGAAATAGCACCACAAACACTGTTGTCACAGTGCAGATTTAACTGTCACAAAGAGCAGTCCCAAAGGCAAACTTATATCTAGAATGTACTTTAGATTACAGGTGAGGGCTCAAATAATGGAAGTCAGAATGCCAAGGGAAATGTTAGGCTAGAATGGATTCAGTAGTCTAAATCCAACATTGCACTGAGGCAGCAATGTTAGCATAATGGAACTTTCTTCTTGTCCCCTTCCCATTCCATCCTCCAGAGCAGGTTTTGGGTGGCTGCAGCAGGGAGATGGCACTCGCCCAATTCTGCTGATGAAAGTAATTCTGCCAGTGGATGTCTTTCCACTGAAATTAGGCCACTGTGTGATCATTAAAAAAAAAAATTGGACAGAGAAGCCCACACCTGCACTCTGATTTTTTATCTTAGCTGCTCTGAACAAACTAGTACCAAAAGCAAGTGTAGTAAGTTTATAGCTGGAGGAAAAAACCTACAATTCATATAGCTTTTTTATTTGGACCAGCCCAGGAATATGGGAAATAACTAGCAATACAGTGTGTCCATGCCATCTGCGAGCTTGCCATCTGTGGATTTGAGCTTCCACAGATGGCAAACCCTGGCTTTTAAAATAAGTTGTGCGCATGCACAGGTGCACATGGGACAACAGGACTTGAGGTCCCACATTTTTTGCTATCCATGAGGTGGTGGTGGATACCCTGTAGATAGTAAGGGCCCACTGTATAAGTGTTTCAATAATCTCAGGTTCAGAATATACACACAAGTTGGTTCCTAAAACAGCATGTTGTTCTCCATGCATTTTCCCCCAAAACATGTTGCCATTCTAAGCAAGGGGGGGGGGAATCATCAAAGAGGCAGGATTGCTTCCAAAGGAATATTTGTGGTGAGAGGGGAAAGGAACAACATATGTGTTTTCTTCTTCTGGACGTGTATCTGGAATCAGCCCCTTAATTAGGTCATGCCTAATATGTGACATAATACCATGGCTAGTATGTCACAATTATAAAGCAAAGCAAAGCAAAGCAGCTTATTTATATACCGCTTCATATCACGCTATGGGATGTCTAAGCGGTTTACAACTGTGAGCTGATTGCCCCCCAACAATCTGGGTACTCATTTTAGCGACCTCGGAAGGATGCAGGCCTGAGTCGAGCCTCAGCCCTGGCTGGAATTGAACTCGCAACCTTGTGGTCTATGAGTGAGTGGCTGCAGTACAGGCATTTAACCACTGCGCCACCAGGGCTGGGAACACTTTTGGATGCACCAGGTAAATGGCCACTACAAGGGCGGGAAGCATATGGACAATACTAGCATACCATGTTCAATGTAATTAGAGTGTCTAATGTTGTAGAAATCATTTACATAATACTGTAATCACTATGGTGTCCTGCATGCATTTGCTAGCTTTCACAGTTGGCCATTGCAATCTCTATAATTTTGATAGTCAACTCACAGTTCTGTAGAGGTGTAGTGAAACAACTTGTAGTGAGTTTTCAAAGTCAGGACAACAATAACCACAGGTAACATTAGTGCAATAAATAAATAAATAAATAAATAAATATGTCAAAGACTACCAAATCCATTTACTTACCATTAAATGGACATACCCTTCAATGTATATTAATCCATTTACTTACCATTAAATGGACATACCCTTCAATGTATATTATTGACTGACAAGAATTTAAAGCATTCAATTACAATAAAATTACACAATTTGGCTGTACACAGTACCTGGCTATGTATCGTTTTCCCATGTATTGAAACTGATGCAAGCACACTCTGCAAAGAAGCAAGTAAGTAGTTACTGTAGTTTGGAAGTTAGACTTCATTACTGTAACAATGTAATTTGCAATGTTGCTCCAAATCAAGGTACAATATAATCAAATAAATAACTTCCCAACAATTGGCTAGCTGGATTTTATTCTCCCTTCTAAATGTAAGTTCCTACACATCTTCTTCTGCATTACAGCATTGCAGGTTCTGCTCCTCTGCCAGAAAGGATATGCATGCTAATCTCTACTCTTATGCAGACTGAAGCCAGAATGTGACAAGTCCTAGAACTGCTACTGAAAAATAACTTTTTAACTTTTCAGTAAATGGAGGCACAGGTCCAGAGGCACACAATGCTTTGTCAGTACCATGGCCAGAAGACTGTCATTATGTTTTTCCACTAGTGCAAATCATACAGAAAGTATCGTTAAAGATACAATGAGACAGAGTGCCAGTGGTGCCAGTGGCACCATACTGGCCTCGGCAGCCATGGTTTCTGTTACAGATGCAGGTCAATAAGTCCACCATGGAGGATGCCCAGGTGACCAGATTTCCTGAGTCAAGGACCAATTCATCATCCAAATCTGGGATCACTGAGTTTGGCAGCCTGGGTATTGAAATGTCAAAATTGCTACTGAAAGGATACTTGAAGGAGGTAATTTTGGCCTTACACAGAGGCTCAACAAATATATATATATATATATATATATATATATATATATATATATATATATATAAAATGACATGGAAAACATTTTGAAAGTGGTGTAGTGAACAGAGAGTTAAAGCAAAGGACATAACTATCAACCATGTTGTGCATTTCTTGCTGGACTGAAGAAGGGCTTAAGGCTTAATATGTTGAAAAGGCAGGTGTCTGCTTTGTTAGTAGCATTACAGTTGAAAGGAGTTCCTTTGTCAAGTCATCCACATGTACAACTTTTTCTGAGAACCTTGTCTCCTGATCAGCTATTCCACCATCAAAGGGGAAATGCTTTTATGCTTACTGTCCACGTGTTTTATTTTGCCTTCTATTATCGCTTCTGTCACCTTAATTGTGATCTCCATTCTTTCTTTTTATTTTAAATCTCCTTATTATTTTCCCTAAGTTTGACAGAAGGGCAAACCGTGTCTGCTTGGTACAGCAGGATAGTTAAAAGTGACAGAAAAGGCAAGGGACTCAACGGTTGTAACTGAAAAGAATGAGGGCTCCTGCAGATCTGGTTGGCATGTAGGGAATAACCCAAACATAGTGGATTGCTCCTCCATATCACCCTATGAATATGGAGGGCCAATTGTACTTACAGCAAATATTTCACAGCTCATCCCATTAACGTGGCATAGTGGGGAAGCTGAGTTTTACATGTCTGCACATTTCCCTCACCCACTTTCCTCCCCACCAGAACTATTTTCTGTCATGCCATCAATCAGTTTGGAAATGGATAGAAACCCTAGAGAGTCAAAACATGGACCAAATTATGGTAGGAAATTCTGAATTAGGAATGTAGTCTTGATAATATCTTTCATGCACTGAGACTGCACAAGGAAGGCTTCAAACAGAAGTATTTTTCCACTTGTTACACTGAATCTCTTTTCAAAGAGCTAAAATAATATTGGGCTGGGCTTTAGCAAATAGTAGTCCATGAACAATGAATCTTTTAAACCCGCCTTGAATTCCATTGTGGGAGAAAGGCGAGATATAAATCCTGGAAATAAATAAATAAAAATAAAACAAATTTTAGTAGCTATCTACTGGCATTTTTAGGTAACCTAATCCAGATAATTAGGTATTTCATAAGAGTGTACATCAAGGATTCTCCACTCCAAAACACAATGGTAGTATGAATGTAACAACAAATGGCCCTAATAGCCAAGTGTAAGTTCTATGCTTAGAAGCAATGTATGTCCTCATATCAAAAGCTGAGGCAAGTGTGAGTTACTGCCTTCATGCTTTGCTTCTGGACTTCCTGGAAGCAGCTGGTTAGCTATGTGGGAAGCAAGACAATAGACTAAAGATGGACCTTTGGTCTGAATTAACAAGGTTCCTCTTATGGGCCTTGGAACATAAATGAACTAAAGAATTCCATATTTCAGGTTTCTATTTTATGAAACTCTTTTCTTTCTATGTTTAGAGTAATTTAAGTTTCCTAAGGCTTCATCCTTTGGTAAGGAAACAAAAATATTTAAATATCAAAAATGTTAAAGCCAAGCCTGTTAGGGTCTAGCTTTGAATCAGCAGAGTAGCAGAAATGTGCTCTTGTCTATGCTTTCTTAAGAATGAAGACTGATTCCAAAAACAACACAAGGAGCTTGTAGTTCAAACAAAAGTTTACTAATGGCTTTAATCAATATATACATAGATGCTGTATTCTAATCTAGCTAGTGAATAGTTCAGGTAAAAAAAAATCTTTATCTCACCATCTTTCCAAAGAAAGTTGAGAGAGGAGGTAGATGGAAAACATGCAGTTCAGTTGAAAATCTTGAGAGAGTGTGTCTGTTAATCCCAAAGGGGAAGTGACCTAAATCACATGGTTAATTTGAGAGAGGGAGAAGAGTTTGCATGCAGGAACTCCCTAACTATATAAGGAAGTGGAAAGAGAATGCAAAAATCTTCCAACACTATGACATTATAGAGTCTTGCAAATATTTTATATATAATTCCTCATTTCCAATAAGAAGTATTTATTGAAAATATTTACATCCTTCCAATAAAATTATAAAAATGGCTTAAAACACAATACAAACAGAAGGGGTAGGGCCAAATAAGGCTTATTAGGGGCTTTACAGAATTAATTCCATGGGTTCTTGCAAAAGAAGTTGGCTTGAGAGGAAGCATGACTATGTAAGGGAAAAACTAGATGGATGAGGTCAAAATGGGACTTCTGAATAGAAGTAAGAGGAAGAAACAAGGCTCTAATTGTAGTAAATTGTGCATGAAGAGATCCTTTATGTGGTTAACACAGCTTGTATGGTGTAGTGCTTGGAGTGTTGGACCAGGACTCTGGCATACCAAGGTTTGAATCTCTGCTCAGCTATGGTAACACATTGGGTGTCCCTGGGCAAGTCCCACTCTTTCAGCCTAGGAGAAAGACAGCAACAAGCACTCTTGCCAACAAGAACCAAAAACCTGTGATAAGTTTCCCTTAAGTTGAAAATGACATGGAAGCAAAAAACAACAACAATGTGACTAACAGATAATGCATCACTAGGACTGCAGGTTTCTAAACCAAAAATGTAACATTAATGCAGGCTTTATAACTTACAATTTATGTTTTGCTTGAAATGGGATAATTGTGCAAGGTCTCAGAATAGCTAAGTGAACTTACTCTGCAATTGTGAAAAAATCCATTAGTTCTGATGCTGAGGCCTTATTCCAGTATGTGAACAGAGCATCTGCAATGTACAGGATAAAACCATCAATAAAATACCAACATCATAACAGTTGTTCAATGATTACTACCTTTAAGGAATAAAGAAACAATAAACAGTTTGCCACACAAATTAAAATCTCCCATGAAATTAGAACTAACAACAGGTAGCCTTTGAAATACAGTGGGACCTCGACATCTACGGGTATCCATTCCGGAACCCCCCTCCCCATGGATACCAACATTTGTGGATGCTCAAGTCCCATTGCCCCAATGGTGGTGCTGCTACTGTGGACAATGCAGGCTTGCAGTCTGCCAATGCTCAGATCTGTGGATGGCAAATCCACGGATACTGGGTCCCACTGTAATTATTTGCCAATTGCTTTCCTAAGTAACAGCAGACACCTTAACTCATATTCAACTGATATTCTAAAAATATTTTATTTAATTTTTCAAGGAACCTGGATAAATCAACTTCCTTCAGGGTTATGTGTAGTATGAGGTGTATTCTACTTTATAATTTAACTGACTGGGTAGAATTTTAGAGACTAGTAAACAAAAGAAAAAAAAAGCAAGTTTGTTTAACATACATACATAAACTATAAAGGTTACATAATCTGGTTTACCTTAGTTCAAAAGTTTGATTTATTTTTTAAAGCAGAGTACATGCATCCCAATAGTTTTAATTATTCAAAGATTTTGAATACAGCTGGCCCTCCATAGCTATAGATTATTTTTATCCACGGATTCAAAAATTCATGGGTTAGAAATATTTGAAAAATATATAAATACCAAAAAACAAACTTGATTTTCCCATTTTATATAAGGGACAGCATTTTACTACTCCACTGTATATACAGAGGGCCCTCCTTATTCATGGACCTGCCATCCTCAGATCTGAGCATCTGTGGACGGCAAGCCCATATTGTCCCCAATGGCAGCATGGACACAGTCGCGCCGCCACTGGGGACAAAATTCCCTCATCCCCTTCCCTCCCTCCATCCCCCATCCTTCTTCCTTACCTGCTTCCTTTCTTTACCTTTCTCCACCAAGGCTTGGTTTTGGGGACGGAATCTGGTTTCCAGTCAGGTGGGGCTGGGGACGGGGCCAGGCCCTGGGCTGAGGTAGAGGCTTGAGTCTTGGAGCCCTGTCCCCAGGCCAGCACCTAGGATAGAGCCTCTGGGCCCTGAGATCCAAGCCCTGGCCCTGGCTCCCTCCAGCCAACGGGACTCCAAGGGAGCCAGAGCCAGGGCCGGCGTGCCACCATTGAAGTTAATAGGACTTCAGCATCTACAGATTTTGACATCCACGAGGATCCAGAATGGATCCCCCATGGATACTGACGGCCCACTGTAATGGGATGTGAGCATCCATGGATTTTAATATACATAGGGTGTCCTCGAACCAAACCCCAGTGTATACCAAGGACCCATTTTATTAAAAAAATAAGTAATACATCTGACAAGTCATACATGAAGCAAATCTTGTTGTATTATATTAATTACAGAACCAGGGATTTGAAATCTCCAGTACAAACTCATCTCTAAAAGTAATTAAAAACTAATAAAATTTTGCTTACCATCTGACATGCTTTTTAGAATATAAAGGAAACACATCAATAGACTCCTGATTTCACTTTGATCAAGTTTGTCACACCGGACTACAGAACTTCCTGAAGGGCAACTTTGTTGGTTCTGAAAAGTTAAGACAGGAATATATTTGACTAAGAGACTTGTGTTAACCCAGATGACACAAATGGCAGTATCTCAACATGAAGACACACATACACATTGATAGTCTCATGGTATTTAGCTTAATAAGGCACACCAGCATACATACAGAATGTATGTACACTTAAGCCAGATCAAATTCCCTTTCTGCATACATTCCACTGCTCCTTCTCATCCTCTTTGTAAATAGGGAAAAAAATATTTAATGGTAAGACTAATGGACAGGAAGACATATCCTTTCATAGTCACTTTATCTTTTAAGCTGAACCCATCCTATACCCACAAATTCAGGAAAAGCCCTATGGAATGTAATGGTTCATTGCAGCTTTTACCCAGAAAATGTGCATATAATAAATAGAAAATAATTCCTTTGCAAATATAAAAAGTATCCTGGTCATCTTTGGTGAACAAAAGAAGTTTGTTTTTAGAGCAGCAGTATTAGAATGTTTACATGCAGAATTTTCTTTCTGCTAGTGCTAAAAAATATCACCGGGGATGGGCTAAGTGGATCCCACTCTAAAAGAAGCTCAAAGAAAAAGTAGTAATTATAATATGCACATTAGAAGGTATCTAAGCTTTTCCTTGGCATGTTAGCTTTCTGTGTGTAGGAATATTTTTAGGTGGGGCAAATATTTAAGCAGTATAGTGCAGGGAAAGAGTTGCTATGACAGTTCAGCCATACACGTTTACTCAGAAATAAATAAGTAAATGTAATGGGGTTTACTTGAAGGTGACCATTTATAGATACCCTTATTTTTTACTGATTTTGTACTGAGTGCAATTCAAAGGGGCAGTTAGTTTGTTCCTAAATTGGTTTCTTTGAAACACAGGAAGGCAACATGCAGAGGTCTAGGCACCTCCTATTGCAGTGACCTTTTTCTCGGCTCTCAGAGAGCCTCATGAGCCCTCCATGGCTACAAATGTTATAAACTTAAAAAATACTTTTTTTGCCCCCAGGGGAGTGTGGAGGATTTTTTTTGCCCCCAGGGGAGTGTGGAGGATTTTACCATGTTTCTCCCAACTTGTTTTTTTTGGGGGCGGGGCGGGGCGGGGCGGGGCGGGGGAGGTTTAAAACCAAAATTCACTTCCAGCTTTTAAATTGCTTATTATTTATTTATTCTATTTATTTATATCCTGCACCTTCTTCAAGGACTGGGACTCAGCGCAGCTTACAACATTAAAAAACACCATACAGTTAAAAACATACAAAAATAGTACATTAAAACAGGATTAAATTACTACAATAATTAAAACAAATTCCATGCTAAAATATCAAATACTTTAAAAAGATAAAAATGCTTAAAATACATTAAAACAATATAGCACCCCAGGCCATTCTTTAAAAGCATTCTGTTTTGGATGCGTGCCTGAAAAGAAAGGTTTTTGCCTGTTGTCAGAAGGCCATCAAAGAAGGGGTCATTCTTATCTCCTTGGGCAGTGAGTTCCAGAGACTAGGGGCAGCTACGGAAAAGGCCCTCTCTTGTGTCCCCCACCAACTGTGCTTGTGATGGTGGTGGGATGGAGAGAAGGGCCTCCCCTGAGGATCTCAGAGCCTAGGCCAGCTAATATAGGACTTTACACGGCCTGCCAAATAGCCTGGACCTGAGCCATATAGGGCTTTATAGGTCATCACCAGTACTTTGAATTGTGCCCAGAAACAAACTGGCAGCCAATGGAGCTGTTTCAACAGGGGCGTTGTATGATCTTTATAACCCACCTGTTAGCAGCCTGGCTACAGCTCTTTGGACCAGCTGAAGTTTCTGAACACTAGAGCACATTACAATAGTCCAAACATGATGTAACAAAGGCATGTATCACTGAGGCCAAATCCGGTGTCTCAAGGAATGGGTGCAGTTGGCACACAAGTTATAAATGTGCAAAAGCACTCCTGGTCACTGCAGAGACCTGGGCCTCCATGTTCAATGCTGAGTCCAGGAGTATCCCCAAATTGTGAACCTGCGTCTTCAGGGGGAGTGTGACCCCATCTAACAGGCTGGATCCCTATTCCCTGATCTGTCTTCCAAATGACTAGGAGCACCTCTGTCTTATCCAGATTAAGTTTCAAATTGTTTACCCTCATCCAGTCAATTACTGATGACAGACACTGGTTTAGGACCAGGACAACCTCCCTGGATTGAGGTGGAAAGAAGTAGTAGTAAAAGCTGAGTGTCATCAGCATACTGATGATACTGCACCCCAAAACTCTGGATCACCTCTCCCACAGGCTTCATGTATATGTTAAATAGCATAGGGGACAACACAGAACCCTGAGGGACTCACAAGCCAATGGCCACCTTCTGGGTTCATCCCTTCAGGAAGGAACGGGGCCACTGTAAAACAGTACCTCCAAGTCCCATCCCAGAGAGGGGGTCCCGAAGGATACCATGGTTAATGGTATCAAAAACCGCTGAGAGGTCCAGGAGAACCAATAGGGACACACTCCCTCTTTCCAGTTCCCTGCGTAAGTCATCCACCAAGGTGACCAAGACTGTCTCTCTTCCATAACTAGGCCTGAAACCAGACTGAAATGGATTGAGATAATCCATTTCATCCAGAAATTCCTGGAGTTGGGAAGCCACCACACATTCTAAAACCTTGCCCAAAAATGGTAGATTGGATACTGGCCGATAATTATTCATTATTGTGGGATCTAGGGATGTCTTTTTTAAAAGAGGCCTCACAACTGCCTCTTTTAGGTAAGATGGAACTCTGCCTTGTTGTAGGAAAGCACTGACTACCTCCTTTACCCACTCAACCCGTCTCCCTCTGGCCTGTTTAATAAGCCAAGAAGGACAAGGGTCCAAGACACATGTGGTGGCTTTTACCTCTCCAAGGTCTACCCAATCTAAAACAGGTAGAAGAAAATGTCTCATCTAGAAAGAACGAAGATGATCATCATCTTTATTCTGGGAAGAGATGTGAAGGCCCGGGCGGGAGGGGGAAGTAAAATTCAGTAAAAAATGCTCTCACACACACACATTTTTTCAAAGCTTTCCTTTTAGAATGAATATATTATGTCTGCTTAACACTATGGACAAAACCATTTCCTCTGTTTTACTACTGTTGATCGTTTTTGTTTTTATTGGGAAGGGTTCACTGGCTCCTCAGACCAGCAAAACCAAATAAGTTTTTTATAGTTCAGGTATTCTTTATAGTTCATGATCCTGTTGCTTCACTTATAACAAAAAAATAAAAAAATAAAAAATTGAAATTCTAATTATATTCTTAATAAACATTTGCTGGAATCCTATACAACATTTAACGTAACATAAGTTCGCATATAGCTGAGTTGCTAAGGAACCCCACTACCAGATGCATAACGGGACACTGGCTAGGGTACCCAATGCACATTGATGCCCAATGCTACCTCAGTACCAATGCAATCTGCACTTGTCCCATTGTGATTTGGACCTGCTGTGCAGTGAGCACCAGTCACATTGGGCACTTTGCCAGCTCTGCTACAGAATAATAAAACAGCTGCCCTCTACCAGACACAGCCATTGAGCAACTGAAAAATTCTATTTCCTGCAGACATAAATACATTTATGGAGAGGCAACGTTGCAACAGGATTCTGGCCTATATTTTTAATGTATAAATAATGGTAAACCAAGTTATATATACTGCATGTTATGTTTCTAATTGTTGTTGTTGTTATTATTATTATTATTATTATTATCATTTAATAAAGTGACTTTCACTCTGTGAAGTGTAGAAGTGATCAATGTGTGGCTTGTGGGTCATATGCAGCCCCCAGGGCCATTTTTGAGGTGTCCAGGAACCCCCAGAGTTAAAAAAGATTTGCTCCACAATGGTTCTAGTTGGAGGGCATTTCCATCATGTTGGAATTCCCTGGCTGTTGCGAGGCCAAAATGAAATTTTGGAAAGAAAAAAAAAGTACAACTTTGTAAATAAAAATATTCCAACATGTGTGGGTGTGGGTGTAAAATATATGCAAAGATGCCTAAAAATGTCCTATAATGCCCTTTCAGACCCTAGGAAGGCCCCCAAATATGCCCTCATCATCCCTACAGGGTATTTAGGGCCAGAATTTAAGATTTTTCTTTTGCAGGAGCAGGTGCAGCCTTCTACACTTCCACAATTGCCCAGCCTTCTGTAAATGATGCTAATATTGCATTGTTCATTTCCCCCCCTGAAATTTTCAATTTTCTTCCTGGAGGAGGAAAAAAAATAAGGATTTTTTTTCTCCCATGGTTTAAAAAATTCTACACATTCTATACATTTACAAGAGTCAGAAAGCATTGGGAACATATTAAGGACCTTGGGAACTACATTCAGCTCATAGGCTAGTTTGCCTAATTCTACTTTAAAAAGTAATGAATAAAACCACAAATCATTTTTTTCCAGCTAGTATTACTGACAAATTAATTTTCTGAGCTTACTACTTATTAACAAAACATATGCTAACAAAACTCCCAAATGATACAAGTTCTGGTTTGCTCACAAAGGTTTGCCCCTTTCCTTGTGTTTCCTCCTGCTTCATAGTTCTCTCTTTGTTTTTCCCCATCTCAGAAGGAGCAAAGGAAAGATGGAGGGGATGGGGGCAAGACAGATTTGGTCTCTTGGCCATCAGTTCCCCCATCCATGATGTAGAGCTGCAATGTGGAAAATGTAATTCTGTCTATGCATTTGGCAATACTAATTAGGGCTAATGGAAACTGCAGCCAACAACATCTGAAGCCATACGTTCCCCATGTACCCTTTTTAAATCCAGCATTCTGTTGACACTGTTGCTTGCAGGAAGCCCACAAGCAGGACATGAATGCAACAGCCATGACTGTGATGTACATGCTTAAGAACCAATACATGCAAAATTATTAGTTTCAAGTTTCATACTACAACTGCAAAACTACAAAACTGGAAGAAAAAAGCACATATACAAACAGCTAAAGCCTGTGTGGAATTATAGAAGTCTGTGAGTGCAGAATACGAGTGGTTGACACCAAGAATAGTAATTCTTGTGAGGCTGATGACACAATCCACAACACATGGGTTAATGCCTCGTGCCAACCAGTTCAAGCAGGATGAACAGGTTGCTTACCTGTAACTGTGGTTCTTCGAGTGGTCATCCGTGCCCTCACACAATAGGGTTTGCGCCTGCGCAGACTCCATTTGGAAAGCTGGAAAACTGAGCAAATTGGTGAGAGCCCCACCCTCTCCTGTATATTGAGCATGCCCAATCCCGCTCTTCCTTCAGTTTGAGTACGCCGCAAGAAATCAGCAGGGACCTGACTGAGGGGAGGTAGGGTGGGTTTGCGTGATGACACAGAGACCACTCAAAGAACCACAGCTACCTGTTCTTCTTCTTCGTGGTCTCTGTGCTTCACACAATAGGCTGACTAAAAAGCTTGCCTGTGGCATGTGGGAAGGCACTGCAGAATAGAAGAGAGAACGGCACAGCCAAAGCTCGCATCCCGACAAGACCTGGAATCAAGCCGGTAGTGCCAGAAAAACATGGAAGGCTGAGACCACATAACTGCCTTGCAGACATCAGGCAGGGGGACGCCTCTGATGAAGGCAGCAGATGAAGAGACAGCCCTGGCTGAGTGTGGGCACACACCAACAGGAAGAGGGCATTTGGCAAGTTCATAAGCCAGCAGGATTGTCTGGGCAATCCACTTTGCAAACCTTTGAGAGGAAACAGGTTGGCCTTTTTTAGGTCCACCATAACAAACAAACAACTTGTTGGTCAACCTGAACTAAACATCAAGGGTGTACACAGCCTTTTCCAGAGGCATGGAAAGATCTGGAAAAAAGATGGGCAACACAATGTCTTGAGAAAGATGGAAAGGAGAAACCACCTTAGGGAGAAAAGAGATGTCCAGTCTGAGGATTACCTTTTCTCTGTGAAAGGGTTCATCTGAGCGCAGTGCAGTTAGCTCAGAGGACCTCCTGGATGAAGTGATGGTCACAAGGAATGCCATCTTGAGTGACAGTAGTCTCAGAGAGGCTGAGCCCAGAGGTTCAAAGGGCAACCTAGTAAGGTGTGCGAGCATCAATGAGAGTGACCAAGAAGGAGCCAACAGAGGCAATGGAGGGTACAGGTGATGTAGACCCTTGAAGAATCTCTTCAGAGTAGGCAAGGTGAAGAGCTTAGCAGATGGCAAACCAGGGGGCTGATTGGCCATGATAGCTGACAAGTGGACCTTGAGGGATGAGAAGGCCAGTCCTTGGCCATGCAGATGGAGAAGGAACTATAAGGCTGTGGAGAGTTGAACAAGTGAAGAGGGCTCAGCCCTGGCCTCAGCAAAGGCACAGAAATGCTTCCATTTGTAGGAGTAAGACTGCCTGGTGGAATCTTTCCTGGAAGCAGAAAGGACCCACAGAAGTTCTGGAGTGGTCAAGGCCTGATCCTCCAAGTTGTCGTGTGGAGGCTGCGTAGGTCCAGGTGAAGGACTGCACTGTTGGAGAGAGAAGGTCTGGCCAGTTCGAGAGCTTGAGGTATTGGCCCCTGGACAGGTAGAGAAAAGGGGCAAACCAAAGTTGTCTCGGCCAGTAAGGAGCCACAAGAATTGCATTGGATCTGTCCTTGGTCATTTTGGCCACAACCCTTGCCATCAACAGGAGTTGAGGGAAGGCATAAAGGAAGTGATGGCTCCAACTCAAAAGGAAGGTGTCTTCTAGGGAGCCTGTCCCTAGACCTGCTCTGGTGCAGAAAAGTGGACACTGGAGTGGTAAAGAGATCAAGGCAAGGTGTCCCCCATCGAGATTTTGTCAGGTGAAATGCCTCCTGTGAAAGTGTCAATTCGTGTTGAAGAGCCTTGTCTTGGCTGAGAGAGTCTGCTAAAACATTGTCCTTGCCAGCCAAATGAACAGCCACCAGGTGAATGGAATGATGATGGCACCATGTCCAGAGCTGTGTAACGAGATGGAGAAGTGCAGAGGAATGGGTTTTGCCCTGTTTGTTGATATAACAGGCTGTCTGTTACAACTTGGATGACCCTGTGGTGGAGATGACTCGCGAAGGCTCAAAAGGCCTTGATGACAGCCAAGAGCTCCAGGGCATTGATATGCATCTCCACTCCTGAAGGAGACCAGCAACCTTGTAAGCAGAGATCTGAGTAATGGGCTCCCCAGTCTATCATGGAGGCATCTGTGGTGACCATCCTGAAAGGTTCTGGAGGTTGGAAGGGCATTTCTCTGAGGATGTTCCTAGGGACCAACCACCACAGAAGGAAGTGTCAGCTTCTTGGACTGTCTGCCGTTGAGATGATCGAAGACAGAAAGAAACCATTCCTGCAGTGGGCAGAACCTTAGGTGCACCAAGTAGGTCACGAGGTCTAGAAGATATTGAATGTCTCTTGCTGTAGGATGGTCCATGCGGAGAACAGAGTGAAAGTGGGTCCAAAAGGGCTTCTGCCCTTCTGGTGGGCAGGTAGGCCCAAGCCATAGCAGAATCCAGAGACGTGCCAATGTACTCTATCACTCTGACTGGTTTCAAGATGGATATGGAGGGATTCACCGTGAGGCCCAAGTCAGTGAGAAGGGAGAGAGTGGTGTGGACATCTCAGAACAACTGTGTATGAGAGGATGACATCAGTAACTAATCATCCAAATAAGGGAATATTTTGATCCCTTGGACGCGGAGGTGAGAGATGACCACTGCCATACATTTTGTGAAAACTTGGGGGGCGGTACATAGGCCAAAGGGCAGGACAGTATCTCCATACACTGCGAAGTGAAGATATCTGTGATGTTGAGGCCGAATGGCAATATAATTAATAATAATAATAATAATAATAATAATAATAATAATTTTTATTTATAACCCGCCCCTCTTCTCGGCAATTGGGGCGGCATACAACAGATTAAAATATAACAAGTTAAAACAATACCATACTCCCCCCACTAACCCACCCACCCCTTAAAACAGAATTAAACTATCATGGAGTTAAAATCAAATCAAATAAAATTCAAATTTAAAACACCAAATCATCCTGGCCGAATTCCCTACAAATCACAATGGCAGGAAAACCCGACAGGTCACATTTGATTTCTCTATCTTTCTCCTGTTTCTTGCCGGGCAGTTATTCCGGGAAGGCCTGCCGGAAGAGATCCGTCTTTACTGCCTTTTTAAAGGCAGTAAGAGTGGTAATAAGACGGATCTCATCCGGCAGGCCATTCCATAACCTGGGGGAGGTCGTTGAAAAGGCCCTCTGGGAGGTCTGCGAAAGCCTGGTCTTTATTGGTTGTAGCAGATTCCTCCCAGAGGACCGGAGTGCGCGGGGGGGATCATACGGGTAGAGGCGGTCCCTAAGATAAGATGGACCCAAGCCATGTAGGGCTTTAAAGGTTAAAACCAACACCTTGTACTGTGCCCGGAAACTAATTGGCAGTCAGTGGAGGGATTTAAGCACTGGTGTTATGTGCTCCCTCCTAGGTGTACCGGTGATTAACCTGGTTGCCATATTTTGAACTAATTGCAATTTCCGGTTTAAGCACAAGGGTAGCCCCATGTAGAGTGCGTTACAGAAATCCAGACGTGAGGTTACCAGAGCATGTACCACAGTTTCCAGGTCCCTCATGTCCAGATAAGGGCGCAGTTGGCGTATCAGCCGAAGCTGATAGCAGGCACTCCTGACCACCGCATTCACCTGACTAGTCATCTGAAGCGATGAATCTAGGAGCACCCCCAAACTGCGAACACAGTCCTTAGAGGAGAGTGTGACCCCATCCAGGACTGGAGACTGTATACCCAAATCTGGTTTCGGGCCTGTGACTGCCAGTACCTCCGTTTTGTCCGGATTTAGTTTCAATCTGTTTTTCCTCATCCAATCCATTACCGCTCTGAGACAGTCATTAAGAGGAGAGACGCCATCTGAAGTCTGAGACGATGATCTAGTGGAGGCATCTGTGGTGCGATGTGAAAGGACACATCTTTCAGTTCGATTGACGCAAACCAATCCCCGAGATGGAGAAAGGGGAGGCTGGATTGAAGAGTCATCATCTTGAACTTGCGAGATGAGATGTAGCAGTTGACACCCCTGAGATCACGGATGGGATGGAGCCTGCCTGTAAAATATTTGGAGAAATAACTGTTCATCTTGCACCTGTCTGGGATGCGTTGAATGACACCTGTCAAGAAGGGAGAAGATATCTTCTTAAAGAGGAGGGGCAGAGGAGGGGTAGAGTGAAAAATGCCAAGAGATGGAGTACTTGCAAACTCTATGGCGTAACCCAGGTGTATGATGGTGAGGACCCAGGTATCCGTGGTGATTTGCTGTCAGTTGTTGTAGAAGTGGCAAAATTTTGAGAAATGATAAGCTGGCAGTGGGGAGGGGCTTGGAGAAACAGGTGATGGTGTCATCCCCATGGATCCGTCAAAAGTGTGATTTGGAGGATGAAGATTTTTTGGAAGACTGTTGTTGTTGTTGGCCTTGAAGGTAGCGCTGTTTATAGGGCCTTCAAGAAGATTGTTGAGTAGACCCCCTGTATTGAGTGGAGACTATGGAGCGAGTTCTGGAGTAGTTGGATGAGGATGGCTGGGAGCGGCACTGCTGTTTGTATGGGCGATATTGTTTTTGGCCAGTAATACCCAACTTCTTGCCTGTGAGACGGGCTTTGGCTAAAGTGTCCAGAGACTCATCGGTTTTGGCAGCAAAGAGGCCCTCTCCTTCAAAGGGCAGATCTTTGATACACTTCTTAGCCTCCTCAGAGAGATCAGTAAATCTGAGCCAAGCATGATGACAGAGTGCCACTACACCTGAAATCACTTTGGCTGTGCAGTCTACAGAGTGTCTTGCTGAGTGGACTTGCTGGTTGACCAGAGAGAGAGCTTCAGTGTAGAAGTCAAGGGCAGCCACCTTTTGCTATTCCGGCAAGAAGGGGCCATCTTGTCCCACAGAAACATCTGGTAGGCACCCATACAAGCCTGCATGTTACTCATCTTGGCAGAAAGGGCAGCTGAGGAGTAGAAACGTTGCCTAAAAATATCAAGCCATCTACCTTCTTTATCAATTGGGGCAGAATATATTTTGCCAGAAGATTTAGAGGTAGACTCAACCACCAAGGAGTTCAGAGAAGGGTGGGTGAAGAGATAAGGTGCTGTGTCAGGCTGAACCTTGTACAGACCTTCAAGCCTCTTTGAAGCAGGTGGAACAGAAGAAGGCTTTGACCAGGAAAGGTTCATGACATCAGACAATGAAACCAGGAAAGGTAGGGCAGCTGGTGAAACCGTAGTGGTGTCGACAATTTGAAATACTGGATCTCTTGCTGGTTTGGGAGCAACCTCGACCTAGAATCCTAGAGCCCAAGTCATCCTCTCAACCACATTGGAGAACAACTGAACATCCTCATTAGGAGATGGGGGGGGCATATCCTTGACTTCCTCCTGAGGTGAAGCAATTAGAGGAGAAGGTGAGCCCAGTGACAGTTCGGTGTCATAAGCCAACTCTTCAGTAGATTGTTGAGGCATGGCAGGAGTGGCAAGTTAAGGAGCCTGTGTGGTGCTAGGAACAGCAAGATCTGAGGCATTGACATCAAGGAAAAAATTGGAATGACAGCAGGAATTGGTGCCGGGATCAACTTCGTAAGCAGGATCTGAGCTGTCAGCATCGGTGGCTGAATTGGAGATGCCGGTGGACAAGAGACCGTAGCAGCAGTATGAGGCAGTGGTGAAGGCATTCTGATGGAATGGTAGTCCAGCCTAGGCTCAGATCGAGATCAAGAGTGGGAACAAGCTCGATATCTAGAGGGAGAGTGATAATAAAACTCCCTATGGTGATAGCGATCCCTATAAGATGGACAGTAGGATCAATAACAGGATGGACGTTCCCTCTAATATTCTTCGGCTCGATAATGATCAATATAGAATGCCGAAGTGTAAGGTGAATCTCTACAGTATAGCCTCATTGACACCACCGACAATTCCATCTAGTCCTGTGATGGTGTCGGAGAGCAATGAAATCAGGCCAGAGACATTTCACAATGTCGATGGGCCAAAGGCGAGAGTGAAAGCCTGTAGGCTCTAGCCGGAGAGGCAAATATTTGTGACGGCACCGAAACAGGTACTTGTGGCAACAGAGAGACCATCAGCAACAAAGATGGAGTGGGCAGTGAAGCCAGTAGCACAGAACCAATTAATGATACCGAGGCCAGGACCCCTGATGTTGGGTCCGTAGAAGGAACTGAGATGGGGGGTTGAGAGGACAGTGTTGGTGTAGAGGCCGGCAACAAAAGGGCCATAGTAGTCTCCAAGGCTGAAGCAGGAGTCAAGGCCAACGTAAAAGCTGGTAATGACACCGAGGCCAAAGATAGTTCCACAGTTGTAGAGGGCGGAACAGAGGCCTCTGACTCGTGCTTTTGCTTGGCCTTCTCAGCTTCATGGTCACCAGAAGATTCAGACTTCTTCTTAGCCTTGTGAGGTTGCTTGTCCTGGGAGACAGAGGGAACCTCTTGCAATGATGGAGATTGGTCAGCAGATGGCCCAGTAACAGCTTCAGACACAGAGGAAGCCGGCTCTAAAGTGCTCGATGTTGAGGACAGTGCTGTCAATGCCAAGGCTTTCAGAGGACTCAACATCGGCAAAGAAGAAGAAACCGGCACTGATTATAGTTTTTAGAGCTTTGGGATCCCAGGAAATTGTGAAATTGGCACCAAAGCCAGAGGATCTTTCTGAGAAGAAGACTTTTTGGCAACAGAAAGGGAACATTCCCAACAAAAATGTTTCAAGCATTGGGCCCTGCTGCAAAAAGTCACATTGGTAAAGGTAAAAACGCTTGGTAATGTGGCCCTCACCCAAACAAAAAAGGCACTTAGAATGTCCATCAGTGAGGGGAAACTTATGGTTGCAAGAAATGCAGAGCTTACATAAAGAGTTGGAGGCCATAGGCGTCCTAGAAGTGAGGTGCCCAGCCGGGCGGAAAAACAAACAAAAATCTTGCTTCCAAGCTCTGCTAGGGCAATGCTCACAATAAATAAATAAACAATTAAGAACAAAAAAAATAGTAAGGGAAATCAGAAAAAGATCGAATTCTACCATATACAAGAGGAACTCAGCTGGAGAGCAATTCGAAAGCAGTTTCTCTTGAGGCGGACGAAAGAGAACTGGAGAAGGAGCTAGATTGGCAGGATTGGGCATGCTCAGTACATGGGAGAGACCACGAAGAACAACTCAAAATTCTAAACCATTTTAACTGTTGCTTCCAACCCCTCTCTCCTCAGTTTTCATTTTCTAGCCATGGCAACTGATTCAACAACTTCAGTCTAAATTTTAATTGCTTACTTGAACCTACCTTTCTTTCTTGGTCACTGAGTGGGGTGGGGGGTTGTGTCATCAGCCTCACAAGAGTGACCATTCTCAGTAAGTGTCAACCACTCATTCTCTGTGAGGCTGAAGGCACAATCCACAATACATGGGATGTACCCAAGCCACCAAATCTCAGGAAGAGTCTAAACCAGATCTGCACAAAATACAGCCCACCAAAGGATTTTGGACAGCCCATGAGGATGTGGAACAACTTCAAGGCTCCTCTGCTGCTCAGCCTTCTCCTGAGGAGAGGGCCATATGGAGAAGGAGGAGCAAGGGCAAACACTTACCTTGCAAGGCTGCTGTGCTGCTCGGCTTTTTCCCAAGGGGAAGGCCAGGCAGTGGAGGAGGATGATGGGTAAATGCTTGCCAGCAAGGCTCCACCATCCGGCATTCTCCTGAGACCAGGCAGCAGAGGAGGAAGATGGGCAAATACTTGCCCTACAAGGCTCCTCCACTGCTTGGCTTCTGGCTTTCTCCTTAGGAGAAGGGTGGGTAGAGGATGAGGATGGGTGAACACTCACAATGCTTCTCCGCTGTTCAGCTTTCCCCCGAAGAGAAGGCCTGGTGGAGGAAGAAGATGAGGATTGGCAAGCGTTCACCCCTCAGGGCTCCTCCATTACCTGGCTTTCTCCTTAGGAGGGAGCCAGGTGGCAGTGGTGGAAGACAGGCAAATGCTTGCCCTGCAAGGCTTCTCTGCCACCCAGCTTTCTCCCAAGGAAAGGGCCAGGCAGAGGAGGAAGTTTAGCCTATTTTAATTTTGGCCCCTTCCTACTGTCATGTTGTGCAGGTCTGGTCTAAACAAACTATTGATTCACAACAGCTTGCAGGGCTGTCCTCCCAAAGGCTACTTGACTAGTTCTGAATTTGACTAATTTATAGTGCTTCACAAAAGTTGACGGCTCCTTCCAGCCTAAAGCCTTATATAGTTCCTCTATGGAAGCTGCTACTCTATAGACTGTTGTTGTTGCCACTGAAATGATAGAAGGAGCCCAAACATGCTTTGGCCTTGGAATTTTTGCCCAATCATTACACTAATATAGACATACCATATTTTCCGGCATATAATACAACTTTTAAACCCAGGAAAATCTGTGGTTAAAGTTGGGGGTCGTCTTATATGAGGGGAGGCGAGAGGAGAGTGGCGAGAGGAAGCCAGGCAAGAGGAGGAAGAGGAGGAGGAAGAAGTGGAAGAAGAGCCAGCCTCAGCCAGGAGGACGAGGAGGCCCCGAGGCAGAGAAACAGCTGACCGGGAATCCCGTCAGGAAAACAAAATGGAGGAGGAGGAGGAGGGAAGAGGGGGACTGTATGCTGAAGGAGCCAATTTCTTTGCCCTCCCAGGACCAGTTTTGGGGGACAAAGGCGAGCACCCCCCCCCCAGTAATCACTCACAGGCCGGCCTGGTTTTTTTGGGGGGGCTTCTGCTTGGGGCAGGTTTGTTGTTGTGTGCCTTCAGGTTGTTTCCAACTTACCATAATTACCATATTGAAATCAAATCTGATGTTCTTTTTAATTTTTATTTGGTGTGTGTTGGAAGAGGGGTAGTCTTATACAGTGAGTATATCCCAAACTCTATATTTTAATTGGAAAAGTTGGGGGTCGTTTTATACGCCCAGACATTTTATACGCCGGAAAATACAGTATCTTTTAAGATGAGAGAGGGAAATTGTCTGAGTGATCAGCATAATAGGAAAATAAAACTGAGGAGGGAGGGGTTGGAGGCAACAGTTACAAAAGTTTGGAATTTTGAGATCCTGCCTGAACTGGTTGGCACAAGGGAATAATCTGTGTGTTGTGGATTGTGTCTTCAGCCTCACCAAGAATGTAACAAATGAGAATCTGAACAATAAAAAGAGCCAACATGAAGAATGCCTCAGCACAACAGACAATTAGAAGAAACCAGATGAGATTTGATGCAGTTATCAGAATATTTGGAATGCATGCATGATGATGTCTTTCAGAGTGATCTTATTTCAGACATAGAAAAAAATGGTATCATACAAATGCCAAAAGGAAATTTGAAAGAAAATGCTCATATGTTTGAATAATGTAAATTTTAAGTCAATATTTTTCAATGTTTTCCCATAGCTTGCCTCCTCCGACTTTCCTTCCACTTATGAAACAAGATAACTTTTGCAGCACAGTTTTCCAACCCAGTTGAGATCTACTCAGGTACTCTACTCAGGAAATCTATTTCTGTATTGTAAATACTTCTTCATATAATATTTGGTGCTGCAAGAAAGCCCTAACTCTATCACCCAAGCCTTACGAGGAACCTTCATCAGAAACTCATTGGCATGTAAGTTTAAAATTATTTTAGTCATCAGAAATGCTGAAGTACTATCTTGAAAATGTATTAAATAGAATCATCAAACATGCAATCAACATGAGATCACAATTTTAAGAAATTTTAGACAAAGTTTGAAAATCTCACTATTAAGTGTCAGTCACTTCACACTGCAAATCAAGGCATTAACAGGAAGGGGGGAAATTAAATGACAGTTTTACCATTGAGTAGAAGTACCTTATACAGATCACTGATAAATTTTATGTTTCTTTACCTTGCAAGTATGCCATGTCAAGAAAACCTTAAACTATTTATCTGGTACAAACTGCTTCAATGGTTTAACAAAACTGTCAGTAAACACTGCACTCAGAAGCTTAACCAAGCAAACCACAAAGAACAGATACTACTTGAAATGGAGGAAAAACAACAGCATGGACATCTCTCTCTAGGATAGATGGAATTGTCAGGAGTGAGAAGTCCACTGTAACACGATTTTTCTTTGATGACTGGTAGTGCTCCTCTTCTCCATTACTACACAGTGCATAAGTAGAATGCCTTCTGAGGAGTTTCTCCCTCTACCCACAAGGCAGCATGTTAGAGTAAATGAGAAAATATTAAACTATGTTGCGACTAGCAGAAGATCCAACCCCTAAATACTAAAAATATACCACATCAAGACTAACACAACTGAATACCAAGTAAGAGCAGTCAGCAGAATCTTAATTAAAAAATTTATGTTATTGAACAAAACCATATACAGTATTTTGTTATTATGTTTATGCTACCATACTAGACTATTCAGAGTGTACTTGAAGGAATGAAAGAAAATATACTGCTAACTTCTAAAGATAATTTTCTTGTAGAGGGCATTTATGCAATCTGAATTTAAAAATGTGCCCAAGTAATTTGATACACATAAATGAATGCACACAAAAAAGGGATTTTATATTATAGATTGAAACAAAAACATTTTTTCCCAAACAAACCAAATATTTTCTCAGGTTAATGGCCTCCTATTAAATAAATAATAATTTTTTAAGTTGTTAAAAGTGAAAGACAATATATGAAACATCTTGATCCACGAAATTCAAATGGTTGCCTATTTTCATTTGGTATAAAGAAGTTATCTGTAATAATGAGAATACACAAACTATTCTGTTACTGGCACAAAAGTATAGATATGTCCATACCTTGTCAAGAGAATTGCTTTTTTCACTGTGTCTCTCTGGAAGACTGTTTCCAGAGTCTGTACTTATGAGAGAGCCTCTTGAATCTGCATTTCTCACACAATTAATATTAGGAGTAGAAGAGGTATATGGGGATGCTGGCGAGAAAAGGAATGCATTACAAACAATTAATAAAGAAAATGATATTCTAGAAAATACCTGGCAGTGGAATCCTACAATTCATATATTTTTATTGTAATGCAATTTTCTGCAATAATTTCAAGTGGCACCTAACCTTTATCATAATGAGATTCAGCTGACTTGTCCCTTCACAGAACCATTACCCAATCAGCTGTCAAAAACTTGTGTATGAATGTGAGCTAAATGTGTCCCATGACAAAACTGGGTATGTTTTTGTTGTTAACTGCCTTCAAGTCGATTTCGACCCATAGCAACCCTGTGAATGAGATATCTCCAAGACTCCCTGTCCTCCACTGCTCTGCTAGGTTCCTGTATTCCCGGGACTTCTCTAATACAATCCATCCATCTAGCATGCAGCCTTCTTCTCTTTCTGCTTCCATCTACCTTTCCTAGCATTACTGTTTTTTCCCCCAGTGAGTCATGCCTTTTCATGATGTGTCTGAAGTACGGTACCCTCAGTTTTGTCATCTTGGCTTCCAGGAAGTTTTCTGGCTTGATCTGCTCTAGGACCCATTTGTTTGTCTTTTTAGCTATCCGTGGGATCCTCAGAACACTTCTCCAGCACCACATCTCAAATGAATTGATTTTCTTCCTATCTTGTTTCTTTTTCCTTTCTCATTAATTTTTAATTAAATTTTAAAATCCATTTAAAGTAACATTACATAACTCCAGCATAATACAATAAAAGAACCAGAACAGAACAAAACAAAGCTAAAGGATGTGGAATTGGTCAACACTTATTGTGCAGTAGGGTCCATTAATTAAGCCCTTTCAAGGGTTGGCAAGGATGCCATGTCTGTTTGTAAGATGATGTGTGAGTCCAGAGTTCCTATCTTGTTTCTTAATTGTCCAGCTCTCACATCCACACATAGTAATTGGGAAAACAATGGCTTGTACGATTCTAACTTTTGTGTTCAGTTGCATATCTTTACATTTTAGGATCTTTTTTAGTTCTTTCATAGCCACTCTCCCTATACTTAATCTTCTTCTGATTTCTTGACTGCAATCCCCATTTCTTATCAATGTTTGATCCCAGGTATGAGAACTCTTTTACTATTCTATTTCTTCATTGTCTAGTTTGAATTTGTCTAGGTTCTCCATTGTCATTACTTTTGTTTTCTGTATCTTCAGCATTATACCTGCTTTTGCACTTTCTTCCTTGACCTTTCTTAGTAGTTGTTCCAGGTCTTTATTATAGCATCATCTGCATATTTTAGATTGTTGATATTCCTTCCTCCTATTTCACTTCTCTTCCTTCTTTGTCCAAGCTTGCTTTCCTTACAATATGTTCTGCATATAGTTATTCTTTATGGAATTTTTCCACTATCTTCAATTATAAAGCTATCTATATTATTTAGACTATTATTTTATGTCCTGCTCTCTTTCCAAAAAGCTGACAGTGGAACATCAGGCTTCCACAGTTTAATTTCAGGTAGTATCCACCAACTACACTGACATTAGTATCCCTAAAAGTTTTCACCAATAGAAAATCAATATGCGGAATTACCAGTTTTATTTCTTGGAAAGTTATGTTTTGATTGGCACAAAATTCACTAAAAATTAAAAACAATGTTAAAAATATTTTAAAATGTTTACCAATGCCTGATATAGCACCAAACAAGTCTTTGTGGAGGTTATTATCCAGCATATTCACAGATTTTTGTGGAGTAACCAGTGGATTTGCAGCTGGTAACGTAAGTGATTCTTCTTTTGCACTCTATTACAAAATATAAAGAAGTAATGTTATGTCCTTTGATATGTTTAACATTCAAAAGGTATATTTGTATTTTAATAATTATGAAGCATTATTTGGTTATTTGGTTTTTCTGGTTTTACATTGTAGGTAATTTTAATTGTTGTTAGCCGCCTCGATTGTTCACAGAGGGGCGGGGTATAACTAAATTTTATTATTAGTAGTAGTAGTAGTATTAGTGGTCCACCAACAAAAATACAGACTTACTGTGCTAGGAGCATTTATAGGGAAAGGTGAAATATCCTTGACATCAATTCGATGAACATTTTCTATTAGAAGGCCAAATGTTGGCAGATACAATGTGGCTATTCTTGCTTGATGGATCTGGATGAAAACATTTTAATGGGAATATATAGAAAATCAGTATTAGAATGAAGTTTAAAAATTAAATGAAACTTCCTCAGCAACTTCTCCTTTTTGATACATGCATTATGCTATGATGTTTTTAAAAAAATTCCTTTGTGAGTATTATTGCTTAAACTAAGGCTCCACCAGCACTGCAGAAATAATCCAGTTTGACACCATTTTAATTGCTATGGCTCCATGCTATGGAATCCTAGGGACTGTAGTTTTGTGAGACATTTATCCTTCTCTGTCAGAGAGTTCTGGTGCCACAACAAACTACAAATCCCAGGACTCCACAGCACTGAGACATGGCAGTTAAAGTGGTATCAAACTGAATTATTTCTGCAGTGTGGATGAGCCTAAGAGTTTTTACTGATTAAGTTTCCAGTTGCTTACAAGGAGCTTAAACTAGACACATGAATTAATTTTTTTACATACTTCTGGCTTACATAATTTGGAAGCATCTTATACCAATGTTAAGGATATTATTTTTTTAACTTATCCTTGACACAGATGTATGATGCTTTCAGATGATAAAGACTTATCATTATATATCAATAAGGAAAAAAAAGGACAGAGTCCAAATTTCATTTTCTAAACTCGTAAATATGCGTGGTTCAAATAACAACCCAGAAAAGTCATGTTTCTCGTTGTTGGAAGTAGCTTATCAGACATATCTTATAGCACAAAGAAACATCTTCCTCTACAGCAGTTCAGCTTTTTCAGCCTATTTACAAATCCTGTGAAAAATCACAATCTGTGCTCTCAGGCAATTCAGTTGTGTTAAGGCAATATTAAAAGCAATTTTTACTGAGCGTTAGAGGTTGAGTAATGGGATAGGTAGAACAAAGAAGGTGGAAAAGAAAAGAGATTAAGAGAGTGAGGTAGGAAGAACAGGAAAAGGATGGAGAAGGGTTTGAGGAATTAAATTAAGGGATAGAAAAGGAATAGAGAAGAAAGTGGGAAGAGAAAGATTAAGGAAGAATATAATAGTGGAAAGAGTTAGATGAGATAATAGATAAGATGGGAAAGAAATGAGTTGATGGATTGGAGGTAGAGTTGTAGGAAAGGGTCGAGGAAATTAAAGAAACATACAACTCTTAAGTTAAAAGAATTATAAACAAAGAAGATTAGTTGTTTCCCCCTTTACATACAAACTTTCACTTTCACCCTACTTCTTTTTAATCTATTAATGAATATAGGTAATATGTAGATGGGAAATTATGATCTGTGTTTTATTTTATGCTTGAATGTTTGTGTGTATGTATGTATTGTTATGTAGTTGGTTTTACTTGAATAAAAATGTTTATTAAAAAAGAAGCAATTTTTACTGATATTTTAGTCCCACTTGATCATTTGTTATGGGTGGGGTGGGGGAGACGACACTAATGTAACTATTAATTTACATAATCTGAAATGTAACCTTTCAGACATTAATGCCACAATAGTACTATACTATTCATTGTTTTTGTTCCTTACACTTTCAAGAGAAATGCATGCTGGATGAAAACCCTCAAATACATTTCATGTGGACTTCCAAGTTTAAAGAATTTGTTTATTGTTGTAGAAAGAGCTCTAAAAACAATGCAAAGTGAAAATCACAAAGTTTTGAAAAGAAACTGATAGAATAATAGCCCGTTTTCATTTTCTAAGAATAGGAACTGAAGAACTAACAAATGTGGCTCTACCTACTGATTCAAACCTGAGGGAGAGGATGATGAACAGAAAATACAATCAAAATACAAAAGATGCCTAAACCTAATCTCAGGAGTTTCTTGCACATAAAAAAGGAGTTATGCATATGGGCCTTCCTGTTCACTGAAATATTGGATAACATTGCCATGCAGAGTTCCTCTTGCTAGTGTAGAGAATGGAGAAGATCATATCGCCTAGAACCGTGGTGGTGATCCTATGGCATGCATGCCAGAGATGGCACACGGAGCTATTTTCCCTGGCACACAGAAGGCGGGGAAGAGGAAGAACAGGTGCATGCCTGTTCCTCCTCTTCCTGTCCTTTCCTCTTCCGGAGAGGCAGCTGAAGGCCCAGGAGGGCAGGGGGAAGAAGTCCCACCCTCAGAAGGCAGACATCCCCTCCTGAAGTCCCATCCCGACACTGGGTAACACCCGGTGCCGGGATGCCTTTTAGTTTGGGCACATGGTCCCTAAAAGGTTCACCATCACTGGCCTATAAGTATTGTTTCTATCATGTGTGAAGTCCTGGAATTACCCTGACTTTACTTGGAATCGGTGCAGACAGCTCATTATACAAAAAAAGTATTCATACTTCACTATTAAAATTTTTTTTTTGGTCCTCTTACCCTGGAAACATATCTATCATCGAATGAATGCTTTATCATCAAGTTCTTCAAAACACTAATTGCAATTTGGCGGATGTCTCTGAACTCTTGCAGTGCACTTCCAACTTCTCTGAGGAGAAGTCCTACCAAAAAGTGATGTTTGCAGAATTCATCTGATAAGGAATAGTCAAGTTGAAGGTCTGAAGGCAAACACAAAGACTGAGGATATAATGCAATTCTGAAAATGCAATGTGTAAGCACCACAACACTTACAGTACTCTCATTTTTTAACGTTCCAACAGTATAGTTATATGTACCTCTAATTAACAAAAAGTAGAATGAAGACTAAAAGTAACATCTAGACTAAAATAAAATATAAGCAATGTAACTTTCTGAACATATGTGATCTTACTTTGTGAATTAACAATTATGAGCTCTTGAAAAACAACTCAATGGATTGAGTCTATTGGGGTCACAGTCAACTTTTCCCATGCTTTATGGGCTACAAAGCAACATTTACACATTATGAAACAACAGCCACACTTCCACAAAAGGGTGTTCTGTTAAAATCAAGCACATGGATGTGACTACAAGCAAAAAAATTAGGTATTTGTAACACAGCTTAGAAAAAAAAAATAGTACACCTAGAAATACAGTGGCATATTTAGAACAGAAATATGCATCAGTCTTTTCTAGGTAATCCAAGAATTGGACATATGATTAGTCAAACAAGTTACCTAGAATTCGCTACTCTCAGTTATTAATAAAGCCAATTGTATTTCCTTCAACATTTTTGGGAATACTGTTAGAATTTTGCACTATCTAAAAGGAATTTTAAACAATGCTATCAACTAGAAAGGTAAATGCATACTGTACTTCAATACGATTTAGTGTTAGCCACTGAGATTTCCAGATAATGCTTTTAATGAGATATAAGTAAAATTGGAAGAATGGTTAAAATCTTAATAGATATTGTATAACTACAGTTATGCAGAACAAAGGCATTCCTTTTGACTCCAGCTAAGTACTCTTTTGACTACAGCTAAGTACATCCAGCTGTGTGTACCTTTACAATAGGGACGAGAGAGCTTGATGGATCATCATTTTGGAATTACTGTTGGAATTACTGTGGGCCTCATTTAACATTTTAAAAATCCCATTCTGTGGATCCCTGATACTACTGTGCATATATGTACAGCATATGTCAAACATGTGGAAATAAGGCATAACTCCTCTAAAGCTGGAGAACTGGTATTCTTTTTTCTTTTTTTTTAAAGTAACTAGCATTCATGACAAGGGGAGAAAGTTATTTAACATGATCCACTTGATTGTGACATTCATAATATTGCTCAGTTAATTTGAGTCACTCAAGATGGTTTACAACTACTTGTGTACTTGCTATGTTATGTTTAGCACTAGGAAAAGCTGCTGACAGCAGGAGATAAATAGGACTGGGGAAATGGGCAATGACAACTATCGATGACAACTACTGATACAGGGAAAGTCTTCCCTAAATGAAACATCCAGAAAGACTTCAGACACCTTGCTTCTGTACACACCCATGATTGTCATCTGTCTTTCATGACTCACAGATCTGATTATTATGAAAGGACCCAAATTAATTTTATACAAGATTGTATATTATACAATAATGCACAACAGAAACAATTTCAGAATATAATTAACAGAAGATATGTGACTGAAGAGAATCATAGTGTACCACTACCTACCAGAAAGACTCTAAAGACCTTCCTTTCATACAGCATCATGAGGTGGACACCTGCCTTTCAGATCTAAAAGGCCTGACTTTCTCAAAGAGCCACAAGTGTTTGAGGCCCTTGGTGGCCAGCTAAGCAAACAAATCATCCCTCTTCCATTCCATTCCAAGTATTGTTTTTCTGTCTCTTGCATTTTTTTTCTTCTTTTTCTTATCACCGAAATGCAGTAACTCTGTTCTAGAAACTTCTCTCTCACCACCTCACTGCTGTCTTCCAGACAAAATTAAGAAATCTAAATCAGATAAGCCTACCTAACAGCACAACTCTATGATGCATTTCCTCCAATTCAATGATTTTTTCTCCTGAGGCAACAAGCCTTCCTGTTTTCCTGAATGTGACAGAGCAGCCTAACAAATTCTAAAGACTTAATTCACTAAAGCATATTTTTAAAAACTTCAGCATTAATTGGAAAGTCTAATAAATTAATTAATGAATGTCATGCAATGAGTTAATCTAAAGCCCTAGAAGAAGTCCATATTGCAGGTGAGTTTGTGTACATATCATAGATGAACCACATGTACATTTTAATGTTTGTAACAAAATGTAAGATTAGATTTTGTACCTATGAGGTCATGAAGTATAACTAAAACTCTCATCATATTTAAGAATTTCATTAAATCTTGTGGAAAATATTTGCTAAGGATTCCGGATACAGCAGGCAGCTAGCAAGGATGAATGTTCTGCACAATTATTCAGTGTAGTCCACAATTCTACCAATGTTACAGAGCCCAGTGTTCAAAGCTTACTCTCTTTCTTCCTCCATCTATCATGTAATATGCACAATGGTATTAAAGTTTAAGAAACCGATGAAATTTATGCTTAATCATGAAGTTCACATGCTAACTCTGCCTCTTTCCTTCTCCCATTCTCCCTAACTTATCTCAAAGAAAATTCAAGCTACATTGACCTGGCATATGGGGAAGGGGTTTGGTTGGATAATAATGTAAGACAGGCCAGGATTCCTGGGGGAGCTTGGGTCCCCAGAGGAATTTCTTTCCTTATGTTTTGGGAGTCATATTACAACATGCTTTTGAAAATCCCTTCAGTTTCAAGAATATTTTGCATTGGAGCAGGACAGAACTACTATTCAGGAAACAGAAGTGACAATGTCCATTTGGAACTGAAAACAAAATGAGTATATCACTGTAAATTGGCTGAAACTATTCCAGTGTGTGCTTTATTCTAGCATTAGCCAAATAGTCCATATTCTTCTATATATTTTCATTATACCCAGTTACAAAGTATAACGCAACTAGTTCTGTTTGTTTCCAGTTATGCTTGTTATGCCATTCTTTTCTATATATAGCAGTTAAGCATGACTCACAAATGAAATTACTATACATTCTTTATTTGACCAATCACCACTGTTTTTAAATAGAAACTTTAGAATCAAGTAGCACACTCCACACCTACCTACAAGAGTGTCATACGACTCCATAGTTGGTGAAAGAAAAGCTAATTCAAAAGGAAAAAAGAAGCAAAGCAGGACAAAACCAATAAGTAGTAAGAAGTAATTTTTGCTGCCAAGCAAAGTAAGGAATGAGTGTTTTGAGGATTTTACTATGGCGATGTTATCTCTATCCTTCCTTTTATTCAGATCAACTCTCACTAACTCTCTCATTAACTCTACTTGAGGGGATATTTTAATACCCAAGTCACTTTTTTTTGGCAGAATTCACATAAAAATACACTTACAAGGTAGGCATTTATGAAATTGGCACTTAATGAGTTAAACAACATCCCTGGTTTCACTCACCTGCAATGCATAAGCTTTTTTAAAAAAATAGCTGGGACAAAAATGTATCCCAATAGATCTATTGGAATAAATTTTTGTCCCAGCTATTTTTTGGGATGGCTTTTGTCAAGCACACAGTGTAAACAAAACAAAACAAAATAGCTCAGAGCCACTTTGATTAAAATGCACGTAAACTGGTGGGAGTACTTAGATGAATAAAAAAAACCCTTCCCCTGCTCAAAGATGGGATGGCAGAAAGTCTTTTACACTGTCCAGGAAGAACTAAGAGAAGACACTGACATCACAAGAGGCAAAGGTAAAAGAATCTGTTAAAGACATCCATAGACAGTTCTTCGTAGAAGAGCCAGAGAAATCAGCAGAGGATGCTCAGGTGAAAGGATGCAAAAATGAACAAGCGCTAGGATAATCTGAACTGAACAAAAAGCATACTTTGCCACACAATTTGTGAAACAAATAGAAACACATAGCATGTACTGAAGGCATGAAATGAGAGGAACCCTACCAAAGTTAAAATGTGAAAGCCCCTTGAAATCCTGAGCTGAAGCCATACAATGACCTACTGCTCCTGGAAAGGGTGTAACATGGGCAACATGGAGCTTTGACACCACTGTGGCATTCAGTTTCAAGGTGTTGCCATTTCAGAACAATGACAAGCCTGAAAAGGGTTCATGCACTTGCAGGACATATAAGGAACAACAACATGAAAACAAGCCATATACATAGAGTTCCTACTAATCTGCTTTCAGGATATGTGACCTATATTTATGTTGACTAGCTTCAAATGTGATAAAAACCTGGAATGAATGTAACCATTGACAAACAGTTTCCAGAGTTTAGAGGTAAATGCCCATTTCAACAGTGTATGCATATAAAGTGTATGCATATAAAGTCAGACAATATAAGTTTTTAAAATTCATCTGGATGAGGGTTAAACAACCTATGTCTTTTTCATGGTGTCACTGTGTTGCCATAAAATAGTAAGAAAAAAAAACTAGACAGTAATTCCATTTATTGAATATAGAATCCAAATATATATTTCTTAAAAGCACACAAGACTTGAAGATTTTTCCTAAAGTCAGCTTTAATGTTTTAGTAATATCAATTTAATTTTTTGAACATAAATTTACCTTGATATCTCTGAATTCTGCCTTTTCCAAACGGCATAGGAAGATTCAAAGGAATGTAGTGTTCATGATTACAAACCACCCGGAGAAATTCAAATTTGAACTCAAAAAGGGTCTGCAAGATATGTTGAAATGATTATACTAATTGTTTAACAGAATTAGCATATGGTAAGCAAAAACAAATTTTTAACCCAACTTTTTCTATTTCCTAGAAAGAATTACAAACAGTATATAATCTGATTTCCAAGCAAGAGAGTGGCAATTTACATATATAGGCAGCAGCATGCCACAACAGAACATTTTTCTGTTGATTACTTAATAGCCTAAATATCCTAAAGGCACCAGATATCATTTGATCTTGAAAGCTAAGAAGCATCACCCCTGATTAGTATTTGAATGAGAGACTACCAATGAATTATCAGGTGCTGTTGACTATATTTTAGAGGAAGGAACTGGCAAAACCATAACTGAATACTCCTTGCCTAAAAAAAAGCCCTATGAAAATCATTAGGTCACTCATAAGTCAACAGGTGACTTGAAAGCACACACACAGATACCTAACAGCATTTCAAAATTGTATTTGAAACACAGTGGAACTCTCATCTGCAAACCTATCTGCTTTCTGATGGATGACTAAATATTTTTTGCAAATCAAAGCAATCTGGCTATTTGACATAAACAGGGAAAAAGCTTAAATATTAGAACTGGGGAAGCTTTATCTGTAAACATGTCTGACAGAATACCACTGGCAACTGTTTCTATGTTACAGTACCTTTGGATCTCCTGGAGCAAAGAAGGTAATATAGTTATTAATTTGCTTGAACACAAATCCTCTGTCCATAAAGGTGAAACATCTCTGCAAAAGTAAAAAGATACCTTCAGAATATTCTAAAGGACATTTCCATAGTTGCTTGCAACAAAAATTTGATACAGATTAAATTAGCTTCAAATAGCATCAGAATCCAAATATTTCATAATCATACTGGACATAAAATGTTAATTTATAGGTGAAAGATTTAACCATGCCTTATTATTAACAACATTTTAAACAAGTTTTTCTCTTCAATCACCACACAAGATAAGCAAACTGAACTAATACGTCATAGGATATGATATGTGTAACTGTAACTTGATAGTGGTTTATTACCACTTAGGGGCCCATAAATGCTACTGGAAAAATAAGCTAAAATTATATTTATAGTGCAACAGTAACGCATATTATATCAGCTTAGTATAGGTACAGATGAGCCCGATTGCCCTAGCAGACACAGACCACATCCCTGAGGGTGGCTCCTGTCGTGGTCCCAAATGGATGTTTGAGTTCTCCAGGGGCGTGTGTTGTCTAAATACCGCACCCCCAGAGCTGCTGGAACCAGCCTCCATCTGCCTGTCTGTTTCGGGCCATAATCTACTATCAAACATACAATATTCAAAATCAATTTTTTAAAGATTTAATTTATAATGTATACAATCTAGTTCATGACATAAACCTAATTCAAACTCCAGTGTACATAAAGATTAGCCAAACTCATGACTTCTCTTAGCCACAAAATGGATCACCATTTTTGACATTTTAATAGCAGTACAGAATTTCTATGTAGTTGCTTTCAGTGTGTTAAACAACTGAAGCCTTCTTTGGAATGATCCACCAAAAAGTACTCACTTTTATGAAGACAGCTAGACTATGATTTGCATTTTTTGAAGCATCTGGATTATCTTTGTACTTTTGAGTAATGTGGGGCATCAGCATATTGACAACAGTTTCTACAGCATGATGATAAGATGCAGGAAACCTCTGATTTCGTAGCAACTAGAAACAGGATAATTATACATTACAAATGGAAGCACTGCTAAATTATTCTGTTTAATCTTGGCTAATATATAAAAGGGGGCAAATGTGATGAAATTCATGTCTCAGGAGAATTTTCATCTATGTAAGTGGTTTCTGACATACCTGGAAAATACAGCACAGAGTAACTAGAGACCATCTTGATCAATCTCTTCTCTATACCCAAAGAAAATATTTTTAAGAAAAAGGAAGGAAGGAAGGATTTGTCCACCTAACAGTTTAAGCAGATGCTGGTGTAATAATCTTAACCACTTCCTACAATAAAAATACGATAGAAAAACAATTGCCTAGTGTCTGTGGCATAAGTAACAAATTTTAGGAAGTTGTTACTTAAAAACATACACTAACAAGTCCATGATGGGGGGGGGGGGGACTAAAAATATTTCCAATGTGTTAGTCTGTTGCAGCAAAAGAACATAGTCATGTGACACTTTTAAGAGAAGTGATTATTACAGCCTGAATTTGAAAAGCAAGGATATATTTGATGTAATCACATATTTTTCTTTGATATGCTTTCATACATAAACAAAAAGTAGAATAATCTATGAATGTTGTTTCATGCTCCAAAGAATCTTATTGTCATCCTTCTTTATTTAAAAAATGTGATTTCTGATGTCTTATAAACCTAAATAGTAACAGGTGCTAACAAGAATTAGTTGTATTTGTGTAATGAGTCATTGAGTAAAAAGTGGCACCAAAAAGGCTTTTAGTGATTTATTAATATAAACTAAAAATATTAGTTCACTTACCTTTACTTTAGCATTTTCTAAAAGATGCTGGGCCATTGATTTGATCAGAATTTCAAAGAAAAACCAGGAGTACTGTTAAAAATGTTAAAAAGAACATATTACAGAAGGCATCTATTTATATGTATAACACAGAGAATTTATACTGTCAATTATAGTCTTTATATAGCACAGTTAACTATATTTTATAATTGAAAAGATACAGTGGGCACTTGGCATACGCAGGGGATCTGTTCCGGACCACCACCACCACCACCCCGCATATAGGAAAAAACCCTGTATGCTTAAGTCCTATTCATTTCTATGTCAGTGCATTCCCACCATTTTGTCCTCCCAGGCTTCCTGTACACATAAGCTCAAAGCCACATATGGCAAGCCCGCATATGGTGCGGGAGGACTGTATTTTGTTTAAAGGATTTCTGGATTGCTTGAATACCAGCTATTTTCTCTGGAATTCCCTCCCTTTGTTCATTCATTGTTATTTTTCCATACAGCATTCAGCTGACTTTGTTGTCAAATTGTAGCAGTCCAGTGTTTCCTTATCTCCCAACTCGTATTTTTATGCCTGATTTATACTCCTTTTTGTGTGTGTTTGCAGCAAAAGCAGCAAGTAACATTCTACCCAGTACAGTGAGACAAAGGGCTGAAGCACACGGCCCCGAAGGAGTTGCCAGAGGCTGTTCCGGCTGCAATTGGGCTGGGACTGCAGCCACCACACGGCCCACTGTTGACGCGAGCTGCCACCACAGTACCAAGCCAGCCACTGGCAAAAGTGGTTTGTATCTATTCCTTTTTGGGGCAGCTTTTCCATACTTAACGCGGCCTCAGAGCAGCTTCCGGCCGCTTTGGGGGCATGCATCATGGAAACACCATGCCCTCAAAGTGGTCGGAAGCTACCTTATTTGGCCCGTGCATTTTGGGCCAGTGTTACTGAGGGTTTTCAAGGCTCCTAGACTTTTAATTAAATATTTCTTCTTTGCAAGAACTGGCCATTTTAGTAACCCGTTTACTACGGCTGATTAGCCTGTTTAACCACAGAGGCATATGATGCATTTCTCCAAATTCTAGTATCAATTCTACTGAAACTTTTCCTGAATGGGAAAAGCTATTTTTAACTTCAGCATTCATTAAGGGACATACAGCAAGTTAAGGAAATCACTAGAGAAAAAATGCTGAATCAAGTGTCTGACTGGTTAATCTATCTGTTAATCTAAGCTTCGATTGATGATAAATAGTTTTAAAATTTGACCTCTAATAGCTTCTCTTAACTCAATGAAAAGCAATGCAGGAAAACCAAGAGTGGAAGTCCCTTCCACTTTGCAGGAAGGGAAATCAACATGGGGACAACCATGAAGCTATTCATGGGGAAATTAAGTAAGTAGCATCTCAGCTACTGTGAACTTGCATACATAAAAGAGGGAAGCTCTGCAAACAAGAAATATTTAATTAGCACTGAAAAAGACCTTTATGGACTAAAACCTACTTGTGGGTAAGCAGTGGAGAAGGATCTGAGCCATAGAAAATGGCATATGCAGGGTAATACCACTATATATTTACTACTGTATGGATCTGGTCTATTTCCACTTACAGTTAATTATGGGAGGAAAGATGCCTCAGGAGCACTGAAGAGCACTTGCCTAGTCTGAAAACAAGTCCCAATGAAAATAACAAAAAAGAATAGGAATCACACCAGTTTTTAAAAATATATACCTTAAGCAGCTTATTGCTTGTGAGGAAGTCAGCAGATGGCTTCAAAATAGCTGTCATGGATTTGGCAAGCTCTTCATGTATAGTTTTGTATTCAGAAGCAATATAAGGCTCTGCTTTGTACGCATACTTTGGAATAAAAATATGAAAATAGCATTACATACTGTAATAGTAATTTTATTTTATTTTATTGGAAAAAACATGTTGATATAATTTTTACCTTGACATAGGATCTCAAATAGCTATCCAGCCCTTCTTCATGGCACTGGGCAACTACATGTATGATAACCCTAAATGAAATGAATTTACCATAAGAAGTAAATACTAAAAGATTAACATACTCTCAACAAATTAGCAATTAATTGGAACTCTTGCATATGAACAAAATGCTCACCTTGTCACATTCACTGCAACTTCCTCCTGAGTTGCTCTAGTAAGAACTCTAAATAACTGGTTTAAAACAGTAGGCAGAAAAGCTATCATCACATGGCCCTCCATAGCATGAAGGCTCTAGGGGGAAAATCCAAATAAAGTAAGAATCACAAAACAAAAATACTAGTTCCATAACTGAATGCAGCAAGTTTACATAGAAGCAAGTTCTATTGAAATCAATAGGACTTACACATAACTGATTCTGAGTAGGATGCAAATCTAAGGGCCCTTGCAGACTGCTAGAAATAGTGCAAATTGAGTCCACTTTAACTGCCCTGACTCAGTGCTAGGGAATCATGGGAATTGTATTTTTTTCTGAGACATTGAGCCTTCTCTGTCAGAGAGCTCTGGTGCTACAATAAACTACAGTTCCTATGATTCCCTAGCACTGAGTCAGGGCAGTTAAAGTGGACTCAGTTTGCACTATTTCTGGCAGTCTGCAAAGGCCCTAAGAATACATGTAAGTTGCTTTCCATATGTACTTTTTTAGCGGAAAGTTTTATGTTCTGTGGAATGTGTGTGCCTTACTGAGAACATAGGCATTGCCTAATTTTGGTACATAGAGCCTGTCTAACTATAAATAATGGTGCAATCAGATGGTTGATGTATTCTGATAGAAGGCAGCCAAGAACCAAGTGTTCTTAGTGTGTTACATCATCTCTAAGATCCTTGTTCTGATTGGAGGAGAGAAATGTTTACATTAACAGGGAATAGTGAGCATCTCTAATCTGACTGAGAACATAGAGGCTAGGAAAGATTAAAAAAAAAAGACCAAGAAGAAACAGAAAACAAGCAGACTGAGAGTCAGCATTCTCCATATGAAGACAGGTGACCATGGCAACTTTAACACTGTTAATGTTGTTCCTAACTGATAATTGGCCAGACAATGATCATAAGGTCTAGATTGCACTGAACAGGTATTACGCATTCTGCTTGCAATGGATGCAGCAAGATATAGCAATGCCCAAGGATGTTCTCTTCTTTGGATGCCTATGTATTTCTCTGCGGATACAATATGGTTTAGGACACCTAATATTGTTTAAAATGGTGATACTTATATGTGGATACAGAGATGCCTATTAAGGAGATGGACAGGTTGCTTACCTGTAACCATATTTCTTCGAACGGTCATCTGCGAATTCACATAAATGGGTTATATCTGCACCTGTGCAGCTAACTCAGTTAAGTTCTAGTATCACTGGGCAAATCTTCACTTGCAACTTTTTGGTGGTAGCTCTGCCCACCCCTATAAAGCCCCTGGCTCTGCTTCCTCAGTTCCAAAACATATGCCGCCAAGCAGCGACAGCAGGAATTCAGTAATGAGCAGGACACAACTGAGCGGAGGATGGGCAGGATTTGTGTGAATTCGCCGATGACCACTCAAAGAAATATGGTTACAGGTAAGCAACCTGTTCTTCTTCTTTGTGGTTTCTGCGAATCACACAAATGGGTTAGACTGACAAGCTTTGATCAGTGGAAGGGAGTGTCCGAACACCAGTTTGGAAGTTCAAACAAGCTGTAATTTATTCACAACAATAAAGCTTTAAAACTTTAAAAGTGCACTTGTTGGTGTCATTTGTTTGGTTTCAAAAGCATACAACACATGTAATGCAATCAACATTCAATGTAAACCAGAAAGCAACACTGCCCTCCCCAAGGTTGTGTCCCGTCTGGCCCTTGTGTCCAATCTATAGTGTTTGATGAAAGTCAAAGGTTGGGACCAGTCAGCAGCCTTGCAGACATTCTCTAAAGGCACCCCAGTCAAAAAAGCAGAGGATATAGCTACTGCCCTAGTTGAGTGTGCTTGTACCTGGGCTGGAGGGTTTTACTCAACAGTTCGTAACACAAGTGGATGGTAGCAACCACCCACTTAGAGAACCTCTAAGCAGTCACAGGTAGTCCCTGCTTGGCCTCCAAGTAACAGTCAGTCTCTCGGAGTGTCTCAAACCTGAGGACCTAATGAGGTAGAAGGCCAACGCTCTCCGAACATCAAGGGTGTGCATGAGGCGTTTGGCATCAGTCGTCGGGTTCAGAGCCAGGATGGGCAGTACAATGTCCTGATTGATGTGAAAGGCTGATACCACATTAGAAAGAAAGGTTATGTCAGTGCGGAGGACCACCTTGTCTTTATGAAAACGGAGGTAAGGTTGGTCCATCCATAGGGCACACAGCTTGCCCGTCCGGCAAGCAGAGGTGATGGCCACTAAGAAAGCTGTTTTCCAGGTCAGCAATCTTAAGTCCGTGGTGGCCATGGCCTCAAAAGGCTTGGTAAAGAGGTGGGAAAGCACCAGGACCAGGCTCCATGCCGGGGTTGGTACCGAGGATGGAGGGTGGAGGTTGTTGAGCCCTTTGAGGAATCTCTTCATAAGGGACTCCCTGAAAATGGATGGTCTGCCCTCGAGCTGATAGTGTGAGCAGATGGCAGACAAGTAAAACTTGATGGAAGTGAGGCACAGTCCCGAGTCAACAAGAGACATTAGACATTCCAAGACTGTTGGGACCGAGACAAGGGATGGCAGATAGAAAGTCCAGGAACTTAGTCCATTTGAACAAGTAAGACTTCCTTGTGGAAGGCTTCTGAGCAGCTTGGATAACAGTCTGTATCGAGATTGGAAGGGCCTCTATGGACGGATTCTCCATGCTACCAGGGGAAGCGCCTCAATGTCCAAATGTCGGACTTGACCTCTGTGTAGGGACAGGAGGTCAGGATGGAACTGGAGGTGGCGATACTTCTCCCAGGTGAGGTGTAGGAGAGGAGCAAACTACAGCTGCCTCATCCACCATGAGGTGATGAGGATGGCATCTGACTTGTCTACCCTCATCTTTGCTATGACCTTCGTGATTAGTGGAAATAGGGGAAATGCATAGAGCATCCTTCTGGACCACTCAAACTGGAAGGCATCTCCTCCTCCTAGCTCTATATAACTCCTCCCAGAGCCTTCTAGACCTTTCTAGGCCAGTTCCTGCTAGAGAGAAGGAGGAGGTGAGCAGTTCCTGGGCAGCCATTTTAAGGGGGTGAATGTTGAACTTTTAAAAACTCTTGGGAGAGTGTGTTGTTGCTGAGAGGGTGGAGCTTCTGTGAGTCACACTTGTGAGTCACGAGGGGGTGGAGCTAGCAGTCTAGCTCTATATAACTCCTCCCAGAGCCTTCTAGACCTTTCTAGACCAATTCCTGCTAGAGAGAAGGAGGAGGTGAGCCTGAATTTTATCACCAGCAGTGATTGGTGAAAAGTTGAGGTCATCAGGAGCCTTTAACACTGGTGTTTAGTGAGGGATTTTCTTTGAGGATGAAGGCCATAGTCCTGTTTCAGGGACTAATTAAGACTTCTCAGTATGGACACTGAGGGAACAGCTGCCGTAACCTGCAACACTTGTGGGATGTATGTCTTCTTGCCTACAGATGTGCGGAACTTCACATGCCCCAAGTGCACAGGCAGGCTTTTGCACTGTGGGCCTCGCCCAGAAACAAAACACACTGATCATGGCAATCAGTGGTGGGGATTTTGGCGCCACACTTGTCGCAATGCTTGAAGGAAGCTATTTTGTAGAAAAACAAATGGCAAAATTGGCAAGCAAAATCAAAGTCAAACGATCCAAGGTCGAGCGATCAGCAACAATCTCAAGTCCAAAATCCAAAGGAGAAGTCAAAATACCGAAATATGGTCAAATTCGAAAGTGAAACAAGTGACTTGAACCAAGCGAAGTTCCTTGCTAGCTGCTAACGCGGTGGACAAATGGAACTGGAGAAAGAGCGGGAACCCCAGGGGCCTTATGGGGTGGGCGGAGCTATCGCCAAAAAGTTGCAATTGAAGTTTTGCCTAGTGATACTAGAAGTTTCCGAGCTAGCTGCATAGGCACAGATATAACCCATTTTTGTGATTCGCAGAGACCACGAAGAAGAAGCACAATGTGCCAAGTTTTAGTCTATATGAAACACCTTACCTGCTGCATACTGTTCTGTAAGGAATGTACGATGCCTTACATGTAATGTAATGTAACATAATGGAAGTAATGAAGCCAGACATTGAAAAGTCTGTTTCTCCCAATGGGAAGTGTGTATGTTTGTATGTGTATGACTGCATGTAATAAATACAGTTGACTCTTCCTATCCACAGGTTTGCCATCCGCAGACTGGAATATCTGCGGATGGGCCCCAATGTGGCTGCGCCAACACAATTACATGCATGCTGCACCACCACTGAAGAGAATGGGTCCTGAGGTCCCACAGAATTTGCCATCTACAGAACCTTGCGGATATGAAGGGACAACTGTAACCTAAAAGACTAACTTATGCTCATTCTCCCATATAAATTTCCTGAAATTCTAATATTTATGAATGTTTAAGTGGAGCATCGATGCTAACTCTGCCTGTTTTGATTAATTCATGAGTTGGAAGCCCATGTTATCATAAACTGATAAAAGAGATCTCCAAACAGATACAGATTAGCTGACAAATGGTAAAGGACTCTCAACCATTCCATCTAGTAATGTGTATCTCTATCTTTTTAGATGGAATAGTTGAGGGTTCTTTACCATTTGTCAGCTAATCTGTATCTGTTAGGAGATTCCTTTTATCAGTTTATGACAACCTGGATGTAACTTTTCTATTTTATATGGTTTTAAGTTATATGTAACCTTTCTATTTTGTATGATTTTAAGTTATAGCATGTCTCGCCGGATCTACTGACTGCAAATAAAGATTGAATTGAATTGAATTGATAGAGGTGGGGAAGCATGCCTGTTTCATCACAAAGATTTTTGTCAACTATGGTTTAGCATTAATTCAATTTCCATTCATATGAGCCACGTAACATATTGTGACGCCCCAAGTTGTACATTTGCACATGTGCATATATGAATGGGTTTGTATCTATGTATTATAAAATCCTCCTCACTGTATAGTGGAACAGTAGACATCTGAACAACCATATTGAGAGCATTCCCAGTAGCATAGCTTGGTCATCTATGTAGACTCGGGGCCCTTGCAGACTGCCAGAAATAATGCAGCTTGAGTCTACTTTGACTGCCTTGGCTCAGTGCTAGGGAATCATGGGAACTGTAGTTTATTGTGGCACTAGAGCTCTCTGACAGAGAAGACTCAATGTCTCAGAAAAATCTACAGTTCCCATGATTCCCTAGCACTGAGCCAGGGCAGTTAAAGTGAACTCAAGCTGCATTATTTCTGGCAGTCTGCAAAGGCCCTAAGTCTATTAAATTATAGATTAAATTTAGTTAACACTAAGGACTACAAAAAATCAAAAAAAAAATCCTGGTGCTTATTTTAATACAAATTTCCTAAATCTAATCCACACTTCTTGAATAATACATGGACTAGAACACAATTATTCTTCTGTTTTCACACTTCTCTATGTTTGGTGATGCAATTTTCCAGTAATAAAATATACATAAACTCCATACATCAGAGAAAATAGCATACAAAAGTGAACATATTAGGAGATATTGTACAAAGATTGCATATGAATGGGATATGAAAACTGTGGGACATATTTATTGTATTACTCCTTCTATTGTGACCTCTGATGTCACTTAACCACTCCATTTTAAAAATATATACATGGGGCATCTGAAGCATTCTGGCAGACCAGTTTCTCTCAGTAGCCAGTTTCTGTGTGGCAGCAACTTCACATTAACATAAGATGCTGACTTAGTATCTAAGTTGTTATTATTTTATAGTATTTTATACTGTTGTATTATTAATATTTTATAGTTAATACTGCATTTTACATTATTTTATTTTATGATTATTTTTGCTTTTTTGGTCATTCCCTGAAATAAAAACTAATATGACAGGAAAAATCAAATAAAATCCATATGAAGTTTCAGTTTTAGACACATGGAAATATATACACATTTTCATGGAATCATTTTAAACATAGTAAAATGATAAGGACATGGAATGGAAGGAACTTAAACTTGAATAACTGCAAATATTATGGCGAGTGAGAAGGTTTATCCATCCTTTGTTTATTTTAATTAAGGATTCGTATCTCTTGCTGATATTCATGTGTGTCAGTCTCACTACAATCTTGTACCTTGAGATACTTCACAAGTTCAGCTCCTAGAGCTTGAGCTCCCGACTCAGTTTTTTGACAGTAATGGAAGAAATTGTTTAGATGCTGGTCCTAAGAAAAGAAAGAGCAATATATTAAAATAAATTAACATCTAATTTTATCAACCACTCCATTACAAAGTCACCACTTGCAGTTTAAAGGACTGCATTGTTGAGCCAACTGTCTCCAATTTCCAAAAATCAGCTGAGAAATTTTTGAAGTAAATTACCGTATTTAATGTTTCAGTGCTGAGATCATGGAGGAGACTGTAAAGATTCTGCGGTTCTAAAAGCTACCCTGATTTTTCACAGCAAGAAAAAAAGTCAGTTTTTAGGATGCTTCCAGGCTTTATTGTGCAACCAACCTGCTTCAAATACAGAATTGTTTTGAGGGGAGTCCAGTACATGACCTCTCCTGTTTTGTAATCTATGTTTCCTCTTCAGGGCCGGAGCAGATGGGCAGGAAGAAGTGGTTCAATCCTGTTTTTTCCCTGTTGCGTCTCACTTGTGGCATGAAAGCAGAGCAATGAGTGCAGGAAATTACTACTTGGGATTCATCTGAGCACTGAGACATTTCAAATGTCCATCCTGTCCTGTCCTGGGATTGTGGCACCACAACAACACACTTCTTGAAAGACGCCAATGAGACTGAATCATCCAGAGGGCTAGCATGGCTCCAAAGCCAACACCAACAAAATTTGAATCGATGATCAACAAACACAAATGCAGTACCTTTTGAAGCAGCTTCAGCAGTGCAAGAAAAGGAACTGGCAGTTTCAGCAGGAAGCACCTAATACAGGGCAGCCAGAGGTGGGCAGGGCTACCGCCAAAATGCTTTACAATGCTAAGGTTCAGAAAGAACAAATGTACAGATGCAGGATAACCCATTTGTGTCAGTCACAGAGACCGTGAAGAAGAAACTAATTTTCAGGCATGTGGATGATTAAGTGACCTCTGTGGAATGATTTATGAACAGAAAATAGAATCTGTATTTTCAATGAATGATCTCTGGACTTGGATGCCTCTTTTTTTGTTAGATGTTCATTAAAGTTTAAATTTCTGTACATCTTATATTGTGCCAATTTTTATTATGTAAAGTTGTTTAAAATGAACACAATTTAAAAAGAAACCAGGTGAGAGGCTTGCTTTCTATGAGTTCTATTTGCTAATACAAAGTTACTATTCCATATAACCCATAATCTTTAAGAATGAACACACTGCACACAGAGGCCAAGAAGCTTTGGCTGGCCTTATCACCCAACTGAAACATTGTTATTTTATTTTATTTTATTTATTATTTCCAGTAGTGCTCTGACTAAATGGGCATAGTGTGGCCCCTGACATGAAGCCACAATCTCATATGTAGCATATGGGATGGAAGGCAGATCTGAGCAGTTCAGAGCTCCTCTGTATCCCAATGAGCTATCTGAGCTTTGAGCTTCCTTTTAATCAGGCTTGCAACTAATTGCAGAAAAACCTCAGTGAGTCCTCTGGACACAAATGCACATTTCTGTTGGCCCCTTTCAGGCAGCTTGTTCTGTCTATTGGAATGACTGTCAGTTACAAAAGAAATTGCTTTACCTGTGCTTTCCAACATCAATTCTGAACTAAAATGGGAAGAGAGAGGTTCAATGGCCTTTCTCTACTAGTAGCTCCAGGTTGTCATCTCACCAAAGTTTGATGAGTAGCCTCTGACTGCAAATTCTTCTGTTGTAGTTGCAGAGTTATAACAACTACATATGCCAACTCAAGATAAAATGCAATCAATGAATTTAGGATAAAGCTGTAGCAGTATAAAATAATTACCTGTGTATATATAGTAGAAACCAGATGAGTTGAAATCTTTAACAGTGGTTTGCCTCCATCCACCCACTTGACTTCAGGACCAGAGTGCTGCATTATATAGATGAAAATTAACATGCTTCATTACATGCATATCTAAAAAATACAGTGAATTAAATGTGGGCATATTGTGACACGCTGTAAACCTAACATTTGTTATTGTTGTGTGCCTTCACATCGTTTACAACTTATGGGAACCCTAAGGCTATCATGGGGTTTTCTTAGCAAGTTCTTTCAGAGGAGATTTGCTATTGTCATCCTCTGAGGCTGAGAGAGTATAATTTGCCCAAGGTCATCCAGCGGGTTGACATGTTCAAACTCTGATCTCCAGAGTCCTAGTCCAGTGCTCAAACCACTATACCATGCTGACTCTCTTGTAAGTAACATAATAATGGCCAAAGAACAAAGAAATAAAGTTTACAAATGGACATTTAAAAGGTAAAAAAATCTGGAAAATAGTACAGGGAACATGTTCATTTAAAAGACCTCATTGTTTACAACTCAGTACAAAACCTATGAATACTCTTTAAAAAGTCTGTCGATAAAGATGTAAATGAAAAGTAAAATGCAGATACAAGTCCAGAAATTCTTGATTACTTTATCATTATAATCAGAAATTAAAAATCCTCAGTGCCCCTCTCCAAATGTGGACATTGAAGAAATTAGATAAAACTTAAAATAGCTGTTTTATTCAAAGATTAACTTTGTTATAAATCTTTAAACCTTTGCATGAATGGAACATTTTTCTATTAATATAAAATATCAGAGAGAAATTCTGAATGGTGCCTGGTAAACTTTAAAGACTAAGAAATTATTTACACTATGAACTTCCACAAACTATATCCTGTTCCATTCAGAAGCAGACTATAGCTCATTTCATCCAAAAGTGGATGACATTATTTTAAATTTTCAGTACACAGACAGTACACTGAGCAACAAAAGGGATTGTAGATAATGCAATCAGAGGGAAATCAAAGCAAAGAGTACCCTATCAACATGGATAGGTTGAGTCTCCCTTTTTCAGAATTTCAAAATATTCCAAAAACCAAAACTTTCCTCATAGGTGGCTGAGATAGTGACACCTTTGTTTTCTGATAGTTCAGTGTACATAAACTTTGTTTCCTTTACATTATTTTAAAATATTGTATAAAATTACCTTCAGGCTATGTGTATAAGGTGTAAAGGAAACAGAAATGAATTTTATGTTGAAATTTGGGTCCCATTTTCAAGATATTTCATTATGTACGTATATGCAAATACAAGTATGCTGAAATAAAAACAAAACAAACAAACAAAAAACACAGGGGAAAAACCCTGAAATCCCAAATAATTTTGGTCCCAAGCATTTGAGATAAGAGAGCCTCAACCTGTACTACATAGTCGATCTATATCTTATATACTATCCATTAAATATTGATGCCTTTGGTCCTATCCCAGGGGAAAGACAAGACAAATAAGCAAACTAACAGAAATGTAATTCAGACAATCTTACATATTCTGAGTATAAAAATAAATGTTTACTGTCTTGTGCTCAATTCTTCTATTTTTATAGAATTATGCATTCTTAAGTCATTACCTCCCACCATCACCAAATTAGTGAAAACTTATTATTTGTTACTTTGTTTGTGCCAGGTTCTTGACTGTTGAGATATCCAGATGGAAGATAAACAGACACTGGAATATGCTGTTCATTGGTCACTACTCTGCCATCTTTTAATAGCTGAAGCCAAGAATATCCAACTACAAGAAAAACAAAAAAGAAACCATTATATCCCAAGACAGATTTGGGAAACACTGAAACTTTGTTCATCTTCGAAGTATACAACATTTGACAAGGGTTCTTCCCATTGGAATAGCACACATTATATATTGTTATAAGAATTAGGAAGCTATTTCATTGTAAAAGAGTAAGAACTAGCTAGCATGTTTTTCTGCAAAGTCTATTAAGGCTAGTAAATATATTTAGTATTGGATTATTCTATAACAACCAACTGTCCAGAACATGGTCAGAATCAAGTTCAAATTTTCAGAAGGCTTTAGAGTAAGATGGGCAAAGTATGTGCCTTCCCTCATGCCACATCCTAGAGAATGTAGACTGCATTATTATTATTATTATTATTATTATTATTAGGATTTCTTTATAAAGCTTTTGTTTAAAAAATCAAGGGGTGGGGGCATGGCAAGGGGAAGGGTACAGACTGGTACAGACTTCAAAATTCCTGCAGGATGCCAGTGTAGCCTCTCAGCCCTGGCATTGCCCATCCCTGCATTAAGGAAATGTTCATCTTTGAAAAAAATACACCCCACTAAAAATGTGACAGTCATACCTAGTGTTTCGACTGTGTCCTTCTTTTTGGTGGTCCCTTTGCTTGAACTATCACAACTGACATGGTAGAAAGTAAACAACAAATGGTGTTTCTCATGTAGCTGGGTGGGCAATTCTATTTTTATCTAAGAGGAGGGAAAAAAGTTTAGCTTCAAAAAAATCTTTGAATAATGAATAGCAGTACACAACTTAACAACAGTAATTTAGGGATCATATGCAAAATTAATCCTAGCAAATTATAGACATGATTTATAGCTGTGAAATCATACAGTGAGTGCAATCTAGCTCCATTAGTGGGAACTGGATTGTATTCAACGCAGAAAGGCAACCCTAGATGTATGCAGACATTCCAAATTGGTAAATTCTCCATCCACTTCAGTGGGACAGGCACTTTTGAACATTAAATGGATGTCTTCATTAACTAGTCAAACCACTTCACATAATTATTCTAGGCATCCTTAAAACAGTGCTCTAAATATTATACCAATATTATAGGTATAATTGTGACAGAGAGATATTCATCAGACCAGTGATTAACAGATGAAGACTGTGGAGCTCTAGTGTAAGCCACCATGTTCACTGACACCTCACTGTTGTTGGGGGTTCTTTTGTGTTGTTTTGTTTTAAAAACATTAAAATTGGCAGAGATAAAATGGTTACCTCATCATAAAACTCTGGATTTTGCTGGTGATGAAGAACAGTAGCAAACGCTTGTCTTGTAAATATTGGTCCTCCTGGTCTGCCATAAATGCACTAAAATTAAAGAACAAGGAAAGATTAAAAGGCTACACTATTTAGCTTTCTCAAAAATTTATGTAAAAGATGTTTAAATCTGTTGAAAATCTATGAGGGGTGCTAATCTAATAAAGGCCCGAAACTGACAGGCCAAAAGGTTCACCATCGGGCTGTGTTTGGGGCGTTGCGTTTAGACGCCGTACACCCTGAACACAGCCAGGAGCCACCCCGATGACAGCTGGCCTGGAAAAAAAAGGGGGGGGAATCCACTCCTTTTCAAGACTGGTTGGAAACAGCAGTGATGGGCCAGATTGGACCACACGTGCGCAGTTGCTGCAGTGCCGGGGTGGGCAGCGCTGGAGCGGCTCTGAGTCACCCTTTTTGGGTGGTCTGTTTCACCCCAAAGTCCTTGATAATGTTAATACTGTTGAAGAACTCAGTATTCTCAAGAATACATGACAAATGTATCAGAAAGGAAAGGTATTTTCAAGTTTCTTAAATCATGTATCAAAATATTAAAATCTTGCAATTTTCCCTAGCTCAGCAAAAATACGTTTACATACATTATCATGAAATGTATTCCCAGGTCCCAGGGCTGATACATCTAAGTCCTTTTGCTTAATGCATATCTTTTTGTCTCTGCATTAAGCAATGCTTTAAAGTTGGCAGCATAAAAAAATAACCTCTTTGTACCTGACTGAGGGGGGAAGCAGATGGTGCAAAGTGCTGTCTTCAGGGCAAGGAAGGGGGGGCAGCCGCACGCTGGGCGCCCCAACCCCTTCCCGAAGACATCGTTGGAGCCCCGGACCTTCCGCACGTCCAGCGCTCCGAGGATGCCTATCCGCCGCAGCGTCCACACATGCTGCGGCGGAAAAGGCGCCGAAGGTGCGCCAGCAGCCTTTTGTGGCGCACCTTCGGCGATTTGTGGAAGGAGTGCTATTTTAGCACTCCTTCCTGGGGCGGCGAAGCTGCGCTGCGGGGCCGAGGAATGCGGATGCCTCAGCCCCGATCCGCAGCTTCCCAAGGCGGCCCCGTGCCACCCATCTGCTTAGGCCTTGAGTTGGCATGAGGGAATACCCATGTGTTGTGGACTGTGCCTTTAGTCTCACGGAGAAAACTATTTCTTTACGAGTTGTTCCAAGATCTGATCCTGTACTATGTCTGAGAAATTAGTCTACCCAAACTGTTCGAGTAGAAGGCAATGGACTAGAATAGATTAAGCAATCATCAGACTCTCTGTAACACATCTGAACAATTGAGTTAATTTTATTTCCCCAAAGTAGGAAGGTTCCTTGTATGCAACTAATTTTTAATCTATAACTTCACAGTGCTTCTTATTTATGCTAGTGAGATAAATGTGGCTCCCAGATTCCCCCCCCATGTTTTTTTGGGGGGAAAGTTTGCAAATCATTTTGTTCTCCAATATCCCCCTACCAGTGAGAGAAACCAATGTTGCTATGTTTCTAGGTCTTTCCCTCCCGGGCAATTTTACACTCAAGAGAGGCCCTTTTTCCAATAGGACTGAGCTGGAAGTAATTACCATGATAGCTTCGTGGTAGCGCAGTAGTTAAATGCTTGTACTGCAGCCACTCACTCATAGACCACAAGGTTGCGAGTTCAATATTAGCCAGGGCTCAGGCTAGACTCAGGCCTGCATCCTTCCGAGGTCACTAAAATGAGTACCCAACTGTTGGGGGGCAATGAGCTTACAGTTGTAAACCGCTTAGACATCCCATAGTGTGGTATGAAGCGGTATATAAATGAAGCTGCTTTGCTTTGCATATGCTCTATATATTATTTTATTGAGAAAAACTATCTGAATAGTCAGAATTCCACTTTTTGCACTGAAGAAATTAGCAGAACAAGCATGTATTCAGTCAGAACTATCTAAAGAACAAGCCCTACTGAAGACAATGCTTCTTAAACTATCATACACCAAGAAAATAACATTCAGAACTGTGAATGTGAATCCTAGACATCGCTACATTACTAGTAAATAGATAAAAGTTATCTGACTGATGTGCTTCTAACACTCAGAGGTCAGATTGACAAACCTTTAGAGGTACAGAATCTTCATCATCTGAATCCTTGAATTCAATGCACACTGCAATATTCCTTGCCTAAAAAAAACATGAAAAATTGTTTTTGTTTTTCCTTTAATTTTAGATAAATAATCAAAATTGCCAACAAGTCTTCATTTAATTCAGATTCAATATGGTCTTGAATCTGAATTTAATTAGGAGCCCATTAACTCACCTTTGCAAATGACTTTTGACTGTCATATTTCAAGTGCTTTGGATAAACATAAAGATGATTGTTGTAGATGGTGAAAGGCTGAGTATGTTTTGGCATACAGGGAACAAACTCTTCTACTTCAAACGTTACTACTGCCTTGGTACTGTTTTCAAACTGTTTCATGGGAATGTATGATGAGCTAACAAAATCTGAAAATATATTAAAAACCAATAAAAAATTGAAGGGAAAAAAAAGCTTTTCAGCTACTTTAACAATACTTTTTAGATACTTACTTGGGATATCTGGAGAAACATTATCAATTGTTATGTCTAGGTTTCCTAAAATAACTGGTAACTTGGCCATCTTTTCAGGTCTAGGAAAAAGAAAAACCAAGATGACTGAAGAGAAAAATAGAGATGGATACTGTCATAAAATTCAAATCACAAAAGAATTTGAGCGAGACTTATAAAGGATGGTGTCTCAGTGTGAAAGCTTCATAGAGCTAACACTATGACTAAACAGTACAACCAATGGATCGTATCTAAGGTTATGCAAGTACAAGTATCTTTCTCTTCTCCTCCTCCTCCCTGCAACTCCTTTATCTGGCTGAAGAGCACTGCGGGAGGGTTAGTGAAGATCACTGAATATCAAACACTGTATACCATATCTTATGGCAATATTGTGGGAAAGAAACTTGGTGGAAAAATCTTGAAGTACTTTTAGAAGTTACCTTTGATATAGGGTAGCTTACTACTTGTACAAGTTCACAGGAATCAGAACTCCCCATCCCCTTTATAATAAGGAAATTAAGAGGATTCAGAACTCCCCATCCCTGCATAACAAACAGTTAAGTAAGACTTTAAATTACCTTTTAATAATATTTAACATACATTAAAATGACTAATTATTTTGCTGTTTTTTGAAGAAAAGTGAAGAAAGGTTATGTTTAACAAGGGTATGAATACCACGCAATATGGGAAGATTTCTCCTTGTCTGTTACAGAACAATCCAGGATGTATCTGTTTAATAGAGAAGACATAGGTTCGGAACAGATAGCCTGGAAGGAGCTGCAGGAGGCCACTCTGGCTGCAATCAGGCCATGACTTCAGCGACCGCACGACCCGCTCCCAAAGTGGGAGGCCACCATGGTTCCAAACGGGCTGCCGGCAGAAGTGAACTTAATCCACTTCTAAAAGGTCCGGCTCTTGTGGCCTTAGCGCAGCCTTGGAGTGGCTTCTGGCTGCTCGGGGGGGGGGGGGTCATCTAAACATCACGCCCTCAAAGTGGCTGTAAGATGCTTTATTTGGCCTATGTGTTTTGGGCCATAGATAAAAGTTCTATTAGAGAGGTTTAATGGATTTTTACTTTAAATTCTTAAGCTTTGGCAGGTTTAAATGAAACTGCTGATTTTTCTCCTTTCATGTAAAGTTAATTTATTAATCGTGTTGTTAATTAGAATTGCGATTCATTATATCTACTGTGCCTTTAACTTTTGGTGTTGCTCAATGTATTTATAGTGTGAATAGCATTTCCCTGCTTTATGTCTTACTTTTCAAAAGTGCTATTATGCTAACTGATTGACTGGCTTTAGAGATAGGAGGCATACTCGTTGTAGAATTGGTGACTTTTTCTTTTGTATTTTATTTCATGTTTATATTATTTATCTGTTTATGTTTTTTATTCTTTTCCCTATTTTGAAGCCATCTTTCTTATGTGAATGTGTGTTTTTCTGTCTTAACAGACGTTTTGCAGAGAGTATTCTACAACCTAGTATTTAGGCTATTTAACAGTTCAAATTCATTGCATGTATTACTTTTATGTTTATTATAACTTCTGAAAAATATAGGTTGTCAAAATGTACAGATACCGGAAACCTGTAATCTCTATTATTCATATATATATTTCTACTATCAGTCTTTATATATATATATATAATATATAATATATATTGTTCATATCATGTTATATCCTGATCATTTATGCAATCACCTTTTTCTGGGGTGGGTTTTTGTTTTTTTGTTTTCTGTCACTATACTGTTTTGTTCTCCACATCTATAGTTTGATGTGGCTATATTATGGAACATATGCCAACAATCTATTTCTTTTTAAAGTCAAAGCCAGCTTTGGACTAATCAGCTAGTGCACAATAAAAAATAAGAAATGAAATTAGTGATGGTGTGTGTGTGTGTGTGTGTGTGTGAGAGAGAGAGAGAGAGAGATTACTAAATTAATGTCATTATAAAATTGATGCCCCATTTTCGGCCTGCAAAAAAGTTGCCTAAATTTTTTAAAATACATGTTTATACTAGCATTGAGGGAAATAAGGTGATTTCCACCACACTGGTCAGCTTAGAAGGTTATTGAATGAGGTTCTATGCAAGCACATTACCCATGTGTGTGAATTACAGAAACCACTAAGAAGAAATTAAGGGATTCCCCCCACTCTGCCAAAATATATATATTAATCTTATGGCTATCACTTTTGAAATATAAAAGCCCTTCAATAAACCCCCTGTTCCCAAACTTTGATCTTTAGTAGTAATGGCTGCTAACGTACCCTTAAAAGTGATTTACATTTAGGATCCATCCAAATGACTGTAAAAATATTTTGAAGGTTATTTTTCATGATAACCAAATGCATCTTAATAAACATGACTTCTGATGCAGAAGAACAAAACACTCACTTTCTAAAATCCGCTAACAATTTAAGCATGTCTTCATTTGAAAGTTTGTTGCTGTCTTGTTTATAAAGTGCTGAAAATCGTGCATTTTTGTCCAGTGTTCCAGATGCATCCTTGAACAGTGTCCTGAAACATACATTTGTACATAAAAGCTTCATTATAAAAGTTGTCACAACAGCAGAGGAAAAAGGAAAAGGTGATGTCGTAAAGCTGGTTCGGCTGGTTCATGTATAAGTCAAGGGCAGGTTTTGGGACCAAAATTATGGATAAGTCAAGGGTAAAACTTTGGGGCATCTAACAAAGGATGTAAAAGACAGAGCAAAGGAAAACAATGCCAAAAACTTAGAAAATTCCAGCAGGCATAACTGTTTGTGCTCATACTAAAGGATGGATGGATGGATGTGAAAATAGAGGAGGTTCAGTGATTCTAGGGTAGATGACACTCTTGCCTTTCACATTTTTTTGAATGAGAGTTAAAGTACAGTATCTACATTGACCCATGGATAACTCAACCCAGGTCTTTAGGGTCGATTTTTTTGACCTAAATTTCTAGTTTTATACATGAGTATATACAGAACATAAATAATTGCAAGAAAGAGAGCTAAAATTTGGAAATCAACAGGTGATATTAAATGTAAATATACAGTGCAGTTGATAAACAAATTTTAAAACATATTCTGGACCACTTCCTTGCAATCTTTTAAGCATACTCAATTGTCTATGCAATATAATTGTCTAAAATTTCAGAATTGTTTTTAGTTCTTTAATTGGAATAAAATAAGATTTTGTTTTTGTTCTCACTAGCTGCAAGAATTCTGTCACAAACATGAAGAGAAGTTGAGATATGAGTAAATAAACACACTTAAATAAATTCACTTTGAAGAAAAATTGATTAAGAGCTTTATTCAATACCTGGCTGCCCATGCAAATGGCATTCTATATTGTCCTAGTCGTTGGCAAGCTTGTTTTGCATTTTTCAGAACTTTCTGGGCAACCTAAAACCACAGAAATAACTAAGTCACAGGTATGAATTTCTTTCCATAACATATAAGTGAAAAGCAAGTTGTGTACATTATGTACACATACATATACCTTAGTAATCACTATTCTCACCATAGAACAGGGCTATCTTCTTCCATTCAATTTATTAGTCAAATTATTACTTCACTGTATAGCAAAAGCAAAGATTGACAAATTTAATAAAAAAATCTGAGAGCAATGGTATTAGGAAAAAGCTATAAATAAAGATCATCCCTTTGTCCAGAATTTGGCAAAAACATTAGTGAAATTTTCTATGATGTTTGTACAATTAAGGTTTCCATCTTAATGAGTTAAATCTTCAATGGATTTCTCATTAGTCTAGCTTGCATTAATTATGGCCTAATTCAAAACCAAACTACTGAATTCAACTAGGATTTGGAATGTTCACTCAATGCACACACTAACTTCCAGCCTAATGACCTGGGATTGGTTCAAAGAACTCCAAGTCATGTCTGAAAACCTCAGAAACATGTAACCAGCTTCTCTGCCCTTCAAACACAGAACATCTCTTCTACTTTCTGGTTTCCTCTAACCATAGTATACAGTAATATTAATTTATGGATAGTGTGAACCAAGTTTTCAAACCATAGTTGGAGGCAAAGGGCTGGCTCAGTTTACCAACTCTGGTATCATCTCAAATTTTGGTTAGGAAGAAAACAGAAAGAGGAAACTGTACCTAAATGAGAGTAAGGGAATGATAAACTAAGGAAGAAAATATGTAAGCCAACAGCATATCCATACCCCAAATCAGTCTTTCTCAGCCTTTTTATCCTGGAGGAATCCTTGAAATAATTTTTAGGTCGCAGGAAAACCCTGAATAAAAATTATTGTATCTACAGCTCAAAAAAGATCCCCACCACCACCATCATAATCTGTCACAGAGCCCCTAGCAACCTCCCATGGAACCTGGTTGAGAAACCCTCCTCTAAATCATGGTTAAGAATAATCAGACTTGTGATTTCTAAATGGAGCCTTCATATTCAAAGAAAATACCATGCTGCATTGCATTCTCATCATCCTCTTCATGTTTTACAAGTGGAGCTGAGCCGATAGTACAAAATGAAAAGCTGAATAATATCTTGAACATATGAATTACATTTCATTTTGTTAAGCCACTGTACAGTGGAGATATTGTGATATTAAAAAAAATTAATAGACTTACTAATAAAATGTGGGAAAATCAAGTTAAATTTCATTTTATTCAGCCAACAAAAGATAATATTATACCTTAGAAGAATCAGAGCTTTTCATGTATGGTTCAGCACAGTGTGTTATGCTCCCTTGCAGGACTTTTTCTATTCTGGCCACTAGAAATATATCAGGATGTGGACACGTTACAGAGAATATTCCCTAAAAACAAATGGTTTGATTTAATCAAACTGAAATTGAAATATTAATCTTTTTTCTGCAATGAAAAGTGAAACAAGGCCCTGAAACAGACAAGGTGAAAAGAGTGGTTGCGTGGCCACTCTGACTCCAATCGTGCAGGGCCGCAGCAATCTGAACTGGGCCGCTAGAAGGAGCAGCTCCTATCTGCTCCTTCTTGGCACAGTTCTTCTTGAATGGCGCAGCACTGGCATGGCTTCTGGCCATGTTTGGGGTGTGCACCACCTGAATGCTATGCCACGAATGCAGCCAGAATCCACATTATTTGGTCTGTGTGTTTCGGGCCAAACACATCTTTATTCTTACCTGTTTGGGGTATTGTAACATAATTTCTGGAATAATATCTTGAATCCTATGTAAACCATCACTACTGCCATTCACCAACTGCTGGGATACATTATCTAGCATGTGTCTCACTGAGTTATGATTCAAATCCACATGGAAGTCTGACGAAATCTTTCGATTGTGCTTAATGTCAAACAATGACAATGAGATGAAAAATGGCTCTACCTGGACATGTAAAAAAAATACAAGGAAGAAAGCTATCATTATGGCAAGCACTGTTACAGCTGAAATAATGAACTACATGTAGAAAAAGTGATTACTATACATTTATGATAAAGTAGAATATCTAACAACTTCTTTGTATTCGAATTTTCTACTATATTATATACTGTACACTATAGTGATATACTGTACTATATACAGTATATATTGAAAGAGAAAGAAAGTGAGAGAGTGAGATTTTATATATTTTAAATGGTTATATTGTACTAAGGACAAAAAGTTACAAATCATAAGACCCCATTCATGACTAACCTATACCTATCAAGTTCCACACAACATCTACTGTATTCTTCTCCCTCTTCTGACAAGAACTGTTGTATTACTTACCTTGCTCTTGCACTGGATGACACAACTCTAATAAACAACTATAGGTAAAATTATATCACTCGAGATGCTTGCATTTCCTAAACATCCATTCCTGTATTAGAGATTTCTCTGAAAGGTTTCAGAATTATACAGATTCACAATTTCAACATACATTTGTTGTTGGTCCCTCCTCGTTTTCAGCAACACAGCTTTGTAGATTGAAAGATAAATCATTGCACTTCACCAGAATCTTCTTCCCAAATTTCTCTTCAAATGGCTTTACTTCTGGCTCTATACCAGAGAAGTCAAGTTTCTTTAAATGAAATATAAGAGTGAAAACAGTTTCTTTACAAACAAACAAAAAAAGAAGGGAAGAGAGCCTTCTGAAAAACATTGCCCCCCCCTTCCTCCCTTATTCTAACCTGTGCATCTGGATCCAGTGCAAAGAGTTTAACCCTGCTTTCACTTTTGAATTTCATTTCTGAATCTCTGGAACCCTACAAAACAATAAAATAAGCACTTTTAAATTAGTTGTTTCTATTGCTTAATCAAAACACAGATGCCTTATGCACTATCAATATGTGTAACAATAAGTATCATTTTAATATTTTTATTAGAAACTCAATTTACTAAATATTTCTAAAAATATCTACTGTATTACTGTAATACAAGCATACTTCAGTTTAAAAATCCTTCAACAATGAAGCTCCTTTTTACAATCTTTTAATGTCTTCCCAACCCCCCGCCTCCTCCTATTTTTCTAGCAACCTTTTAGCAGCATCTGCATTGGGAGGATGGTGAAAAGGGGCTGGTGAAACACAGTCTGCCAGTGCTAGATTGCAGCAGCATATCTGCAGTAAGCCATGCAATAAAAAAAATGCAATAAAGCTTGAGCTGGGAAAGAATAAGATTCTCTATAGAAAATCCCACTGTATCTGTGCAAACTTGCTTCAAACGAGCAAGGTAAAAAGCAGCTGCCTCCAGAATCCCATACTGAACATGCATGAAAAGTAAAATAAAGATAAAATGGAATAGTAGGTAAGCCTGCCTCACCTGCTACCTCCAGCATGTTATAGATCTATATGTTTGGGCACCAAAAGGGAAATCATAAAAAAAAAAAAAAAAGAAAGCTGTTGAACTGAAGCTCCAGCCCTGGATATTATTTCAGACAAAGTTTTGAAGTGGTCTTAGAAGGTTCAAATTCTTGTTTACTGATGCAAGGGTTATCTGATCTGGTTATTTCACTTCATATGTGCATACTGTTAGAGCTGAATTAAAAGTTCACTGAAACATGCTGAACCTCACTTCATTTCTGTGGTGTAGGACCCTATCCCTATTATTTCCATGCTACTTCTGCCTCTGGTACTAACCTTCATGTTAAGCAAGTAATGGCCAGGAACACATCTGCTTCCTTAACTGAGGTATCCCTGCATTTGTTAAGCATTTCTACAAAAATGTGGTTCAATTTTTTCTAGACTAACAAATCTCCATTTCCAAACTCCATTAGAAAAGGCCAAGGGTTTGGGTAATAACTGTCTGAAATTATGCAGATGACCTTGAACTCCAGAAAATCTGACTATGGTGGCAAGCTGACAAGTTAAAAATCATTTACCTTGAAATTACTTACTTAAGGCCGGAACAGATGGCTGCCCCTGCCAAAAATGGATTGGGGCTGCAGCAAACAGATGCTGTGGCCTCAATCCATCTTGAACCCGGCCCAAGTAAGATCCGCTCCTATTTGGGCCGAGAAAGAGCCACCTTTCCCAACCCCGGCACAGCCCCAGGGTGGCTTCAAGAAGCTCCTGTGGCATGCAAACGGCGTGCTGCCAGAGCGTCTTGAAGCCAGTCACGTCTGGGTGGCCAGGCAGATGCTGGGCATCTTTGGAGCATGCGGCATATAAACACCGCACTCCCAAGACGCCCAGAAGCAGGGCTGTCTGTTCTGGCCCATAGTTTACTATAATTTCAGTTCTATACTTTCTCCAATTTATCCTTTCTAAATGTATTTATGCAGATTTCTTTCTTGTGTCTGCATGCTCTGCAATATATCCCTATTGAGATGAGAAAGTGTAGGTTTAAATGGTTGTTAAAAACAACAACCAATGAACAGCACTGTGAAATTAATGTCTACAAAAACTGGTACTTCTCTCCATTTTTTCTGACCTCTTCTTTGCACATTCAATTCTGTTTCACTTCACAAGCTGTTCCTTTCCTTTCTCCCCACCATTCAGTCCTCCTCTCAGTAA